>CAMTDV010001633.1:78599771-79799771 GCA_947069175.1 Scalesia atractyloides | reverse complement strand
GCACCCGTTCTTTTTGTGAAAAAGAAGGATGGATCGTTCCGAATGTGCATCGATCATAGGGAACTTAACAAGCTTACGATTAAGAACCGCTACCCGCTTCCTCGAATCGATGATTTATTTGACCAACTCCAAGGTGCTACTTGTTTTTCGAAGATTGATTTATGTTCTGGATATCACCAGCTACGTGTACATGAGCAAGACATTCCGAAAACTGCCTTTCGTACTCTCTATGGCCATTATGAATTCGTGGTCATGCCTTTTGGTCTCACAAAGGCACCCACGGTCTTCATGGATTTGATGAATCGTGTGTGCAAAGCTTTCTTGGATCGTTTCGTTATTGTTTTCATCGATGATATTCTTATCTACTCGAAGTCAAGAGCCGAACACACGCGACATCTTCGTTTAGTTCTCGAACTTCTCCAAGGAAAGCGTCTTTACGCCAAATTCTCCAAATGTGAATTTTGTCTTACGGAGGTTCAATTCCTCGGTCACGTCGTCAACAACCAAGGAATTCATGTCGATCCCGCGAAGATAGAAGCTGTAAAGAGTTGGAATACACCGAAGACTCCATCCGAAATCCGTTCTTTTCTCGGATTGGCAGGTTATTAACATCGATTCATCGCCGACTTTTCTAAGATCGCTGCACCTCTTACCGCGTTGACGCACAAGGATAAACCTTTTGTTTGGGGTTCTGAACAAGAGGAAGCTTTTCAAACTCTCAAGCGTATGCTTTGCGAAGCTCCCGTTCTCGCACTCCCCGACGGAAACGACGACTTCGTTGTTTATTGTAATGCCTCTAACCTAGGTCTTGGTTGTGTCCTTATGCGACGAGACAAGATTATCGCGTATGCGTCTCGACAACTCAAAATCCACGCGAAGAACTACACTACCCATGATCTTGAACTCGATGCAGTTGTTTTTGCGTTAAAGATATGGCGACATTACCTTTACGGTACCAAGTGTACGGTCTTCACTGACCATAAGAACTTACAACATATCTTTAATCAGAAAGAACTTGTAACGTTTCGCAATTTTGTACTTTCCTTATTTAAAAAGTGTAATTCGTAATTCTATTTATGGAAACTTGTACCTCATATCGTGTACATCTTTCAATTTCAACTTTGTAATCTGAGACTTTGATCGTAATGAAATCCATTTTTTATACACACTTGTTATACTAGTAATTTAATCTTTTATACGCAATTGATACTTGTTATACGTACGAACATTTGTACATGCATTCTCGATACTCAATTTATATTAGTACACATTTATCACACTTGAAAAGTTGTTAAACTACAACCTTTATGCATAAAATGGTGAGTTTTAGGAAGTTTAGGGGCTAAATTGTAAAATTTCAAACTTCAGTCAAATGAGGATAGCGTCGCGTCACACGACGCCTATCCCACTTTACCGTCGCGTAGCGCGACACCTCTAAATCTGCATAATGTTGTTCCCCAGCTGTGGTTGGCCATCTTCTCCACCTCCTAAACTCACCAATTACCTTATAACTCCATTAATACTCAAACCATACTTCACCATTATAAAACCAAGCTTCCACACCACCATTTTCTCTTTCCAAACTCATTCTCACTCTCAAAACACTGTCAAGTTACTGAAATATCAAGTTCTGGATAGAATCTTTAAGTTGCAAAAAGTGAGTTCATACTCAATTGTCTTCCGTTTTCTTCACTTCTTCTTCCTCTACAAGGTTTGGAACACCTCTAGGAGTGTTACCACAGGTTTTCCATGGAAAACCAAGGTGGAACATCACCATTTGAGGTCCAAACTTTCTGTTTTGTAAGAAATCCTTATAAACTTTCTTTGATCTTGTGTTTTCTTCAAACAAACCTATGTTCCTATGCCCCTAATCAACTCTATGGTTAGCGAGCTTAAACAAGGTTGTTCCATACAAATTAGAAGGTGATTATTCACTCCAAACTTTCTGTTTTATAAAGGGTTTTAACCCACAAGTGTTGAAACCATCCAAGCTTGACAAAGCTTGTGTTTTGGTAAAGGTGTGGTTGCTTGGAAGCTTGGGCTATCCTACCTCAAAGCCACCACCTCACTTGATGTTTTCTCATCTCTATCTTAAGTAGTTTGCTAGCCTAAAAGTGACACAACCTCATCTAGCCTTCGACACTTAGTTAACACTTTCTATGTCGATGTCGGCTCACCCTGGTTGAGGATTACTTGGCTACTTGGTATAGTGATCACTTGTACTTTCTTTATTTCATTCATGACCATCTGAATTGTCCTTGTGACAATTTGTGTATTGGTGAATCATATAATAAGGTTAAACCTCCATGCTTGACTTACATAATATCTATGATACTTATGGTAGACATATTGTATACTATATAAAATATATATAATAAACTATACATTATCTAAGTCTAAAACACATCGTTACGATTCTAATGGGTAATCTAACCCACGAAAACACATTCACCCTAAGGGTTATCATAGTGTCAAAAACGAATGTTTTAAGACTAGATAATTACTTTGTGTATACATACTTTTTGTACGTTACAAGTCCGAATCTTTCGTTATCATTCCAAATACTCACACACCTTCGTTTACCCCATGTAGGGTAATCTTGGTGTTCCATCCACAAACTCTCCAACCTTTCACAGAATAACAAAGGAAAGCTTTGCAAAACCGTGAGTATACTCGATCCCATTTTCCATTTATACACTTTGGGTGCAACATGTACACTATTACAAATCACAAATCACGATTAAAGTTATTTACATACATACTCTATCCGTCAATAACATAATACTTGTTTTATTCTTGTTATTGCATGCTATGTTAAATTTGTGTATATATGCTCATTAACCTTGCTAGCCTCACTTGACAAATATAGCGCTATAGGATTAACGCACCGCCCGTATTCTTATGGTATTGTTAAGTAAACTATTTTACACCCTTTTGTTTCGACGATGTTGGGTAATCACGATTGCATTAGACTTTGGATTGACATATATTGAACACATATTAGTATGATATAACAATTATATGCAATGTTACCATGTTGGATATGAGACAAACTTTTTCACTATTATGTTATGTATCAAACTTGTATGCTTGCCAACTTTTGTTGATATATTATTTTAATAATGTTGCAGGAAACTAGTTGAGGCCGATAAAGAAACGTATTTAGGGTGGATTAGAAACACACCTAGATTTAAATTTATGTACTTTACTTTTGTCGTATCAAAACTTGTTACTTGTTGTACTTTCCATTCAAGACTATGTATTTCCATTTTAGTATTAATGAAATTTTGAATTATTAAATATTGTCACAAATAGTGTTATGAAGTTTCTTGCAATCTCGTTTTCATCTCGCCCTGATGTTTCTGCCATCGGTTGGGGTGTGACAGAACTGAACATGCGCCAACGCAGATGGGTTGAACTTCTCAACGACTACGATTGTGAGATACGCTACCATCCTGGAAAAGCAAACGTCATAGCCGATGCTCTCGGTCGACGAAGCTATGTGTATAGTATTCATGATGTTCAAGCCCAGAACGAACTAGAAACCCTGATTCGCGAAGCTCAACACACATGTTTCATTGAGCATACCTTGTATGAGGAAATGAAATGTGGTGCCGAAACCCAGTTGGTGAACAAGTCTAACGGTATTTATTATTTTCTCGATCGTATTTGGATTCCCAGCCGCAATAACCTCCGAGAGTTATAATGGCCGAAGCTCATAAATCTCGATGTTCCATTCACCCCGGAGCTGGCAAGATGTTCCAGGACCTCCGTTTTAGGTATTGGGAAAGTTAACGGTATTGCTCTGTATGTTTCGAAATGCTTAACTTGTGCGAAAGTTAAAGCCGAACATCAAAGACCCTCTGATTTACTCGAGCAACCCGACATTCCTATGTGGAAATGGGAGAGTATAGCTATGGATTTTGTTACAAAACTTCCTCGCACAACCTCTGGTCACGATAGCATTTGGGTTATCATTGATCGTCTTACGAAATCTGCTCATTTCATTGGCATACGAGAAGACTATAAGGTTGAACAATTAGCACAAATCTATACCTACGAAGTTATTTGTCGACACGGGACGCCTCGTGACATCATTTTTTATCGCGACGATCGCTTTACCTCACTTCTATGGGAGACATTTCAATCCGCACTCGTGACTACTCTTAATCTCAGTATCGCATTCCATCCTCAGACCGACGGTCAGACTGAGCGCATGATTCGCACCCTCGTAGACATGCTTCGATCGCGAGTCATAGATTTTGGTGGTAATTGGGATTCGCATTTACCTTTAATAGAATTTTCATACAATAACAGTTATCACACGAGTATTCAAATGGCACCATTTGAGGCACTATATGGTAGAAAATGTCGATCGCCTATTGTATGGAACAAGATCGGAGAAGCACAGATCACCGGTCCCGAGTTAATACAAGAAACGACGGACAAGATTCTCCAGATTAGAGACAATCTCCTGAAGGCTCGCTGTAGTCAAAAGAGCTACACCGATAAACGTCGCAAGCCCCTGCAATTCAAAGTTGGAGATCACGTTCTCGTAAAGGTCTCACCTTGGAAAGGAGTAATCCGATTTAGAAAGAAAGGGAAACTAGCGCCACGATACATAGGTCCCTTTAAGATTCTGGAAAGAATTGGCAAAGTGGCCTATCGACTTGAATTATCGATGGAAGTCAGCAACGTACATCCGACTTTCCACGTCACAAACCTCAAAAAGTGTTTAGCCGAAGGAAATCTTCACGTACCTCTTGAAGATTTACAAATAAAGGAGACTCTACACTTCGTGGAAAAGCCAGTAAAAACCATGGACCGAGAGACCAAGAAACTTCGACGTAATCGCATTCCCGTTGTGAAGTCGGGTGGGAAGGCAAACGCGGCGCCGAGTTCACTTGGGAACTTGAAAGTGATATGAAAGCTAAATATCCACATCTCTTCGTTACTTCTACTAGTTAAATTTCGGGACGAAATTTCCTAAAGTAAGGGTGACTGTAACAACTCGACTTTTTCGGTTGTTCCGTAATTAACGTTTATTCTGTTGTAACCGCTTATAATCCAAGATTCGATATAAAAAGTGGTTTATGTTAGACTAAATACATTTTCATCACACAGCATCACTTTTGCACACTTAAAACGCTTAATACTTGCAACGCTAACGCAGCACGAATCGCAGTTAATTACGTTACTTTATGTGCCGAGTGTGTTTGTTTGTTCGGTACTCGCTCTCGCGTTCGACCTCGCTTGTCGCACTAAATCGCAAACGCAGTTATTTATGTTGGTTATGTTATACTAAGTGTTATGTATATTTATTTTTTATATGCTTTATACTCGCTCTCGCTCTCACTCGCTCACTCACGCACCTCGTTGTATCACACAATTATGTAAGGCAATGCTTAATACCTTGTTAAAACACTTGACGCAACTAACTAATACGAACGAAAACACCAAACGAACAGCCAACGTGTGAATTGTAAACGATTCGCACGAAACTGGTCAATTCGTAAGAACTACCCAATTCGTACGAAATGCCCAATTCGTACGAACTAACAATTCGTATGAATTGCCACCAATCCCACCCAACTCCTCTCCTATAAATACCACACTCCCTCACACGCACTCCTTTTTCTGCCACTCGCACGAAACGCTCTCTAAACCTTCTCCTCTGTTGTTCCAAGTAAGAATCAACTATTTTCATGCAAACCACAACGATTTCCACGACGATTTTACACGGGTATATCTGTGATTTCATCTAAACTTCTCTGTTTACGAAAATCTTCATCTTTTTCATAAAACCTTCTATTTTTCCTTCGGAACCACACCTAAACGAGTGTGTTTGAGTTAGCCTTTGGAACAACCCGACTTTTTGGTTGTTATCCGTTTAACGTCTTTTCGACTTGAAACTGTCTCGTAATCTGAGATTCGATATAAAAAGTAGTTTATGTTATACTAAATACATTTTCATCACACAGCATCAATGTTGCACGCTTAAACGCTTAATAATCGCAAAGTTAACGCAACACGAATCGCATATAATTATGTTACTTTATGTGCCGAGTGTGTTTCTTTGTTCGTACTCGCTCACGCCTACGACCTCGCTTATCACGCTAAATCGCAAACGCCTTTGTTTATGTTGGTTATGTAATGTTGTGTCTTTATATGAATTATTTGCTTACATGCTTTATGATCGCTCAAACGGCGCTCGCTCGCTCACACAACTCGCTTTATCGCACTAATATGTAAAGCAATGCTTAATACCTCGCTAAAACACTTAACGGAACAAAACTAACTAGTAAAAACGATAACATCGAACGAAAACAGCTAAGACACGGACCTGACTCACTCGCACGAGTAAT
Source organism: Scalesia atractyloides (assembly GCA_947069175.1). Lineage (NCBI taxonomy): Eukaryota > Viridiplantae > Streptophyta > Magnoliopsida > Asterales > Asteraceae > Scalesia > Scalesia atractyloides. Next base: position 79,793,406 of record CAMTDV010001633.1, on the reverse strand, counting down.
CACTCGTACGAGTGAAGCCTAGCTCGCACCAGGCCAAACTCGCTCGCATGAAGACTCACTCGTACGAGTCACCCACTCGTACGGGGCATCTTCCATGCTCCCCTCTCTTCTCCTATAAATACCACACTTAACCATTCATGCTCTCCTTGCGGTCACTCGCACGAAACTTACTCTACGCACTTCTCTCTGATTCCAAGTAAGAAGATTATGATTTCCATGCGAATCACAACGATTTCTACAAGGATTTTACACGAGATTATCTCTGATTTCATCTAAACTTCTTTATTTACGAAAATCTTCATCTTTTTCATAAAACCTTCTGTTTTTATCAAGGATTTACACTTAAATGAGTATGTTTGAGCTAGTTTTGGCTTCTCAAGTTAGAAAACTTAATGCTTCCAACTCACCAAGTGTCAGATCTTAACAAAACTGTTTTATACTCGGTTTCTACACGAAAACAGACAAAACCGACATATGTTTCGTTCACTAGATAGTGGAACGAAACGGTGTCTAGAACCGTCATGAAGAGGACTTGAATTACATCCGTTTCAGACAAAAAATCAGTTTCGATTGCACAGAGAGCAAGAACAGTCACTTGTGCTAACTGGACTGCCTCGCACGAACCACTTCGTGTTCGTACGGCCCAGTCCGAGTTTTCACAAACGACTCACTCGCTCTAAATGTAACATCCGTCGAAAAACGGGTTTCCAAAACCCGCTTCGTTTATTAATCGAATAACCAGTCAAAATTTTTCATTGCACATTTATTGCTCAAATTAATTTTAAACGCTACATACTTAATAAATATATTAGAATTAAAAAACTCTAATTGATAAATAATAAAAATAAGAGAATAAAAAAATAATTGAGGCTGCCGGGTTTCGAACCCGGGTCAGCCGGTTCAACAAACAACCATTTCACCACTCCGCCACTTGCCTCCTTTGTGAATAATACTGAAACAAATAATACTTAACTTAAAACTCGAATTCAAAAACCGGACTTCAGCGCGGCAGAACTCGCGATCGCCGGAAAATCCGGCAATCTGCGAGTTTAGCCAATTTCCTTTTGACTATAACGTTATAACCGACGTCGACATCGGTTATAACCGACGTCCAACAGTAAATTTCGGTCGTAACCGCCGAAGAAACCTTGACCACGAATCAAGACCAAATTCAAATTAAATTCATTCTGTTTCTTCCCTATAAATACCCACCCAAACCTCTGGTAATCTTTTCGCTCAAAATCGCACAAACTCTCAAAGCTTTAACACTCGCCGGAGAAATTTTACAGTCGCCGGACTTTCACCGGAAAACCGGGACTTACTTCAAATCGGTAAAATTCTCGATTCTTTCGTTTTCAATCCATTATTAGACAAGTACTAACATAAATCGTTTAACCAGAATCCGTCTCAGACAACGTTGCCGGGAATTTCTACACACGCCGGAAAATTTCTGAAAATTCCCGAAGTTTCACTGTGAATCGGTACAATCATCTAAACCCCCTGATATCTTTTTGTTTAATACCTTAATTGCACAACTCATTGATCAAAACCGTTGATTGATCCACTCAGACAGAGATCATCAATCAGAGCCGACGCCCCTTGCCGGAAATCTGAATTAAACGCACTATTTTGATACATTCTGTTCTTTAATCTCGTTAACTATTACATTTCAACTAATTATAAGTTTTGATAATCGAGTTAAACAAAACAGTCGGAACTCTCTGATCTGGGTGTTTGTAAACGAAGAAGACGAAGTCAGGAATAAGTATAAGTATAATTAAAATCACATAATCAAACGGGTTAGACACACAGTCCAGCGGTGGACTGTGTGCAAACATACAACGCACGTCACGAGTTCGAATCTTACAACGTACCGACTTTCAGAATTAAAACCAACCTTTTTAAAACTGAATCAGAACGAGTCACAGCATGTTTATAAGAGTAATATAAACCGTAATTTAAACAGATTAGACACACAGCCCAACTGGTTGGGCTGTGCGCATTCGAACCGAAGGACCCGAGTTCGACTCCGGGTCCCTGCAAGCGGTTCGGCCATTTTAAATCGTTTAATATAAACTCAAATAAAATAACAATTAATTAGTATATATATATATATATAATTAAAACAGAGAATATTTCGGGTTAGACACGTAGCTCAGTTGGTAGAGCTGCGTGCACGCGTACGAGAGGTCTCGGGTTCAAACCTCACTCAGCGCACACTTAACCACAGTCCGACCGGTCAACGGTCAAAAAAAAAAGTCAAAATTTTTATTTCTTTTATTTATTTATTTATTTAATTTAAAAATCAATTAAAAATACTTAAAAATAATATTTTTAAAGTTAGAAAATATCCTTAAACTCACAAAAATAAATCTAAAAATCCTATTAAGATTATGAATTAAAAGTATTAATCTCAAATAAAATCCAGTTATTTACCGAACCATTTCGTTATTATTTAGGTTAATTTTCCTCGTCGATCAACTCTCAAAACTCGTGCGCATCCAACATCATCCAAAGAACGCACCCAATGTAAGTGAATCTCTACAAATTCCCCGTTTTAATCACGTTTTGGGGTGTATCATGTGTCGTACAATTCTGTTATTATATAAATATAAACACTTGTGCATTCATCATATCTGTGATCAAATGTGTATCAAATGTGTGCAAATTGTTGTGTGAATTATGTTTAGTTTGGATTTATCATTTTCTGTGCAAGCATTTCATTAGGCCCATCAGCTCCCCGTGGGATACGGGTTGAGTACAGGTGCCTCATTCGATCGGCTCCGTTTGATTGAGCCTTGATCTCACATACATCATCATTCATGTCATATGATCGGCTCCGTTTGATTGAGCCTTGATCTCACAGTCATCATCATTCATATCATATACTCATCCAATGTGGTTTGTGTTTTGTTATATACATACGTTTGCTCACATGTGATTATTGCACAACTTTTCAATATTAAATACAACAAGAACTTAATAACAATGTTTTATCAAGGTACACTCGCCAACTTTTGTTGACCCAAAATATCCCCCGTTTTACACATGATACAGGTGATCCAGTTGAGGCAAGAAACACATAGGAAGGCCTAGAAGAATAAATCAGTCTAAGCTTTGGATTGTTTTGCTTAGTTTTCTTTTCTTTGTAATTGTATGGATTTGATTTGAATATTTAAGTTGTAATTTGAATTTAATAAATATGAAACATTTTAGTAAACATCATGAGCTTTGGTGATAACCCAATTATGCCCCGACTCTTATTCCTCTGCGGGTCGGGGTGTGACAGATTGCTGTCAGAGCCATGACTATAGGGATATAGGATAGGTTATTAGACCATTAGAGCCTATACTATAGTTGATTAGAATCTTTAGATTGCTTATGTGTTACACACAAAATTCATGATGTTTATATGCTTTATGTTTATTGTTACATTCAATGTTATGCAAGCATGTTCATAATACATATTATTATACAATGCTCATCATGAATCATATCCTCATAACATATCATATCCATGAGAGCACACACCTCACAATTCCCATGATTTTTGCAACGATTTTTGTATTTTTCAAATCACATCAAAGTGAGTTCTCATGACGGGCATGTAGTAACTGGAAGGGTACGAGTACCGGTAGTCGGAACGTCCTGTCTAGGCTTGGCATTCGTATAAATCCAAAATAAAGGACCAGTTTGCCTACCTGGGGACTAACGATGAGAGTACGAAGGACCTATTAGGCCAAAGCAAGCTATACCAAACGTCGTGTGAGCTAACCCCACTTTGAGTTGTCATTGTGTCTATACCTGGACACCCTCCTACCATACATCTCGTGATCATATTTCATGGTTTTCATTCGGGTGATGCGAGTGTTAAACCGCCAACACCAATGTGAATCCTACTAAGCCAATAGTCATGGGGGCCCACATGACTATACAGGCGATGGTACGGGGGACATTGGAGGCTCAAACATGAGCAAACCCAAGACATCCTATGGATGTAGTTGCATTATTGATGATTATGTTATTTTTTTTTTCTTTTAACGACACATGACACCTAAAAACTTCTTAAACTCACAATCTTCCTATGTATGTTCCTGTAGATGTCGGCTAGGCAACTACGTGGAGGTAGAAAGTCAGGAAGATCAAACGAACGCTTGGCCACCCAAATTGCAAAACAAATGGCCGCAGTGCTTCCTGACATCGTAATTCAAGTCCAACAAACTCTTACCGCGAATCCCATCAACCCTCCCAATCAAGGAGACCAGAACGTCGACAACCCTCCCTCCAAAAAGTGCTCCTACAAACACTTCAAATCTTGCGATCCCCCAAAGTATGAAGGGACCGAAGGTGTTACTGCTCTCCTCCACTGGTTTGAAGAAATGGAGAACACCTTCCTCAATTGCGATTGTCCCGAGGATCGCAAGGTACGTTACGCAACTGGGAGACTGTTTGGGGTAGCCCTTACCTGGTGGAACACAGAAAAGGGTAAGAGAGGAGTCGAAGATGCCATGGCCTTAACATGGGAAGACTTAAGGGAAATCATGACAAGACGCTTCTGTCCAATAAGCAAAATCAAAAAGTTGGAAGATGAATTCCACTCGTTAAAACAAAAGGAAGGAGATCATACTTCCTACAACAAAAGATTTCTCGAGCTGAATCAGATGATTCCCAACTTGTTCACTCCAGTGTACCGCTTAGTTGAACACTATATTCGAGACCTCCCCTCGAAAATCCAAGTTCGGTTCTAAGCACTTCGCCTGCAACACTCGAAGCCGCAATGGAATTAGCCACAGAACTCACCGAGAATTGCATCCGAAATGGCAAATTCAAGGATGAGAAAAAGAAAGCTCCCATTGAGGCCCAAACCCCAAACCATTCCGTCTCCTCTTTGAAATTTGCTGGTAAGAGGAAACGAAACAACAGAAATTTTGCTGTCACACAAACAAACCCTCCTATCACTGCCGCACCAATTACCCAAATTGCTCCCACAGCGGCACCCTTTAAAAAGCCATACTCCGGCCCAGACCCAAAATGCAACCGTTGTCAATACCATCACCTTCCCGAACATCCCTGCCAACATTGCACCAGCTGTGGCCGTGCGGGTCACACCATCCAAACCTGTCGCACACTTCAGCGAATGAACCGCAATCAACCCTCGACCCAAACCCACCGTCAGATAGTGGGTCAAGCCCAACAACCCTTACTTCTACCACCTACACAACACGTAGCCCAACCTTACTGTCAACCCAACTACCCCATGATGCAACCCATGCGAGCTTGCTACAACTATGGAGACCCAAACCACTTTAGAAACACTTGTCCACGCTTGGTGAACATCATTCATGACCAAGCTCAAGCAAATCCGGTAAACCATGCTAACCAAGCTCCCCCACCTGCTAGAGGAAGAGCTTTCAACATCAACGCCAACCAAGCTAGGGCTGACAACAACGTGGTTAACGGTACGTTTCTCATCAATGGTAGTTATGCATCCATGTTATTCGATACTGGCGCGGATAAGAGTTTTGTGTCATTAGAATTTGAACCTATTCTCAACCAAACTCGTGATAATCTCATGGGATCTCTAACGATGGAAGTTGCTGACGGAAAACCAGTCTCATTAAATTATATTATACAAAATTGTACCCTCACTCTAAACGATCACGATTTTCCAGTTGACCTCATTCCTATGAAGTTGGGAAGTTTCGACATTATAATCGGTATGGACTGGCTCAGCCAACATCACGCTGAAGTAGTATGCCGCGAAAAGTTCATTCGCATTCCTCTTGCAGACGGTCAGACCCTACGAATCTTCAGAGAAACCCCTTCGAAAGGACTCAAATTGATGTCCTACCTTCAAGCCCGAAAATATCTCCGCAAGAATTATGTCGCATTCCTAACTCACGTCATCAAGAAGGGAAATAAGGAGAAGAAACTTGAAGATATACCTGTAGTGAAAGAATTCCCACAAGTCTTTCCCGACGACATCTCAGGACTTCCTCCCGTAAGAGAAGTCGAATTCCGCATTGATCTTATACCTGGCGCTACACCAGTCGCAAAATCTCCTTATAGGTTAGCCCCATCCGAAATGCAAGAGCTGGCCAGTCAACTGCAAGAGCTGACTGACAAAGGATTCATACGTCCTAGCTCATCGCCTTGGGGTGCACCTGTTCTTTTTGTGAAGAAGAAAGATGGAACGTTTTGCATGTGTATCGACTACATAGAACTCAACAAGTTAACGGTTAAAAATCGCTACCCATTACCTCGCATCGATGACCTTCTAGACCAACTTCAAGGTGCCACCTGTTTTTCAAAAATCGACCTTCGTTCTGGTTATCATCAACTCAGAGTACATGAAGAAGACGTCCCAAAGACGGCCTTCCAAACTCGTTATGGTCATTACGAATTCATGGTCATGCCGTTTGGTTTAACCAACGCCCCAGCCGTCTTCATGGATCTAATGAATAGGGTATGCAAACCCTACCTCGACCGCTTTATCATAGTCTTCATCGACGACATCCTCATCTACTCAAAGTCTAAATCCGATCATGAACGACACCTTCGACTCATCCTTACACTCTTAAGAACTGAAAAGTTATACGCTAAATTCTCCAAATGCGAATTCTGGTTAAGAGAAGTATAATTCCTTGGACATGTCGTCAATGACAAGGGAATATATGTCGACCCCTCAAAGATCAAGGCAGTACAGGAATGGCAAGCGCCACGTACCCCTACCGAAGTAAGATCATTTCTTGGGTTGGCTGGTTACTATCGCCGTTTCATTGCAAATTTTTCCCGTATTGCTGTACCATTCACGGCTTTGACTCATAAAGGAAAGCCCTTCATATGGGGACCTAAACAAGAAGAAGCCTTCCAAACTCTAAAGCAAAAACTCTGTGACGCACCTATCCTCACACTTCCTGAAGGTTGTGATGACTTCGTGGTTTATTGCAACGCGTCAGGGCAAGGACTAGGCTATGTACTGATGCAAAGAGGAAAAGTGATAGCTTATGCTTCTAGGCAACTCAAAATTCATGAGAAGAACTACACCACCCACGACCTGGAACTTGGAGCCGTTGTGTTCGCTCTCAAGATATGGAGACATTACCTCTACGGTACCAAGTGTGAAATATACACTGACCACAAGAGTCTCCAACATATCTTCAATCAAAAGGAGTTGAATATGTGGCAACGAAGATGGGTCGAACTTCTTAACGACTACGACTGTGAAATTCGGTATCATCCTGGCAAGGCAAACGTGGTGGCCGATGCGCTCAGTCGAAAAGGTTATGCGAACTCCATTCTTCTTCTATGTTCGCAAATCATAACCGACATCAAAGATCGAATCCGAGAAGCTCAACATGTTTTGTAACAGAAAACGACGTACGCGATGAGCTGTCATGTGGAGCGGAACTTAAAATCGAAACCAAATCCGACGGTATTCTATACTATCTAAATCGCATATGGATTCCCGATCGCGATAACCTTCGTGATTTCCTTATGAATGAGGCGCACAAAACACGGTACTCTATACACCCAGGAGCCGACAAGATGTATCAAGACCTTCGATACACCTACTGGTGGCCTGGCATGAAAAAGGATATCGTTGTCTTTGTTTCCAAGTGCCTTACCTGTTCCAAAGTAAAAGCTGAACATCAAAGACCTTCAGGACTTCTAACCCCACCTGAAATACATGTATGGAAGTGGGAAAACATAACCATGGACTTCATTACCGGGTTACCTCGCACCTCCAGTGGGTATGACACCATATGGGTAATCATTGATCGTCTTACAAAATCAGCCCATTTCATTCTGATTCGCGAGGACTTCAAAAACGAAAAGTTAGCTCATATCTACATCAGCGAAATCGTAAGCCGTCATGGTGTACCTATAAGCATCATTTCAGACCGTGATGGTCGTTTCACTTCACGAACATGGCAAGCCGTACAAGCCGCCTTGGGTACGCGATTAGACCTTAGTACCGCTTTTCATCCACAAACTGATGGACAATATGAACGCACCATCCAAACTCTTGAAGACATGCTTCGAGCATGTGTCATAGACTTCAAGGGAAATTGGGACACTCATCTACCATTAGTTGAATTTTCGTACAACAATAGTTATCACTCAAGTATCGGCATGGCTCCTTTCGAAGCTTTATATGGTCGTAAGTGCCGATCTCCAGTATGTTGGCACGAAATTGGAGAAGCACAAATCACCGGTCCAGAATTAATTCAAGAAACAACAGACAAGATCCATCAAATTCGAAACAATCTTCTAGCGGCACAAAGTCGTCAAAAGAGTTATGCAGACAAACGACGAAAGCCCTTGGAGTTTAACATTGGTGATCAAGTACTTTTAAAAGTATCACCGTGGAAGGGAGTAGTTCGTTTTGGCCAGAAGGGCAAGCTAGCACCACGCTACGTAGGACCTTTCAAAATACTCGAAAGAGTAGGTCCTGTAGCATACAAGCTTGACTTACCAGAAGAACTCAACAGAATTCATCCCACATTCCACGTATCAAACTTGAAAAAGTGCCTCGCCGATGAAAACCTCCATATTCCTCTAGAAGACATTCAAGTCGATGAATCCATGCACTTCATTGAAAGACCAGTAGAAATTATGGACTTCGGAGAGAAGCGTTTAAGACGAAGTCGTATTCCAATTGTTAGGTACGTTGGGAGTCGAAACGAGGACCTGAGTTTACTTGGGAACGTGAAGACTCAATGCACGAAAAATACCCGCATCTTTTTCCTGTCACCACTACTACTTAAATTTCGGGACGAAATTTCTAAAAGTAGGGGATACTGTAACATCCGTCGAAAAACGGGTTTCCAAAACCCGCTTCGTTTATTAATCGAATAACCAGTCAAAATTTTTCATTGCACATTTATTGCTCAAATTAATTTTAAACGGTACATAATTAATAAATATATTAGAATTAAAAAACTCTAATTGATAAATAATAAAAATAAGAGAATAAAAAAATAATTGAGGCTGCCGGGTTTCGAACCCGGGTCAGCCGGTTCAACAAACAACCATTTCACCACTCCGCCACTTGCCTCCTTTGTGAATAATACTGAAACAAATAATACTTAACTTAAAACTCGAATTCAAAAACCGGACTTCAGCGCGGCAGAACTCGCGATCGCCGGAAAATCCTGCAATCCGCGAGTTTAGCCAATTTCCTTTTGACTATAACGTTATAAACCGACGTCGACATGGGTTATAACCGACGTCCAACAGTAAATTTCGGTCGTTACCGCCGGAGAAACCTTGACCACGAATCAAGACCAAATTCAGACTAAATTCATTCTGTTTCTACCCTATAAATACCCACCAAACCTCTGGTAATCTTTTCGCTCAAAATCGCACAAACTCTCAAAGCTTTAGCACTCGCTGGAGAAATTTTACAGTCGCCGGACTTTCACCGGAAAATCGGGACTTACTTCAAATCGGTAAAATTCTCGATTCTTTCGTTTTCAATCCATTATTAGACAAGTACTAACATAAATCGTTCAACCAGAATCCGTCTCAGACAACGTTGCCGGGAATTTCTACACACGCCGGAAAATTTCTGAAAATTCCGAAGTTTCGCTGTGAATCGGTACAATCATCTAAACCCCCTGATATCTTTTGTTTAGTACCTTAATTGCACAACTCATTGATCAAAACCGTTGATTGATCCACTCAGACAGAGATCATCAATCAGAGCCGACGCCCCTTGCCGGAAATCTGAATTAAACGCACTATTTTGATACATTGTGTTCTTTAATCTCATTAACTATTACATTTCAACTAATTATAAGTTTTGATAATCGAGTTAAACAAAACAGTCGGAACTCTCTGATCTGGGTGTTTGTAAACGAAGAAGACGAAGTCAGGAATAAGTATAAGTATAATTAAAATCACATAATCAAACGGGTTAGACACACAGTCCAGCGGTGGACTGTGTGCAAACATACAACGCACGTCACGAGTTCGAATCTTACAACGTACCGACTTTCAGAATTAAAACCAATCTTTTTAAAACTGAATCAGAACGAGTCACAGCATGTTTATAAGAGTAATATAAACTGTAATTTAAACAGATTAGACACACAGCCCAACTGGTTGGGCTGTGCGCATTCGAACCGAAGGACCAAAGTTCGACTCCGGGTCCCTGCAAGCGGTTCGGCCATTTAAATCGTTTAATATAAACTCAAATAAAATAACAATTAATTAGTATATATATATAATTAAAACAGAGAATATTTCGGGTTAGACACGTAGCTCAGTTGGTAGAGCTGCGTGCACGCGTACGAGAGGTCTCGGGTTTGAACCTCACTCAGCGCACACTTAACCACAGTCCCACCGGTCAACGGTCCGGTCAACGGTCCGGTCAACGGTCAAAAAAAAAGTCAAAATTTTTATTTCTTTTATTTATTTATTTAATTTAAAAATCAATTAAAAATACTTAAAAATAATATTTTTAAAGTTAGAAAATGTCCTTAAACTCACAAAAATAAATCTAAAAATCCTATTAAGATTATGAATTAAAAGTATCAATCTCAAATAAAATCCAGTTATTTACCGAACCATTTCGTTATTATTTTAGGTTAGTTTTCCTCGTCGATCAACTCCCAAAACTCGTGCGCATCCAACATCATCCAAGAACGCACCCAATGTGAGTGAATCTCTACAAATTCCCCGTTTTAATCACGTTTTGGGGTGTATCATGTGTCGTACAATTCTGTTATTATATAAATATAAACACTTGTGCATTCATCATATCTGTGATCAAATGTGTACAAATTGTTGTATGAATTATGTTTAGTTTGGATTTATCATTTTCTGTGCAAGCATTTCATTCGGCCCATCAGCTCCCCGTGGGATACGGGTTGAGTACAGGTGCCTCATTCGATCGGCTCCGTTTGATTGAGCCTTGATCTCACATACATCATCATTCATGTCATACGATCGGCTCCGTTTGATTGAGCCTTGATCTCACAGTCATCATCATTCATATCATATACTCATCCAATGTGGTTTGTGTTTTGTTATATACATACGTTTGCTCACATGTGATTATTGCACAACTTTTCAATATTAAATACAACAAACTTAATAACAATGTTTTATCAAGGTTCACTCGCCAACTTTTGTTGACCCAAAATATCCCCCGTTTTACACATGATACAGGTGATCCAGTTGAGGCAAGAAACACATAGGAAGGCCTAGAAGAATAAATCAGTATAAGCTTTGGATTGTTTTGCTTAGTTTTCTTTTCTTTGTAATTGTATGGATTTGATTTGAATATTTAAGTTGTAATTTGAATTTAATAAATATGAAACATTTTAGTAAACATCATGAGCTTTAGTGATAACCCAATTATGCCCCGACTCTTATTCCGCTGCGGGTCGGGGTGTGACACTAAAGACCTCCACAGCTTTTGCTTTGCTCAGTAGCTTAAGGTTCGAAGGTTGGACAATCGATTTGCCGAAGAAACGACGCGAAGACACTCGATTTTGGACTCAAAAACAGGTCACTCGCACGAACCTCGCTCGTACGAATGATGACTCACAGAGGGTGATGCCTCGTATGAGCTATCACTCGTACGACCGATGACTCCCACGAGGGTGATGCCACGTGCAAGTGGTGCTTCATATGACCAGCCTGTTTGTCCCACGCAACTCACTGTTCAACCGTTCAGCACTATCGAACAGTGATGCACTTCTGTTTCTATGTGCAGGCTGACCCGACGCTCTTTTCTCACTCCTTTCCCATTTGTGACTTACTGTTAAGCAATCACTGTGAGTATACTTGATCCCTTTTCGTTTAAATGCACTTTTGGGTGTTACATACATTCTCTATCAAACGATCGCTACACACAACGCTAAAACGCTTTAGAACGCAAACCACACTCGCATGACTATATGTCAAACGCTAAACAGCTATGTGTTAATTGTATGCCTTGAGATTTGTTGACCACCCATAACATGATAGCTGCTATAGGTTGACCCGCCACCCGTTAGTTCGGGGGTTGTTAAGGCTCGCTTTCACTTTACTTTACTTGTCTCACTCGCGGTTGTGTTGGTTAGTCTATTTCGGTATAGGTAACATATATATGTTCACATGACTACGTTAGTGCAGGTTGGTTTCGTTAGATGCTTATTTACTACTATGCTAAACCTGTGTACTCACCTTTACATTATTGTATTGACCTTTATTTAACGTATGCGACAGGTTGAAGGATTTCATGCTGGAAAAGGATAGGATTTGCTAGAAACTCATTAAAATCTAGGTTGTCGAATTTTGTATTGTTTAAGAAACTTGTAATTCGTTTTGACTATCGTGGAATATTTGTTTGTTTATATGGGAAATTAAACTTTATAAATATTGTCATCGTAATAGTCGTTATGGATTCTCTTGAACAATCTGATTCGCCTAGTGCCACACTCCGATGTTTCCGCCATCGGTTGGGGTGTGACAGCCTTGGCTTCTCAAGCTAGAAAACTTAATGTTCCAGCTCACCAAGTGTTGATTAAAAAACCGTTTTAAACTTTCTACACTAAAACGGACTAAAACCAACATATGTTTCGTTCACTAGATTATGGGACGAAGCGGTGTCGAAACCAACCTGAAATGGACTCGAAATCACGTCTGTTCCAAGCGAAAACTCAGTTTCAGACGCACGAAGAAGCTAAGCAGTCAACTCGTGCAAATTGGACTGGCTCGTGTATGAATTGACCAATTCGTACGAAGCAGCCCTAATTCCCACAAGTGACTTACTTGCTCTAAAGACCTCCCCAACTTTTGGTTTGCTCAATAGCTTAAGGTTGGAAGGATGGACACTCGATTTCCCGAAGAAACGACGCGAAAACACCTTATTTTGGACACAAACAACTCAATTCGTACGAATTGACCAACTCGTATGAATTGATCAATTCGTACGAAGTGGCTAATTCGTACGAACTGGTTCAACTCGTACGAATTGAGCTGTTCTAGCACCCAACACTTTGTTTCGACCGATTCAGCACTGTGAAAGACTGATGCACTTCTGTTCTCGCTTGCAGGCTGACGCGACACTCTCCTCGCTCTCCTCCGCTCGTGTTTACTGCTTAAACACGCACTGTGAGTATAATTGACCCCTTTTCGCTAAAATGCACTTTTGGGAGTTACATACGTTCTCTATCAAACGATCACTACACATAACGCTAAAATGCTTTAGGACGCAAACCACACCTGCATGACTATACGTGAAACGCTGAACAGCTATGTGTTATTTGTATGCCTTGAGATTGCTAACCAACCTTAACATGATAGCTGCTATAGATTGACCCGCCAACCGTTAGTTCGTGGGTTGTTAAGGCTCACTCTCGCTTTACTTTACTTGTCTCACTCGCGGTTGTGTTGGTTAGTCTATTTCGGTATAGGTAACATATATGTTCACATGACTACGTTAGTGCATGCTGGTTTCGTTAAACGCTTTGTTATTATTATTATTATTATTATTATGTTAAACCTGTGTACTCACCTTTACATTTTTATATTGACTTTTATTTTAACGTAAGTGACAGGTTGATGGATTTTCATATGCTGCAACCAGATAGGATTTCTAGAAACTCATTAAAAATCTTGGTTGTCGGATTTTGTGTTGTTTGAGAGACTTACAGTTCATCTTGACTTTAGTTGAGTATTTGTTAAATTGTATGGGATATTAAACTTTATAAATATTGTCACTGAATTAGTTGTTATGGATTCTCTTGAACAATTTGATTCGCCTAGTCCCACATCCCGATGATTCTGCCATGGGTTGGGGTGTGACAGGTGTTACCGGAGAAAACGGAGTCGCGGAGGAGAGAAAACGCAGGCGGAAAATGGGTTGATAATGTCGCTTTATGAAACCAAGGCTGATTGATTTCACCAGAAATTTAATGCGGTGGCTGGAAGTTAAGCGACGGGGTGGGGTGGGGGTTCTAGGGTTCCGACGACGGTGGAATTTCTAAGCGGTGACAGACGTATCTAGGTTTCAGTCACAAGTGGTGTTTGACAGGTGGTGGTGGGTGTTTTTGGTGGGTGACGGTGGTAAAAGGTTGCGAGTTGCAGGGGGGATTGTGGTTGCAGTGGTTGATGGGTTGCAGGGGGTTTTGGTTGCAGTGGTGGATGGGTTGCAGGGGGTGGTGGCTGCAGGGGGATTCTCGTTGCGGTGGTGGATTGGTTGCAGGGAGATGTTGGTTGAGATGCTTGATGAGCTGTGATGGATGGTGGAAAGGAGAGAGAGGGAGGGAGGGAGTGAAAAAGCTATATCTTCATAATAGATTTTATATGTTTCAAAATTTCTCACTTTTTATTGTATTGTAATGGGAAAAGACAATAATACCCTCATGTGCAAGACACATGCCATACATAACTAAAAAAAACTTAACCTGATTAGTGTTAACGGACGTAGATTGTAATGGTTTTGCAAATAAAGGATTGTGACTGTAATTATTGAAGTTAAAGGCTATCCGTTGCAATCCGGTACAAACATAAAGGAGGAAAAGTGTAATTTATCCTAATCATATTTTAATTTGATTTTTAAGATATTTTTAGGGGATGTGGCCCACATGGCCGAAAATATGGAGGATGGGGGAGGGTTTCTCTTATGTTTTTTTTTAAGTTTACTTGCACAAGTTGTAGAAATGTCTTGTATCTTTTTATAAAATTTTGAGGTATTTTATTACTTGTTTTTCCCATAAAACTGAGATTTATTAATTACCCACTAATTCCATCATAATATACTAATTAGGATAATATTTGACGCTAAGCTGTGCCTAGAATCTTTTAAATTCGTTAAAAGTCTAAATCACACACAAAAACGGAACCAAAAGCCACAACCTTTGGTTTTTACATGTTTTCTCTCACATTTCACACAAAGTATATTATTCCATATTAATCCAGACACATTAGGCAATTTATGGACTTCTAAACATCAACCGAGTTGTCATCAACGTTCACATTAGGTATAATATTGCTACACAATATGGTAAATCCTTCCAAAAATACTATTTGCAATTCATTGCATAACCAGGGCTTTGCAAAACTTTAAATTGACTTTTATCACATATATATTAAGTCTTATAGAACCATTTCACATAACACGTTTTTAATAACATTACGGATAAGGATTGGGGAAAAAATACAGGATGTCACAATCTAGAGGTGCATATCCGTTTCTGGCTCAAACGGTACAGGTTGAATCCGGCTCTATTTACATCAAAGATAGTCAACATTGATTTTTTTACCAAACTGGTTTGGAATCCGTTTTTAGAGTAGAACCCAAACATTCCAAACCGATTTAGGTAGGATTGGAACCGGTTCGCTTAGAAACTAGTTTTTGTTTACAATTTTATTCTTTTTCTTGATTATATAAAATAAAATTCAAAGCCTATTTATATTTTTATTAGCTCATAGGTTTTTGGCAAATTGAAAATAAATAATCTCACCTAACTCAATTTGGCCGATAATTATCCCAAGTCAGTTATTGGAAATAAATAATCCGATCTGGTCAATTTTTTTTGGAAAATCGCCATTAAAATAGCTTAACGGAGTTAAGTTTTTTTCCGATTACAGACCGATGTTTTAGAGCTTTTGATCAGAACGAGGATACGAGTCGATTGATGTAACACTTACCTCGAAATTGTGCTCGAATGTCTTGATTTTTGTTAATTGGAAGTTTAAACACCCGAATTGAAGCACCGTTTTCGTGGGTTGGGGCAGTATTTTGAGGTAAGTTTTACATCAATCGACTCGTATCCTCGTTCTGATCAAAACCCCTAAAACATCGGTTTGTAATTCGGAAAAGAAACTTAACTCCGTCAAGTTATTTTAACGGTGGACTATTTTCCCCGTTCGGATTATTTATTTCCAATAACTGACTTGTGATTATTATCGGCCAAATTGAGTTAGGTGGGATTATTTATTTCCAATTTGCTTAGATTTTTTGATGTTACAATTTTACAATTTAAATATATTAAAAATATATAAACATAGAATTTATAAATAAATTCCAATGCCTATTATATTCTTCTATCAACTAGTAGATTTAATAACCCAAAGTTTTTGATCGTAGTTGTTATAGATATAAAGTAAGCATAAATTTTATAAATAAAATCCAATGCTTCAGTATAAATAAAATAAAAAAGTAAGCATAATGAATGTAAGCTTAGGATTTTTATTTCTCATGAACATTAAATAAAATCCAATGCTTCTTTATAAATAAAGTAAAAGGTAAGCATAATGAATGTAAGCTTAGGTTTGTTATTTCTCATCAAACATTTTACGATAATAGTTTTTGAGTTTCCATATTCTTTGTTTAGCGAGCGCTTTGAAACCGGTCAAGTTCACATCCACCGCAACGCGCAGTTCTCATTCTATTGCAACCGAACATCACATATAAAATAATATTATTATTTAAATACTGTAAATAAGTCCAAGGGTTCATGTGGTATGGCATGCACATGTTATATTGATTGGGTCCTCAAAGTGGTGTTATCCATTTGGTAGCGTGATGAGTGTGTTTTTTTTTTTTCTGTTAAGTCTCCCCTTGTGCCACTTGCATGAGGCATTTTGGTCATTTCTGACTCTTCATTATGGAACCCAAATCAAAGTTCACACACCCATATGGTAACTAAGTTACCACTAATGAAGCTTCTTGCTTAGTGTTTTCTATTGCTTTAATTTTGTGTAACAATAAACATTATAACCTTTAAGCTTCAATCGGAAAGGTTGTGACGATTTTTCCCAATATAAAGATCTAATTCTAGTACGGTGTTTTGATAACATATTTACATATTCGTTCTTGTCATTCTATTGAATTATTCATTTGAACTATTTATTTGCACTATGGAAGTATTTCAATGTAAAAGTGACCCGAGGACGACTCACAAAAGATATTCAGTACGATAATTTTTTTTATAAAATCTACATTATATTTATTAGTATGGAAGATTTAAATATTTCACAAAATTTTCAATGGAAATGTTTGTTCTTATCATGTCCTATAAAATAAACATTGTCTGTGCTGCATATTCACAGTATTATATTTCTTTGAAACACATGGAGGATAGATAAGGTTAGCGAATTGTAATTCTAACCATACATGGGATACGTCAAATATTTCTTATGTATTTTTTGTATATTGAGGTATTGAGAATCACAGACTTATTAATTATATTTAGATTTATATAGAATTTATCATGTATAGAAAAATACAACATATTTTAATTTTATTCATACATAGAAAGGTCAAATATATATTATAAATTGAGATATCAATGAACTCCAGGATTTTATATTCTCAAATTGTGTCAAAGCTTCTCTGATTACCAAAAACCCTAAACGCTCCACCATAGTATAGTTTTAGTAAAATATTAAGTATTTATCCTTTGACACCGTAGCTCTCTTTCGATACTATGTTATCAATCAATCTCTAATCTGTAATCTATGAAAAAAATGAAATTTAAAAGAAACATAATGACAACTAAAATACGAATTTAGAAAGATGTTTAGACAATCGTAGTTTAGAAGGGTATATATAAACATCGGTGTTGAGGAAGGAGAGGGGTTTCAACACGAACAAATTCGTCATATTATAATATCAACCCAACCCAAATAAAAATTAAAGAAATTGAATTGTTGCAGATATTGCGAGTGAGTACTACATCTTCAAACCCAGATAAAACCTCTAAACTTTTTGGGACATTTTTTCAGAAACTGAAATGTCGGAGATCAAAAGTATAACTATATTTTTGAGTTTGCAAATTGGTCAACTAAGACATTATATTATACTATCTTTTAATTTTGATGGCTGGTGCCTGTCAATTTAGCCTTTGTTTTAATTATTTTATCTGTAAAAACGAAAACAAAGCAATGTGCAGCTTAGGTGACTAAGACATGTAACCTACAAACACACAACTTGCACTAGTTATCTGAAATTAAAGTTAACTAAACACGTTTTAATAAATCTTAAAATATTTTTCCCTTATTTAATACAAAACAATAAACCAAAAATGTTTTGGACATTTTATATTCTTTGCTATAGCAAGCACACTAAAATCGGTCAGTTCACTCCTGCCGTAACGCACGGATCTCATTCCAATAGTTTCTTTCAAAATCATTACCGGTTATCTCAATTTTGCCACTAGTACAACCAAGCACCACAAATAAAATAATATTCTTATGTTAGCAGTGTAAATATGTTGAAAGGTTCATTTGGTGTGGTATACACATTGTGTCCTCAAATTTGTGTTTTCCAGTATGTAATTGGTAGTGTGTAACAATAAATGTATCCGCTATGGATGAGCGTCTATTTTTTCTTTTAAGTCTACCCTTTTGCCACTCACATGACATTTTGGTCATTTTTATACATCTGAGTGGTAACTAAGTTACCACTAATGGGGTTTTTTTGCTTGGTATTTTCTATGTTGTAAGTGTCTAATGTTGATATTATAACCTTTTAACATTGGATTGACATCGTAAACGTTGTGATGATTCGTCTTTATATAAAAATCTAATTCTGATGCGTTGTTTTCATAACATATTTTCATATTCATTGTTGTTATTCTCTTTGAATTATTCCTTTTTAATGGCATTACTTGCACCTATTGTATTACACCAATAATCCTAAATTAATCGCTCTTGCCCATGTTTGAACCTGGAACCTCTCCTCTAAAAGGCTAGCCTTACACTAGCAATTATTCTATTGAACTTTTGATTTGTACTAACGAGGTATTTCATTATAAAAATGACCCGTGGATGATACACAAAAGTTATCCGGTCCTACACAATATTTTATAAAATCTAAATTATTATTATAAATTTGGAAAATATAAAGATTTATAAAAATTGCAATAGAAAAGTTTGTTGTTATAATGGCTTATAAAATCTAAATTATAATTATAAATTTGGAAAATATAAAGATTTATAAAATTGCAATAGAAAAGTCTGTTGTTATAATGGCTTATAAAATATATATTTTTGTGCTTATTAGGATGTTCAGAATATTATATTTCTATGATATATATGGTCGATAGAAAAGGTCAAGAAATTGTTAAACTAACCATAGGTCAAAACTATTTATTATATAAGTATATTGAGATTTAACCATAAAAAAACCATGTATTATATAAGTATACTGAGATATTGACATATTAACCATAAAATATCCATGAGAAACACACACTATAATACTATATGATTTATAATCTTTGATGAGCGAAGCAAGCTCCCAAAAGCTAGTTTCAATGATTACATGGTATTTGATCACAATATATTATATTGATATAGAATATATTGTGTATAGAGAGCAAGGTCAATCAAATTCTTTTCAAACATAAAAATGTCAAACATATATTCTCAGTTACTTAATTTCTTCACGTTGTTCACGCAATAAATATTTAAATTTGTATTTATAAATTTACCTGAATTTTATGCTTAGACAACTTAAAAATGTCTTAAAATAAAATTGTTACGTTATAAAAAACTCAAAACTAGTTGGATTTCCCCGCATTTTGTAGTGGGCTTTCGATCATTATATGTCTGGTTCATTACATTACCAGTACGATAGCGGCTCTCGACATAGCAATCGACACCTTTTTTGCATCGATTGAAATCCATAAAAACGAATACATGTATCGGTACTGGTGTTGTTTGGTCAGTACCGGTTCGGTTCGTTACAATACCAGTATCGTACCGACACTCAATATAACTTACGATACCAAAAAAAATACTATATATTGCGAATACAACTCTATGTCCAACGAACTTTATGCCGCCACGTCGATAAAAATACAAAAAAGAATACGGTACTGTTACCGCCACCGATGTTCAGTCAGTATATATTCGGTTTGTAATGCTAACAAAAACCAATTATGTTTGACCCGTTCGAATAGAAGGTTTATCAAATCGTAAGTCAATGTCGTTTTAAACAATATATTATTTGCATATTTAGTAAAAGAAAATAAAAAAAAAATTGTCATTTTGAGTTTCAAATTAAAAGTTGTGAAAATAATATAAATTGTTTTCATTGTTGAAATGACAATATGTGGTTTATATATAGATTGAATAAATAATGTTCAGTTTCGATAACTCGACCATTCTATTTTCAACCACAATCTCTAAACCTGATACGGAAATTAATTATTGCATTTGTATCTTAAAATCCAAATTAAATACATTTTCATCACACAAGTTATATATTGAAATAAGAAGCACAGATTTGTCAAGTAATCAACTGCGGCCCACTTATATAAAACTAAAGGAAATTAAATGTGTATCCAAATCACCGGCCTACAGTTTCAAGTAAGCCCACCTACTATGTCACCACTATTCATCATCACTCAAATTAATATATACAAACTAAAATACTAGGAAGCCTACGAGAAAGTAGAACAATGTAAAAAATTACAGTGCCTTGACCAAGGAAAAAGTTACCATCATATGGAATATAAACACAAATCTGGATTTGATTTAAGTCGGCCCATATTGGAAACATAATCTAGTAAGTTTTAGTGCATCCGTTACATATTGGTCAGATTATAGAATCTGCAGCAAATTTTGTACAGAATTAGATTAGTCTTATGCTGAAGTTCTTCTTCTTAGCTTTATCCATCTGCGTGGCAACTGAAATATAAGGACTTCTTGCCACTTGTCGTTGCATGAATGTCGTTAGCCACATGAGAACTAAATGTCAGCGCTCAAGGAAAAGTGTAATTTTTATGTTTCCCATTGCTATTAATTTTCTCTTTTTTACAGTTGTCAAAGAGTTATTCATCCTGCCAGCTTTTTAATGTTTGTGTTGGATTAATCTTGACGGGTCAAGTAAGGTCCGTAGAAGTAAATTTTTAACGGGTCAAGTTTTCTTAATTAGTCATGTGTTTTTTATGTTAAAGTGTTTAGCAAGTTTTAGGTTAGTGGGGCGCCATATGAGGAGAAGGAGAGCCAAAGCGCCCCCATAGCGCCCCAAACACCACTACGGGGGCGTTATGGGGGTAAAAATTTCGAGGGGCGCGACCTACATAGCTGCGTTTTGGTGGGGATTGTTTCAAAAGCCACTCACACACATATATATACATACATATATATAACGCCCATACATATATCTCCACACTACACACTTAATTTATATAAAGCCCCTCTCTTACACAACCCGTCACTTGTCGCATAACGCCCACCCGGGGGCTTTATGACTACGAATGGCCTTAGTTAGTGGGTTAATGGGTTAGTGGCCCTAATTATTAGTTAGTGGGTTAGTGGGTATCTATTTTATTATATAATGTAAGTATTAGCATGAATGAAATTAGGGTTTTGAAAACACATTCTTTGTACGTAGTTTTCTCTACGTGATTAAAACCTTCAAAATCCAACAGTTTGCATGTTAAGTGGCTTGCTTTGTTAGCGTGCCATTCTTCTCCTAAATTTAAGAAGGGAAATTTTTACGCAGAGTTTGTGGGTATAAGTATGGATTAATTTCATAAGGAGTCAATGTCATTGATTACCCGCGGCTGCTAGCATTTTCCTATTGGTTCTTCTTTTGGTGGAGTTAGTGTCACTTTTGATACGAATACTTCTTTGCTTAATCAAACAAAATTGGCACAGTCATGAATGTTTAGTCTGCAATGTTGCTGTTATGCAGTATCCATTCATATAAGGATTGTTTGTTAGGGATTAAATATACAATTTTTAGTTTAAAGGTAAAAATCACCACTATTCATCAAAGGGTCAAATTATAGCATTAAGTAAACGGGTCAATTGAGTATATACTTAAATATGATCGAAAACCAAAGTAGGTTTGTTGAATCGTCTGCTTCTGTTAAGGAATTATATTGCAGTGGCTATGCTACACCAATGTAGAAATCAGGTATGAGTTAAAGTTGGGGCGTGGAAATGGTGGTTGGGTTTAAGAGGACAAATATACCTACAATCGTTGTCAATGTATAATGATATCTAATTAAGTAACTAATGTTTTGAAACCAAGTAACCTGGTTGTGGTTCCATTGCATAATTCTTTTTAGGGGACAAAAAATCTTCGAATCTGAAGATATTAGATGTGTTGCAAAACATATCATTTTCACTTGTATTTTGTATATGTTTTCCATAGTTTTTTAGTTGTTTTTGGTTATTTATAGCTTGTACTTAGTGGATTGATGTTTTACAGGTGTTAGTGTGCAAAAGGAGTGGAAATCGAGCCTAAATCATGAAGAAACAATCACACATGGAAAAACTGAGCAAAACAGTATGACAGAAAAGAGTTTGAACTTAAAACAGTCATCTCTTGACCTAGAAAATGAGTTGTAGGGCGTATGATATATGAATTTGGAGTAGCTCGACGAGGAGAATCTATTTTTGGGGTTTTGGGCCCTAATTCTTAGCATACGAGCCGTAACCATTAAGGTGTTTATGGGTCGTAAGCAACAAAACCCTCCTGGCGTGTTTGCAGTGTTGTTATTGGGCTTTGTGCTCATTATGGGTCGTGAACCCTAAGAGGTTATGGGTCGTAAATGACCCAAATTGGTCTAGATGAGTAAAAAACCCTAGGTTGTATTTAAGAAACATGACGGCAAAATTCATGAGATGATGACGAGAAACTACTGTTTTCGAAGATTTGAAGGTTCGGAAGTGTTGAATTGAAGGATTGATAGTTTGGGAGTGAAAGATCGAAGCTAGGAGCGATACGGGTTTGTGTTATGCTTGTTTACCCATGTTTTAAACGTTGAAACCATGTTTTAAATTGTTTTGATTATTGATTTTGACATGTTTTTGAATATCATGAGTAGCTAAACTTGTTATGGTTGCTTAGGTTGATGAACTAGACGAATTGTAGATTGAATAACCTTTGGTTTTGAATGAGTGTGGTTATTTACATGTTATAACTTTGAGTATCGATACTAAATATTTATGAGTTGGTATTGATTGGTTTGATGATTCATTTGTTGGTTCCATTGCTCTAGAGATTTAGTAGGGGTGCAAACGAGCCGAGCCGAGCCCGAGCTCGGCCAGGCTCGAGCTCGATTAACTTATAAGAGCTCGAACTCGGCTCGTTAGTATTTTCTCAAGCTCGAGCTTGGCTCGGGTTCAGCTCGTTTATTATCTATTAATTAATATATTAAGTAAAATTAATATAATAATAGACTTTTTAAGCTCGTGAGCTCGATAAGTGAAGCTCGGGCTCGCTTACTAAATAAGCTTATATTTAGGTTCGAGGTCGGCTTGTAAACAAGTTTAAATAAGCTCGGCTCGACTCGGCTAGTTTACACTAAGGCTCGATGATTCTAACGAGCTTCACATGCGAGGCTCGAGCTCGGGCTCGATAAACGGACGAGCTTTATTTTAGGCTTAAGCTCGGCTCGGGCTCAATAAGGCTCGGCTCGTTTAGAGCTTTTTCTGGAGCCGATCTCCAGTAGCTCGCGAGCCGCTCGGCTCGTTTGCACCCCTAATATTTAGAAATATACTTTAGAGTCGGGAGTTAGTCTAGGTTGTTAATCTGAGCTTTAAGTCTAGACCTTGAAAGTGAGAAATCTAATTCAAATGTAATAATTATTAGAACCCAACCTTTTCTGTAAGTAGAAATCTAATCTAGATTTCTAGGTTATTAGTTGGACATTGTTTGGCAGTTTGGGTAGCCGATCACTCGATTTCACCTGTTTATTCGCGTCCAGAGTTTCATAAGGTTTCGGTGTTCTTAGTTATTTATGCTTCACAATTTGAGGGTTTTAGTACATAAATTATTTATACCTGATAGTTGTGTGATTTGGTGGTCAATAACTCGAGTCAGTCCATTTTAGCACTTCTTCATGTGTCATACTGTTAGATTCAGTTTATCTTCCGAGGCTTTATCGAGTTAGACACTTAGACAGAGTCTTCATTCGATTCTAGGGTTAGGATTTATTCATGAGTCTATGGATTGTCACACCCCGACCCGCAGCGGAAAAGGTGATCGGGGCATGATTGGGTTATCAGCAAAGCTCATGACATTTATTTTAACGTTTCATATTCATTAATACACTTTAATGGAAAATTACAATCAATATTACATCATGACCTAAATATCAATCTAGGCTTCATTGTTTTCTTCTAAGGCATTTCCTATCCTTGCTTCATCCTGTTCACCTGTATCATGTGTAAAAAGGGTTTTTGGATCAACAAAAAGTTGGCGAGTGAATCCTATGGAAAACATTTGAACAAGTTTATTTAATTGATTATAAAATAAAGTGCACAACCACACATGAGTAAAAATAGATGTAAACTTATTCACCAATCAATTTAATATTAAACAATGCACACATGAACAATAATGGATCGTTTAGAGGCACGCGTTGCTCAACTCGTCTCACACGAGGAACTGATGGGCCTAATGAATGAATTGCATATAAATAGACAAAATGAAATACATAACTACAAGCAATGTATACAATCTAAGTTTAGATCACAATATGGTATGGCACAAGTTTAAATAAACGAGTTAATTTTATGACACATGACACACCCCAAAACGTGTAATTAAAAAGGGGAGTTGTAAGATTCACTCACATTGGGTGCGTTCGGTTGATGATGTTGAATGCGCACGAAGTGGTTTTAACCACGAGTGAAATTAACCTAGATAATGGCATAATGTTTCGGTAAGTAAACGGGTTTTATTAATCCATTTTAGTAGGATTGTTGGGTGTATTTTTGTGAGTTTAAGGCTATTCTCTAACCTTAAAAATGTTATTTTTAAGTATCTTTAATTGATTTTTAAATAAAATAAATAAATAAAAATAATAAAAAAATGTTGACTTTTTGACCGTTGACCGTTGACTTTGACTGTTGACCGGTTCGTATGCGTGTTTGTGTGCGCTGAGTGAGGCTCGAACCCGAGACCTCCCGTACGCGTGCACGCAGCTCTACCAACTGAGCTACGTGTCTAACCCGAAATATTTCTGTTTTTAATTATATTTATATACTAATTAGATTAAACAGAAAATCCTTTATTTTTAAAAACGATTTAAATCTAACGACTCGGTGCGCTCCACAGGTCTCGAACCCGGGACCTGTGGTTTAGGTTAACACACAGTCCACCGCTGGACTGTGTGTTTAACGTGTTATATAATCTGATTTTTATTATACTTATATACAATTAAATAATTTCATTTCTGCCTTATTTAAAAGTTGGATAATTGTCCGGACCGGTGCGGTAGTCCGGATTCGAACTCGTGACGTGTGTTTAAACATTCACACAGTCCACCGCTGGACTGTGTGTCTATCTTGGTTATTATTCTGGTTTTTATTAAACTTAACATATATCAGCAGTGAATCCGGTTCGGTAAAAAAAAGAGCATTTTTATTAAGGCGAGTGTGCGTGGGACATGTATCGAACTCGAGACGTTTACGTGTTTAATGTGCACACTGTCCACCGCTGGACTGTGTGTCTAACCCGAGTTATAACTTGATTTTAATTATACATATACACAACTGAAACTTCGTCTTCTTCGTTGAATTTAACCAGAATCGGAAGTCCGACTGGTTCGATGTTTTAATCATGTTCTTTAGTGTTTTGAGGTTAATTACAGGTGAGATATATAAAAAGAATGAAAGATTAAGCGTAAGGTATACCGACTGGACTCCTCTGTTTCTCCGGCGAAACTCCGGTGACAGCAGAAACTTCCGGCGACGTGTGTCCTGCGGCAGAGAGTCTTCAGCAAGCTTGAAATGGATGTGGGTGACTTCGGTATAAGCTCTGGGGGTTCAGTAAGGCTCAGAAGTGAAGGGTTCGGTTTTCCGGCGATGTGCAGAACTTTTCCGGCGAGTGGAATTACGTCCGGTAAAGGTGCGGTTTTGAGCGAAAAAGCTTGCAGAGGTTCGAGGAGGTATTTATAGGGCAGGTCATCGATGAATTTGGTCCGATTTTCGACTTGATTCGTCGGTTAGAAACTTTCCGGCGGCTATAACTTGTGTCGCGGACTCAGGCGTCGGTTATATCCGATGTCATAGTTAAAGTGTACGTTATAACTGAAGTAACCGTCAATTCTTGGCGAGTTAGTCGGGATTTCCGACGACTGCAATTAGGTGCGACGGTTTTTGAATTTGAGATTCATGATATGAATTAATTGATTCTAATAATTAACAAGAAATACAAGTGGCGCAGTGGTTGAGTGTGTGTGCGATAAGAGTTTGATGAAGTTGTTGGCTGACTGACCTGGGTTTGAAACCCGGCAGTGCCATTTTATTTTTATTTCATTATTTTTAACAGTTTTTCAAAAACAAATTATATATTCCAATATACTTATTAATTATGTATCGTTTAAAATTATTTTGGGCATTAAATTCGCAACGAAATTTTTAACTGATTGTTCGGTTAATAAACGGAGCGTGTTTGGTAAATCCGTTTTTGATGGATGTTACATGGATTCTTGCCTAGGTAACTTACTTTCATCCATACTTAAGTTCTGGTCTATTCTCCAATTGTCTGAGCTTGCTACTTTGTTTGGTTGCCTGTTTGTTCTAATTGCAGTTGATTAAAAACCCATTTTCTCAAAAAACCAAATTATTAGGCTAGGAGTCGATAGAGGTCTAGTACAAGTCGCTATTATAGTGTCCACGGTTCGAACTTGGACTTACTTGTTTTATTACTTTTCGATTGGTATGCTTTTCGGTGATGTGTGGTTTAATGGGTTTTCCAATTTTAAAACTTGTTTGAATTTAATTAATACACATTTCGCACATCAAGTTTTTGGCGTCGTTGTCGGGGACACAATGCGCTTTTGAGGACGACCTAAGTCGAGGATTTAGTCAGTTTACTGCTTTCTTAGATTAGTTTGTTTTCCTTAGTTAAAAATAATAATTAAAAAATTAGTTTGTTTGTTTTCTTAGTATACTTGCTAGTTCTGTGTGATTCGTGCATTGTCTGCCTTCTTTTCAGTGTATGCACACACGTCCCTTAGGCCCACCTGATATTCTACCATTCCCTGACCCCGGACGTGAGTTCCACCATCCCATATGCCAGCCATATGTACCCGTTTCTTATCTCATCTTTGTTGTAGTTATGGCTAACCGTAGGACCATTGCTGATTATATACTAGTGTTGCACCTACCACCGTTCGTTCTAGCATCACCTTTCCCACTGTAGAGGCGAACAACTAGACCATCCCACCCACCTTGATTAACACCATTACCCACTCGGTCCAGTTCCATGGTATGCGTCATGAAGACCCACACTCTCATTTGACTAAGTTTGGTACGGTCTGTAGTACTTTCCAGCTTGCTGGCTTCACTAAGTAGACCATTAATCTTCATTTGTTCTCGTTCTCACTTACTGTTCAGAACGCCATTTGGTTGGGCTCCTCCCATATATCGATGTAAAAAAAATATTGGTGATGTCATCGTTCCGTAAACAAAATTTACATCAGGCATAACTACAGACTTGAAATTTTTTTTCTTTTTTTACAGATATGTTTATAATATTTTCATCTAAATTAGTGCAAAAAATGGTGGTCCAACTCATGCGGGTGGTAGGAGTTCTCATAACTCGTGGTGGTTCTAAATTAAACTATATATATATATATATATATATATATATATATATATATATATATATATATATATATATTACGAGAATATATTAATGGTACATGGTTAGATGATTTTGGTCAAGAATGTGATAAGTATGATTATGTATGATTTTGAATTGCTAAGTGATCGATACGTGAACATGTATGTGTGTAAATGAATTTGTAGATATGAGATGGTGATTTTTGAATAAGTGAAAATATTAATAGTACTACAATATAAAATATATTTTTGCACACTATTTTGATAAGTTTTCGATAAGTGTATATTTATCTAAACAAAATATAGATGCTTAGTCGATTTTTTAAAATAAGATGGGTATTTAATATTTCAAATGATAAATATATTACTTTTAGAATATATATTTATTTAGATAACCGAGCCGTGTGATAGCACAAGTTTTCAAATGAGGTTTCGGGATGGGATCCCAATATTGATTGGATTTATAAGTTGGTTATATGCAATGTGTGTGAATATATATATATATAAACACACACTTGCAACTTGAATAATCATCACCAACAGGTCGTCAAGTCAAACATTTTTTTTCATAAGTATAACATCTCAATAGGTCTAATAAGTTGGGTGAACTACTTTCCATAAACACACATTATTAGACCATTAATGTCTTATGTATTTTGCAACACATGTAGGTTGGGTTTCTTGGACTTCATTTTTAATTGCTAGCTTTTGCTTGGAATCAATGTGAGTTTCACGGCCGATTTTTAGTGTTATATACTTTTGGGAGAAAACATACAAAGTTTCATTTACACGTATGTTCGTTATATTTGTAACATATGATCTTTATTTGTTAATGGGTTTGAGTTTAGTTAATATAGTGAGATTGAAAGTACTCGTTACTATAACCATGAGTATGATTATAGCCATGCAATTCTCATATATATCTATTGGGTTGACACTCCAACTTCGAATGGGTTGCTCCAGTCCTTTATAGTAGTGCTTGTAATTACCACTCTGACTGTTATTGACTTAATTATTCGATCTTCAACGCGCAGTCGATTTGTCTTGGTTTAGTTATAGGCTCGTGTTATAATATCTATTAGTGTCCTTGTAAAACATTAATATGATCATTTATATTGCATAAAATATACGTACAGTTTTTATAAACCTTTTCCATGGGGAAACGAATTTTACAGTTGAGTCTTTAAACCTGTGAACTCACCAACATTATGTTGACCTTTTTTAAGAATGTTGTTTAGAAAAGTGATTTGAAGTTATGGAGTTTGAAAAATAAGCATGCATTATATGATACCGCCTTTGAAGAAGATTTACTTTTTTTTTATGATTTGAAGTTATGGAGTTTGAAAAATAAGCATGTATTATATGATACCGCCTTTGAAGAAGATTTACTTTTTTATTTATCGTCTTGTTATGGGATATAATTGTTAAATCCTTAGTTGTTTTAAATAAATGTTTTGGGTCAATGTAACCCGTGAACAAGTATCCTTTGGAGTCTTGTAACTCTTAAACCTTATGGTATCAATAATTATGTTTTAATCACGTAGATGTTTGCTTAATCAAATGCTTGAAAACCTTTCGTAGTTACACCTAACGCGGTTCCGCTTTGGCGGGGTGTGACAAAATGGGGGTAAATATGCATAATAAATATGTATAATTGATGGCAGATCACTAACCTCCAAAGCATTATTCAAAACTTAAAGAACAACGAAGTTGCAGAATACTTTACTTGGCTAATGATTTACTCAAAAGGAAAATGAAATTGGTAGTGGGTGGCAATAACCAGTTGAGAAGGGAATTACTCTAGTTTTGTCATAGGTCACAGGAGGAAATTTATGTGTTCATACCACTCATCAAAGGCTCAAGAGTTTGTTTATTGGAAGGGTCAGTCTAAGGTTGTTAGGGAGTTTATTAGACATTAATATATCTCAACAAGCTAAGTATGAAAGTGTAGTTTCCCCACAACTTATTCAACCTTTACCATTCCTACTTGGGTCTTTTTATGACATTAGTATGAATTTTATTACTTGTTTGGCTATGTCCAAGGGTAAAATGTCATTTTTGTGGTAGTAGATAGATTGGCCAAGTATGCTCATTGTATTGGTCATACTCAACCAATTTCAGCAACTATAGTGGCACAAGCGTTCATTGATAATGTTTACAAGTTACATTGGTGGCCAACGACCATAGTTTCTGATAAGGATTCAATTTTCAACTACATGTTGGTAGGAGTTCATTAAACTACAAGGTATTGCTTTGGCTATGTCTACAGCCTACCATTCTAAGACTAATGGCCAAACTGAGGTGGTAAATAGATCTTTAGAGACTTACTTATAGCATATGGTGGGCTTACTGGTTGTCTTTGGCAGAGTGGTGGTACAACACTTTGAGTGGTGGTACAACACTAACTACCATATAAAGTCTACTCCTTGATACAGATATCCTCATCCTATCCATGTCCCTTACATCCATAGAGATGCTAAAGTTTCAAGCTTGGATGATAAGCCAAGTGCCCAAGTTCTAATGAGGAAGTTATAGCTATTTAGAGAACTATACCTTACAAATGGCTCAAAATAAACTCAATCAGCAGGCCAACAAACACAGAACTGGTAGAATTTTAATGAAGGGTCATGGGTTTATATCAAACACATACCCTATATTTAGTCTTCATTGAAGGTGACAACTTACAATAAGTTTTCACCCCAAGTATTATGGACCTTATTGGGTTTTTCAAAGACTGGAGACATTGCTTATAAATTGGATTTGCCTCCTGAATCTCAGCTACATCCGGTATTCCATGTGTCTCTTTTGAAGCATGCCAATGGCTTACCAACCCTTATAATTCATGTTCCTAGATCATAGAATGGTCAAGATGGATTGAAAAAGGTTGGCACAAGTGTTAGTTCAATGGGTAGGTCAAACTATGTTAGGAAGCTACTTGGGATAATAGGCATGATTTACAAAAGCGGTTTCTAGATTTTCCGTTGTCATTCTTTTGTTTTTGGTTGTTGTAAGTCCCTTGAGGTTTTGAATAGGGGTGTGCACGGTTTGGTTCGGTTTTTTATTTCTGAAAATCGTTTGGTTTCGGTTTTTCGGTTTAGCAACGGTTCGGTTCGTTTTTCGGTTTTTGGAACAAAGTTTTGTAAGATTCAAAAAAATAAAAAGTATAATCCAAGATTAAAGAATCTTTCTTAGGTGTATACAATTATTTTAATATATTTAACTTTTAGAATTTATATTGTTAACACATAACCTAACCTTTTAATCTATATTTATAGTTATCCAAAGTTTTTATTAAGACACTTTCTTTTATAATTCTTTGGAAATCATTTACTTTTTTTTTTAATTTTTACTTCTTGTAAGCGATGGATACACTATTTCAAAGATAAATAAACATGTTAATGTTCTTATTATAAATACTTAACATTCATCAACAACATCATTATCATCATCATCATACACAGTAAATCCCACCAATAGCAAAGCTAAGGTAGGGTCTGAGGAGGGTAAGATGTACACAGCCTTACCTCTACCGCGTAGGAATAGAGAGGCTGCTTCTAACGAGACCCTCGGCTCGATAGTAGTTTTGCATCAAGCCTTGGACATAAGGCACATAACACTCAGCAATTAAGACAAACCCCGCCGATTAGTGCATGTACTCCCTTGTTTTTCGGCTATCAACGCCACCACATGGTGCATGATTAAGGCCCTCCGTAGTGGGGCGGTTTGAGTAGGAAAGCGCCCCCCACACCATTACGTGGGCGTTTTGGGTTGAATATTTTGGATCCCCGCTTTGTACACAACGGCGGTTTGAATGTTGGTTTCAAAATATATCCGTTGAATAACGGATCTTTTCTTAAAAAAATCATTTTACTATATATATATATATATCACCTCTCATTTTATTCACACACAAACTATCTCAACCAAATACATCTACCATTCTAAAAAAATAATGGGTTCTCCATCGGATGATTCGTTCACCAATATTTATCGGAGATTCTTTTCGGCTGAAGAAACCGCTGAGGAGGAGGAAGCGGTTACGAGTGCATGCAGTGCGTTGATACAAGCCATGGGACATGTTGTACCTACTCCTCCACGACCCATATTGAGGCACACCTATATATTGAGAGACCGGGAAGCAGCAAACGAGTGTTTGATGAAAGACTACTTTGACCCCACACCGGACCAGACGTTTTTAGACGTCGGTTTAGGATGAGCCAAAGTTTATTTTTGCGCATTAACGAAGATTTGGAAGCAAAGTATGACTACTTTAAGCAAAGAATGGATGCTAGAGGATATCTAGGGTTCACCTTAATTCAAAAGGTAACTTCCGCTTTACGTATACTAGCCTACGGGAACACCTACGACATAAATGACGAGTACTTGAAGATGGGGGAGAAAACAACACGGGATACCGTGGAGCAATTCTGCTTGGGTAATTATTTATACCTATTTTATTTTAACGATTCGTCACTATTTATTAAATTTTATATTTTTAATTATTTTTAGATATATGCCAATTATATGGAAAACGCTATTTAAGAGATCCATCTTGGAAGACCTACAAGAAATATACGAGGTACATTTAGAAAAGCATGGAATTCCTGGCATGATCGAAAGCTTGGATTGTCGTCATTGGCGTTGGTATAATTGTCCAACCGCATGGAAAGGTCAACATACACGCGGTGACCAGAAAGGACCGACTATGGTTCTACAAGCGGTGGTGTTGCATGACCTGTGGGTTTGGTCAGCCTTCTTTGGTGTCGCTGGGTGTATGAACGACATTAATACCTTTGAGTGTTCACCTTTGCTAGAGAGCTACATTTCTGGAACGATACCAAAAGCTGGATTTCATGCTAACGGGAACGACTACGAACATGGTTACTATCTGGGCGATGGTATCTACCCGGAATATTCTAATATCGTTAAGACGTTTTCTGAGATGCTCGATGAAAAAAGACAATATTTTAAAAAACTGCAAGAGTCTGCGCGAAAGGACATCGAGAGGTGTTTTGGGGTTCTTCAACAACGATGGCATTTTATTAGAAATCCATATCGTATGTGGCATAAAGATAGAATTCGAATGGCGATATACGCTTGCATCATTTTGCATAATATGATCATAGAGGATGACGGGAAAATAATATGCAAAAACTACTTTCCAGAAGATGAAGTTGTAGCAACCCAAGCAACAATGGAAGAGAGGTTGGTGAATGCTCAATTATTGCGATCTAGGGAACTACACAACGCATTAAAGGCGGATTTGGTTGAGCATGCTTGGGCGATTCGTCCAATTGGAGGCACTAGTGGCTTCGAAGAAGAAGAAGATGAGGAATTCGAAGACGGGTACCATGCAGATGGGGGATTTGATGATGGAGAAAATGAAGAGGAAGAAGGAGAGAACGACGTCGAAAGCGAGGCAAACCTTGTCTAGAAAGGAACAAAATCCAGTGGTTAATATCTTCTTAATCCAGTACGTAGTAACATCGCTCTTCTATGTAGAAGACAAACTTTGTTATGGCACCTTTAAGATGAAGATGAAGAAGAAGCCTATTTATAATTCTCTCATAGTTAACTTCACTTTCTATTTCTGATGGATGTTTTTTTGATAGGCTTCTACTTTTAATAAATACTTATAGAAGTTCTTATCAAACACAAGTTGGCTAAGCATAGTCCACTTAAACCTCCAGTTTCTCAACAAGATACTAGTCCTCACCGCATCTTGTAATGGCAATCGATTCAGGATATTTGTTACCACATTATCTGGCATGCTGCTAATAATACCTCCTGGTGCAAATTTGGATGCTTTATGTCCCCTTAATTAGTTCCATTACTCTGATGCCGGTTGACGTCACCGATCGGTTCAGTCACGTTGCCGGAAAATCACAGTGTGCGGTGATGTTTATAATTCCTAAATTAATATATAACAAACACTAGGTTAGTTCCCCGTGTGTTACACGGGTTGAACAATTTAAACTTTATAATAAACATTTCTTGTAAATGTAAACCAAAGACGGAGATACTTATATACCAAATTGACATAAATGAGTTAATATAAAGATAATGCATGTTCGTATTATAAAATTCAC
This sequence comes from Scalesia atractyloides, assembly GCA_947069175.1. NCBI lineage: Eukaryota > Viridiplantae > Streptophyta > Magnoliopsida > Asterales > Asteraceae > Scalesia > Scalesia atractyloides. The sequence continues at coordinate 79,759,774 of CAMTDV010001633.1, read as the reverse complement.
CGGAGAAGCATGTAAGCAAACTTTCGTTGAAAACAATACAAAAATAAATATATTATATAATTCTTATTATTGTATTTACGTATTACATTACATTTAATGAGAAATAAAAACTTACAATTATAATTCGCACATTACCGAAAATTTGAATCCAAAAAATATTAATATAATTCATAAATATCTATATACTTATTTGTATACAACATTACATCTTTTATTCACAACGTTACCATCTCTATCTAGAATTAGTAGTTTACACCATCTCTACTTTAGTTCTTGATAGTGCCACTTGCAATTGACCATGGGTAAATTCGGTAGTGTTATAAACAAAACAACCTTGGATAGTGACTAACATTGGTTTAAAGTCTTTGTCATTGCAAAACCAACAGATAGTAAGTGGAGATCTGTGGATATATGACCACAATGCAACATAAACAAAATTAGGTTTTGATAGTAAAATGCTTACACACACTCCTAAACCGTATCGCATGACTTTTTCGATGGCCTAATTAAAATCTCATACACATACAAAAATAATAATAATAATAATAAAATAATATTTTTGTCATATATATATATAGAGAAAGAGAGAGAGTTAAATGCTTGGTTGGTCCTTATGGTTTGCAAATATTGCAGATTTGATCCTAGTGGTTCACTAATTACAGAGTTGGTCCCGGTAGTTTTAATTTTTGCACTCGGGTGGTCCTTATTACTAACCTAAGTTAGATTTTTTTAGTTAATTGTATGTGAAATGACTAGAATACCCTTAAACTAAAAACAAAAACACTTAAATTTAAAAAAAAACAATGGTTCCATTTATTCTTAATCTCTATCCCATTATGAGATCTGAATTGCAACACATCTGAGAAATGAACTCCCACCAAGCCCACCTCTACCCTTTTCGTTGACCTCGTCCCCTTTCGTCGGATCCGGTAACCATCATCAGATCGTCGGCCACCACCACATCCTATCGCAAATTGATGGTGTTCGGTGGCGGTGGTAAGTTGACGGTGGTTGTGGAGGGTTGACGATGGTGGTGGTGGGTGCTCGGTACTGGTAAGTCGAGGTGGAGATGGTTGTGGTGGGTTGACAACGATGGTGGTGGGTGTTGGGTGTTGGGTGTTGGAGGGGAGACGGTGGTCGAGATCGGTATGGTGGGTTGACTGCGGTTGTGGGGCAGACGACGGTGGAGGCGGGAGACGGTGGTTGTGGTGGGTTGACGGTGATGGAAGTTTTGCTATCACTGATCTATGTTTGAATGATCGATCGATCCTCTAGTACTTGTGTTTAAATTATAATTATCATTCTTTGGGATGTATTTGAGCTGATGAATAGTTATCTAGGCTGGCTTTTTAAAATGGGTGGTGATGATGGTCTAGAAATATGATCAGGATAAGGATGAATGAAGAAGAAGATCGGGGTGGTGGTGGGGTGGCCGGGTGGGGATGGGGCTTAAGTTAGTTAGAATTATAATATTAAATAAAAAAATGGGACCCACTTGAATTAATTAATAATTATAATTTATAATTTTATTTTGTATATTTTTATTTTTCTTAATTGTCTAGGGGCAAATATGTGATTTCACATATACTTAACTGAAAAATCTAACTTAGGTTAGTGATAAGGACCACCCGAGTACAAAAATTACAACTACCGGGACCAACTCTGTAATTAGTGAACCACTAGGACCAAATCTGCAATATTTGCAAACCACATGGACCAACCAAGCATTTAACTCATATATATATTAAAGTTATATTAAAAATATAATTATAATTTATGACTCAGCTTTTTTATCTAATTTTGACTATATTGATTATCTTGAATTCAATTAATGTTTATCCAACTTGTGTCGTTAAATGTATTACTAATTTTTTTCTTTGAATTTAGTATTAACTAAAATAAAGGGATTATATTTTAGACGGGAAAATAGAATTCTAGATAGCTTCAAAGATTGTTATGTGTTTCAAATTGATTTATGTATAGACTTTATTATATGTATAGAAAACATAAATAGATTGTATTAAAGCTAATATAGATGATAACTTTGGAATTTTAGTTATTTGAAAAAAAAAGAGAGATTTACATGGATTCTTTTGAAATTTTAAATCATTTATATTTTAATATGTGTATCTCATTTTAAATCATTTATATTTTAATATGTGTATCTCATCTCATACTAATAGATGGAGATCAAGACTGATTCAATAATACTAAACTTAGATTGAGTTTCATTGGGTATATAAATTATGTTCTACCATGAATCTCCACAACTGAAAAATCGTTTCCTCCACTAATATTTCAAGCAATTAGCAATGTACTCTTTTTTTTCTTTTTGAATTTAGGATTAACTAAAAAAAGGGAATATGTTTTAGGCGGGAAAATAGAATTCTTGATAGCCTCATTGATAGCCATGTGTCTCAAATTAGTTTACTCTCAAATTAGTTTACTTTATTTTATGTATAGATTAAAAAATGGTTTTTTGGGTTATTCGGTTCGGTTTTATTTTGTTTTCATAAAATGCAAAACCGAGCCATAAATTTTGGTTTGGTTTTTTTGGTTTGGTTTTTGTGTGGTTCGATTTTTTCTATTCGGTAAATCGGTTTTTTGGTTTTCTGCTCACACTAGTTTTGATAGAAGAGTGATATGTGCTAAAGGTTAGTTAAAAGTACAGGGACGGAATTGTAACTTGTAGGAAATTAAAGGGTTTATGTTAATTCTTGTAAACTTGATTTGAGAGGTTGTTAAGAACTAAAGGTAGTTGAGCTAACCACGAACATTTTAGCTTTAATTTAGGAAAACTCTCAAGATTCTCTTTCTAAAATAGAAGCTATCAGAAAACAATAACTATTATGTATGTAGTTTGGAGATCTTGTACAAGACAAAGAAATTGTAAGCAAGGGAAAAAACGTAGAACAAGCAGAAGCGTTTATTAAGTGACAGATGATATTCCATCGACTAGCTATCATGAGTCCCGTGAATCGCATTCGCAGCTATTTATCACACGGTGCAAACTTTATACCCTGCCAGTCTAAGGAGTTTCGAACTAACTGAAAATCGATGTCATTTATCGTATTCCATAATTGTTAGCGTCGATTGCATTCACCGAGAAGCTTCGCCTGTATTAACGGCCACTCTAGCTCATGACGCGAAAATCCGACGGCTATAGCTCGAGAACCACAATTCCCTTCACCCTGGACATCCAGTATATGACTTATGTATGGATGGAATCAAGGTGGAATGAACTTTTTGTAATGGTTGAAGAGGTTATGATGTACTGCAGGTAATAGGGTAACAACATTGCGTCTTGTATTGATTTTGAGACTTGTCCTTTCCCTTTCCCTTTCCCTTTCCCTTTCCCTTTCCCTTGTCTTGAGCCCATCGCGAGCTCGTCGACGAACGTAGGTGCCCGTCGAGAAAAATTGTCGGACTCGAGAAGCGAGCTATGCCTCGCAGGTGCATGGTATGAATCTTGTGTTGTAATGACCCCTGAATCACCAAAAGCGTCTGTCGTTGAAATGAAATTGTATCTAGAAGGCTCCACAAACGAATCGGCCAACTTTTTTTGTTGAGCATTTAAAGTTGGATGGCCCCGTGGGTTTTTTTGCACCACTGGTTGTTTTACATTTGTCTGGTGGGGATTAACCAACTCATTTATCTTTTGAAACACGTTTTTCTTTACTACTCTCGGCTTCCCCATTATATGTTGTTTAAGTATTGCTAGTTCGTTGACGACGTCAGTATCCTCCTCCTGGCAATCTTCGTTCAAAGATTTCACATCTAGCTTTCGCCAAAAGGGGTTTATCGACTCTAGTGGAATCCTTTCACTTAAATTAAATTAAAGAAGCAAACAACAGAAAGCATGAAAATCATGGCGTAACGAAATGTTGTAAGATAAGACGTGGTTGGTTGAAGGATGTATTACGTTTCTGTAGATACCCTACCAACCGACAGTCGCATGGTAACCCACAACTTGTAAATAAACGATAGTCTCATGTACCATTAGCATCTTGCAACTTCTCTATGGCTTTGAATTCATTAAATAACATGTCCATACATGCATGTGAAACCTTCTTCCGTATGAAATCAAAGACTGGTTTGTCACTGTCACCCATTGTACGGCTCCTGCTTTCTTCAATATTGCACCTTATCTTTGTTACTTGGTTTTTAGGACCTGGTCGATAAGCGGTACAACTTTATCCAGCGTGTTGTTTGATTCGTCGAGGTATCCATTCAAAAGCGCATGTTGACTCTCCACCCTGTTGGTTGGACGCTAACCAAAGTTCAGATGTTGATCGGTTCAAAAAGAAACAAAATGTTCTCCATATGGTTCTAGCCAAATAGAACACAGATAATCCATAATCTCTGAAAAACAAAGTTGATTACAGTTATTATTATTCAGATAAGTATATGTCACACCCCTAATTTCCACGTGTAACCGGTGGGCCCGGTTGGGGAATATCGTGACGTAAGTTGATATCATCATTACCAATAAATACAATAATACACAGCGGAATTCTGGATAATTACTATTACAAACGTTTGAATGTTCAAAGTTCAAAATAAAAAATACAACGCTTGTAACTAGATCCACAGGCGGATCGAAATGTGAATACAAAAGGAAACTTGACAGACTAAGGCCTTCTAAGCAAAGGGTTGCAATTCCTCTTAAGCTTCGCCGAGCACTTCCAGCCTAATTACGTATACTTGTCACCTGCGCTTAGTCTGTTGAAAATACGTCAGTTTTTCACTGGTAAATACAACTCATTTTAAAAAACATTATGAAAACATTTTGAGTACACAATGGTACTTTGTTTTATAAATAACTTGGGATAAATAATTTTCATGTTATCAGTTTTACATGCTAATAATACATTTACCCGAAAACTATGTCGGGATCATGATTAATCGACACACCACTTTAACACCTTTAATAGGTGCACCCCTATTGGGTAATATTTTATTTTAGCATCTGACGGGTGTATGCATACACCCCGTGCTTAGGTCGTGGCCATTTACAATTAAATGAGTCGTGGATACCCATGACACGGTCGTTTTAACCCCCAAATGTTTAATATTAAGCAATACGAATTAAAATGGATTATTTGAATTCCCGACTCACTGGTCTTCGATCCCATATCCAACCATGCGGTATTAGTATACCGTATCCCAAGCCCGTATAAGGGAAAATAAGTTAAAGTATTTACCTGGTTTGCAAAAATGTTCTAAATAATAAGAAAATAAGCAAAGCACGGCCGTAATCAAAATAACTAGCTTGGCGACAATCTACCGGAAGTCTCTAGTCTGAAATGAATGGTATTATTAACCGATTAGTTAGTTAGCGGGTCTTTATTTAGTCATTGACTTAGACTGGCTAACTTAAATAAAGATAACGGTACGAAATGCTAGATTAAGCGATGACCGGAAAAGAATGTATTTTGGACCCGACAAGTTCTAGGACTTGTATAATATGGGTTATCATTCTACATTCTGGAATTTGAGAATATTTTGAATAGGTTAGACCCGTTTCGGTTAAATTGCGTAAACTAGTCGCGTAGGCTTAACCGCGCGCATATAAGCGAAACTGGGTAACCGGTGAGATCCTATACAAGTTCCATATGACATTTGATTTAAAATATGTTATTATAACAGTAGGTTATTGATATGACGGCCCGTTATAGTTTTAAAAGTAAATTATGCCTTAAAAGGGCAATTTCGTCATTTAAAATATAATAAAACGAGTTTATACGTAAACTGATGTTATTAACATAAACATTCTGTAGAAATACTTATTTTATGATGTTATATCCATAGGACATCAATTATATGTGTGGTTTATAGTTTAAGACCAAACTATGTCCCGAAAGGGTAATTTGGTCATTTCACATATAAATGATAACTTATTTGGGAATCTGAGTTTGGGACGTGTACCCACTGTTAATGGGTTGAAAATATGTTTTGAAATCAGTAGGTATCAAGTCTTTATACTCTAATATGGTTTTAAACCATATTATGCGTCAAGGTGGCGATTAAGTCGCTAAATGACGATATAAACGGTATTTAAGTAAAACTGTTGTTGTGACCAGATTTGAATGACCAAAATATGTTAAGATATATACTACATCAGTAGGTACAAGGTTTTGGTTCATTTGAATGTCTAAAACCTATTTTGAGTGTCGAAAGGATAACATCGTCATTTAAGGACATAATGTGCAAACTATGGCTTAAACTCAGTTTGCAACATGAATGAGTTATCCCAAATAGTCCTAATAATGATATTACATCAGTAGGTATTGAGTTTTGATGTCAAAATTATGTTTAAACCATTTTATATGTTAAAAGGGCGCTTTAGGCATATTTAACGGATACTTGCATAATGACTCGGATTTCTACATGACCATGTCCCATAACTCCAGAGGATTATAGTACATTATAACATGGTCATAATGCAACTTAGAGACATAAGCTAAGGTTGCTAAATCGGGTCAGAACTGAAAGTCAAAGCAAAAGTCAACTTTCACGACTTTCGGTTGCGAACCGACCTTAAACCTGGAATTGACAAGCCGGACCTGTTTCCACATGTTCTTATAATTATCATCAAGTTATTAGAGTGTTAAAACAGGTTTCATAACACCTACATTGCTAATTATGAGTTTATTTCAAAACTGACCCGTTTGACTCTTTATTAACATAACTTTGACCCGTCAATTGACCAAGCAAACGTGGTAATCAGAAGGTGCCCTCTTGGGGGATTAACACCTACCTTATTACGATCACGTAGCCATGTTCGTTACGAACATTGGCTGGACCATAGTGGTCTTATCTCAAAGTCAAAGCGTTTTTACGTCAACGCTTTGACATTGGCTTAAAACTTAATAAAACTGAAAAGGATGGCTAAGAACACTTACAAAAGGTCCTTAGCACGAAATAAGACTAATTAGGAAGTCCCCAAGGATCAGGAACCTCCAGATAAGATGAGAGGAATGTTTGAATAAATGAGCAAGTCTCCATGTTGCAACTATAAGGGTATTTATAGTTGGAGATGCCTCATAGGATGGATCCAGGTGTTGGCAAGAGTTAGGAGATGAATACAAGTGGCTAGGATCGTGGCACAAGCAGGAGAAGGGTGGAAATGGCGAGCAAGGTGGCAGGGCAGCAAGCTGCCATGCATTCTGTCGTTGGCACCCTCTTACGGACCGTAAGGAATGAGCCTTGCGGTCCGTAAGGCCATGGCGTGCCCACAGATTTGAATTAGTTACGGACCGTAACCAATAAGGCTTGCGGTCCGTAACCGCCTTACTGAAACCATATGATGATTGCCTTACGGTCTGTAACCCCATTGATGGTTACGGTCCGTAAGGGCTTCCCAGAGATGAAATTTTTGGAAACTTGCCACTTTGATCCTTCGACTTTTCCGATGCTCGTTCAGAGGTTAATTAAATAACATGACGGCGTATTTAGTCCTTCTCGGCTACTCGTGACAACCAAGAATTTTCGGGACACGTGTCGGAATTTTATTGGGCGAAATTTTCAAGGTGTCACAATATAAGTATGATTAATAAGAGAATTAGTTGGAAACTTACCGTTACGTTTTTTGCTTGGCAGTCCTTCTCGTATTCGCTCGTACCAGTAGGTGTAGTCAACATTGGTTGTTGAGTTAATCAACTTGCGCCACTTATATAAAAACTTATCCAAGTCTATTTCAGTCTATTTCTGTTTTAAAGCTTGGCTTGCAATATTTGGCGATATTTTGTTGTATGTGCCACTGAATGCCCGGCGTTCGGAAACACGACTGTACATGCGTTCATGAGGGCGAGGTCGCTATTACACAGGGCTCCATAACACTTTCCAATGAGTCTTTCAAATGTAATACCCACGTGAAGTTTTCCTCTTTTTCGTTGGTTATGAATGCATGGGCAATGCAAAAAGAGAGGTATGTGCGTGTGACACCGATAATCACTAGGGGCATTTTCTACCGGTTCGTCTTGTAGGTGGAGCCTATAAGCAACACATGCGGGAAAGCACACCACAACTTGTTCGACTCTACGTGGATAAAGAAAACATCTTGTAGCCTTTCATCCTTTTCAGATGTTCTGTGGAAGAAAACAAACCCAACTTTGTTCAATCGATGGAAAAGAATCTGCATTGGAGTCTCGCTGACTTGGTCCCTTCGACCCAATTTCGCTCGCGCATTGTATATTGTACATCTTGTTGAGACATTTTCGGGGTTCTGTTCTTTTATGGTAGTAAGAATGTCGTGTGGTCGCATGTTCTGATACGTCAGCTGCTCCAACGTCATCTCTTCCATTGGAGTTAGCCTCATTAGGGATGTATGACCCTCAGGATACAGAAAGGGTTCATGGTTATGCTTAGCTTTGTCAACCCTTGGAGTCCAAACTCGTGACCTCTTTCTGTATGTCCAGTCAATTGGTACTTGCAACTGGTTTTCCTGCTTCCACTACGTCTAACCATGGCTGTTTGGTTGTGGTGGCCATCACAATCGCACGTAAGCCAAATTTTTAATGGTTGGTCGCTATGGGGTTTCTCGTAGATCGTGCGTTTAGTGACTATGGCGTACCCATTGTGGCGTCCGACTACTCTACACCAGTTTACCAAATCATCCATGCTATCGAATTTCTAACGAAACACTTTAGGGTTATAAAATAGTTCTATTAAACGTACAACAAATAAATGCTATACCTGGTCGGTTTCAAACTCACTAGGTTCCTTGTCGTCGTTTGGAACCCCGGTCGGCGATCCTCCACTACCTGGAGGGGATTCTCCACTACTAGGCGGCGGTGGATCACGTCCGACATTGTCACCAAACCCAAAATCGTTGGGAATTCCACCAGCATAATTACATTCAAACACCACGAATCCTGACTTGCACTAGACACAAGACTTAGATCGTCTAATTCGACTCGCTAGCCGGGTCACCACCGAAAAAATTATTGCGCCCCCAAAACGACATTAATAACGTTAATTTGAATACAGAAAGAATATAGAAGAAACGAATAGAAGTTGAATGAAAATAAATAAGATTATAGTCGTTTATATAGTAAGTTTTACGGAATATTACATTTTGTCAAATTATTAACGCGCGAATCGAGGAATATTACGTCGAATCAAATAACTCGCACGAAAATCGAGGAATATAACGTCAGATCAAGGAATCTTGCGCCTCGTCACACGCAATTCAAGGAATCATTCGTAAAGTCGCACGCGTATCGAGGAACAATACGTCAAATCAACCAATTTTAAAAAATATAGAAAATCGATGTATACGGCCGTATATATCGCTCGTAAACATTGTACACGACCACCACAATATCTTATTTTCACATGGTGTACACGGGGCGCATAAGGGTATACGGCATGTATAGAATCAAATTATGCGACCCGTATACACCATGTAAAAATAAGATTTTGAGGTGTGGAATTATTAGGACCCTAAGCTTTATTACTTTTATTCTTTCGTAACATTTACAATATAAAGATACATGAAACAACTCATTTACTTTCCTTGCTTTAAATGGAAAATGAACATGTATAAATGTACCCAAAAAAGCATATATGGTTTAATCATTGTATTTCTATTTATAATACTTGTGAAAAAAGACTTAACACTAAAAAATATGAAAAAATGAATATCACATGTTTGATATCAATATAAGAAATCAATTTGCAAAACCTTAACACAAAATTGTATCCACAATCTGCCATAAAGGTACACCTCTACACAAAATAATGAAGACCATATTCTAATCAAAACAACTTTAACTATATCAACCGGTTCTATCGCGTTGATCATACACTTGCGACCCCCTTATCGAAACCATGCCTCCGTATACAAAAACTCTAGGCCCGTTTCCATGATCGGGGACTATATTAGCTCACCTAGTTTTGTTACAGCTTTCTCGTGTGTGCTTATGGCTTATTATACGGCTATGATAACGAACGCGTCAAAAAATCATTAACAGCAAGACTAGCATCCCCGTGGGACACTGCATCATCAGGCTCCGGCATGAACAGGGAAGCCATTGAGGCCTGCACATCCAAAATCAATGAGTTTCGGCCCGTTTACCCAACCCAGCCAAACCACACATTTCACGACTCGTTTGTAAACCGTAAACGTACCTTGGCATCAAGCATCATCTCACCGGAACCATCGATAGCTAGACATGCACCATGAGCCTTCAACCATTCGGTGCATTCCTCCAATCCGCCTGTACCTTTGTCGTCAGATGAGTCGGCCGATTGGAACCCTAGGACCTGAGCCACATATGACACCGGGAGTGTCGGTCGATATGAACGCGTCATGCATTTCACAGCTGCATACCGCATCTTCTCAACATAAAGATCTGCAGAAAAAGACAAAAACAATACATAATTATAGATTAATTTCTTATATACCCTTACAAACATGAAAATTTTTCATATATACCCAACCAAAACTCAAAATGTCATATATGCCCTTGCAAAATAGTTAAAAAATCAAATACACCCAAATTATTTAAATAATCATTTTATCCTTATTTATTTATTTACTAAAGAATCGGGTGTATATGATATTTCAATTACATTGTAAGGGTATATATGATATTTATATTTTGCATGGGTATATATGATAATTTGCAAGTTTGTAGGGGTATATATGAAATTTGCCCCCAATATAAAGCATACATTTTTTACTAACGGTTGCAAGATAGTGGGTTAGATATATAACTCACCCATAAGGCAGGTATTTAGGTTAGGAGCATTCTTGTATAATTTAAAAAACGATACGTAATTTCCTGATGTGACGGCTGCACGAACTGCAAGAGCATGTTTTACCCCTGTATCTTTCCTTGCTTCAACTGATAATCTAAGGAGAAAACAAAAGTATTTCACTCTGATATTTATTTATCCACTGGAAAAATGAACAAATAAATAAATAAATGCATGAACGTATCATGTTACGAACCTCGACATTGCTGACAAGAGATCTCTGTTGTTATTAGAGTGCAAGATAACACAAAGTAAATTGTATGCAGAAAATTCCATATCTTGTCCCTTAATTCCTTCAGCATAAAGGGTCTGCAACTGTGACTGGCACTGTAAAACGAATAAACGGTTTTATCAACGAAAAATATTGAAAGTAGATACCGATGTATCTATTCTCATTGCATGTACGAACAGAATAATGGGATATTTGATGAAATAAGATCACTAATGTTAGTGATATCATACAGTAAAATAACACACATTAACCTCGTTTTTATAATTTTGAAACACGCATCTTAGTAATCTAATAATTAGGTACACATTCTTATGTAAACAGATTATTAAGAAAAAACATGGTATATTTATTAATATTACAGCACAATAATTTGGATGTTGCACACGCACACATGTGTATGTATGGTGAGAGACTCATTAGAAAATTCATTGTTAAACCAAAAAACTCCATCCGAAGTTGTGTTACTTATATGTAACACATATATCCAAAGTTGAAAAAACACGTTGCGGACCGTAATGTGAAGGTGCTTGCGGTACTTTTTTTCCGATTTTTTTTTTTGGATTTACTGCATATATGCATTATACCCAAAAAAATATTTGAACAAAAAAAAAACTTGTATTACATATGTACAACATTTTATGTATTGCATACATGTAATACAACCTTTTTTACATTGCGGACCGCAAGCACTTTCCCATTGCGGTCCACAGCGTGTGTTCTCAACTTTGAATATATGTATTACATATAAATACAACTTGGGATGGAGTTTTTCTAGTTCTCATAAGTTACAAATATATATGTGCTTATAACGGAAAATAAAAACAAACCTGGTTATACTCAGACAAGTCTCCAACCTCTATTGCTAGTCGTGCATGAGTTTCATAGACCTGAGTTATAAACATGAAAGAATTAGAAATTGTTTCAACATGAGAAAAATAAACTTGTTAACCAACAGAGATATGTCGGTATGCTTTTATGGTAATTTGCAAAAAGACTGAAAGAAAAATTGAAGTATACCTTAACCGTTAACTCATTGCGTATCCGTTGTACTGTAAGATCTTGCCTAATAGATTTTAGCTGGTCACATTTATAAAGATAGTTTTTCGGAGAATCTTGAACAAAACGCAAAGCCTTTTCCAACACTTCCTCTGGTCTTACCTGCGAAAGAAGTAAAGTATTAATCTCAGAATCATATATTATATATACCATAAATATGTTATTTTGTCACATCAACTAACTTTGACCCATCAACTTCGGTATTAACCAAATTTAGCCCCTCAACTTCGGTAATGACATGTTTAGCCCCTTATTAACTAAAACAACTTTAGCTCCTCAACTTTAATAAACGAACTTTAGCCCCTTAACTTTAGTAATGACATGTTTAGCCCCTCAACTTTAATATATGTTTAGCCCCTTAACCACATCAAACGACTTTAGCCCCTTAACTACATCAAACGACTTTAGCCCCTTAACTACATCAAATGACTTAGCCCCTCAACTTTAATAATAAACAACTATAGCCCCTTAACCTTAATAATGACATGTTAGAAGCCTCAACTTTAATTATAAACAACTATAGCCCCTCAACTTTAATAATGACATGTTTAGCCCCTCAACTTTAATAAGAAACAACTATAGTCCCTAAACTTTAATAATGGCATGTGTAGCCCTCAACTTTAATAATAAACAACTATAGCCCCTTAACTTTCATAATGATATGTTTAGCCCCTCAACTTTAATAATGACATGTTTAGCCATTAACTAAAACATCAAACAACTTTAACTCTCGCGATTTACTTATTTTTATCTACATTTTGAACCCACTGCGAAGCGCGAGTGGTAACCCACTAGTTTAATTTATTTAGGGGACATTTGGACTTGTGTACTGAAACTGATTATCTGATCTGATTATTCAATATCACATAAATCATCTTCAAACTGAAAACCCATTTAAACTGAAAATTTGAACAGAAAGAGGCAAAGGCTTACAGTAGTGGGATCTGGTGCAGAAGTGAGACGCAAGTAACCTTTCTCAATTTCTTGACAAGTTCCTTTAACAGTAAGAGAATCCCAATCAATATCTTCAACGGCTCTGCTGGCGGGACCCTCATCCAAACTGTTACTATTTGCCAACAAAGATGCAGATGCCCTTCGAGTGTACAAATTTCCACCAACGTTTTTGGTTTTTGCAAGATTAGATGCTGCTCTGTTGCCATGATTTTTTTCAAAACGCTTTGAACGACTTTCACGTCTTCTTCTTTCCTCGGGTGTATCCGCAAGTGCAATCGCACCCGCATAATACGCAGTCAGGCTTTGTTGTTCTTTATCACTATCACTATCAGAGTCACCGTTATTCAACCCAATCCGTCCATCACCGACATGGTGCCGCTTAGCTGGCCTAAGACCTGCTTTATTCGTTTCTTTCTGATTTCCTATATAGAACTTAAGGTTACTAAATTTATTCTCCTTGTTTTCTGGCCTTGCAGTGGAAACCTGTTTATCCCTTTCGTTACTATGAATGAGCCCACCGTATTTTACATTATTGGGGGTAAAAGACATTTGTTTTTCAACCTGTTTCTCCTCTGGCAACGGTTCCCACCTACTTTTGGTACGCCTACTTGGACTTCTTCTGTTCTTCATCGGTGATGGTGCAGTTGCACTATTAGTAAGAATGAGAAAAATTAATACAAGTGTTTAATCATTATGTAACAATATATAATCATTGTCTAATCTATTATTGTGCATCTGCATATATACATAAAGAGAAGCAGCATACTCGTTATTGATCAAGTCGGTGTTAGGAAGCGGAAAAAGAGGCTCGGTATCCCAGTCTCGTGTAGCAAGAGTACCATCAGTACTTGCCTTTGTAATAACCTGGAGCAATAATATATAAGAGTACTGGTAGTAATATCAACATACGATATATAACAACTGAAGTATGGTTATGCAACACAAACATGAATAAAAAAACACACAACATAATGCCACCAAAACTACTTCACCTTACTTAAATGTCATTACAAAAAAGCGAAAAATGATACTCATGTTTACCTCCTTGAGGATATCTTGACAAGCTGACATCTGTTTATCGTCCCTGCAACGCGCCAAAGCCCTTTCTACATATCCACGCAGTGATTTGGGAAGCATACCAGGCTGCAAGCAACACAAATTTCAGTTGAGTAATTGATAATAACATCATTTTGCTCTCTCTGTATACATGTGTGTGTGTAGAGTGAGAGAGAGGAGCAAGGTCCAAATAAGAACATTCAATAACTTGAAAAAGGTATAGGCGATCTAGGTGTAGAGCTGTTCAAAAAGCCGGCGGCTATCGGCTCGCGGCTCGCTCGAAATCAGCTTGGTTTGTAAACAAGCCGAGCCTGAGCCAAGGTAGTTCGGTTCGTAGTTGGCTCACTCGTTTATATTAAACCGCAAAATTTTTATATATATGTAAATATACAAATAAATTATAAGCTAAAATTATAATATGTATGTTTAAGCAATGATGTTTAATTAGTAATTTGGTTATTTTTATCGAAAGAAACAGATTTAAAAAACTATAGCATTAATTAGTAGTATCATTTAAAAAATATGGATTAAGGGAACCTGCTTACTTCTCTTGTTGGTTTATAGTTTGCCTAAATCTAAAAACTGGTTTATTCGTTTTTTTTTTTTTTTTGGTTTTATGTATCATTCTATGTAAAAATACAAAAATGTAAACTTGTTTTTCAAATAAAAGAGCCGGCTCGACAAGCCACAAGCTTTTGACTAGCCGAGCCCAAGCTTAACACTTCAGCTCATTAAGATAAACGAACCGGCTCAGCTCAGCTCGACTTTTAAACGAGCCGAGCCCGAGCCAAACTGGTTCGGCTCAGCTCAGTTCGTTTGCAGCACTATCTAGGGGGAACAACTGTCTGTTTTCCTTTAAATAAATGACAACAAAAGCAACTTCTTTAAGTCAAGATATAGTCTCACCTTCAGTGAAGAATCAGCAGCAGCATGTGATGATGCATTATCATTAGTCTTTGGAAGTGAGACACTGATATAAGCCGGTTTCGTCACTCCAATTGTAGTGTTATTGTTTTTGGGCAAACTCACCGGTAAATTGGAAGAGATTCTAGGGTTCGTTGGAATCTGCACATTGTTTTCTCGGGCCGAATCGAAGGGTGCAGCAGTTTGAGGAGGAGGAGGTGGTGGTGGCAGAGGCAGAGAAGGATGATAAGTTTGGGTCACCTGATGAGAAGCTGCTGCATATGGTACATATGGTTGTTGGGGGACCTCGGGCTTTTGTTGGTTCTGGAAGCTTCCAGAAGCAGGATTTAAATCTAAAGGCTTCTGAAAGTTCGATTGCATGTTACTACTAACATTGTAATTTTGGAAAGCCTGACCCTCTTGTTTCCAATATCCCTCATGGACATTGTTAACTGGTGCACTAGGCTGAGAACAAATCGCAATATTATTTAGTCCATATCAATAGCTAACATATTACATATGTTGGCAACACAAGAGAAGCATAAATATTTCCACACGTGTATGCATGTATAGCTTGTAACTAGCTTGTTATCTCTGTTTAACTACAAAATGCAAGAATGTATGGATACATATAACTATATAAGTATGTATGGTAAAGTCGTTTGTATATATTAATGTATTACATAACATAACTATATGAGTATGCTTGATTGTATGTATGGATGATAAATGTATGCATTCTTCACTATAAAACGGATTTGATAAATGATAACTGTGAACTCAAATCAGTCAATCAACAGATGAGATTCATCAATAGTTTATAGGATGACTGGTTTTGGAAACTTAATAGTGAAGATCTTATATTACAGTCAGTCACTTGCGTGAACTTGAAATTATTTGAAAACGCTCTTCTTAAGCAGGTTTATAGAAGTGAAAATGGAACATAGACCAGAAATGGATATTGACAAAACAAAACAAAAATCACTGAGCCAGATTCTACAAGTAGGAATGTACCTCAACATGAGTTGAACTTGAAGTGTATTGTGTATAATAACAAATTCACTCATTAGGGTTAATTCATTCTTATAAGACACTAAATGACAAACTCGCAGAACAATTCGAATTTTCACAACGTAATCAATATGATTGCGAATCAACAAATACAAGAATAACATGGCTTATATTCACATATAAGATTGTACAATTTAACATTTATATGATATGTAGTAAAAAAATATATAATCACCAACTTAGTTTCTTTGCTTGCTTCCATACAAAATGTGAGCCAAAGGACATTACTAAGTGAATAGATAAAAAGAATGGTCAACAATATCTCTTAGTCCCTTCCATTGTATTTAAAGCTCCATGGAAACGTTATATGTAACCTATCAGGTTAAAGATATGCTCGACGTTTCCATAGGTTAAAACATAGTTGTTAATGGCGAATAGCGACAAACAGCGATAAGGTACCTATATGCTACATGGCGAATAGCAATAAATAGCGGGCACTATTTTATAAATAGCGATACAGTAGAAAAAGTTTTTTAACAAATTTCATATGTACATTATATCAAAATACCCTGGTAAATATGCCATATTACATGTATATTTAACAAAAAACCAAAATCCAGCTATTTTATAGCTATATTTAATCGCTATTTATATTTTAAAAAAAACTGAAATCCGGCTATTTTCGCTACATACCCTGTAACGACCTTCAACTTATACGATACTCTATTCGCTATAGCGACCATAACGACCGCTATTGACAACTATGGGTTAAAAAACGTGCTCATTCTGTGAATAATTAATTAATTAATACTTATAAAGGCAACATAGCAGCTGAATTTGACGAATTGTAATGATAAGAAATTATATTATATCAGGACGCAATGCACTCTACGGTTGCTGTAAAAGTAGAGGCTTATGAAAACTATATAAGCTGTATAAACATCCAATAGTGTTCCCTACTATCCAGTTTGCAAAAATCATTTCTCATTGGTTATTTGTTTGGAAATAAGTTCAATAACACGTAAAGTCAAGAGCAGGTTTAGTATGCAATATTATTTTCTCACTGAATTAACACAACTATACGAAAAAAAATAATCCCAAACCTGTACTGTCGAGGCTTGCTGGCTGTTTGGAGCAGCAGAGTAACCAGCAGGCACCAAATTGGAAGCACTGGTAGAAGCTACATTTTCTGTACCAGGAGCACAAGGAACTTCCGTTTGACTATAATAATCTGCCCACTGTTTATAATCTTGTTGGTATTGTACAGATGTTGCAGGTGCAGGTGCACGTTGAGCATTATAAGCACCGTTAGATTCTGCAGTATAGCTTGGATATTGATGAGCATAATTCGCATAGCTTCCTTGATTCCACGTGTTCGTCTGACTATTATTGTAATTCGCACTTGGATAACCCCGGAGGATGTCTGATAATCACCAGGATTGTAATAAGTGGTTGAAGAATAACTGGCGGGACCAGCATAAGACCCTGCATTCTGAAATGATGAAATAGGCTGATGAGGAGCACCTGTGCTTTGATACGCTCCTGTTGGTTGACCATATGCTTGAGTTTGACTCGGTTGTTGCTGTTGAGGATATGCTTGATTCTGCTGCTGCTGATAGCTACCATAGTAATTTGAATAATTTGTGTTCCCATACCCATATGGATCATTGTTAGGGTATGCTGCATAGTTGGCATACTCTAGATTAGTTGCTCCAGAACTTGAAACGGCACCGGCGGATGCCTGTGGAACCGAGCCGGGTGGCCCAGGTTCCGTATGCTGAGCATGGTTGTAGCTGGCCCAGGATGCTGGTTCGGATCCAGGAGGTGGGGCATAACAAGATGGTGCTTGTGCATGACTCGGATCAACAGTATGATGCTTAAACAAACAAACAAATCAAAATTAAATTAGTTATGAATTTGAAAACTAATTAACAAATTCAGACATATGAATCTAAGTTAACATACAAGACCATATGAATCTAAGTTAACATACAGGATGAAAATGATCATAAGAAATCAACGACATAACATTCAAGTATCAATCACTGAGCATCCACAAATCATTAAACCTACACCTATCGGTTACAAAACTAATGAAACTACGAGACATGTATGCATAATGATGCACAACTCAAAAAAGTCCTAAAAGCTAGGAGGATTTTACATGTGGTTTCTATTTGCCCGTATTTAGGTAGCGTTCGTTTCATGGAATATAATGAAATTGGAATTGGAATTTGCATAGGAATTGAAATTTGATTTGAAATTTAGGTGTGTACTATTCGCTTCACAGAACGGAAAAGAGTCCAAATGGGATTGGAATGCAGATTTTGTTCCTTGTGTTACTATTCAATTCCAATTCCTTCTTTTGTTAGAACCAAACAGCATAAGAAATTGAATCAAAAATCCAATTTCACCCGAACTCCATTCCATTCTATGAAACGAACCCTACCTTAGTGTCCACGATAATTGCACCTTCCAGTTACTAATCTCAATATTCATACAAACTATAAATAGTACTCATCATCATCATCATCATACTCAGTTAATCCCACCAATAGCAAAGCTAAGGTAGGGTCTGAGGAGGGTAAGATGTAGACAGCCTTACCTCTACCCCATAGGAATAGAGAGGCTGCTTCTAGTGAGACTCCCGGCTCTATAGTAGTTTTGCATCAAGCCTTGGACGTAAGGCACACAACACTCAGCAATTGGGACAAATGCTGTTTAGTGCATGTACTCCCTTGCCTTTCAGCTATCAACGCCACCACATGATGCATGATTAACCATCCCTCGCTATTTAACGTTATTTTCACGAAATTAGTAAAATAACGTTAAAATTAGTGCACTTTCACTTTTGCCCCCAAGGGCCCACACATATACATTATATGCGCATACACAAGCGGGCGTGTATAAATAGTACTCACTTGAACGAAATTCCGAACAACTATAACCTACATATTTGTTCAAATCCATTAAACTTAAAAATACCTAACCATTGAACCGATAAGAACCAACACAATATTGTCTAAGCCCTAACAATCAACCACCAATGAGTAACAACTAATAATTGTGCAAATTATCAATTTAAAAGCATTAAACAGAGGTTAATAGTTAATACCAACCTCAAGTGAAACTTTCTGGTCCAGTGTGGCTCTGGTGTCTGAAACTCCTCCTTGATTCATCATATCACCATAAGCTTCCTCCTCCTGCTGAAAACAAACCATCAAATTAGAAATCAGCAATCGATTATAGACAATATGAAGAAAAACCCTAAGTAAATCGGCGGAAAGAACAGATCAAAGTTAGGAACCTGTAGAGTCAATTAATTGCGAGCGAATAAGTGGCGGCCGACGATCTGTGGATTGGATGAGGACTGAAAAATGAAGAAAAAGAAGAAATTTGAAAGGAGAAATACGTATAAATGTTGTATGTATTGGTAGAGATTTAGGAATTAAGGAACGATCGGAGGGAGACGGCGAGAAAGGGGGATTAGTGAAGGATTCAACTAGGCGTCTACGTTAGGTCCAATTTGGGGTTCCCACTCCTGCCTGCCTGCCTGCCTGCCTGCCGGTGGCTTATATTTACATTTACAATTGCTATTTTGTAAAGAGGTTAGACAATTGATTTTGTTTTTATTTTAATCCTATGGGAAAGTTATTATACAAATAAACTAAACGTACCAATAATATGAAAAAGTAAAAGTATACGGTGGTATTTTTGTAATTATCTGCTTGTAGGATAATTATCAAAATTACTCTACAAATGATACTATAGAGTAATTTTGATCTTGTAGAGAATTTTGTAAAATATTATTGTAGAGTAATTTTGCAAAATGTTCTTATAGAGTAATTTTTGATAAAAAACTTTAACTAACCAAAAAAAACCTAACCCCCCTCCTCAAAAAAAAAACCTTACCCCCACCTAAAAAAAACTAAAAGCTAAAAACTAAACCATAAAGCTAAACCCCATAACTAAATGCTAACAAAATTACTCTACGGGGTCATTTTACAAAATTACTCTACAAAAGATCAAAATTACTATATAGGATCATTTGTAGGGTTTTTTTTTATAGTTACTAATAATTACGAAAATGTCACCACGTCTTTTTGTATTTTCCTTCAGTTTGTACATTTTGTGTGTTAAGTTTATTTGTATTTGATCTTTACTCTTTAATCCTAACCCTAACTTAAAAGTTGTATAAAAGAAGTTAGAAAAATGTTTTATTTAAGGCATTATGATATTTAACATTTATTTAAGGTATTATGATATTTAATTTTTTTTATGTTGCCTTAAATCTATGATTTGAAGGAACTAATATTATGGAAGTGATTTTGTGTGTTTATATAATAAACTAGTGGATTTCTCATGCTTTGTAGCGGGTTTGTGTCGGTAATGGTTCAATTAGTTACGTTATCGGTTTGGTTTGTAACGGTATTGGTATGATACAGGCACTTGGTATAATGACGTGTCTGAAAGACAACATGTTTTTTAATATAAAATGACTTGTATTTAGTATTATTTTGTATACAAATCATGTTACAAAATGACCTAAAAACTAATGATTCCATGTAAATTTTGAAGATGGTTGAAGAAAAGAAGAATAGTTTCATTCAGTGGATTACAACCCATGCCTTAGATATAGTATGTATCGTACCACTAGCTAATAAAAGAAGAGTCAACTCCTAACGGCGGCTCATTATTGCTAGGTACGACCCATACTCACTTAAGGTGTACGGATCGTACCTACAGCGCAGAAACCCTAAATTTCACTATAAATAGAACGTGACAATTCGAAACTGAAAAAGAGGTTATGAAGACAACTGAGAAGTTGTTTTGGAAACTGAAAAGAGGTTATGAAGACAACTGAGAAGTTGTTTTGAAGATTGTTCCGACCCATTCTAATGTGAATCAAGGCTAAAATGCAAGGAGATCGAAGATCGAAAGCGCGGATTGCTAAGGAAGCAGTGCAAACCGATGTGATTGTTATGTTAACTTATGTTCTTAAACCTTTAATCATGTTTCCAGAGTGTTTTGTGATGTTGAACTTGAATATGTTTGGCTAACCGCTTTATAGTCGGTAAGGTGTGATGAATCTTGGTTGAATGATTTGTTTTGAATGAGAAAACTTATGTGTTGTGTGATTCGTGATTGTCAGTTACCATGAAGTTATGATGTATATTGCATGTTAGAAGTTGATCTTGTAATTGGTTTGTGTGGCTTAAACATCTCTTTAATGCCGTATGTCAGATATATTCTTCCCTATGTTATATATTGGTCATTAATACAGGGCTTAAATCGTACCTGCTAATGGACAAACTTATTAAAGGGTTGGTTAAACATGTGAACTACCTATGGGAAGGGTATGAATAAAAGGATCTCAAAACTAGTTTGGGTTTTCTTTAAACCAAACTAGTATGAGTCGTAACCCGCAACATCGCTAAACTGTAAGAATCCATTTAGGAAGTCCTAAGTCATAAGGAATTGGTATTTTAACTTGCTACTTGAAATTGGATTGCATGTGTGTATCTATACCATAATTCTCTAGGTTCTCGTGATTATCTTAGTTGAGCTCTAATCAACCTAGCATTTCGCACACTGTTTTGATAAACATAGCTTTAATACAGTTTTCATAAGTATTCATTTAAACTTTCCATGAAGCTTTGAGAATTCACTGTCTAACTAGTTATTTGTCCAATTATTGATTTCTCTACATTTTCTTAATCCATGTTTCTGTTTTCTATTAATAACTTCTTTTCAAATCAACACTTTCATAGGTTAAATACTGGTAGAGGTTTTAACGTCACAAACCACCGCGTCCATGGATTGATACTTATTATCTTACCAATCGTGTGCTATGTATAATGATAGGTACACTTATGTCGCAACCCCCGACCTCTACCTCGGGAGCGGGGGCCGCGAGGACCGCAGACAGGTGGTACCGGTGTTTATTCATTTGGCAGCGAAATTAAAACATCAGGATCGTTATTAGGAAATAAATTCAGAGTTTCAAAAAACCAAACTTTTACAAATAACAAATGTGATAAAACCTAAGTTTTCATTACCATACATTTGTAGGGACAAACCCTAATTTATGGAAATCATAAACTCTTTTTTTATTTAGGCAACTTTTATTGCCACTTTTCTAAGCCTTCGGTGCTCTCCAGCTGACTTCTATTAGCTTCACATTAAGTTACCTGAAACACGTTTTAAAAACATTTTATCAGCAAGAAATACTGGCGAGTGCATTCCAGTCTAATCAAAAAAGTTTTTATAACTTTACAGTATTGGGAGCATCAACGATTACAATGTTTATATCTACACAATTACTCATTCAGTATTGTCAACACCTGACTTCTGGGTCATATTACTTTGGGTCCTGCCACCCAACAGTAACGGTTCCTGTCACACCCCTGTGACTGTGGACTAGTAATGTATACAAAACCCCAACATACCGGCAGTAATTGTAGAATACATATACTCAATCACTGTTAACTATAATTAAAACATTTGAGGTTTTGGTAACACATTTTTGACTCACAAAATGATTTACAAAAAGATAATGTACTCACATTGAAAACTTAGGTATTTCTACAGGCTTCCTTGTAACGATTCCTGATTACTTCCTGGAATTTCTATTAAAACATACAATGCACACGTGTTAGTAAATTAACCCAAGTCACTTTAACCATACAACACGAGACATAACCCCAACGAATCTTAGTCAGGCAGAGCCTTGACATGCGTCGGTGGGTCCTAAATCGGGTAGGGTAACGAATTAGTGATCAGGGGTTAAGATACTTACAGCGGGCAGCTTTCGCAGGGGTTAGGGGGTGTTGTTCAGAAAAGCGGGGACACGAGAGTATACGATCAGAGAATTTCGATCGATTTTGAGCAACGAACTCAATCCCAGGCCTGCCCTTTTATACCTGAATTTGACCTCCCACGTGCGTCGTGCCAGAAACAAGGGTGGCTCGCGCGTGGCGCTACAGCTAGCCCCGCAACGAGTATAGGCTTGCTACTTGTCGCAAACGGAGACATGTGTCACCTGGCCTCTCCCGCGCATCGCGAGAGACACCATGGTCTCTGGCGCGTGGCGCCTGGGATGCCAAGGTGGACCTGCCTCGTTTTACGTGTCCGGTTCTTCGTTTCGGCTCAGGTTGGGGTGTTTTGGAGAGTTGTTACAACTTACCTGTTAACATGTGTAGTTTAGTTGTGTTTAGTGATTTACTTTTAAAACTAGTATGTGCATTCTCTGCTTTGTTTGTGTTACTATTTGCACATGGCATATAGCAATCAAAAGAGATATGTCCGATTGGATATCAACACGTATTTTACATCAATCAAAAACTACAAAAATAAATATTGGCACTCACATCAATCTTGTTTGGCTGATATTCGCTTGGTTCGTTGCTTATCGTTACCGTATCGTGTCACACTATGGAACAATGACCGGGGTAAAGATTGAATCAAAATATAAGAAGTGGAATATAGAATTTCTATTAAATAATAAACAAAGTTTATACAACACTAAATGGCACATCATGGCTCTTTATTTAAAATAACTAACAACGCATAACGTCTATAACAAATATAGAGATCAAGCAAGTCTTTGAGGGATATGCAACGACTCTTAAAAGTATTGAATACCATATACTGAATTGCTGAAGACAAAATGTTGTTGAAGGAACAATTGTCATAAATAGTTGTTATGTGTATTGTAACAATCTTTTATATTGAATGCATTATTTATAGATGATCACTTATGTGAATAACCATGAATCAATCGGTCATTGGATTGTTAGAGGTTGCTATTTAAGTTATGTCAACTGATGTCATTAGTCCTTTCTCTTTGTGTATAAATAGATCATGATCGTTGTCATGATCAATATCAATTGTTCTTAGATTTTTAGAGAATTTATCGTGCAATATCATGTTGAGGGGGAGCTCGAGTCTATAAACACTTTATTCACATATGATGACATCTTGCTTATTGTTGTGTTTTGACTATGATTCCGGCCGTATAATTCTGATAACTTTTATAAGTTATTGTTTAATTGATCAAACACCACATTGGATCCCACCAATTGGTATCATAACTAAGTTTTCTAAATTTGATCTAATAGCCGATTTAGAACAACGTTATATCTAAATATGAATATCATAATTCCTTGTCGAATCGTAGTTTAGAAGTTACAATTGATTCTAGCATTTGATTTAACAGGGCAAATTTGAAATTAATACCGTGTTTTCGACCAAAATTCAGATGCTCGTTCGTCTCGAGTATAACATTCAGCAACGAAGAATGACACAAATTTTGTCATATCAGATGTTGGTGATCAGTTATGTATATGTTCTAGTGACCCTTAGTGTTAAAGATGGGAAAACACCCAAGGAACCCAAAAACTACTCTAAGCAGGATTTCCAAAAATTAGAATTAGATGCCAAAGCTTTTGTTATGTTAGCAATAACAATCCCAAATGAATACTATGCTGGTTTACTTCACGGTACAACTACAAACGAATTGTGGGATGCTCTTACAAAGCAATTTGATGGAACTCCTGAGGTTATTTAAAATAAATGTGAAATTCTTGCTCAACAATATCAGATGTTTTGTCATGTAAAAGGATAATAATTAATTCAATAATTTGAGTGGTTTACATCCTTAATCAGTAAATTAAACTTGTTGAACAAACCTATTCAATTAATGCATTGAACAATTGGTTTCTTATATCTTGACAAACAGGATACCTATGAGAGAACCTTACTTGAATTCAAATAACTCAACCCGACTCAACTTCATGGCAAACTCCTAAGCTTTGAAAGAGAAGTTAACCAGGAAAAGAAATTGCAAAATATAGGGAACTAATGATTAACCCAATCTTTTATTTATATATCATCTCTTTGATCATGATGATAATAAAAAAAAATCTTATCTTACACGCAAGATCATAAATAAAAAATTAATAAAAATTATAAATTTTATTACCAATAAAATTCAAACTTGTGATTTTATGAAGTGAACTAGACTAGACGGGCTTCCAATTTCAAGGCAATTTTGAAGGGGAACAAGTGAACAACTTGTTTTGAGAATGACAATCCGAAGACTTGCTACGGTTTTAGTTTCAACGTTTAGTTTTCAGCTTTCAAGATATATAAGGAATGACGAGTGTCGGAAACAAGCAGCCCCACTGTTCCAATCTTCAACTCTGAAGAACAAAAACCGAACAAGATGAATTTGAATGGTCACATATCAAATCAAACCGAACCGTGTTTTCGTTTTTTATCTCTGATGTGGTTTTGTTTTGCTGGTTTATCAAAGGGGCTTTTAAGTGACTTTTGATAAAATGTGAACGCATCAAAACTTTACTATTGTTTTAGTTTTCTAAAAGTAGAGGTGCGCAAAACGTTTTTTTAGAATTGGAACCAGATAGGAACCGGGTTCAGTATTGGTCAACAGTCAACAACCGGTTCCAGGTATGTTCAGGTTTTTTACTAGATTTTGACCAGTTTGGCCAGTTTTTTTTCGAGTAGCGTAGAGGTGGAACTGATTCCGAGGGTTTCGACTTTCGGTTTGGTTCCTGTCTCTTTGCTGAGTCTAGAACCGGTCCGTACCGGTAATTCGGGTATTAGTAAAAACCGGTCCCATTTGTTACATTTTCTCACTACACGACCCCCTGATTCAATATTTCCCCGTTTTACAAACCAATCATGGAACCTTTTCAGAACGGCAACACCACCGTCACCACCGCCACAACGCCGTCGGTCACCACCACATCCCTCCCATCACATCACGACGGAGTCCGTACATCCAAACTCACACAACTAACTGAGTCCTTAAAATTAGAACATCAGTTCATAAGAGTCCCATTCGAACACTACAAGAAGACGATCCGCGCAAACCACCGCGCCGTTGAGAAAGAGATCTCCGCCGTCGTCTCCGCTCTACCGGATACCAATCATCTCTCCCAAGACGACACCGTTCTGCATCTCAATTCACTTGTCTCCAGATTACAAGGCCTCAAACGGAAGGTAGTTAATTGTTAATTCTCTATTCTCTTTTCTCATAAACTAAATTGATTAGAATATATGCTTTGTTATTGTATTGGTTGATTAATATATATATATTGTTAATCAGTGGTTTCTAAATCGTAACAATTTAGTTTTCTAGGGTTACAATTATTTAACTGCAGTATTTGATTGATATTGTATCAGTTGATTGGAAAATGTTTGGTTAAACAATGTCTGTTAATTAGCAACAAATCAGTTTTCTAGGGTTACATTTCTCTGAATGCAGTACCTTATTGTTGTTGTATTAGTCAAGGTTTAAAAGAACGGAATCGAGCCTGAACCGAGGCGGGATTAAAAAATAAATATAAAAATTATATATTTTATAAAAATAAAATAATTGACACTGAAAGTCTAAAACATGAAAAATACACAGAAAAACATAAAATAATTGACACAGTAACTCTAAAACATAAAAAACACACATAGCCCCATGAGGCGCATGTTTTCTTACCGCCTCGGCTAGAGGCGTACATACAAACATAACCCCATGAGGTGCGCCTCGTACACGTTTTCTTACCGCCGCACCTTCTGAATATTCAGAGTTTCAGACAATAAAAAGAAAAATGGAAAAAGTTGAGATAGTTATTTATGAATTCAATTGAGTTTCCTTATTTCACCGAACAACCCAAAGTTCAGTGATTTCAACTAAATTAAATGATCTTTCAAATTGGTCAAGACTCTCTAGTTTATGGCCGCTTCTCTATGGTACCAGTTGTTGCTTCATTGAATTTGCTTCACTAATAGGCTCACGATTCGACTTTGATCGTTATGGGCTAGTACCAAGATCGAGTCCTAGACAAGCGGACCTTATTTAACAGCCGGAACAGTAATAATGAAAATACTCAATTGTTTTTTAAACCATGGTATTAGTTGATTGGAAAGTGTTTTTTAATCGGTGTCTTTTAATTTGAAACAAATCAGCTGGAAGATGGGAGTAAGGTTGAGCATCTTCAAGAGCAACGTTGTCGGGCGAGACTTGATCATTTGGAATCTGCTGATGGTGACGATATATCAGAGTGGAATAACATGCGGTTGAAGCGAGTACTGGTGGACTACATGCTGAGAATGTCATATTATGATACTGCCACAAAGCTTGCTGAAAGCAGCAATATACAGGTATATGGCTTTGAAGTTGTGTATATGTCGTTTTTGGTTACGGTCCAGTGTTGTGTTTATTTGGCTAAATTAGTGATTGGTTTGTTAAGAATTATAAATATAGTGAATTTATTGATTTAATCAGAAACTTTATTGGGATCATTTACAGTTGATTCTTGTCTTCAGTGTTTAGTTCATCTTTGAATTTGTAGCACATCCAAAGATTACTTATTAAAGCATCTAAGCCTTGATTTCTTGAAGTACTTCTTTATTCTATAGTTTTTTTTTGAATTATTGTTTTTTTCTTTTGACAGGATCTTGTTGATATTGATATCTTTTACGAAGCCAAAAAAGTTATCGATGCTCTTCAGAATAAGGAGGTAGCCCCTGCTCTAGCCTGGTGTGCTGATAACAAGTCTAGGCTAAAGAAATCTAAGGTACTTTCTATTGAGTGGTTGCATTTAAATCGAACCGTTTATCTACATGAAAAATTAATCTGTATTGTTGCACTTTTGCATGAATTTGGCTGATATCGAGGTTGTTTTACTTGATGACAGAGCAAATTTGAGTTTCAGTTACGACTCCAGGAGTTCGTTGAATTGGTACGCAGTGAAAATAATGTCCGGGCAGTTATGTATGCCCGAAAATACCTTGCACCATGGGCATCTACATATATGAACGAATTTCAGAAAGTTATTGCCACACTGGCTTTTACAAGAAATACCGGATGTGAGATATACAAGGTTAACGTTCTTGTTCATACATGCTTTGTCAAATGAGCATAAAATTGCTATATGTATATTACCGCTCTTCAAATCTGTTAAGGTAATTGAAGACTAAGATCATACATCGTTATTGTTAGGTACTTAGGCTGTTAACTTTATCTGAAATAGCGATTTTTAATGGCGGCTTATATGTCACTTACTGGCTATAAAAGCTTACTGGTTAACCTAATTGAATAACTCTAAATAACTTGATTTTGTCGCAGGTTTTATTTGAACCGAAGCAATGGGATTTCTTAATGGATCAATTCAAACAGGAGTTTTGTCGGTTATACGGCATGACTCTCGAGCCATTGTTGAATATTTATCTTCAAGCAGGCTTATCTGCTCTGAAAACCCCGTATCCTGTTAAATCATTTTCGGTTTGTTTACATTGTTTTCAAATCATAATAATTGGTTACGTGCATCAGTTATTAAGAAATACAGTTAAGAATCATATAAAGAATCTTATAGATGCATTGCTATGTATCATTTGAAGCAGGTTCTATATTGAAGTTTTTTTTTGGCTCAAAAGTCGTATCTTCGGTTTGTTACTTGACAACTTTAGATTCTGTTACGAGGATGACTGTACAAAAGAAGATCCTTTGTCTCAAGAGAGCTTTCGGAAGCTTGCAATGCCGTTGCCCTTTTCAAAGCAGCACCATTCGAAACTTGTTTGCTATATAACAAAAGAGTTAATGGATACAGAGAATCCACCACTTGTCTTACCGAATGGCCATGTTTACAGCACTAAGGTTAGATATGGGTTGGCCATTGACCCTCTGAACACTTTTTATTCACTCTTCACTTTAGTTAGTAATTATATTACATTATACATATATACATATACATTTGCAATTTGCAAGTCGGATGAACAGTGATTTTTATTTTGTTTTTGTTTGTCTTCTTTTGGTTTTGT
The DNA here is from genome assembly GCA_947069175.1 of Scalesia atractyloides. Classification (NCBI taxonomy): domain Eukaryota; kingdom Viridiplantae; phylum Streptophyta; class Magnoliopsida; order Asterales; family Asteraceae; genus Scalesia; species Scalesia atractyloides. The sequence continues at coordinate 79,730,958 of CAMTDV010001633.1, read as the reverse complement.
TTTTTTTTTATTTCTATATTAAACTTTAATTTTCAGCATTAACTCTTACAACCCCTTGACTTTCTAAATACTTTTAAATCGAGTTTTACGTCTTTATCTTTATTTACGTGTCGATATAAACTTAAGTTTATTTACATTTCGACATAAGTTAGATGAACAGTGATTTTTTTTTGTTTTTTTTTTTGTGTCTTTTTGTGGTTTTTTTTATTTTAACTTTGTTTGTCTTCTTTTGTTTTTGTTTTTTTTTTTATTTCTATTTTAAACTTTAATTTTCAGCATTAACTCTTACAACCCCTTAACTTTCTAAATACTTTTAAATCGAGTTTTACGTCTTTATTTTTATTTACCTGTCGATATAAACTTAAGTTTATTTACATTTCGACTTAATTTTCTTTTTTTGTGTTTTCTTAACTTTCAGCATTGGCACTGACAACCCTTTAACTTTCTAAATACTTTTGTAATCGGGTTTTATGTGTTTAGCTTTAGTTACATGTGATATAAATTCAAGTTACGTTTTGACATAAATTTTATTTTTCCCTGGAAATGAGTCTGGTTAGATACATTAAGTTTCAGTTGCTCTACGTTTTGACGTAAATTTTGTTCGGAAACGAGTTGGGTCAAAATTTAATACATTTTAATTAGACAGTATAAATCCGAGCCACTTTACGTTTCGACACCGCCGCAATGCGGCTTACCATTCTTTAACTTAAAAAAACACAATTTTCTTACGTGCTTATTTTTATGTACGCGTCGGTATAAATTTAAGTTGGTTTATGTTTCGCGTAAATTTTATTCGAAAATATGTCAAATCAAATATAATAGATTTCCGTGCTTATTTTTATGTACATTTTCAGTTGGTTTATGTTTTGACGTAATTTTTTTTTCCCGGAAACCAGTCGGGTCAAATGAAATGATAAACATCTTCCTATGAATTTATTTTTGGGTATTCTATGCATACACTTTTACAATGACATACATTTTTGTGCTTTTCAAATATATAGTTGTTAGGTGCGTTTTTTTCTACGTTTAAATTTTATAACAACCACCCGTAACACGCAACTTTGAAAAAACGTTACCTGCCGCGAAGCGCGGGTATAACTCCTAGTTAACCAACAAAATACTAATCCTGTCTCAACAAAAGTTCACTTTACAATTCTCTTGTCTTAACAGATTTTATAGATATATGTATTGTTTAATCGTTCAAATCAATATTATATAGAAGAAAAATCTTTTTGTGTTTAAAATATCCATTATGCAAGTTTATTTTGCTCAATTTTTAGGGTCATAAGAACATTTGGTTTTTGTTTTGCAGGCTCTTGAAGATATGGCAACTAAAAATAATGGAAAAATCACATGCCCAAGAACAGGCTTGGTTTGCAACTTTACTGAAGTGACAATTGCATACATCTCGTAGTAAAACTCCTCATCTGAGTGGGGACCTGTTACAACCTTCATCATCGTCGTCGTCATCTTCATCACATATATATATGTGTGTGTGTATGTGCGTGTGTGTATATATATGCTAAGCACCTTCTTCTTTCATAATTGGTTTTTGTACCTAAACCAACCATTGATAGTGGAAACCATTTGTTTAAATGTTTAAATGTTCTGTTTTTGTGCTTCATGTTGATAATGCTCTCGCAAGTAATGGTTTGTGATCAGTGGTGGATCGTAAAGACAACTATAGCGTTCTCTGATTTCAACGAAAACTTTTCTCAAGTACATGGTAGTTGAGCTCACTTTTGGCATTAAACCTTTTACTAATTCGTCTCTTTCGTAATCGATGGTATTGGTACCATAAAGATGGTGGTTCTCGGGTCAACTCGGTCTTGACCTCTCTTGGCTCCTTCCTTTTGTATCTCACCTCTATATATGCTCACATTATTGATACATATGATATGAATTATGTTAATGAAACATTGCTCAACTTCACCGTTGGAAGTTGGATCCCGTCGAACAAATTGTGGCACCGTTTGAGGTATTTCTAGCAGTAATTACATAAAGCGTCATATCTTTAGCTTTCTTTAACTTGTTCCGGTTAAAAGCCACGGGTAAAAATTTGAAGCATGAAACACATTTTATTAGTAGAACATAGAAATACAAGTGGAAAATACAAAACCAATACATATGTATAGACTAGTCTATACTATTACATATCTAGTAACAACAAACAAATTTAGGACCTTATTGAAACGAGACGTGTTACACTACCGTTGACGCGTCACTAGAGCGTCAAGGGGCAACGGAGGTTACCAACTTCTGAAGTGTTCACCTGCTTCTGAGAAATTATCATATGCTCATATTATGGACGAACAAAGATCTGATATCTTCTTTGAAGTCTTCTCCAACTTCTGTGAACTTATCATAATATGTGTACAAATAATACAATATTCGTACGTAGTTGATCACAACCATTATTAGAGGCCTTGGAACATCTTTACACATGAGTGACTCTCGGTTTATATCTTTCCATTCGTCTTCTATATGCTTTCGTACCATGTCAATGGCGTACTCCTCGGTGACATCGTATTGCTTCTTGTAACATTGAACACTAGATGGGAAATGCTCTCTTTCTTGCTCCTTCTACAATTTTCTCAACAAGAATATATTCAGCTATTTTAAAAAACCGAGCCGGCCAGGCCATCTTGCTGGCTCGGTTCATAACGCATGGGCATATTTGGCCGTTTTTTGCTTTTCTGATGATCATACCGGTTATTTATGAAACATGTTTTTATTTTATTTTATTTTTATTTTTTATACTTTTTTATTTTGATTTTGACTATGACACAACGCTAAAAGAAAAGTGCTCGTTTTCCTAAGCCACCATTTATCGAAAAGCGCAGGAAAACATTTTCGACAAAAATAGTTTTGTAGGAAAAAAAAAAAAAAGCTCGTGGAAAGCTGTTACTGACATTTCTGATGCATTTTCCAACAAATTTGTGACAAAACTATAGACTCGCAAAATTCCTTTGCATTTTCGACGAAATTACTTTTCGTCCCTACTTTGTCACGACTGTGTCACAAAACTAGGGTCCTATGCATTGCGACGAAATTACTTTTTGTCCCTGTTTTGTCACAATTGTGTCACAAAACTAGGATTTTTCTTACCATCAGAAATTCGTTGTACGTGTTGGAATTTCCGTTCATCAGAAATGTGTCGGAAATATATTTTGTATTAAAAGGCTCTTTTCTAGTAGTGACATTAATTTTTAGCATGTAAGTAAAAAAACACATTTTGTAGTGAATATTGGTCATTAGATGATGGCGTACCTTGTAGCCCGCAATATCATTTATGAGCCTACCAATCACAGATGAAGCTTTGAAAAGAGGAGGTTCACTGATAACCCACTCGATTGACTCGTTTGTGATTACATCACCCATGCCAAGATAACATAAACAACCTGCTACCACCCGTCATGCAACTGTCGCATGCTCGTCTGTTGTTGGTATATGCCCATCCTTTACCCATTTTGCTTCTAACATGTATCCTTTAATAAACTCTATCATCTGTACTTGAAAATATGTATATATACTCGTCAAATGTCTATGGGGTATCTTAATTTTCCATGTTATATTTTAGCGTTTTGAAACTTGATACGTTTTGATTTTGTTACAATTTATGTTTTGAAACTTACGTTTTGTTTCAACATATGTGTTTATTTTTTTTAGAACTTGATATGTTTATTTTGTTCAACATATGTGTCCCAACCCAAAACCTGACTTGATCATATCCGAATCTCATCAACCTGAACTCAAACACTACTAGAAAAGTGGTCAATTTGCTACAGAAATTTCCAACGCAAAATGGTGAATTTAAAATGACTTTTGTAATTTATTTTAGTGATTTTCCTGCAATTTTTAAAAGAAAATATATGGATTTTCCAGAATTTTTATATATTTTTGTAATATTGCGGAATAAATGTGTCAGAAAAACTATACTCATTCCATCACACATGCGTCACAAATAAAAAAAGAACAATTAGCAAATAGCGTAGGAAAAGCGTAGCAAATTTCCAATACCATGTTTTCGTTGAAAATCCTTAAAAATTGCGTAGTAAGTCCGTAACAAATTTGTTTCCGACAGGGCCTTCCAACATTAACTTTTTGTTGCAAATGTGTAACAAACCGGAATTTGCGACACATTTGTGACGAAAAAACGCGTTAGAAATGGACAAATTCTCTAGTAGTGAAAAGATCCAAATAACATTAGGTTCAGTTATCAGATAAAATTTCAAGCACAAAAAACCCGATTAACTCGAACCCATCTACCCTTAGTGGAAGGAGATAGAACTTACAAACTCTTTTGTACAACTGAAAAGAGGTTTTATTTCCTGAATTTCCTCGTTTGCTTCCATTTCTTGGTATAGATCAAGCAAAACTCGATACACCAGTTTCATATATTGTGGACACACATCTGAACATCTAATGCACCACCTAAGATTCATTTTTAGAGTTTTTGATGAGTTTGATCAATAGATTTTAAACATTAATAAGAAAATCTGTGTTCATTTAGTTGTGGGTAGAGATACCTTTCTACTGCGTTTGTAAAGAGTTCAAGTTCTTCATAAGTACCATAAGCGTCATAAGTGTCATCAAGAGCGCTCGCCATTTGAACCACTTTAGCTAAGAGAACTCTACCAAGAGAATATTTTGGCTCAGAGTATACACCAAATGCCCAAAAGTAACTTTCAACAATTCTATCTCTTACATAAGGCAAGTTCTTTGGGAGATCAATACCTTTCCACCACCTATATATATATATATATACAAGTAAACTTATTTAATTTATAAGTTTATGAAAAATGTGAAGTTAATGAACATCAAAAAAAGTTACTTTTGGTATGTGAATACTTGGAAAGATGGTTGAGTTCACTCCGGTGTAGTGACCGGAGCAAACTAAACCCTAGCTTGGCGAGTTTAAGTAAAGACTTGTCGTGAGAAGCTTGATTTTCGTAGAAACAAATGTAGCTCAAAGCTTCTAGTCTTGGTAATCTTTTATGCAAAGGTGCCTCTAATGCCTCGTGTATATAGGCAGACAAAGTAGAGTTGCTACGAAGAGGATCATCGGCTATGTCATGAAGACAGGTTTTTGTATACTCAAGTGCCTCATCTAGTACAACTTCGCCTCGTACCCTCAAGCATGTTGCCTCATACAACTCGAGCATTTCTTCAACATCATCGGCTAAAGATTCCTTAAAAGCTCCATCTTCGTCTTTATACTTGTTAAAAGTATCTGTTGCAATCATGTATAAAACATATTGTAGCTTGGTTGCACATTTAGAACATAAACTCGCGCACACATATATAAGTGCATATATAGATTTATGCATACATACCACACGAAACATAAAAGCCTTGTTGTCATAGGAGTCGAAACCAAATGGAAATGCTACCGCCGTTCCAGTCATCACCATACGCTTCATAAACATGTTGCAAAGCATTCACAAGCTCTTCTTCAAAATAATACGATATGCCGAGGCGTTGGATTGCATCAATTAATCTTAACAAATTTGCATGTTCCTTTGGATTTCCTAAAGCCATTGCTATATCTTTCCTCACTTGTTCTTTCAAGTCTTCGACTATTTGTTCTATCTCACCATGGTTTTCTTTCTGTATTCACCCATTAAACATAAACAAAATTTTAAACATGACATAATTATACATACAAATATTCATAATTCTATACATATATATTTTTTTTAATTATTTACTACCTTATCATAGCTGAGAAACTGATCTCCCCAAACACTTGGCGAAATGCTTCGAAAGGGCGGAAAGATTCTTGTTTAAAAGACATGACAAATGAAATGTTTAGATCTATGTATTCAAATTGAAATGTTATGAGCAGCATAGAAAGCCAAAAGCTTATATAGAGGATTTATAATACATAATTAGGAGGTACTGATTGCTAAAAAACAAATATAATTGCATAAAATTATTTTTGTCCAATAAGATATACCAAAATCTTATTGGTAAACGGCGTCTCATAAGTAACATAATTGTATTTTCATAGATATAATATAAAAATTTAATTATAATATATATATATATATATATAAATATATATATATATATATATATATATATATATATATTTATAGCTAGAAACATAAATAAGTAACCTTATGTGATAGCAAAATCTATGATATTAACAAGTAACTTAAAATATACCAAAATCTTTCGCGGGTTGTCCTAGCCCAATAGAAAAAATCAACGAGTCAATTTGTAAGGTAAAATAATGTAAATGTGGATGAATTTTGTATTTACGTTATTTTACCTTACGTAAAAACTGTTAACGCCATGGGTTAAATTGTGGGTTATATGGATTAATTCTTCTTTGTTAATGTTAATATGGACTAGTTCACTTGGTAGAGATTAATATATTTTATTAGGGAGATCCTAGGTTCAAACCTAGACAACGGTGTAAGTTAGATTTATTGGTGTAATTTATAATAGGAGTAACATTTGTTATTCAATAAAAATCTTCTTCTTTAACCACACACAATGGTCTAAATTTTTATGTTTGCCACAAAACAATAAATAATCAATAATATTACTAACCTATATGACACTATAAAATAATATTAAATTGAATAAAAAACACTTCAACCCTAAAATAAAAACCTTCCAGAAAGATAAATTGTACTAACAGTCAACACGGATTTTAGAAAGACAACCTGTACTAACAGAACATCAACACGGCTTTCAGAGTAAGTGGTTCTCTTTAACCCTCAAAGTTATAGTTTTAATAACCTTAGTTCTATTTTTAACGCATATATTATTTTTATTATGATTTTTTTAATATGTGATGTTCAATATGTTAGGATGATATTCGTTTCGCGTCCCATTATCTCTTACATCAAAGTATTTATTATAACATTAATATCATAACAAAATTTAATTAAAATTCATTTATTAAAAACTCATAGCTTACGGTTTATTTTTAACAACAGTCATAGTCTTATCATTAGTTTTTTATTGTTGTTTTATAGCTGTAAACAATAAGATGGATTATAGTGACTCAAAAGAGATGAAATCAAATAAAATAATATTTGGATAGCTAAAGATATCACTTTTCATTTTGTTTCACTCATTTGTGTAATAAATCACTTCACTCATGAAAACTATATACAAATTTATGATTTACATTTTTTCGATATTCAACCCGTGTAATACACGGGTTTTTAAGCTAGTTCTTTAAATGTTTAATATAGGGATGGCAATGGGGCGGTTTTGGGACGGGTTTAGGTAATTTCAACGCCAAACCCGATTAAATAAGCTTGTCCAAAACCTGTCCCAAAATCCGTCGGATATCAGGTATACCCACGGGTTTCAAGTTAACCCATTAAATAAAAAAATACCCGTCAGTTATCTATTGAGTAACCATTAATCAATTACATTTATCATTATCATTATAAAAATGTATCAAATAACTACAACATAGATAAATAAAATGTCAAAATGTATATTGATGTAAAATATATACACATAATTTAATTGATGTGAAAAAATATCTATGCCAACAAATGACGTAAAATATGTATACATGCTTTAAAAAATAATGAAAATTATACGGGTATACAATCGACATATTAGGTGATCAAGTCGTGTAAACCAATGTTTTAAAAACCGGTTCAAACCAGCCGGTTGTACCGGTTGAACCGTCCGGCAGAACCGGTTAAACCGCCTGTAACGCCTAGTTGAACCGTTTCTGTGACACCTCGAAAATTTCATCTAATAAAATTCCGACACGTGTCCCAAAATATTTGGTTGCCACGTGCTAAACGAGAGGGACTAAAATCGCCAACATGTTATTTTATAACCTCTGAGTGGTGAATATTAAAGTCGAGGGGTTAAACGTGTCAACTTGCTTAATCTATGCCTCTGAGTGACCTTTTAACGGACCCGGAGCCTAATGATGTTCGGTTATACTCCCGAGAGTGCTAAACAGGTGCCATATTGAATAAAACATGCTTTTATGTCAAAATATGGAAGTTTGGGAAGTCCAGGGACCAAAATTGAAAATTTTGAGAAATTGTCACCCCCGCGTGTCACGCGGGAACATGTTGTTCCCTCGCGTGGCATGACGGCATGCGTTTCGCAGAATTCTGCATGCCAGCTGCAGCCTGTAGCCTTGGCCACCACTCAAACCACTTCAGCTCCTGAATTTCGAAACCATGGCCTCATGCCTGGTATTGGACACCTCATACTACACTTGGAGTGATCTGAAGACACTTCCAACACTTGTCTTGATCTTGATTCATGCCCCTCACCTATAAATAGAGCTCAATGTTGAGCTTCAATCCTTGCTCATTCACCTCATTTCTTCTCTACTCTCTATTGGAGTTGTTTCCTGGCTTAAGGAGACCTCCCCTAAGTTCTAATATTTTCTTTGGATCACTTGTAAGTGTTCCAACCCTTTTCTTTAAGTTTTATTAGGCTTTAAGCCAAAGTCAAAGCGTTGACGTAAAAACGCTTTGACTTTCGGCTAAGACCATTACGGTCCAGCCATTGTTCGGTACGAATGTGGCTACATGATCGTAATTAGGTAGGTGTTAATCCCTCAAGAGGGCACCTCCTGATTACCACGTTTGCTTGGTCAATTGACGGGTCAAAGTTATTGATAGAAAGTCAAACTGGGTCAGTTTTTAAAATAAATTCATATATGATAACGTAGGTGTTATAAAATACATTTTGACACTTTAATAACTTGGTAATAAGTATTAGAACATGTATAAACATGTTCGGCCCGTCAAGTCCAGGTCTAAGGTCGGTTCGCAACCGAAAGTCGCAAAAGTTGACTTCTGCTTTGACTTTCAGTTCTGACCCGATTTAGCAACATTAGCTTCTGATCCTAAATTGCATTATGACCATGATTTAGTATACTATAACCCTCTGGAGTTATGGGACATGGTCATGTAGAAATCCGAGTCATTATGCAAGTATCCGTTAAATATGCCTAAAATGCCCTTTTAACACATGAAATGGTTTAAACATAATTTTGACATCAAAACTCAATTCCTACTGATGTAATATCATTATTAGGGCTATTTGGGATATTCTTTCAGGTTGCAACTGAGTTTAAGCTATAGTTTGCCCACTATGCCTTTAAATGACGATATTGCCCTTTCGGCACTTCAAATGGGTTATAAACATTTTTATGAATAAAAACATCATACTTACTGATGCAATATATATCTTAACATATTTTGGTCATTCAAACCTGGTCACAACAACAGTTTTACTTAAATATCGTTTAAATCGTCATTTAGCGACTTAATCGCCGTTTCGGCGCACAATATGGTTTAAAACCATATTGGAGCATTAAGACTTGATACTTACTGATTTCAAAACACATTTTCAACTAATAAATAGTAGGTACATGTCTCAAACTCAGATTCCCAAATAAGTATTGAATTATATGTGAAATGACCAAATAACCCTTTCGGGACATAGTTTGGTCTTAAACCATAAACCACACATATAATTGATGTCCTACTGATATAACATCATAAAATAAGTATTTTTACAGAGTGTTTATATTAATAACATCAGTTTACATATAAACCCGTTTATTACATTTTAAAAATGACGAAAATGCCCTTAAAGGCATAATTCACTTATAAAACAATAACGGGCCGTCATATCAATAACCTACTGTTATAATAACATATTTTAAACATAATGGCATATGGAACTTGTATAGGACTCACCCGGTTACCCGGTTTCGCTTATATGCGTACGGTTAAGCCTACGTGACTAGTTTACGTAATTTAACCGAAACGGGTTTAATCATATCAAAATATCCTCATATTCCAGAATGTAAAATGGTAACCCATATTATACAAGTCCTAGTACTTGTCGGGTCCAAAATACATTTTTTTTCCGGTCACCGCTTAATCTAGCGTTTCGTACCGTTATTCTTATTTTAAGTTAGCCGGTCTAAGTCAATGACTAAATAAAGACCCGCTAGCTAACTAATCGGTTAATAATACCATCTACTCCAGACTAGAGACTTCCGGTAGATTGCCGCCAAGTTAGTTTATTTTGATTACGGCTGCGCTTTGCTTATTTTCTTATTTATTAGAAGATTTTGCAAACCAGGTAAATAATTTAACTTATTTTCCCTTATACGGGTTTGGGATACGGTATACTAATACCGCATGGTTGGATATGGGATCAAAGACCAATGAGTCGGGAATTCAAATAATCCATTTTAATTCGTATTGCTTAATATTAAACATTTGGGGGTTAAAACGACTGTGTCCTGGATATCCACGGCTCATTTAATTGCAAATGGCCACGACCTAAGCACGGGGTGTAGGCATGCACCCGTCAGATACTAGAATAAAATATTACCCAATAGGGGTGCACCTATTAAAGGTGTTAAAGTGGTGTGTCGATTAATCATGATCCCGGCGTAGTTTTCGGGCTCTAAATATATTATTAGCATGTAAAACTGATAACATGAAATTATTTATCCCAAGTTATTTATAAAACAAAGTACCATTGTGTACACTAAACGTTTTCAAAATGTTTTCAAAATGAGTTGGTTAAATGTATTTACCAGTGAAAACTGACGTATTTTCAAAAGACTAAGCGCAGGTGACAAGTATACGTAATTAGGCTGCAAGTGCTCGGCGAAGCTTAAGAGGAATTGCAAGCCTTTGCTTAGAAGGCCTTAGTCTGTCAAGTTTCATTTTGTATTCACATTTCGATCCGCATGTGGATCTAGTTACAAGCGTTGTATTTATTATTTTTGAACTTTGAACATTCAAACGTTTGTAATAGTAATTATCCAGACTTCCGTTGTGTATTATTGTATTGTTTGGTAATGATGATATCAACTTACGTCACGATATTCCCCAACCGGGCCCACCAGGTTACACGTGAAAATTAGGGGTGTGACAGTTTCTGAGCCAAATCTGGGACGATATAAAAACCGGAATTTAAAACATTGGTGTAAATGGGTATCTCTTCAAATCCCAGACTTATCCAAAACCCGCAAAAAAAATAATAATCCAAAACCTGGTCTTATACCTGATTACCAGACCCAAAACCATCACAAATATGTTAAGTTTCGGGTTTACCCATCAAGTTTGGATTCAATTGCCATCTCTTGCTTAATAATGTGATTGCTCTTTATCCATAAACAGTTTTGAAACCTAACCATTTGTTTTCAATGATAAGACCATGGACAATAGATTGTAGGGTTACAGTAAAATACAAGTGTTCTAAAAATAAGAATTCGTAAGAAGTGTATCAAACGGATTCCGATTGACCTTATTCAAACGTCATTGGAAACGTCTTATCCAACTCTACAACATTAGATTTTAGGTTTTCACTTTTGGATTTATAGCTTGTAGATTTTAGAATTTTTGTTTATATCATTGTGTTTTTTTGTTTAGCATTGTGTTTTTTCTATATTTATATCACTGTGTCTTTTTTGCGACTCATTATGCCTTAAAATTGTTTTGTTTTTTGGCGTTGTGTTATATTTTACGATCTATTGTGTTTTTGTACACTTCTTAGATTTAGGAAACTTTATAAAATAACTTTATCTTAATCAATTTTATGAGACTTTTTGAATATCTTTACCAATAGATTGTAATCTATTTTTATGCTTGTAGATAAAGTTTATGATAATGTTTTTTATATGAAATGAATAATATATAAGATTGCAATTTGCAAACGCTTATTTATTTATTTATTTACTACATTACATTTACAAGATTTTCAATAGTTGTGTTCTCCGATTAGTGAAAAGTGGCACTTTTGGCTTTTTTTTCTTTTTTTTAAACGGTGTCTGGCAGCTGCCTGGCACTTCTTCATTGGCCATTTGGTCCAATCAATTTACGATTTTTTCCAGTTTAAAATTACGATTTCGTCCCCAGTTCAGAATTAAGCTTTTGCCCCAACTTCAAAACAAAAATACTCTTTAGCCCTCAGTTAAAAATTACGACTTTGCTCTCGGTTCAAAATTACGATTTTATCTCCAGTTTAAATTTACTGTTTTGCCCCAAGTTAAAAAATACGGCTTTGCCCCCAATTTAAAATAAAATTATACTTTTGCTCTCGGCTATAAATTACGACTTTACCCTCAATTCACAATTATGATTTTGCCCCGTTCAACATAAAATTATGGTTTTGCTCACAGCTTAAAATTACGATTTTGCCCTAGTTCAAAAATATGATTTGCCCCCATTTCAAAATTTATAATTTCGCCTGAAGTTCACGATTACGTTTTTTTCCCAGTTAAAAATAAATTTATGCTTTTGCCCAAGCTCAAAATTACAAATTTGCTCTCAGTTCAAAATTTTGATTTTGCCCTAAGTTCAAAATACATTTACGATTTTATCCCCAACTTTATTTACAATTTTGCCCTTAGTCCAAACATCAGGTTGCTGCCTATCACTCCTCCACTGGTCAGGGTATATTACAATCTTAACCCAAGTTTGAAATTATGAATTTGCCCCTAAACAAAATTACGATTTTGCCCCTGGTTCAAATTTACAGTATTACCATCGCTTTAGCTTTTGGAAAATTACGATTTTACCAGAGTCAAAAATTATAATATTTCTGTCAGTTCAAAATTACAATATTGCCATCATTTTAGTTTTTTTTTAGCAAAACTATAGAAATGTTTTGTTTTAATTGGTTGACTCGATTTAACTTATTTTTCGTCTCAAGGAACTGCCTAAAACCTGCTCATTAGTCCAAAAAAATTACACTTTTTCCCCGAGCTAAAAATTACGGTCTTGCCATCGTTTTAGTTTTTTTTCTTAGAAAACTATAATAAATTTTTTTAATTGATTGAGAACTATTCGGCCTATTGCCCCGCAACGCGGGCGGGGCATCAACTATCAACTAGTACTATACAAAAAGGAAGTGGGGGAATAGTGTCAGGCAGCTGGCCTGAGCTGCCTGGCACTCCCCATTAGCTGCCTGACACTCCCCATTGGACCAAACCGTTTAACATTTTTTATACGCTTTAAAATTACTTTTTTCCCCCAGTTTAAAATTACGCTTTTGTCCCAGCTCAAATTTACGATTTTGCCCTCGATTCAAAATTACGATTTGGCCCTTAGCTCAAAATTACGTTTTCACCCCACTTCAAAAGAAAAATATGTTTTTTGCCCCCGGCTTAAAATTACGATTTTGTTCTCTCTTCAAAAATAGATTTTCCCCGTTTAAAAAATTATCTACTACTACAAAAACAAGATGGGGGAATAGTGCCAGACAGCTCTACTACTACAAAAACAAGATGGGGGAATAGTGCCAGGCAGCTGCCTGACACTCCCCCATTGGACCAAACCGTTTAACATTTTCTATACGCTTTAAAATTACGTTTTTGCCCCCAGTTTAAAATTACGCTTTTGCCCCCTGTTCAAAATAAAATTACGCTTTTGTCCCAGCTCAAATTTACTCTTTTGCCCTCGATTCAAAATTACGATTTGGCTCTCCATTCAAAATAACGGTTTGGCCCTCAGCTTAAAATTACGTTTTCGCCCCACTTCAAAAGAAAAATATGTTTTTGCCCCCGGCTTAAAATTACAATTTTGCCCTCTCTTCAAAAATAGATTTTCCCCGTTTAAAAAATAATGATTTTGTCCGCAGTTCAAAATTACGTTTTTGCCCCTGTTCAAAATAAAATTATTCTTCTGACTCCAACTCAAAATTACGATTTGCCTTCGGTTCAAAATAAAATTATGCTTTTGCATCCAGCCTAAAATTACGATTGTGCCTTTAGTTCAAATTTATATTACTGTGTTACCCCTAAGTTCAAAATTATGAATTTGCCCCTGCGCAAATTTACAATTTTGCCGTTGGTTCCAATTTACAGTACTGCCATCACTTTAGCTTTTGGCAAATTACAATTTTACCTCAGTCAAAAAATAAAACTTTCCCATAGTTAAAAATAACAGTATTGACATTGTTTTAGTTTTTAGCAAAAGTATAAAAGTGTTTTGTTTTAATTGGTTGACTCGATTTAATTGTTTTTCGTGTTAAGAAGCCGCCTAACAATCGCTTATTATTCGGTCATCGCCCCGCAACGTGGGCGGTTCATCAACTAGTCAATAATACATTTGTGGCGTTTACTAACATTTTTTTCACAAACAATAACGCATAGTCAAAGTTTACGGTTTCATAAAACAATTGTGTAACTAATTATATCAGCACGTGATAATTGTAAAATAACAAAATATAGTATGTAGCTTCCTTTTTCAACGTTTTAACCTTATTATTGTCTAAAACTAGTAAATTTTCCTATGCGTTGCGGTGGTTTTAAAACGTAAAATACTCGAATAAAAATAAAACTTGACCAACTGAATTTTAAGAGATAGAATCAAACCAAGAGATCCATAGTGATTGGTGGTATAATCCCCTTCTCTACCTTTTACTTAATACTAAACCACAATGGTATATGGTTTTTCTATTGATTTTGGGGTATGGTTGTGGTTTCATTCCGACCTTACAAAGTTTAACCACCGATTTTATCCAATATGGTTGTGTGACAAGCCCAATTAGCTAGGTCATCATCCGTATAATCTAAATTACATGCATCATTATACGTGGATCATATAGACTTACCTTGGCATTAACTAGGTCATATAACGTGTAGCACAGGGGTGGAGGGATAGTGTAAGGAGGAGTAGCACGAGCTACGACTCAACCCCAACTCCGTAGTGTTTATTTATATTTTTCTCGATTTTATAACTCAAAACATTTTACAACACAAATTCCAAATTTTATAAGTCAAAACCTTTTACAACACTAATAATTAAGCCCAAATAATAGATTTAACCCAAATTAAGAACAATATAATTAAAAGACGTTCAACTGATAAACTTAGCCCAAATCCCAAAACAATAAAATATCCTTTTGTGTATGGACGACAAAGTTGGAAACAAAACAGCACAGCGAATTGCGATCGTCCCAGCGTCCCTGCTACTACTCGACGTCCCTGTTGCTGCTCTATTGACCGGGGTTGAGAAACTTTTAGGACAAATGCTATGGTTTGTACGGTTGAAAAAAAAACTTTTGATAAGGTAAAAGACGACTATGTGATGGAACGATTTCAAACTATGAAAACAGAAGGCGGACAAATCAATTAGGTATTTGTTTTACTTTATTTGTTATCATTTATGATTGCATGGTGAATTTTAACGATTTCAAACTATGAAAACAAAAGGCGGAAAAATCAATTAGGTATTTGTTTTACTTTATTTATTATCATTTTTTTTAATCATTGTATGATTGAACAATAACTTTTTTTTGTGACACCCCTAAGTTAATAGGCCAGCTGCACCACTGGTGTAGCACGTACATGACTAGACACAATTATTGTATGTTCAACAGTGAATACTACCGCCAACGAACACGCAAGTGCTATTTCAAGCTAAACACGATTAATAGACGATCTTAAACAACGAACAACGGTGGTATACAACAACTCAGAAATAATCAAACAGCCTTTATAAAATTTTGAGACCGAATTAACCATGAAAAGATTTTAAGAAAATTTGGTGAAAGTGTAAATGGTATTCTCTAATCCTTTATTTCACAATTGCATGTGTGAAACAAGTGAAAATAAATTAAAATACATGTAAGGTGACCACATTCCATGTAGTGGTGCATCTTCTTATATCATGTAGAGTATAATCACTGTTAAATTTCAACAGTGATGACAGTCCCAAGCTATACAAATGACCAGGAAGATGCAGCACCATCTTATTGATCAATGCAGTTCAAACTGGTTTGAACTGAAATCGACTATATAACCCGACTCGTTTTTTATGGAAACAACACATGCACAATGGATACAGAACACCTACATCAGACATTTAGACATTCTTATTATGCATATGTATTCGTCACCAGACTTTTCAGTTTTGAGATCTATTCTGTCGGCTCTTGAATTTGAATAGATGTTTTCGCCAAGCTTGCTTCCAGTTGGTTCAGTTCATCCATATCCAGATCATCAACGTCGTCATCAATGTCAGAATTCCCGTCTTCAGAAACAGCAGCTACACTTGTTGATGAGCTTGGGCCACCGGTAGATGAACCATTCTGAGCCTGCAGTTGAATGTTAAGGCATGGTAATATACATAAATAAAAACATCCTAAAACTAAACAAGCTCAAATCTACTTGAGATTGTCTTGCTAAAAGCAAGAATCTAGTGGAGCTTAAACGAACTCGAGTCTGTATTAGAGTTCCATTGATAAATAGCTCGAGCCCGAGCTTCACATATCGAACTTCACTAAGCTCGCGAGTCTAAACGAGTCTATTAATTATATAACTTTCATTAAATACATGAAAGAAATATACATAATAACTACAATTATACATCAAAATAAGATAAAAATAACTAAATAGCATATCCCATGTTATATATAAAAATTATAATGATAGATGTATACTGTAGGTTTAGGATCAAATACAAAGGCTTCTAAAAATAAGAAGTCGTACAAAGGATATCAAACAGACTCCGATTGACCTCATTCAAGCGGCATTGGAACCGTCTCATCGACCTCTACGATGTGAGATTTTAAGTTTTCACTTTGGATGTATAGGTTGTAGATTTTAGAATATTTATTTATTATCATTGTGTCTTTTATTTACCATTGTGTCTTTTTCTATATTTGCATCATTGTGTCTTTTTACCTCGACATTGTGTTATGTTTTTCACGCATTGTGTTATATTTTGCTCGACATTGTGTCATCTAGTGTCATCCATTGTGTCTTTGTACACTTCTTATTGTTAGGAGCCTTTGTAGAATAACTTAACCCATATACTATAAATGTATTTACAAAACTAGGTTATAGACCCGTGTATTACACATGGTTGTAGAATAGAAACGATATAATTACAAAATTTATAAAAAAAATCATGTAAAAGATGTAGTTTAATTACCCTATAATGGTTCACACAACTAACTTGAACAATGTAATATAAAAAAAATTATTTTTAAAGTAAATGAAAATAATTTTATTTTTTTAAAGTAAATGAAAATAATTTTATGGGTATAGCATAAATTAGATTTGTTATTCTTATTAACATATGTTATGTGGATTTAATTACTGATTAGTTATTATAAAATTATGATCTAAGTTAACGGTTTATATATGACAAATAAAAATATTTTCATAATTAATGGTGAATTGATTACATCACAAATGCGTAAAAAAATAATAATATTAAATAGGATTAAGTTACTCTTTCCTACTTTATAAACATTTATTTATTTAGGATCATGGAGAGATTTGGCGGGAAAATATTAATGAGGTGAAATATGGTGGTGATACGTGTCTAACGTTGTATTCATTTATTAGGCAGTAGTAGTAGATATAACTAATAATTAATAAACAAGTTGAGAGTCACACTACCGTGTTGATGTTGTTATCAGCTGGTTCTTCTTCACGGTTGTACTTCTCATATGCCTCAGCATCATCCACAAACACACTAGCGTCAGAAAGAAATAGCTCTCGACCACTGCACGTCCATTAAAAATTTAAAAATATCAATGCCAAGTGTTTTTATCAATAAACAATAAAGAACGTGACACAAACCTCATGCGATCATTCTTAGCCCTCTCGGCTCTTTGAGCAGCCAAACCGGACTCTCTTTCTTCCGCCTTCTTCCTTTTCCACTCCATGAACAAATCAGTCGTCATTGGAGTTGTCGTTTTCAGTTTCCCACGCTAATAGCATCAATTCACAAGCATTAATAAGAACCAGGGGTGAATATAAGATAAATATGATATGATAAACACGTTTCAGTTGTCCTACTTTGGCTTTCGATGTCAATCACATTATTTTGAATGTTATATAAAAGAGTAAAGTACACGAATGGTCCTGTGGTTGACCAAAATTTTGGATTTGGACCTAGTTTTCCAAAATTACAAGGATGGTCCCTGTGGTTAGCACTAGGTGTCGTATTCAGTCCCCAACTTTTTCCAAAAGTACATGGATGATCCCTATGGTTTGCACTTTGTAACGCATTTAGTCACTGACTTGGACCTGCTGAAGCCTTAAGATCTGTTAGCTAGAGACTATATGGGTTACAAAGTGCAAATCACAGGGACATCCGTGTCCTTTTGAAAAGGTAGGAGCCAAATCCAAAATTTTGGTTAACGGCATGGACCATCCGTCTACTTTACTCTATATGATATGAATATTATTAAGAACTTCTATTAGAAAACACAATATTTACACAAAAATGTACCAAGAAATGTATATGCAAACAAGAATTAAAGGAAGGAATCGATATACATTTAGTTGAATTTTATTGTGGAAATTAGAAATCTGATTGTGTTAAAAAAATATATTAAAACAAAGTAAAAAAAGTATTTACAAGAGACGTTTGACATTCAGAGTCAAAAGGAGAAACAATAATAAGGAATAATGAGAAGAGTAAAGTACACGGATAGTCCCTGTGGTTTACCCAAATTATAGATTTGGTCCCTAGCTTTCTAAAAGTATACAAATGGTCCCTGTGGTTTGCATTTTGTAACACATTTACTCCTCAGCCAACAAATCTAAAGGTTTTAGCATGTTTAAGTTAGGGACTAAATGTGTTACAAAGTGCAAACCACAAGGACCATCTGTGTACTTTTGGAAAGCTAGGGACTAAAGCCAAAAATTTTGGTAAACCACAAGGACCATGAGTGTACTTTACTCTAATAAGAAATACCATTTTCCTCAAGAACGGCCCACAACCACATCTTTGTTTTTTCCTCAAAACAATACAAATTGGACCGACAACATGGAAACGTTAACTGAACAAGAAAAAAAACAATAACTCGGCTGGAAATAATACTCACTTGAACCTCAATCTCATCCTCAATAGCTAGCTTGTTGGCTTCTTCTTCTAAAAGCGCCTTCATTTGCGACTTTAAAATATAACCCGGAGGGAGTGCATGCCTGTAATGACACTCTTTGTTACCATTCGGACAAACCCAGAACCAACCGTATTGTTTCTTCTCCACCGCTTCCAAAAAGTGTTTGCAAACCTGCTCATAAATTTGCAAAAAAAGTCAACCAACATCATTTCATGGTCAATGTAAGGTGGGAAAATGGCACCTGACAAGAGGCACCAACGTCTACGATTCATAAAACTCTCCTGAAAGTTGGCAAAGATAAAGTAGGATCTACTTTAGCAAATGTCATCAATAAAAAACGTAAAATATATCTTTGTTGATTTTGTGGACACATATGTTCTACATTTTCAATATTTTCTTTAAAAGCTCAGAAGAAGAAACAAAAAGGGGGAACGATAATAACATACACAAAATATTTAATTGCAGGAAATGAAAGATGTGTTCAGCGTTCCATTGGCATATACGGTTGCTGGAACGATTTAATTATTGTCTCATGAATTAAGTAGTAATTATTAATAACTAATAATTACAAAGAAAGCTAGTTAATGTCAAAAGAATACGATATACAAATACATTTCCATCGGCACTATGAAGCTATCATAACTATGAATATTTGCTTATATTTTTGTTGCAGACTTGTAGTTACGTACCAACGTATGCATAGAGCTAAATTCTATGTATATTTATAAAATTTAAGTGAAATCATATGCATTTAAGATAATCTTTACTCAGATTATTTTTTCATTTTTATGGCTATTATTAACTTCACGTTTTCCTTGTTACCTCATTTTATCTCAGGCTGGTGTTATTTTAGTGTCTTCAGTTAAGTACACCTTGTCACTTTAACTGCTATGATTTAGTGTGCCATAACGTAATCTCTCACACAATAATATCGGGATTGTTGAATACGGTTTAAAGAATAGCGAGGAGGGCATACAATGTCAGTTGGTTTATTCTGGTTATACTCTTTCCCTTTTGACGCCACAACTTTTTCCAACGTCTCTTGGTCCCAATCCTCCATTGTTCCTAATAAAAAAAATATCCGTATTCCATATCATATCATGAAAAAAGAGTAAGAACAACAAAATGAAATAACAAGTACCTTCATCACGCTTATCACTGAAAATGTCAATCTTCTCACCCTTCCTCTGTACATTCAGATCATGAGAAAACTTGCATTTGAAACCTTTCGCACACTGACCAGCCTTGAAAAATTCACACAACATGGACTTCGGATCCACCCCTGACCAAAAACCGTAACTTTTAAGACCATCGTCAACACGTTACAAAATATCACATCTGTCTGACATCGCCTAAACACGATAAAAGGTTTGCAGAACAAAAAGTATAATAATGCAATATGTTTTAAACCATAGCAAGATACAAAAACACTTTTTATTACATCGGTTCGGACAAATGAGCCACACCTACATTTTCGTTTTCCCAAATATACTATTGACATGAAATTGTAGCAAACCCATTACTAACAATGTTAATATGTATATTTGTAAGTGTTGTAAACCTCGGGACCAGTCGGAGATTAATCGTTAATCGGCCAGTCACTGAGTGATTTTCCCTTATCAATAGTCGGCCCTAAATCGGCGATTCCGGCCAAAACCTGTAAATTCCGCCAGTTTCCAACCCAACCATGTAAATTCCGGCGATTAATCTTGTATACTTATATAGAATTGGTCGAGGAGGGGTTAAAACATGTCTACTTAAAATATTTACCTAGAAAAACGTGTGTGTGTGTATATATATATAAAACTGAAAGTTACATACAAAATCTCAATTCGATTAATCCTGACTAATCCCGATTAATCGCTAATCAGTAACCCACCGGCCGACTAGCGCCTAACGATTTTTACAACCAAATTTAAGTTACCTATAGCGTTACAACTAGCAACAGTTTCTCAAAAATACAAATCATATCAATTATGACAAGCAGAAAATCATTCAAATATCATCACCTCATAAGCCTAAAACATCACAAAAACTAATACGAATCCGGTACCGATCAATACAACAAAATTAGAACTTTCCAATATAAAACAAAAACCAAAATGATCCAAATTTCAAAACAAACACAAAAATAAAAAACATACCAACAGGTACTTTGGGTTGAACAACAGCAATCTTAAACAAATCATTCAATTCCTTCTCTCTAGCCTTCTCTTCCTCTTTCTTTTTCTGTTAATTTCAAAACTAATTAGATACATACAGCTAATCTATACGTATATAACTATGTATCTATTATCAAATCAATACCTTTGCAGCAAATTTAGAAGGATCGGGTTTAGGCTGTACGTTCTGATGAAGTGATTGAACATATTTTTGGACGTTCTTACTCTTGTTCTTGTTCTTCAGCCCAAATGTCTTGTCCTCCACAACTTTCTGCTTCTTCGCAATCTCTGCTTTTGATTGCTTTGGAGGCATCTTGTTGAAATGGAACAAAATCGAATTTTTAGTGGGTAGATTTTGTGTTCGTGCGAGGATATTGATGATCGAATGAAGTATAGATCAACTGCTTTATGAATTAGGGATTTTATATGAACAAGTTTTCTTACCATAGAAGGCTGTAGAATAAAATGTTTTTTTTGTTCTATTAAATTGGTGTGTGTTTGGTTTACCCGGCACGTGTTAAACCGTAAACTAAATTGTAAAATCTGGTTTTTCAAATTACAGGGTTAGTGAGGAGGACAGGACAATCCCTTACTCTGACGGTCTAGTTTCGAGTGTATTCTTTAGATAGTTATAGCGGCCCATTGGCGTGAGATATTTCACCTTGTGGGCCAATTATTCAATATCACGAAATTGTGATGCCCAAAATTTTAAACCGTGTTGTTAGCGCATGTCAAACAAGCAGTCTAGCTCAGTTTAGATAATACCATCAGTTTAAAGTGTTATTTAATATCACCAACCAATGACTTCTAGCCTAATGATCAGGGCTAGTTTGAGCCAGGTGCAGAGTGTGCCTCCGCACAAGGCCCACACTCTTAAGGGGCCCATAAATTTATTTATATATTTTGTTTATATATAGTTTTTAGCAAGATTTTAAACACCAATGGATTGGTGGTCTGCTGCAATTACTCCACCGAAGAAACCTAAGTTCGAAACATGTTCTTTACTCAGTTCTTCCGCTTTTCAGCTTAAGTCCTTATCAAATTGATTTTTGGTTTCATCAGCCCATTCTTTTAGTTTTAATCCCTTTTCTATTTCCAATAGCTTTCTTTTACTTTTTTTCTTTTCTTTATTGCTCTTATTTTTATTCCCTTTAGTAAATGTCACCCATTATTTTTAGTTATCCCAATAGCTTTCTTTTTTTTTTATTGAGAAAACAATTCAGAATTCATATATTAAAATAAAAACTGGCTGAGTTACATCAAAATTGCAGATAAGCGAGCAAAAAGTTGCGTTGCTACCCCTTTTTGAATAGCAAACGCAGCCTATTAAAGACAACCACCCCCCCCCCCCCCCCGGTTGAAGAGCTACTGCTGTGGACAACCTTTGGACCCTAGTCAACAAACAGATAGCTTCTGGAGCTAGGGAGCCAAAGGTGTCGAAGGCGAAGGGGACAAAGGCATGTTGATTATCAACACAGGCTTTAGCATGTTTATCCACCTTTTTTGATTCCGTTTTCCTTATAGCTTGTCCTGCTACAAACCCACTTACCCTTAAACCAGCTAGGGGGAGACTCCTGTGAGATCCACACAAGTATGTTTCCCTCCCGCCTAGCCAAAGACGAGCAGATCCGCTGGTCTCAACGTAGATCTCCCTTCCATAGGATCTGTAAGGAAATTCACAGGGGCTTTCTTTTATTTTTTTTTATTTTCTTTATAGCTCTTATTTTTAATTCCTTTTAGTAAATGTCACCCACTATTTTTAGTTAAACACATAATTGTTCTCTTTTAGATGTTTTATATAATTAGGTTTGTAATATACTTTTGAGTTTTATATATACAATATTAATTTAGTAACTTCTTGTTTAAAAACATATTATAATGCACTAAGATCTTAAATATGTTTAGTTTTGGTTTATTTAGAGGCCTGTATATATATATATATATATATTGTTATATCATTTATTTTTTTATAAGTTGAATAGGGCCCCTTCTTTTCTACTTGCACAGGGCCTAGAAGACTGTTGAATTTTCGGAGACGGCCCTGCTAATGATACTAATGTGTTTAAATATGTCCCCCTCGATAAGGTTGAGGTTTCGAGTCACATAATAGACATTGGTGTAGAGTTATGAGTAATACCAGATAGGTGTGTGTTAGGTTTTTTTTTAAATTACCTCCCTAGTTACAATAATTGAAACTAGCGAGATTTCTCGCGCGATGTGGCAGGAATTTGGTCTTCCGTAAGTATCGATTTGGTTCGTTACGGTACCGATGCGATACCTGGCTCGGTATAGATTATGATACCAAATTTGCATAAAAGTATGTTTTTAACAAAATTTGTATCAAAACACAGCTGCATAACGCAATTGATGTGCGTGTGTATATATATATATATATTAAAGGGGTTTTTTCCACACAAATCGTAGTTTAAATCTATGAAAATGGTTTGTACTTTGACTTACACAAAATTATGCAAGTGTATTTATCATGGTGTAGTATATTGTGGTAAAAACCAAATATCGACTTAAAGACTCGGTGGCTCTCACTACTCTATCCTCCTTGTTTACTCAATCATAAAGTGAAGGTTTTATGCAAGTAAAAGTATATAGACATAAATTAACTAAAAACGAAAAATAAAAACAGGTGATGGCAATCAATCAATGATAGATATAGGGTGTGCCTATTTGTACACCTTGTTGCCCATTTGCACACCAAACCCTAACAAACCCTACCTTTACCTACGCTGGGTATAGACCTATACGCTGCGTATAATTTGCATGAGTTTTGGAGCCTGATCACCAATCATTGCACAGAAAACCAGGGTTTATATACGCTGTGTATAGACCTATACGCAACGTATATAAACCATCAGACTTTTTGGGGTCATTTAGGTGGGGTGGAAGCAGTTTTTCCACCAAGTTTATATACGCTGCGTATAGGTCTATACGCAGCGTATATATATAGGTCTATACGCAGCGTATATAACCTGATATATTTTTTTCGCTTATTTGTGTTATAAATTCTCAATCGGTTACAACATTAACTCGTTTAAAATATATAATGTTTTTTATTATTTAGTCGATGTCATCGGAAAGCATATAACGTTAATTTTTTTTTGAAAAAGGTGTATACGGTTGAAATATATAATACCGGTATCCAGGTTTTAAAATAAAATATTATAACAAGTCTAGTGCCGTTAATTATTTTTAAATACTATAAACGTTTAAATATTATATCGTTAATTATTTTTAGATACTCGTGTACGGTCCGAATATATAATACCATTTGAATATTACACCGTGCGTTTCGGATAATATAACGTTAAAAAATTATAGCGTTAAATATTTTGATATATAAAGCAAAAGTTTGTACATACATAACAAAAGATGTAATACTATATACAACATTAGTTTGATATATACAGCGCATAACAAAAGATATATAACTACGGTAGCGGGTCCTGCTGCTGCTCCTGATGCCATTCCGCAGCCGGAACGAAGTGACGTGGAGCTAACCCGTCACGCAGTCGGCGCTCCTGCAGCTCCTCAACCACCCACTCCATCACATAGTTCAGCCAGTCAACGTCGCGACATAGCCGCTGAAACTCCTCGTAAAGGGGGCAGGACCGGGCCCAACATGTCATGGGAACTAAGGCGCCCCGGGTTGTAACATCTCCAAAAATTTTATTTTGGAAAACTTGAAATAAAGTTTATAAAACTTATATTATTTGACGGGTAGACTACAGGTAAGTTGATTGTTAGAAATATGAAGTACCTAGACGGGCCTAGGGACCGTTTAATAATTTAATTATAAAAATACATTATAATTGAACTTACTCGGTTTTTAATGAAACTTGGGTCAAAATGTAGACAAGAATATTCTCGTTCTGATAACATGTTTATCATTTTATAAAACGTTATATTTTAGAAGTTATAAATAAATGAGTGAAGCAGCTGAATTAATTATAATATATATAAATAATAAATTAATGTTTACGTGTACACTTAACATTTAATGCATATATTTCTACGTGTATGCATACAATTGAAACCTTTATGTGCACTCCAAGAATCTTGGAAAAAATTTACTATAAATAGGAAGCATACATCTGGTTTAAATCTGCACATCTTTTTGTTTCTGCACTCTCCATATCTCGCCCTCTCTTTCTCTCTCTAAAATTCTATATTTTTATACTAGAAAGCTCTGCCCTGTTTTAAGTGTTTTAACCCTGATCGTTAATTTATTATCCTACTGCTCAATCTAGAATCGCCAACGCATGTCTAGGCTCTGCCCGACTATGAACATTGGAGTTCTATCGTGTGTTGTATGGACACCCTACCGCTTGATCTAGAATCGCCAACGCATGTCAAGGCCCTGCCTGACTACGAACGTTGGAGTTCTATTACGGGTAGTACGGTTAAAGTGACTTGGGTTATTATACTTAACACGAGTGCATGATATATTTTATTTAGAGGTCAGGAGTTATACCCAAGATTATACCCGGAGGCTTTTAGCTGAACCCTAAAGTTACAAAGTGAGTCATTCTTCTTTTTATCACCTTTTTGTGATACTTTTATATTTAAAAATGCTTTACAAAATCCTAAATGTTTATCAATTATACTTACGGTGATTAAGCTTTTATATTCTCCAATTACTATCGGTATGTGGGGTTTTAACTGGGTTCAAGTTAAAACACACATATTATTAATATATTTCTATAAAGATTGGTTGTGAATATATTTAGAACCTCTTATGTTATAATATTCGACATCTCATTATAATTAATAATAATGTATTAATAATAGATTATTATATATTATTTATTGTATATAAACATAGTAAATATAAATGTGCATAGTTATACAGTAATTCACAGTCATATCAACATAGTATGATGTTATAATATAACATAATTATAACTTAGTATATCATAATGCTAAAATCTTAGCCACATTAATATATTATATTTAATAAGGTTATAACTACTAGTTTGACACAAAATGATATATTTCATTTTCTAGGCTAATGGGTTTTGTGCCATAGAAAATATATTTGACAAAGTAATGTCATGGGACACTACTAAGTTCAGAGCTACTAGTTGAGAGAATGGTCAACAGTGATATGACTAAGAGTCACTAGTTGAGAGAATGATCAATAGTGATATGACAAGAGTCACTAGTTAAAAGAACGATCAACATTGATATGACCAGAGTCACTAGTTGAAAGAACGATCAACAGTGATACGACCACAGTCACTAGTTGAAAGAATGATCATCAGTGATATGACCACTGTCACGGGAATCGCCTAGTGACAAATACCTTTGACTAATAGTAAAGTAGAATATATATATTACTTGATAATCTTCATTATTAGACGAAAGTAAGCCAACGAGTGATATGACCACCGTCACATCGGAACTGTCACCATGTGACTAATATTGATTGGGTTTTGAGTAAATATAAACAAATATAAAAACCCTTGATATTGTGAAGTATACCAACATATATTTTTATAAAAATGGAATGAACTCACCAGTATTTATTACTGATAAAATGTTTTCAAAATGCGTTTAGGTAATTTGCTGTAAAGATAATAGAAGCTAGCTATGGAGCACTGAAGACTTAAATAAAGTGGCTACAAATACCTGAAAGAAGAAATTAAATTTTATTTATTTGGGGTTTATCCCTATAAAAACAATCAAATTGAATATGGGTTTTAGCCCATTTATTTAACATTTAAAGTTGGTGTTTTTATAAACTCTGAAATTATTTCCTAACTACGATTCTGATGAAAATTCTTCCGTTGCGTATTTAATAAACTCCGATACCACTTGACTGGTTCACGGCTCCTGCTCCCCGGGTGGGGTCGGGGGTGGTGACAGAAGGTGGTATCAGAGCCACTGGTTTAAGCTATTCAGGTGTTCTTTTAATACCTAAACTTAAACAAAAAAGTTAGGAAATTAATACAAAGTAACCTATGTGTTATTTTGTAGATTTAGATATATATGCACATATGATTCTTGAAAGTATTGTTTTGTTTTAACTGTTCTATGATACTAATACTTGCAATTCAGATTTCGAATGAAGTATCACATAATCAAGAAGTTCATGCTAATAATGAAAATCCATTAGAGGAACATACATAAGAAGATTGTGAGTTTATGGAGTCTTTTTAGGTGTCATGTGTCTTAAAGAAAATAAAAATAACATAAATATCAATAATGCAACTACATCCATAGGATGTCTTGGGTTTGCTCATGTTTGGCCTCAAATGTCCCCCATACCTTCACCTGTATAGTCATGTGGGCCCCCATGACTATTGGCTTGGTAGGATTCACATTAGTATTGGCGGTTTAACACTCGCATCACCCGAATGAAAACCATGAAATATGTTTACGAGATGTATGGTCGGAAGGTGTCCAGGTGTAGACACAATGACAACTCAAAGTGGGTTAGCTCACACGACGTTTGGTATAGCATGCTTTGCCCTAATAGGTACTTCGTACTCTCATCGTTAGTCCCCAGGTAGGCAATCTGGTCCTTTATTTTGGATTTATACGAATGCCAAGCCTAGACAGGACGTTCTGACTACCGGTACTTGTACCCTTCCAGTTACTACATGCCCGTCACGAGAACTCACTTTGATGTGATTTGAAAATACAAAAATCACTGTAAAAACAATCATGAAAATGATGTGGTGTGTGCTCTCATGGATATGATATGTTATGAGAATATGATTCATGATAGGCATTATATAATAATATGTACTTATGAACATGCTTACATAACATTGAATGTAACATTAAACATAAACATATAAACATCATGAATTTTGCATGTAACACACAAAAAATAAAAATTCTAATCAACTATAGTATAGGCTCTAAGGGTCTAATAACCTATCTATATCCCTATAGTCATGGCTCTGATACCAATCTGTCACACCCCGACCCGCAGCGGAATAAGAGTCGGGGCATAATTGGGTTATCACCAAAGCTCATGATATTTACTAATATGTTTCATCTTTATTAAATTCAAAATTACATTCTCAATATTCCAAACATGTTCATACAAATACAAAGAAAGATAATCAACTAAACAATCCCAAAGTCTAAACCAGTTTATTCTTCTAAGCCATCCTATGTGTTTCTTGCTGCAGCTGGATCACCTGTATCATGTGTAAAAATGGGGGTTTTTGGGTCAACATAAGTTGGCGAGTGAACCTTGTTAGAAAAACATTTATTATTGATCTCTTGTTATCTTTATCAGGAAAAATTGTGCAATAATCATATGTGAGCAAACGTAATTAAATCATACAATAACAATAACAATAACAACAACAAACAATAACTTACAATAACATACAATAACAAACCAACTTGCATGAATATAACACATGAATGAAACTGTATATGTTGGCAACGTCACGTTCACGCTCATAATGTAATGGGGAACGGACGGCCTATGATAAATGTCTGTGCGATAAAGGCTCAATCAAACGGAGCCGATCGTATGTTGGCAACGCCTGGTTCACGCTCATAATGTAATGGGGAACTACTCAACGCTCATAATGTAATGGGGAGTGGCGGCCTATGATAACGTATGTACTGAAAATGATAATTTGATCTAAACTATAACCACACAACCAGTTGATACATGTTGAATACACATTTGTTCATGGATATGTTGGATGCACAATGATTTAAATATAATAGATGATAAGACACATGATACACCCCAAAAACGTGATTAAAACGGAGAATTTGTAGAGATTCACTCACATTGGGTGCGTTCGGTTGACGATGATGAAATGCGCACGAGTTAAGAGGATTGATCGACGGGAATTAACTAACCTAAACAATAACGAAAAGGTATGGTAAATGAGGGGATTTTATTAATAATTTTAATAAGATTTCTAGATATATTTTTTGTGAGTTTAAGGCTGTTTTCTAACTTTAAAAACATTATTTTTAAGTATTTTTAATTGATTTTTAAATTAAATAAATAAATAAAAATATAAAAAAAATGTTGACTTTTGCGTTGACCATTGACCGTGACTGTTGACTGTTTGACCGGTTCGCTAATGTGCATATGTGCGCCGGGTAAGGCTCGAACCCGAGACCTGTGGGTTAGTGTTGCACACAGTCCACCGCAGAACTGTGTGTCTAACCTGGTTAATATACCGATTTTTATTATACTTAACATCTTCAGTGAGTTAATCCGGTTCAGTTAAAAAGGAAAACATCTTTATTACAGAGCATACGATTTTGTCAAGGATCAAACTCGCGGTGTGTGATATATGTGCGCACACAGTCCACCGCTGGACTGTGTGTCTAACCTGGTTAATATACCGATTTTTATTATACTTAACATCTTCAGTGAGTTAATCCGGTTCAGTTAAAAAGGAAAACATCTTTATTACAGAGCATACGATTTTGTCAAGGATCGAACTCGCGGCGTGTGATATATGTGCGCACACAGTCCACCGCTGGACTGTGTGTCTAACCCGAGATAATATCCAATTTATATTAAACTTATAAACAAACTAACTTCATCTTCTTCGTTACAATATCACAGACAACGATTACCCTACTGTTTCTTGCTTAATTCGATTGACAAACATTCAAATGATTAAAATGAAATGGCAGAGAAGATTTTGGAAGTAAACATACCGGAGAAATGATCTTTCTCAGAATTCCGGCGAAGTCGTCGGCTCTGTTTTTATGGACTTTGTCTGAGCGGACCAATTAACAACTTTGATTAGCTGGATGTGGAAGTACTGAACAAGAGTTATCAGAATGTTTAAAGGTTTATACCGTTTAGCAGCGAGTTCTAGAAATTCTCAGAGGTTTTTTGGCGAATGATGATTATCCGATATCGTCGCCTGGAACTGATTCTGATTGAAGGGTTTGAGTTAGCAAAAGCTTAACAACTGATAGACGATGAAAGAACTGAGAAACTTACTGATTTGATGGAAGACACGGTTTTCCGGCGAAAGTCCGGCGAGTTCAAAAAGCTTTTCCGACGAACTGAAAGTAGAGCGAAAGTGAAATTGGAGGTTCTGCGGATGAGTTTGAGTCGCGAGAGGGTGCTATTGTTGGAGTAATTCAGGAAGTGCAGATTTTCTGTTATTAAAACCGATCACCACATGAATTCAAGTCCATTCAAGACTGAATTGATTAAAATTGTCAGTTTATCGGTTATGATCAGAATCCGTGATCACTCAAACGTCTTGGACGTTTGGAAGCCGATAACGGTTTCAGTTAGCGTAACAGGTCGATTCTTGGTTGAACATATGATTTAATTGCTTCCTAGAACTCACAAAAACATCAAGTGGCGGAGTGGTTGAGTGTGCGCGAGTTAAAGCTTTGAGGCTCACCTGGCTGACCCGGGTTCGAATCCCGGCAGCCGGTTTTCTTTTTTATTTATTTTATTTTCACTTTTTATCAATTATAGTTTTTAAATTCTAATTTGTTTATTAATTATGCATCGTTTAAAATTAAAATAAACATAAATACGCAACAAAAAAAATTTATAACTTGATATTCGATTACAAACGAAGCGGGTTTGGAAAACCTGTTTTTGACAAATGTTACACACACAAGCCATACCATCCCTGTGCTACCACTAATATTTTTCGATCGACGGGTAACAATAACGTAACCATTCTCATTTCCCGTTGCTTGCACCCAATTCTTTAGATCAGTTAGAGTCCTGAAACGCTAAAAAACAATAATAACAATAATTATATAATTTTAACAATAATAACAATAAATATATAATTTAAACAATAATAACAATAATTATATAATTGTAACAATAATAACAATAATTATATAATTTAAACAATAATAACAATAATTATATAATTTTAACAATAATAACAATAATTATATAGTTTTAACAATATTAACAATAATTATAATTTAACAGTAATTATATAATTTTAACAATAGTTATATAAATAATAATAATTACATAATTATAACAATCATAACAATAATAATAAATTATAACAATAATAACAATAATTATATAATTTTAATAATAATAACAATAATTATATAATTTTAACAATAATAACAATAATTATATAATTTTAACAATAATAAAATAATTATATAATTTTAACAATAATAACAATAATTATATTATTTTAACAATAATTATAATTTTAACAGTAATTATATAATTTCAACAATAGTTATATAAACAATAATAATTATTATATAATTTTAACAATAATAACAAACAATTATAATTATAATTTTAACAATAGTAATAAAAAAAAGTGATACCATGTTATTTTGAAACGGAATGCCCGGGGTGCTGGGTTCATAGTCATCATATAGCGTTGTGTTTGGAGGCTGATCACCGCATCCTCCGTATCCACCATATCCTTCGTATCTATCTAAACTATCTTCTTGCACGTAATAATCACCACCGTATCCATAATCAGGATACGATTGCTGCGACGGGTAATATGGATCATCAACATGGGCATTCTCAGCACCGTATCCTACGTATCCATGCAGATTATCTTGTTGCACGTACGGAGGTTCAAACCCGTATCCGTAATTCGGATACACTTGATGTCCCGGGTAATATGGTTCATCAACAGGTGGAGTCGGAGCCTCGTTCAAGTCTGGCAGTTGTATTTTTAATTAATAGGGACGCCGGACACAACCTCCTCCTCCTCATTAGCATCATTTTCTTCCCATGCGTTGTTAGAATAGCGATTAGAGAAATAATTCCCGTACCAAAATGACGACATTTTATCCCCACCGAAGTAAGTATACAAAGAAATTGAAGAAGAATGAGAGTAATTGTGAGAATTCGTAGGCACAGATGGATGTCTAAATACACTTTGAAATTCATCTTTATCAGCCTCGTATAGCCCTATACTCTGCGTATAGCTTTATTCACGTGCCTAGACAACATCGTATCATGTCAAATCTGTTTGACATACGCTGCGTATAGATCTATACGCAGCGTATATAGTACTGTACATACGCTGCGTATAGGTCCATACGCAGCGTATGTCAGACAGATTTGACAAGGTACTAGGTTTCAGTGTCTGGTCGTGTACCTACCCCTTATCTACGCTGCATATAGGGCTATACGCAGCGTATATTTGAAACCCTATACGCAGCGTATATAAACCCTAAGTGTGCAAATAGGCAAGGCCGGTATGCAAATAGTTTGAGCCTAGATATAACTTTGGCTACAGTCCCCTTGATATAAAATATATTATTTATAGTGGTTAATTGAGTAGTAAATAGGGTATACATCATGAGATGGCAAGACCACATCATATGAACTCTCCATAAACTCTACACGTTCACATAAAATAGAGTGAACACATTTAGAGCAAAATATTATTAACACATGTCTAACAAGCAAATTTAACTCAGTTTAGATAGTATTGTGGGTTTAAACGTTTATTTAACATCCCAACCAACACGCTTCTACCCTAGTGATACTAATGTGTGTAAATAATATCCCTCTTCATAAGGTTAAGATTTCAAATCCTATTATAGACAGTGATGTAGAATTATAAGTGATATAAGAGGGGGTGTGTTAATCGCTTTTTAAAGAAATTAACATTCCTAGTAATAATAACTAAAACTAGTGAGACTCCCCAACCTGATGTGACTGGATTTCGGTTTCAATCGGTATCAGTTCGGTTTGTTACATCACCGATACAAAATTAGTACCCAATATAGTTTATGATATCAATTTGAATACAACTTCAACTTCAATTTCAATTTCAATAAATGTCATATTGTATTACAACTGTGTAATACAAGTTATTATAGATAAATCAAATTAAATGAAAAGTAAATGGGTTTAAGGTGTATATTTTAAAGTATAAGGGTAAAATTGAACACTGGGAAAATTTGAACATTGGGAAAGATTGAACATTAAATAAAGTCACTATTCACATCGACCTACAGGGCGAGAATTCGGTCAGTATCGATATAGCTAGGCCTGTAAATGAACCAAAGGTTCATGAACTGTTCGTGAACTTGTTCGACGAGAAGTTTGTTTATGTTCATTTATTTAATAAATGAATAAACACGAACACGAAATTTTGTTCGTTTAATTAAATGAACGAACATGAACACATCTTGTGTTTATTCATTTATGTTCTTTATGTTCTTGAACGTTCGTTTATGTTCGTGAATGTTCGTTCATTTATGTTAGTTTATTTACATTAGTTTAAATTTTAGTTAATACATAAATAATTAGATTTATATAAATATTAGGTTTTCTAACTACTTATATAAATGTAACTACCTAGTAATTGTGTTTTCTAGTAAATATAAATTAAATTTTAAATTTTTTCTTAGATCGTACTTGATGACTTACTTAATATTTATATAAAAAGCGACTTAATTTTAGTATCTATGAACCCTAATAGATGTGTTTTCGGATGAACTTGTTTGTTTGTGTTTAGTAATGTTAAATTGTGTTTAGTAATGTTAAATTGTGTTTGTTTATATTTGTTCAGTTACGTTCATTTGTGTTCGTTTATAGGGGCGGAGGTAGGCTTATCGGAACGTAGTCACCGGACATCAATGTTTTTCCGGCCGTAGCAAGACATGTATGCGAAGGTTTTTTGAGTGACATCAATGATTCCTTAATCGATGACTCCATTTGTTAAAAAGAAAAACACACATATAACCCCTATATCTCAAAAAGTAGATTAGCTAATTAGATGTGTTTGAACTCTTAAAACTTCCCTGCGACTCAGGTCAGGAAACAAGGAAACAGGGACGAAGGGTGAAAGTGAAGCCCAATAAAGAGTTTATTAAGAAGCCCAACTCTGATAAAAAATCCAGCCCAAATCTAATTATCCATAAGTGAATAACCTAGCCCAAAAAGATTACTAAACACATGTAGTGGGCGTACAACGTACAACGTTGATTCAAAATTGATGCCTCACTAATGCTAGTCGCAAGGGCTACTGAACTTTGATTAAAAAAAAAAAATCTACTCATAGATCATCTCTGATCAAGGAGGTTAGTTTTATATACTTTTATTGTTTGTTTAATTAGAATTGTTCCCTAACTACTTGTTTAATTTATTGTTTGGTTTTCAATTACTTCTTTTCGACTTGTAACAAAAGATACCATTAAATTTATATTATGGGTTTTTTTATAATTCGTAAAGACTATCAAATTATATTATGGGTTTTTTTTAACAATGATGTTTGTTTTTATTATTGTGTCGTAATTTTGTTATGTTCACCCAACCCGAACGGTCGAACCGGCCCGGAATTTTTATGTCCGCTTCTATGAAATTGAAACATCAAAAAACTGTGACATCATTAAAAAAAATCCTGGATCCGCCACTATTCGTTTATGTTTGTTAAATCATATTTGTTTATGTTTATTCAAATATGTTTAGTAAATATTTTTTGTTATGTTCGTTTATGTTCGTGAACTGTTAGTTTAGGCCTTAAACGAACGAACATAAACGAACACGAACATGCCCCATTTCTTAATGAACGAACACGAACAAAAATAACGTGTTCGATTATATGTTTTGTTCGTGTTCGGTTAAAGTTAAATGAATGAACACGAACATGTCTATGTCCTTGTTCGTTTGGTTCGTTTACAGACCTAGATATAACAACCGAAAAGAAAAACCAAAAAATTATAAAGTTGTGATATGCGCAAAAGAATATCAACACAAGTTTATACTGATTGATAACCACAAAAACGAATACCGGTACCAATTCTGATGTCGAGATTGGCTATGTTCCTTGAAGTACCAGTATGGTATTAGCAATCGCTATTGCTTACGGTACGAAAAAAAAGTAATTTGTTTTGAAGACGACTCCATTTTCAACAAAAGTTATACCGGGGATTTCGAGAAAAAAAATCAACACACATACGTATTTAGTTTTTTTTAATAAAAGTTAACGAACACAAATGATTAGAGAAAAATAAAATTAAATAAAAAGTAAATTTGTTAAAGGTGAGTATTGCCATATATAGGAAAAACTAAACTCAGTGGTGAAAGCACCTCCCGTCTTTAGCCTTCCATTTTAACACTTTGTGTTTGGTCTTTGATTTGTTGTTTACATTCAACCATTGATGTTTGGAAAGTTTAACACATGTGGTCCCTCCATGGTTTGACTTAAACGACTTTGCTTTGAGTGTGAGACACATTTTCACTTTTGACGCTTCGCTCTCTCTTCTTCGACCATTGTTTTCACCGGTTGAAGTTTCGGCTTTGACTCCGGATACTTCTCTTTTTGCTTACACACCGGTTAAGTATGACCGGTGGTTGCTTTAGGTTGGCGATTGGTCTTTTTTTTATTCTCTCTTCGGCATCAAATACGTGGTTTGTGTTGTTCCTGATGGTTGTATAATATTATGGCTTGCATCTGAACCCTATTTGGGTGTTGTTAGACCAACATGTTGTTAAAATTACCAATTGGATGGATCTCCTATGCATATCATTCATATACACTATACACTGATGTATGCAGTTGAAGGTCAGCGAGGAGTACCTCTCCTGACTTTGGTCCTTCAAGTTTCTGTTGAACAAGTTTGGCCCCTCATTCTGTAAATACATTTAAAGCCTTTATGATTGGTGGATTTCGATGGAGTAGGCCTTCATTCTTTTTTGCTTTGCTAGATTCAGTACCTATAGCTTTTACTGAAATGGGTTTTTAGTTTACGGAATGGATTAGGCCCAAATTAGAAAGTCTAGGATGGGTTATAGGCCTCAAATCTTTCTATATAAAGGATAAGATGGAGCACTAATCGCATTTTCCATCATTTTCACCAAATCTGGAGAGAAGTTAGTGACAGAAAAAATGGGTTTTTGGAGAGAGAAATAGAAGAACAAGAACCAAAGTCCAAGTAATCGAAGATTTGAAGCTTGAAATATTTTTCTCATCGTTCATATATGATCATAATATTGTTTTGGTGGAAGATTTAATTAAGGATCACCTTAGTTATGGGTTTTAGGGTTCTGAGGTTAGGTATGGATTTTTACAAAAAAAGGGGTTATTGGATTTTAATAATCAAAAGTTTCACCGGTTGACCGATAATAATCTCAACTTCAAAAATTCCCTTTGACAATCCCTACTTGTAAGATTTTGGACCCCATCGATCCTTTCTAACTGGGTTATAACCCAGCTAGTTTTTTGCTGACGTGGCAGCTTACGAAGCACAAACCTAGTTATTAGGTGATGTAGATGCTTATGTGGCACCATCACCACCTCCACCTCCATTTCCACCATCAGCCACCACCACCACCAACAACCTTGGCACCCACCAACCACCATCAGCCGCCACCACAAAACAACGTCGTTCCACTCATAAAAAACATTCAAAACGAATCTGTGTTATGTACCTCCTTGTCACACCCCAACCGACGGCGGAAACATCGGGGTTAGTGGCACTAGGCGAACCAGATTGTCTCAAGAGAAATTCCATAACGACTAACATACAAATATCTTAACAGTTAAATTCCCATACAATCAACCAATATTTCACGTTCAATCATTACAAAACATAATATCTTTTAATACAAATCAGATTCGATCTTCCTTAGATTTTATTACATGATTTTCTAAAGCAAAACCTAAATCTAAGCGTCCAAAGCAATATCCTTAACCTGCCACATATGTTAAAATAAAACGTTAATACAATTAAGTAAAGGTGAGCATACAGGTTTTGCGTACAACATAGATATAAAAGCGTTTAGCCTACACCGCATGACATACGTAAGAGTTGTGAACTATGTAACTACTAGATTCAAGTAAACCAACAAACCGCGATTGATCGAGGCATCCGAACAAGTGTCCACATCCTAAAAAGAGAAAATAAATGAGAAATAAAGATGCGAGCCTTAACAACCCCGGGCCTCCGGGTGGCGGGTCAACCTCTAGTATACTATCATGTTAAGGGTGGCGTACAAGCAATCAAGCAATACATACAATTCAGGAGATTTCACGTATAGTCATGTAATTCAGCGGGTTGCGAATAAGCGTTTGAGAGTTGTGTGATGTGTTTTAATATACGAACATATGTGACACCCAAAAGTGCGTTTAAGCGTAAAAGTTATTCAAGTATACTCACAGTTGGTGCGTTTTGGGAGATGAGACGGGATCATGCCGGATCAGCCTGTAAGCGAACAGAAGTGCATCAGTCTTCCGAATTGCTGAAACGGTTAACGGGTGAGAGAACAGTGGACAAGTTCGGCGAACTGTATAAGTTCGTGCGAACTTGACCTGTTTTGCTTATTGGTGACACAAGTTCGGGAGAACTTGTCATGTTTCCTGAGAAACTAGACAAGTTCGGGCGAACTTGTCTTGATTACTGGGAGATGGTACAAGTTCAGGCGAACTTGTCTAATTCTCTTGAGAATTGGACAAGTTCGGGCGAACTTGTGTGAAATGTTGAGGTTTCAATCAAGTTCTGGCGAACTTGGTCACCATTATGGTGACAAGTTCGAGCGAACTTGATGTAATCCGAGCGAACTTGACTATTTGGCATCCAAATCGTGCGTTTTCGCGTCGTTTGCTGAGGAAATCGAGTGTCCATCCCTCCAGCCTTAAGCCACTGGGTAAAACTTAGGCTGGCGAGGTCTTTTGGAGCGAGTTTAGCCATTTTACAGAAGCTCGAGCTAATCCGGACGAACTTGAAGGTTCGTACGGGTTAGTCCAGCTTGTGTAAAGTGACGATTTCGTCCTTGTGCTTCCGGATCTGAGATCTTGCTTGACAATGCCTCGTTCCACTTCAAAGTGAACGAAACATACGTCATTAGTTTGAATATTGTGTAAAAATCGATGTTTTAAAAGGTTTTACTCAGATCTAAGAGTAGATCTGAGTGAAAAACAGAAGGTTTATAGAAAAAGATGAAGATTTTCGTAAACAGAAGAGATTTGATGAAAACGAAGGCAATGCCTTGTGCCAAAAACGTTGTTGAACGTTGTTGTAGTTGAAAACGGGTTGAATCTTACTTAGAAAACAAAGGGTTTCGGTTTTGGGGAGCTCCGGGCGAACTTGCAGCAAGTTCAAATAAGAAGGAGGAGCTGAGTATTTATAGGTGGAGTGAAAAAGTGAGCTGAAACATCAAGTTCGGGCAAACTTGTATCAAGTTCGGGCGAACTTGTATCAAGTTCGGGCGAACTTGTTACAAGTTCGAGCGAACTTGTGTGTTTCTTGAGAGTTGGGAGATAAGTACGGGCGGACTTGTAGTTCATGAAGATTTATGAGGTTTAGACAAGTTCTGTAACATTTGTCGAAAAACGGGTTTTCGAAACCCGCTTCGTTTAATAGCCGAACAATCCGTTTTAAATTTTTGTTGTTCATTTATAACTTATTTTAATTTTAAACGATACATAATTAATAAACAAATTAGAAGATATAAATTATAATTGTAAAAAAATAAAGATAAATTAATTAAAAAGGAAAACCGGCTGCCGGGAGTCGAACCCGGGTCAGCCGGAAGTCCCCAAAGACCTAACGTTCACATAATCAACCACTCCGCCACTTTGATTTTCTGATATCATATTGAATCAATTAATTCAAATAATAAAAACACGGAAGTCAAATTCAGTCAAATCGCGCCCAATTAGCAGTCGTCGGAAATCCCGACGACTTCGCCGATATTTAACGTTTTCGTCCAATTTAACCGAAGAATTTACTTTAACGACGGTTATAACCGACGTCTGAACCCGCGACATCAGTCGTAACCGCCGGAGAACGGCTGACCTTGAATTGAGACCGAATTCAGACCCCATACATATCGATTTCTCCCTATAAATTCACCCACAATCCACTGGTAGCCTTTTCGCTCAGAATCGCACCTTTTCTCGACGAAAATTCAATCGCCTGAAAATACCTGCAAGTCGCCGGAAAACCGAGACTCACATCCACACGGTAATTCCTTCGACTCTTTCTGTTTCAATCATTTGACTAATCTGTCTCTAACACAACTCCACCATCAGAATCAATCCCAGTCAACGTTTGTCGAAATTCCTACCTTCGCCGGAAAAATTTCTGAAACTTCCGGAAACACACTGAGAGCTGGTATGATCTTTCAAACTGTTGTTAAACTTTGATTAAGTACCTCAACTTCATAAATAATCGAACAGAATTGTTAATTGATTTCAACAGCCGGAGTTCACTATCAGAGCCGACGGACCTCTGCCAGAATTGTGTAAAAATCACTGATCGGTACATCCTTTTCCCCCAAACTCTCTCCATTCGTTACCTTTAAATTACTTATAAAGTTTAAAAAACCAGATTAGGCATAAACCAGTCCAAACAGTCGGACTTTGTTTTCTGGGTAAAATCTAACGAAGACGACGAAGTCGGGTTATAACATAAGATTAATTAAAATAAGTTTTATAAACGGGTTAGACACACAGTCCAGCGGTGGACTGTGTGCACACATAACACATGCGACGCGAGTTCGAATCTTGTCCCAGCTTTACTCTATTGTTATAAACAAATGCCTTTTTAACTGAACCGGGTTAACTCCCAAAATCATGTTAAGTATAATAAAAACCGAGTTATTAACCAAGTAAGACACACAGTCCAGCGGTGGACTGTGTGCACGCTAACCCACAGGTCCCGGATTCGAGACCTGTGGTCAGCACCGGTTCGTTACATATAAAACCATTTTTAAAAATAATTAATTTCTGGATAAATCTAAATAGTATATAAGTATAATTAAAAACAGAATTATTTCGGGTTAGACACGTAGCTCAGTTGGTAGAGCTGCGTGCACGCGTACGGGAGGTCACGGGTTCGAGTCTCACCCAGCGCGCATATATAATCGACCGGACCGGTCAACGGTCAAAAAAATCAATATTTTTTTTATTATTTTTATTTATTTATTTAATTTAAAAATCAATTAAAAATACTTAAAAATACTTAAAAATAACGTTTTTAAAGATAGAAAGTAGCCTTAAACTCACAAAAATATACCCAAAAATCCTATTAAAATAGTTAATAAAATCCACATACTTACCGTACCTTTTCGTTATTTTATTTGATTAGTTATCTCTCGTCGATCAATCCTCTAAACTCGTGCGCATTCAACACCTTCAAACAAACGCACCCAATGTGAGTGAACCTCTACCAATTCCCCGTTTTAATCACATTTTGGGGTGTATCATGTGTCGCTATTTATTTAATTTAATTAAACACTTGTGCATCCATCATATTCATGATCATGTGTATTCAATATGTATCCGTTGTTGTGTGGTTGAAGTTTAGATTTAATTTATCATTTCGGTACATACATTTCATAGGCCGCCGCTCCCTATTACCTATGAGCGTGAGCTGTTCCCCATTACCTATGAGCGTGAACCAGGCGTTGCCAACATAAGATCGGCTCCGTTTGATTGAGCCTTGATCTCACATACATTAGCATAGGCCGTCCGTTCCCCATTACCTATGAGCGTGAACGGGACGTTGCCAACATATACATTGTCATTCTTATTTTAAGCTTAAGCAAGGTGGTTTGTGATTGTTATGTTTACATACATTTGTTCATATATGACTATTGCACAATTTTCCTAGATTAAATTACAATAATAAATCAATAACAAATGTTTTAAACAAGGTTCACTCGCTAACTTTTGTTGACCCAAAATTTCCCATTTTTACACATGATACAGGTGATCAAGTTGAAGCAAGAAACACATAGGGCGGCTTAGAAGAATAAACCAGTTTAGATTATGGAATTGTTTAGTTAATTTTTCCTTTCCTTGTATTGTATGAATTTGACTTGGAACTTTGAAATGTAATTTGAATTTAATAAATATGAAACATATTAGTAAGCATCATGAGCTTTGGTGATAACCCAATTATGCCCCGACTCTTATTCCGCTGCGGGTCGGGGTGTGACAAGTTCGGGCAAACTTGTGTTATACAAGTTCGGCGGAACTTAACCTATTGGCCAAGTTTTATTGGATTATTTCGCGTTACGAGTTTGTTTGGCGATTCGGTTTGCATTAGATAGTTATATTAAGCGTTACAATTGATATAATAGTGCGATTTAGCGATTTGGGTGCGGGTGAGAGCGTTGCGATAGCGATTGTATCCATAACATAAACACACATAACACATAAATAACATAAAACCACATAATTAACTACGTTTTGCGATGAGATGAGATAAGCGATGCGATGGCACAAGTGTTTATTAAACAATAACCCACTCGGCTCGTATAGTAGCATAACTACTTGTGATTGCGATTAAATTAGCGATGTGTTTAATAATCGATTAGATGCAATATAACTGTAAATCAACATAATTTAATTAACATAACTTTCTTATAAACAAATCTCGGAATACAAATGATGAAAACAACTGAAATAAACTGAAACAGAATAACAACGAAAATTTAGAGTTGTTACACTCCTCACACTGAAGAACTCTATAGTCTTCCAAAAAATCCCTCATCTTTCAATCACCCTACCATTTCCCCCTACTCACACAACAATCCTTTAACCCATTCAAACAAACAAATTCTTCAAAACCCCAACGACTACAATAATATTAATCTTCACAATCGTCTTCTTTTTCACCTGGAAATCCACCATTGTAGAATAGAGTAAACAGAGCACCACAGGCTCTTCACAAGCATCTTCTTATTCTTCGGCATTTCTCGCTCACATGGTTTGTTTCAGTTTGAGATACCATGTTTTCACTTTTTGAACTAATTGTTGTTGATCTCTCTTCCAATCACCTCCCCGGTGAACTATCCGGTAACATTTCACATCTCTGGCGATTAGAACAACTCAATTTAGGACAAAACCAGTTTTTTGGGGAGATTCTAGCGGAAAACGGGGAGCTTACTCTGCTCCATACACTTGAGCTTAGACCCAATTTATTCACCAGTGATATCCTTAAAAAATGGGAACTTGGTCAACATTGAGTCATTTGATGGTGGTGGTGCTGGTTGATGGTGTTGATGGAGATGGGAGTGGTGGTGGGTGTAGATGGCGGTGGTGTTGGTGGAGATGGCGGTGGTGGTGGGTGGTGGCAGTTGATGGTGGTGATGGAGGTGGAGGTGGCGATGGTGCCACATAAGCATCCACGTCACCTAATAACTAGGTTTGTGCCACGTAAGCTGCGACGTTAGCCAAAAATTAACGGGGTTATAACCGGTTAGAAAATGATCAATGGGGGCCAAACTCTTACTAGTTGGGATTGTCATAGGGAATTTTTGAAGTTGGGATTATTATCGGCCAACTGGTGAAACTTTGGATTTTTAAAATCCAATAACCCAAAAAAAGGTTGAATTTTTACGTGTTGTTAAGGTAATGAACCATGGATTTTGCTTCATGAAAGTGAAAGAAACGTTTTGAACGTAAAAGGTTGTGATTTCGGGCTGAAAAGAGACCGGAGTAAGATAAACTCTTTTAAGGTGGCGACACTGACGGGGGGAATGTTCAGGACGATGGTATCGATCCCAAGGTCTACCAATGATTGGTGGTATGTGTCATGGGTAACAGTGTCATCAGTGTCGCCAGGAATAGTGGTTGGTGACACTCTTAGTGTCGCTAGGGAGGAGGTTAGTGACTGTTAGTATCAAGTCCTAACTCATGCTAGGAAACAATGACGACACTAGCTGGCTAGACCGCTGGTGACATTGCCTAAAGGTCACTGCAAGGTCATGATAACTATGTGGCTATGACCATGACACTTGGCGACACTGCTGGTGACACCACTTGTGACACTCATGTGATAATATTAGAAAGTAATAGGGTTTCGTGTGTGAATTCTCGCGCAGATT
Source organism: Scalesia atractyloides (assembly GCA_947069175.1). Lineage (NCBI taxonomy): Eukaryota > Viridiplantae > Streptophyta > Magnoliopsida > Asterales > Asteraceae > Scalesia > Scalesia atractyloides. Next base: position 79,688,175 of record CAMTDV010001633.1, on the reverse strand, counting down.
AAGTGATGTTCGAGTTTTGCTAGGCACGGTACCACACCATTATTGATTGCGAACATATGAGTTTCTAGACCCCTCTTAATTATTGTTTGGGGACAGTGTGCATACCGACAAAGTTTTAAAAGTAAAGTGATGATGTTCTATTTAAAACATGGTAGAAAATGAAATGGTAGTAAAATGTGAAATTTTAAAAGTGATAGAAAGTTTTAGTAAATGAATGTAAACTGTAATGCTGTTGCATGAAATGGACGGTTACCTTCAGGGCTATTAATGTAAAGGTAGTGCATTTGTTGCTTGCCAATGAATCAACTACATTGAATATCGTGTGCATGTTATAGTTACAGTACAAAAGTTGTAGTCATGTTATAAGTTAGAATTTACATATACTGTACAGTTGTATATGCTTAATTGCGTATGTGTGTTTTGACTGTTAATTGTTAAGTTTGTAGTTACATGTTAAAACTAGAACTCACGCAGCATAGCTGACTTTTAGTATGCACATTAGGCAAATCGCCGAAGTCAAAGTTGGCGGGCAACGAAGGTTTTTCGATTGCTGGTATCCCATGTTTATGATTTCAATGTTTTAAGAAAATGTTTTAATTTACTCAGTTGTAAGGACTTATTATGTTTTCGCTGCAAATGTTTAATTTAAATGACAACCTTTTTTTGTACTATTTGCCGAAAAGTAAAGCTCACAGACGAACCCCCGGGTTTGGGGCGTTTCATCGTTCGACTCAAAACTGGTTCAAGTACAACATTTTCGGGTCAGAATATGTCACATAGTATTATATATATATATGTGTAACAACCCGCTTCCTCGCAAGCTCGTCACTCTCGTTACGCCTAGCACCAGAGATTCGGATCATAATGTAATCTAAATCACTTAATACGCTACATCGCATATTTTCGCACTATATCACATCACAACACATTACATCGCATTAACACAACACTTATCTCGCACAAACTAAATACTATCGACTTTGCGTGGAGTTTCCAAGGCTATCTGCTCGGTTAAACTGCAACGCGACTCTCGCAAGACTTGGAAACAACGCCGCATGCTTCATCGCTTATCTATCGAACTTTGAGTAATTGTGGAATTTAAGTAAATATGACCATTTAATACGCATAATACTTCGTTATAACGCTTGATATAACTATATAATACAAACCGAATCGCCAAACGAACTATTAGCGCGAAATAAACGAAGAAAACCCAACATTTGGACAAGTTCGCTCGAACTTGGGTGACCCCAAGTTTGGCCGAACTTGGCTGACCAAAACACAAAACCTCATCTCCCCTCAAGTTCGCCCGAACTTGAATGGAACCACGCGAAAACACAAGATTTTGGACCCGAAAACCTCAAGTTCGCTCGAGATTTAACTGATTTTTATGCAACTTAGGAGTCAAATTCGCTCGAACTTGCCCATCTGGGTCAGGTTCGGTCGAACTTGAGCCAAAACTTCACAGAGAATCTTAGGAGACTTTGCAAGTTCACTCGAACTTGTCACTCTCCCTGATCCAACCCACAAGTTCGCCCGAACTTGACAAGCTTCCTAAGAAAACTTGCCAAGTTCGACCGAACTTGTCTCAACATTCCAGTAGTTATACAAGTTTGCTCGAACTTGTCTACTGCTCAACCCAAACTTAACCGTTTCAGCAAATCGGAAGACGGATGCACTTCTGTTAGTTTACAGGCTGATCCGGCGCTCTCCGCAACTCTTCTCAGATCTCTAATCTTACCTAAACGCACCCACAGTTAGTATACTTGACCCATTGCTTTAATGCACTTTTTGGGTGTAACATACGTTCCTAATAAAAATACACAACGCACGCTAATCTGAATTATCACATCCGAATATATGTTATACATATTATACGTGATTGCTAGAACATATAAGCTAGGGCTCTTTTCGTTATCTCCACCTTGGCTAGTATAGTATTGTAGAGGGGCTTTCATCCGACGGGGTTTAGCTAAGATGTACGCGCGAGCTCTCTGCGAGTATAGCATGAGAAATTGTCTTGTGAGTTTATGTGTTGTATGAATCATGTTTATGTATGAAGGAAATTCGCTACACTTTTATCTACTATGCTAATATATCAAAACATGTATGCTCGTCAATACATTTTTTTATTGACAATTATTTTAACGTATGTTGCAGGTTATTGAGTTCTACTTGCTGCCGACTGGATGTAGGGTTTATCTTTAGAAACGCATATAATAGAATCTAGGGAAGATCGGATTATGTTTGTTTGAGAGATGTTTGGATATTTGTAATAATTGTTTCTGGAATATATGTTGTTAGTATGGGATAACGAATGTTTAAGTATTGTCGCGTAAATAATTGTTATGGATTCTCTCGAGCAATGTGATTCGCCTAGTGCCGCGCCCCGATGATTCCGCCATCGGTTGGGGTGTGACAGATTAGTATCAGAGCCATAACGATAGGAAAATTAGGTAGAATTGCCATGTTCGACCTAGTCTATAGTTAGGACGCCAAATCAGACCGTTACGCATCGATTAAACGCCAAAAACGAATACGAACAGCAAGTCCACCCGAACTTGGGGTGACAAGTTCGCTCGAAATTGATCAAGTTCGCCCGGACTTGATCAAGTTCGCCCGGACTTGAGCAAGTTCGCCCGGACTTGAGAAAGTTCGCCCGAACTTGCCTGTCCCCTCAACAATCAAACAAGTTCGCTGGTAATGTGTGAGTTCGCTCGAACTTGCATCAGTTTGATGCCAAGTTCGCCCGAACTTGATCAGGACCTTTCAACACGAACTTTTATCATACGCTTTTCCTAAAGCTGCCACAATACACGTAAAGAACGCTCGTATCACACAAACGAGTCGATTTGTCGGGATTAGGTGTGAAAACCGCGAACTCTCGACGAATCACTCACTCCGCGTATTCTCATCTGCACGAAATTGTCTGTTAAGTTAGGAGTGATATCCACATCTTAATGGAAATTTCCCATTCTATCTGGTGGAAGCCTCCTGATGGTCCGGGATGTGAAACCACAATCAGGGATTCGAAGTTATCAAGTCAGGGGTGAAACCCGAACCTTGAAAACTCGTCCCACTCAACGATTTTCAAATCTCACCAAAGTCTCGATTATTTCCAACGCTTTGGGACGCGTAGTAACCGGAAGGGTGATGTCGTTAGCCGCGGGGCGGTGAGAGCATTTACCTATTAGACCAAAGCGTGTGTCCGAACTCGCGGAATGATCGAATCACTTTGGGCAATCGCTATCTCAAAACCCAGGATGCTCCATTGATTTTAAGCTGCTATCGTCGATTTTACGCATCATCGCTTTTCAAGTGCTTCGCGCACGTTTTAACAAATTTTAAACTTTTATGTTTTCGATTTGTCGATTTTCGCTTGCCGCTTTATCGCTTTCATCTCGTTAAATTAATGAACAACTCGCACAGCCATCGCAATCCAAAACAAGAGCTAATTCTCGCAACAAAACTAAATTCTAACAACCCTCTCAACCACGTCCTCGCGTTATACCGCAATTATATATATATGTATCTAAATATATACATAGTATATGGTTACACGTGCTTATGTGAATACGTGAGAACTTAGGAAGTATGTGTTTTCCTATGTGGCTCCTATGTGAATCTTAGAAATACGTATTACTATAACAAGTTTTGACGCGCTAAATCGCATCACAATTACAAATCATTATGATCGAATCTCATTCCAAATCTCTTTGTTCAGATGTCTTCAAACGCTTCCAACTCTCGACGTCAAGCTCGAAGGAACTCCGACAAGAGGATTGCTTCGCTTGTGGCAAAGGAAATGGCCAAGGTCATTCCTCAAATCATCACTCTGGTTCAAGCCCTCAATAACTCTCAAACCTCCGAAGACTCCAAGTCAAGCACACCAAAGTCTACTTTCTCCTACAAGCAATTCAAGGCCTGTGACCCGATGGTTTTCACAGGTGAAGGAAGTGTATCTCAGATGCTCTAGTGGTTCGATGCCATCGAGGTTACCCTTCGTCAGAGTGGGTGCCCTGAGCATTTCCAAACCACATGTACTACCGGAGTATTTCAATCCCGAGCCCTCGACTGGTGGACCGCCGAGCACATCAAGCGTGGAAACGATGCAGCTTACGCACTATCATGGGAGGAACTGAAGGAGCTTATGAAAAGAGAGTACTGCCCTCCCCACGAAGTCTAAAAGCTCGAGAACGAATTTTGGAAAATCAAGCAAATCGAAGGAGACAACGCCGGCCTCACGACAAGGTTCAAACAGCTTAGCATTATCTGCCCTAGCCAAGTCGACACTCCTGAAAAGGCCATCAGAAAGTACATTCGTGCTTTGCCGGAGTGTGTAGGTGATTTTGTCAAAGCTGCGAGACCGACTACTATCGAAGAAACCTATCGGTTGGCCACAGAAATCAACGACGACCGGGTATTAGAAGGGTACTTCTCCAAAAATCCCGCCAAGAACCTGAATCAAATTACTAATCGAATTGTCCGACGATTCCGACAACGAATCCGAGGACGATTCCGACAACGGTTCCGACGACGACAACACATCACCGCAAGCTGCCGCCGAGCCTAGCCGCAAGAGGAAGAGCTCGAGTTTCAACTACTCCGCAACTGAGCCGCTCAACCCTGAACCTCTTCGAGCAGTTCCATTTTACCCAAGGCATAGCTACACCGGACCTCATCCCCAGTGTCAGATGTGTACCTATCACCATCGAGCCAGAGCCAACTGCCGTTATTGCACCAACTGCGACCGTTACGGCCAATTCACCGACAAATGTCGCACAGGACCACGACAGCAAGACGAGTCGACACCCCCGGAATCACTAACCCAAGCCGTAGCCCCAGCAGAGGAAGACGTTGACACCAACCTCGACCAGGCGCAGGACGACGTTAACGAAGGTACGACTTTCGATGTTAGTACTTATGCTTTATAATCATTCTATTATTTGATATCGCTTCAACACACGAACGATGTCTCTCTATCTCTCTCGATTCCTCGCACTTAGTCTAAGCGCACACACTAGCTATTGTTACTAATGATATATAGTACATCACGATATAATACATTTTTCTACCCCTACTACGCGCCCTTAAAACAAGTTACGATAAACATGCAAACACCAAACTGATCACGGGTGCACACGGGATTATTTTGGGGTTTGCACGGGGATCGTAATGAGTTCTAATGGTACCCTAATGTTAAAAGCGTGACACCTATCCACAGGACGGAGGAGTTGTGGTTAAAGCATGGTGGATACGCCGCTGGTACTTCCTATATATAAGTGCTTTGCCATGCTAACAAACTTCCGTGGAGACGTGCCATGTGTAGTTGAACGTTATTAGACCTCCTATATTATGATGATTATTTTCACACGCGAAACTCCTCCTCAAGGGCGTAACATCTCATCGCTTTCTCGATCGCGCAAACGTTAGATGCCCCGCGAATCTACAGCAACGCAATGGCACTATTGCAGGGATCTACCTCGCATCGCTTATCGCTTATCGTTTATCGCTTTAACGCTTATCGTACCTCGTTCTTACCGCTTCGTTATTTAAATCGTCAACTTATCCATGTCGTGTCGGCACACATGACATCACTCCACGGGACGGAGGCAATATGGCTAAAACATGGTGGATACGCCGCTGGTACTTCCTATATATAAGTGTTTTAGCCGTATTCACAAACTTCCGTGCAAGGATGCCATGTGGGGTTCAACGTTATTCAAGCCTCATAATTTCTTGGTTTCCCTTTTTACCGCGTGGACCAAGGAAACCGCAATCTATCTATAATCGTGTCAACACGCCTGACATCGCTCCATGAAACGAATGCTCTAAAACATGGTGGATACGTCGCTGGTACTTCCTATATATAAGTGTTTTAGCCATATTACAAACTTTTGTGGAAAGATGCTATACGGGGTATGACACTAATTAAAACTTTTTGATACCTTTAAAATTAGTTTTTACCATTATGTTTTTGTAATTTAACGGGAAATTTTTCTAAGAATTTTTGAATATTTTTACGAAAATCTTTTAGGCAAGTAAATCCCTTCTCACAATGGGGAATCGACCGCCTAGTGCCACGTTGTGAGAAGATTTTCATAAACCCAATTTCCTTTAAACGCTCTTTATGGTGGTTAAAAAATTTCAAAACTTGAAAGCATTTTCTTCATCGCCAGCTCATGAATTATCGACCATGAGTCAATTAATCTATTTCACTCATCGACTCTTTACACCTTCGAGACGCTTTCACTCGCCAGTCTTCGATCAACCGCTCGTTCATCCTCGACTTACGCCTAACGCTCTACCGCTATCTATCATTATCTATTCGTATTAATTCTCAAGTTTCCCCCTTCGAATAAATTTCGGGACGAAATTTCCTAAAGTAGGGGAGACTGTAACAACCCACTTCCCCGTAAGCTCGTCACTCTCGTTACGCCTAGCACCAGAGATTCAGATCATAATGTAATCTAAATCGCTTAATACGCTACGTCGCATATTTTCGCACTATATCACATCACAATGCATTACATCGCATTAACACAACGCTTATCTCGCACAAACTAAATACTATCGACTTTGCGTGGAGTTTCCAAGGCTATCTGCTCGCTTAAACTGCAATGCGACTCTCGCAAGACTTGGGAACAACGCCGCATGCTTCATCGCATATCTATCGAACTTTGAGTAATTGTGGAATTTAAGTAAATATGACCATTTAATACGCTTAATACTTTGTTATAACGCTTGATATAACTATATAATACAAACCGAATCGCCAAATGAACTCTTAGCGCGAAATAAACGAAGAAAACCCAACATTTGGACAAGTTCGCTCGAACTTGGCTGACCAAAACACAAAACCTCATCTCCCCTCAAGTTCGCCCGAACTTGCATGGAACCATGCAAGTTCGACCGAACTTGACGTAAACCCCTTGAATATCTAGCAAGTTCGCCCGAACTTGCATGAAACCATGCAAGTTCGACCGAACTCGACTCACCTCCCTCAAAGATCTTACAAGTTCGCTCGAACTTGCATGATTTCATGCAAGTTCGACCAAACTTGACTCTATAACCCTCAAAATCTCACAAGTTCGCCCGAACTTGACTTCCACCAGCTCCATTTTTGCCTTCACCTATAAATACTCATCCCTATTCTCTCATTTGAACTTCTGCAACTTCACTCTGAGCTCCCGAAACCCGAAACCCTCTGTTTTCTACGTAAGAATCAACACGATTTCAACTACAACGATGTTCAACAACATTTTACGAAGTTTTACAACGATTTTGCACAAGGCATTGCCTTCGTTTTCATCAAATCTCCTCTGTTTACGAAAATCTTCATCTTTTTTCCATCAAAACTTCTGTTTTCACTCAGATCTATACCAGATCTGAGCAAAACCTTTTAAATCCTTGATTTTTACACCATTTTCGGACTAATGACGTATGTTTCATTCACTTTTGAGTGGAACGAGGCGTTGTCGAAGCTAGATCTCAGATCCGGAAGCACAAGGACGAAATCGTCACTTTACACAAGCTGGACTAACCCGTACGAACCCTCAAGTTCGTCCGGATTAGCCCGAGTTTCTGTAAAATGGCTAAGTTCGCTCCAAAAAACCTCTCTGGCCTAAGCTTTACTCAGTGGCTTAGGGTTGGAGGGATGGGCACTCGATTTCCTCAGCAAACGATGCAAAAAAGCAAGATTTTGGACTCGAAAACATCAAGTTCGCTCGAGATTTAACTGATTTTTATGCAACTTAGGAGTCAAGTTCGCTCGAACTTGCCCATCTGGGTTAAGTTCCGTCGCACTTGAGCCAAAACTTCACAGAGAATCAACAAGTTCGCTCGAACTTGTCAAGTCTCTTAGGAGACTTTGCAAGTTCGCTCGAACTTGTCACTCTCCCTAATCCAACCCACAAGTTCGCCCGAACTTGACAAGCTTCCTAAGAAAACTTGCCAAGTTCGACCGAACTTGTCTCAGCATCTCCAGTAGTTATACAAGTTCGCTCGAACTTGTATGTTTACATACAAGTTCGGCCAAACTTGTCTACTGCTCAACCCAAACTTAACCGTTTCAGCAAATCGGAAGACTGATGCACTTCTGTTCGTTTACAGGCTGATCCGGCGCTCTCCGCAACTCTTTGTCAGATCTCTAATCTTACCTAAACGCACCCACAATGAGTATACTTGACCCATTTTCACTTTAATGCACTTTTTGGGTGTAACACGTTCCTAATAAAAATACACAACGCACGCTAAACTGAATTATCACATGCGAATATCTGTTATACATATTATACGTGATTGCTAGAACATATAAGCTAGGGCTCTTTTCGTTATATCCACCTTGGCTAGTATAGTACTGTAGAGGGGCTCTCATCCGATGGGGTTTAGCTAAGATGTACGCGCGAGCTCTCTGTGAGTATAGCATGAGAAATTGTCTTGTGAGTTTATGTGTTGTATGAATCACGTTTATGTATGAAGGAAATTCGCTACACTTTTATCTACTATGCTATTATATCAAAACCTGTATGCTCGCCAATACATTTTTGTATTGACAATTATTTTAACGTATGTTGCAGGTTATTGAGTTCTACTTGCTGCCAACTGGACGTAGGGTTTATCTTTAGAAACGCATGTAGTAGAATCTAGGGAAGATCAGATTATGTTTGTTTGAGAGATGTTTGGATATTTGTAATAATTGTTTACGGAATATATGTTTTTAGTATGAGATAACGAATGTTTAAGTATTGTCGCGTAAATAATTGTTATGGATTCTCTCGAGCAATCTGATTCGCCTAGTGCCACGCCCCGATGATTCCGCCATCGGTTGGGGTGTGACAATATATATATATATATTTGTTGAATTCAATATTTTAATTTTCTTCTATTCATTTTCTTTAAATAATACGTTTTGTATTTATGGCAACAGGTCACATAAAAAGAGTCATTTGGTTCGAGTCATAACGAGTTTAGGTCACTAATTAGTTGAAGATAATATTTTAATTTTAAAATTCATTTTTTTCTTTTTTAAAACACATTTGGTATTTTTAATAATATGTATTGGTCTGGCGGGTAACGGTCACGCCAAAACATGTCATATAAAAAAGGTTATTTTGATTCGAGTCAAAAAAGGTTCGGGTCAAAATAGTTCTAGGTTAGAAGAGAACACATTATATTTAATATTTATTAATTAGTTGAATTCAATAATATTGTTTTTAGATTTCTTTTATTCATTTTTCTTTTAATAATATGTTTGACATTTAATAATACATATTGGTCGGATCGGACAATACTGCGTCTAAAAACAGATCGTGTAAAAGGTTATATTGGTTCGAGTCAAAACGGGTTTGGATCAAAACAATTTTGGGACAGAACAAGCTACATAATATTTAATATTTATTAATTAGTTGAATTTAATATTATAATTTAAATTTCTTGTATTCATATAATTACTTTAATAATACCTTTGTTATTTAATAACACGTATTTGTTGGGTCAGACTACATCAGAACATGTAGTCAAAAACAAGTTTGTGTCTTTAATTAGTTGAATTTAATTTTTTAATTTTAAATTTCTTTTATTTATTTTAATTTTAATAATACGTTTGGTATTTAATAATACATATTGGTCGAGCTGGGTCAGACTGTATGTAGCGTCAAAACATATCACATAAAAAGTTATTTGGTTCGAGGCAAAACAGGTTCGGGTAAAAACAAGTCACATAATTTTTATAATATTTGTGAGTTAGTTGAATTTAATATTTTAATTTTGAATTTCTTCTATTTATTTTTTTAATAATATGTAATTGGTAAGGTCGGATCAGGCAACATGTCATGTCAGAACAAGACAAAAGCGGTTATTATGGTTGGTTCGGGTCCAAACATGTCACATAATATTTAATATTTATTAACTAGTTAAATATAATATTTTAATTTTCTTTATTTATTTTTCTTTTTAATACGTGTGATATTTATTAATATGTATTGATCGGATATTTACACGTAACAATTGTCTCAAAAACCTAGCAAATCAGCACGCACCGCAAAAAAAACCCTACAATATTTAAATAAATATATAATCTTTATGTATAATAATAATAATATAAACTGTATACAATATTATAATATTAAAGTTATTATTTATTATTTTAAAAATCATTAAAATTACGAAAAAAATATAAAAACTATTAAACTTAAAAAAATATTATAACATTAGGATAATAAAAGTATAAAATACACTATATATAATATCATAATATTAAAGTTACTATTTATTGGCTTCTATTTTATATATATATATATATATATATATATATATATATATATATATATATATATATTATATATATATAACTTAAATATATACATATATAGTGATTGTGTATCATAACATTAATAATCTTTAACATTAATAATCTTTCAAAACTCAAGATATAGAAAAAAATTATCCTAAATAAATATATAATCTTATTTATCATCATAAATTAAAACACACACACACACATATATATATATATATATATATTATGTATTTTATGTTCATCAGATTATAACATTATAAAAGTAATATTTGTCTAGAATTCTAAATATCTGAAAATAAGAATTTTGTTTTAATTATTATGTTTATTAATATTGACATTTTGAAATCATCAATAGTTTATAATTTTAAGAAATAAACATGAGAAAATATTTATAGATTTATATATGTAAGTTAAATTATTATAAGTTATTATTATTACGGTTAAAGTATTTAATAATGAATTAGTTATGTAAATTTATGTACACCTTTATATATATATATATATATATATATATATATATATATATATATATATATATTCGTCAAAGAAAGGATTTGTTTTTTTTTTTTTATTTCACATTAATATATCATCAGATTTGTCATATTTACGTTGTTCTATTTACATACAAATAAATGTTCAACATAAATATATAAAATACATAAAATAATATAATAACAACCTGAATTTTAATGTTTAAGTTGAGAGTGATACTAAACATATTTTTTTTATAAAATATCTAACAAGTTGGTTGCTTAATTGTTTGAAACTTGTATCTGTTATTTAAAACCTTTTTGGTAAAATTTATGAATAGAAATTAACATGATTTTATTTAATATGATAATTATTTTGTATCAAATTAAAGGATACACAAGACATTGATGTGAATTAATTTGTTATACGATCATTTTTTGTTTCTAACAAGAAAAAAACGTTAATACAAAACAACGTATTCACACGAATTCAACTACTTCAAATCCCCATTCCATATTCGGTTTTTGAGTAAAAGCCAAATAAAACGTGATACCATCCTATATTTATCCAAATTTTGTATATAGACCTCATTTTTTTATTATGTTATGTGACGCTGATATGGCAGTGCAAAGTGAAAATAATGCGGCATGTTTTAAAGGTTGAGCCGGCTCTTGCACATGAAAATGGCGCGATATATTCTAAAACATAATTTAAAACGATATGAAGGTATACATAATAAGATCCACTTCATTAAACATGAATTATACAACAAAGTATACTTCTAATGAAGTTAGACACGAACCATTCGATCCATCTAAACTAAAGACGAATATATTCGATCGACCATGATCTACGGTTGCGGAGATTCTACGCCTTCATTAGCGTCCTTAGATGGTGTTCTCTTCACATATTTCCTAGCCCAAACGTGCTTCCCATTGATATAGTATTTTGATTTGCCATCCGAACCATCTCGGTCAACCACCGCACTAACCATGGATGGAGAACGAGCCACAATCCGCGCAAAAAGCGGTTGGTTGTCTGGTTCAACCGGTTGCATGAAGATGGTCTCTATGAAATCCCCAAACATTCTGATCATATCAACCGAAATATCGAGTTATAAAAAAACTAAAAATTATACATTCATTATAAATTATAATTAAATATTGATAAGAGAGGTAAAACTTTTTTTTATTAGTGGATGGTTCAAAAAAGAGAACTATAATTTCTATAATTTTAGGTGTTTTGTAAAACTTTTTTACTTTTAATCAATTCGCTACTCCTATAAGCGCGAGTTTGGAAAATATTCACTTGGCCGGTAAGCGAACTACATAGAGTTTGGTGAAATAGTGAAAAAACTCTATGAAGTTCGCTTCCCACGTACCCAAACAAACTTGCCCAGTTCACCTTTAGGGGTAACGTATCGCCTAGACGTACGACAAGTTAAAAAAAGAAAACCTAAAAGTGTTAGTCTCCTTCCTAAACCTCCCGTGCAGAGAATAAAATAACAGATTCAAAAGCCAAAACATTACCACCTGATTAAATATATAGATGTATACCTAGTAAAGTAGTCTCTAACTTCCTGTTCCGAAATCGGGTACCCTTTCGAAAATGTCAAGAAGATGGTCCGGTTTTCCTGCGGTATCTCCTCTTTCGAACCTCGTACAACCGAAGGAGAATGAGCGCGAGCACACAACCGATTCAAAACCAACTTTCTTTGTTTTCTTAGGTACATTTCCAGAGTGATTAGAGCATGATGATGAGCATCTTCTTCATTAGCAGCCATCTGTGTCTGTTGCTGAAGATGAAATCCAGCATACTTACTGATATCATATGATGGGAAAGGAACAACCGGTCCAACATATCGAAAACCGCCAATACCACCACCAATATTAACCTCTTGTGGTGTATGAACCACCAAAGGCTCACCACACCTGATGAACTGTTCCAAAATGTCATCAAATGCCCTATTAGAAACCTCATTCGCAATGCGAGACACCTCATCGAAAATCAAATGGCGATCGCGATAAAGATCCTCCAAACGTATACATTTTCGATCAAGAAAACACTGAAGCAATGATATGTCATAGCTTCTACTGCTTCCTTCAAACACCAAGTTCTTAGATTTTGTGTCCAAGAACTTTAGGCATGTCACGACCTCATTTGCAACCCGATCGATTAAATCAGGTGTCAATGAGTTCATGATGGTTTCAACTAGATTCTTTGAGGTGTAGGCTTCTCTTTCAAGCCATAAAAGAAACCCCATAACGTGTATCGACTGGACAACCTCACGGTGGAGAATTACAAGCAAAATGGTGAACAAAGTTCGGTCTTTTTTGTAAAAGAGATAGTAATCTTCTCGGGTGATCGAAGGCGATGAAACCGTCATCGGAAAAAGGGCAGGTTGGTCTGGTGATACAAAGATATCAGCCATTGGAGTTATGAGCTTGATTTGGGTATGAACTATGAAGTGATGAGCTAGTTTAGTGTGTGTATTGTGTGAACTGTTTGGACCAGAATATATAGGGTAAGGTGTTGTGTTTGAAAGACCAAAATAACCTTTAAAAGGCGCAAATATTTTTGAATCAAGGCAATTATATTTTAGAAAAAGTTATATAAGAGTAATTATTTTATTACTTTTTGATGATATATTAGAAGGATTTGGTAATATGTGAACATATTAAATGTCTACCTATTTATGTTATCACCTTTTATTTCTTTTTGGTCATTGAATTAATCAATTACAATATTAATGTTTCACGTATTAACCTTCTGTGTTCACACTTATAAGTAACATTAAAATTAATTTTTGATTTTCTTTGAAATAGAAATTTGTTAATTAAATTACTGTAGATTAAATTCAAATTAAATAATATACATTGTCTCTATCAAATATTCAAAATATTAGTTTAAATCACTCATTTATTTTTGGTATATTAGGTTTTAATAATCCATAATGTAAGTTAAGGCACATTTATAGTTATTTTTTTCATTAGAGTGTGATTGTCATTAGAAGTGTTATTGGTGAGAATGTTAGTTTATTATTATTATTATTATTATTATCGTCTAATGCATATAGTACTATTTTTTTGTTATTAAAGCATAGCTTATATATTGGTTCGTGTATTTGTTTTGTATAATAATACTAATAACTAGTTAGCAAAAAAAAATTAAAACATCTACTATTTTTTTTAATTGTTTCTTGGTTAAAAAAGACATATGGTGTGTTTAAAAATGAACCAAACAAATATATTTATCCAATATTATTATCCAACAAACATTTTATATAATATACTAAATAAAAATATAAGGTGTTCAAAACTTCTGAGTCATTTATTATCATTTAACATATCTTCTTTGTTAATCTTAAAACAAAACTAACATCTTTATTCACAAATTTTACGTGAATAAAAAATATATAATATTTCACACAAACAAAACACATTTCTAGTATACAATGCATCTATATATAATATTTCACACATATAAAGCACATTTCTAGTTTTTTTTATATAAATATATTTTTTAAATATGCATATATTTTCGCTTTCTACTAGTTATTATATGGATTTGTTACTTTACATATTTTCATATCATTATCATACTCAGTAAATCACACCAACAGCAAAGTTAAGTTAGGATCTGAGAAAGGTAAGATGTAGACAGCCTTACCTCTACCCCGTAGGAATAGAGAAGTTACTTCCAGTAAGACCTTCGGCTCGATAAAATCTATTTGTCATCTACATAATAATAAAGTAGCAAAGATAGCAAGTCTAAACCTGTTGAGGGAGTCTTGACAAATACATATTTTCATATGTATGTACATATATAACAAAGTATGTTGTCTTATTGTAATAGAAGGGTATTCTTCGTTTAGAACCCTTGAATATACCGAAAATTATGAGAATCACATAATCTATTTGTATCTTTTATTTTAAGTGTGATACATAAGACGGTTACCTAATCGCTTACTCCACTATCTCATTAGTGCGTATAAATGATTTATGTTATTCCTGTAATTATCAACATATATGTATATGATTTTTTAACATATATGTATATATATATAGGGAGAGAATCATGAAAAAACTAAATATAAATGAGAAAACTAGAAAACTAACTAAAAAAAGCAAAAAAAAAAAGCATAAAAAACATACAATTTTTATAAAAAATCGCTGCATATTATGTATAAAAAAACTTTTTTTCAAAAAAAAAAACTTGTACTGCATATGTCCACTATATGTGTACTACACATGTGCTGTATATATTGCACATGTGCATTAGATGCTTTTTTTTTAAAGTTTTTATATAATATATATAGCGAATTTTTATAAAAAATAATAAATTTTGATATGTTTTTTTGGCTTTTTTAGTTAGTTTTTTTGTTTTCTCATTTAAACTAGTTTTCTCATGATCCATCCCCTATATATATATATATATATATATGTTATAGTAAATTATCATCAATATAAGTTTCAACTATTTTTACGCACATCAATGTTATGGTAACGTTCTCCTTTTTCAAACTTAAACAATAACTTATTATTATATGCTTTGGAGAATGTACATAATGATAAATACAAATTGATTTCACTTAATAGTTTTCTATATTTATTCTCTTTATGCAATAATATAATATATTTTCACTTACCATCTATTTACTACATGTGTATTAATTATATATTTATCATATTTATGTTGTATGTATTTTACTATATACGTAACAAAGTATGTTATACTACTTTAATAAACTAATATACATAATTAATACAACTTGATGAACTCAATAATACAACCTTTTATATATATTTAATCAAATACTAATTCACTAGGTTATAGACTCATGTATCACACGAATTTAAGAACAAAAATTATATAAGTTAATAATGTATACACAAATTTATATAACTAAATAATTTACACACATGATGTAAAGCTTGTAACTTATAAAATAATATATGTATTTCTAAGATAGTTTGGCTAGCATTTAACAAAATATAAATAGTTATTATAGAAGGTATATATCTACATAATTCTTATATATATATATTGGCATATGGTATTTTCGATGTGTGGTGCGATTGACAAACATTTTTATCGAACTTATTTCTCTTATTTAATTATTATAATTTATAACAGAAGACGATAACTTATAAAGTATTAACAGATTAATTAAAGTGTGTTTATGCTTCGGAAGATGTGGCTTCGTACTCAATTACTTATTAACAATAGTCAATAGGCATGGCCAAACTTAGACACCAAGAGAGAGAAAGATTCTTTAAGAAAAATGTTGTTCCAAAATTTAATTCTTGGTATTAAGAATTAGCTATTTTTTCTTTTTAAAAGTTGCACCGACGCGGAATTCCAGTGAATTTATACTAAATTAAAGTCGTTAACAAAACTTGAAGTTAATCCTTATTCTAAAAATGTACATAAATCTTCATTGTTTCGTCAAGATTATTAACAATAACGACATGATCTAACAACATATTTACTGATTAAATATTTAGATGGACATCGGTTGTTCTTGGATGGGATAAACATATGCAAATTCGTTTTAACATATGTATAATCTTTATAATATTAACAGTTTAAGCATATCTAATATTAATATATGTAACTTTATTAATCATAGCTTTATTATCCTTATTTAACAATTTGTATAATATTTATTCTTCTTATTTATCAGTTATGTTGTTTTTTTCTTTAATAAAAAGGGTATTTCATATGTTTAATCAATTAACCACTAATGGTCATATGCATAAAAAAACAATTAACTATTTTAAAATTGTTGATTAGAAGGAGAATATGATTAATAAATAGTAGATGTAAAGTTAATATATAAATTTAACTAATAAATACAAATTGTATGTTAATATATCAATCTAACTAACTAATATAATAAATTAAAAAATTAAGGAAAAAGGTTATAATTTAACCTTATTTATAAAAAACTTAATATATTAATAAGATAATTGGAAATTAAAAAAACAATATTGATTGCAAAAACCTCATACGATTATAATAAAATAGTAGATATGTATCAATAATTAATAATTATTAAAAATTAAAGAAGAGAATATCACGTAATCCTTACATGTCTTAAAGAATATGTACACAAAACTATATAAATCTAAAAATGAATAAACTTTGTTTCTCATTAAATGGTTCAATCAAAAGATTTAACTTGAATTATTATATTATATATGTCCCAAAACAACTTTTATTATGTATTGGTTTTTGTTTACGAATTTATATTCACTAAAATAATAATAATATATGTAAATATATTATTTAGTTATCGTTAGATATATAATAATAATTATGTATACCTAAGACTAGAGTAAATTACAACCGGTGTTTTTTACGTTTGCATCAAATTACAACCGGTGTCCTTTAACTAAAGAAATTACAGGCTCTATCCTTTATGTTGCCGGTTTTTAACACGATAAGACTTAACCAAAAAACTTAACTAGGTTAGTGATAAAGGACATAACATGCTAAAATTGGTAACATAAAGGATAGAGCCTGTAATTTCTTTAATAAAAGGACACCGGCCGGTTATAAGGATAGAGTCTGTAATTTCTTTAATAAAAGGACACCAGTTATAATTTAAGGATAGAGCATCACAGTGTAACTTTTAGTAATTATTTGTAACTAATTGTGAGAAAATATAATATATCGTTTTAAAATAATTAAAAGATTAATTTAATGAGTATGTTGTGAAGCAAATCTGATATGTTCACTAAATAAATGTGAACGTATCATATTACATTGATGTATAGCACAATCTGATATGTCCACTAAATAAATGTGAATGTATCAACAATCACATGCCATTAGGAGTTTGGTGAATAGAGAGAGTGAGATAGAATGTGATACAAAGCAGTAGTGAGCCTTGTGAAGATATTTACGATTTTCATGATTCATGAGAGTGGAGAGATCATGATGACACATCAACGCTTAGGACACTCTTCGTGATATCACACCTCATAACCTTATCAACCAAGCCAATAAAACTTATTTATTAAATAACAAATATGTAATCTCTCTCCTTACCCACAAATATTTAAAGAAGAAGCTTTTTTTATAAATGAAAATTATATATGAGTGTCGGATCTGCAAGATAAGAAAATCCAATGTGACATTTTTATAACTAAATGGAACCTGAGGTGCAATTTACTGGTTGGTGAAAAATGAAAAATCATACGGTGCAGTGGTAGTGCCATATATAGTTACAACATTAATAGTAGTATGGCGTATGCATTGTTTAAACGAAACAAAGAAACTCCACCTTTAGTTAAAGCTACTAACGGTCAAATGAATATTCCGAAGTATCCTCGGAATATAGGAATATTAGTTATTTTCTTATCAATATAAATAGAGAGGTTGGACGATCGAATTAGGGGTTACTCTCTACTCACTATCACTTTGTGCCGACGATCTACATTGATCAAGGGCTTTCCTCGTAATTCCTTGTGTTCTTAGATACTACATTACATAGTTTCATTGTCAATATCCTGAGCCATATTCTAGTATTCTGAGCAGTTTTTTAGTAAGTCAAACAGTATTCTATTACAAACTCTTAGCATCTTTGTCCAACGTATTAATTACACATTTTTAACGAATCCTTAATCAATTAAAATCTAGCACACTACAACACATAACGAATCTATTTGATCAATTGATTGCTTAGGCAATTTTTGACCAAAACAACTATAGAGTGAATTGATAAGCAAAAGTCGCCTGATGCCATTCAGGGGTGTTGAAAGGGAAAATCATGTGGCGGGCTAGTGGCAGTATCTTGAGTATGTGATACAGTGATAGTAGAATGTATGCATTCGTAAGTATTTTACGAATACCTAAATATCGTACAATACCACTTTTGTAATTAAGTGGAAACATCATGCATACTTTATTAGGGTGCTAAAAAGAAAGAATCACTAGATGACATTATCGTATACCATTGAAACATTAACATTATAACGTATACCTTGCGGTGACATCCATATTTAATAAAGTTTTCGAAGTTTCAATCATATGATTATATGTGGAAGTTCGGTCCCATAATTATTTTTTATAATATTGAAAACTTGGTTTCATCATCAAGGTATCATCATAACATACTTACAAAACATTAGGATTTAGTTAATTTAAATTTTGGAAAACAACATTTGACGAAATGATCCTTGGCGCATATACAAATCATGAAACCAACTTCTAGATATGGCTTTCGTGTTTTCTCGAGTGCTTGATTACCAACCACCAACTCATACATGAGCCTCATCCAAGGTATTACAACATGTCAAAATACATGTTTCAATAGATTCAAACAGATTCAAGATACATATTAAAAAAAAACAGAACTCACAGCTCACCAGTAGATCACCAAGGTGATGATATGCAAACACTCTAAACATGATCTAAAGGACGAACACAAGATCTCAACACACGATCTACAAGAACGATCTAGATCTAACAAATTTGAGTAAACCCTAGGAGAGAGAGAGAGAAACTACGAGTGATAATATCTCAAAAGTGAATGAATGATCTCATCTAGTGAGATGAGATCATTTATATTTTTTTGAACGGTGAACTTCATGTATAAGTTTACCACACTCTTCAAATCAGAGAGCCTCGTATTAACTCACTCTGGCCAGACTATTTTATCTTAACCGAGCCCACACTAGCTTCAAAGTGTACCCCAATAAGTCTCCACCAACCCATTTCCATTCTACTCCACATCTCTAGCCCAAGCTTTTTATCCAAACCCATGAGTCCAAGAGTCAAATCACATCCGGTCCAAGGCCCATGTATACAATACAAATAAAGGGTGTATGCATTAATAGCATAACATAAATAATGAGTATTAATTAATAGCATAAATTATATTATATTATATATTATATATATACATTAAAAACAAAGGTCGGTGGCATGTGCCGCCAACCTTTGTTTCACCTCTTTCAGTTTTCGTACATATATTTTGTATTTGGAATAATAACTCAAAGGAATTCTGTCTAGATTTGGTTGATGCTAATAACTAACTAATAGTAGGAATTTCTTTTTTCTTAACTATTTTTTGGCTTCTTCTTTTTCTAATTGATTTCTTTTAATAATTCTTTTACTGATTTTTCTTTTTTGCTCTTTTTTCCTGTTTAAGTTTTAAATTCGTATTTAATATATCTTTAAAGGCATGGTCGATAGGTTCAGTCAAGCTTTTTTCACATGACTCTAACTTGATAAATTTTGTACATTCAATCCTAATCTTTTGGTAATTGACATATTCACCTTTAACTTTTAGTAATTGTCAACTTTGACTTCCCATTTATTTTTACTTAATAACTTGACACCTATTATCCTCTAACATTTCAATTTAGTTTTTTTTATTACTTTTAAGATTTACACCACAACATGCAAGACATTATACTATTCTTTATCTATGCTTAACTAGGTTAATGTCATGAATGTAACGTGTGCGACAAAGTAAAAAAAAGAAGTCATGTCACGCGCAGGCGTCACACTTTAATGTCATCATCGTAACGCGCGTAACGAAGTCGTGAACGCGACGTTGCCGCCGCAACGCGCGACATGGGTAAAATCTAGTAATAATGAAAATAAAAGTATGCACGTACATAATTCAACACAACACCGCAAGTTAGTACTAATTTTGAATACGGTCATATACGAACAAGATACAAAATTCTCAACTAAAAATATATTAAAATCTCCAAACTAAAATATGTCCGACATAGGCTACCCTTGCGCGTAAACAACGGTTTTAAAGCCATGTGTAGATGTAGAATCTTAGTTTGTAATACTTGTGAGTTTAAACAATCAAATAACAAATAATTTATAAATTGTTATGCAAATATAATAAACACACAAGTAGAAAGATATATCAAAAACTGTTTTATATTGAAATCTCAAGATTACAATTATAGTACAATGATTTTACAATCTCTCCCTCAGTCTGATCACTCACAAATCTGTTCGTACAGAAGGGAATGTGATAAAGTGATAAATAGATCTCTTATATACTAAATACAAAAGGTTTGTTTGCAGCTAACTGACATCATCTTTAGTGACATCTAACATTCCTAATAGAAAAGATTCCACAGATGTTAGATTGAGAAACCTTTGTTCTTCAAACTGCTGTTGGCTTATATCACACATCTGTTTAGCCACAACAGGTGTTTGGTCTTTATGATCAGTGCTTTGCTTCAAAAGAGCTTTGGTCTTGAACCACGGTTTCTTCTTTTTCAACAATGGTTCCAAGGCTTCAAACAGATCTTCGGATGTCTTGAAATAAATGCTCTAATTAGTGTTAAAGATTCACTATCTTTGAGAGGAGAATGCTTCATCTACTGTTTATTACTTGATCAAGAGGTCATGTTTTGTCTTTTAAATACCTTCTGTTCTTTTATAGGTTCAATAGTACAACAAAAGACCATGGACATAGGACTTCAAGTGTAACAACTCGAAAATTCGTTGTTATCTTTTCATTTTGTTTTCCTGTTTATCTACCTTTGTAATCCCGAGATTCGGTTAATAATAAAGATTACGTTAATTACTTATGGTGTTGTACGTTATTATCGCATCTAATCGCTTATTAAATTGCATCGCTTCGCAAATCGCAATTATTTATGTGGTTTTATATTATTTATGTGTTATGAGTGTTTGTGGTTATGTTTACGCTCGCTATCGTATCGCTCTCGCACTCTCGAATCGCTAAATCGCACTATTACATCAAGTATAACGCTTAACGCTTTACTAAAACGCTTAATATAACTAACTAATACGAACCGAGCAACCAAACGAACTCTTAACGCGAAATAAATGAAGAAAACCCAATAATTGGGTCAAGTTCGCTCGAACTTGGTGTTACCAAGTTCGGCCGAACTTGACTGGACCAGTTAACCTTTCAACAGCCTCAAGTTCGCTCGAACATGACCTCAGGGAGGTCAAGTTCGGTCGAACTTTGCACCTCTCCTTCAATTATCTCACAAGTTCGCGCGAACTTGCATGAAAACATGCAAGTTCGGCCGAACTTGACTCCACCAGCTTACCTTTTTGCCTTCTCCTATAAATACCCAACTCATTCCTCTCATTTGAACTTGCTGTAAGTTCGTCCAGAGCTCTCAAAACCCGAAACCTTCGTGTTCTAAGTAAGAATCAACCCGATTTCAACTACAACAACGTTTATCAATGATTTACAACGATTTTGGCACAAGGCATAGCCTTTGCTTTCATCAAATCTTCTCTGTTTACGAAAATCTTTATCTTTTTCCATAAAACTTCTGTTTTTCACTCAGATCTATGCTTAGATCTGATTAAAACCTTTTAAAGACTTGATTTTTACACAAAATACGGACTTTTGATGATGTTTTGTTCATTTTCTGATATGAAACGAAGCATTTATCATTCAAGATCCCAAATCTGGAAGCACAAGGACGTTTATGTTGATTGACACAAGCCGGACTAACCCGAACGAACCCCGAGTTCGCTCGGATTAGCCCACGCTTTTGTAAAACGGCTAAAACCGCTCTAAAAGACCTCTTCGACCTAAGTTTGCTCAGTAGCACATGGTTGGAGGGATGAACACTCGATTTACTCAGCAAACGACGCGAAAACGCAAGATTTTGGGACCCGAAAACATCAAGTTCGCTTGAGAATCACCAGCACACCAGGTCAAGTTCGACCGAACTTGTACCCACATGGGTCAAGTTCGACCGAACTTGAGTCATTTTGTCACCAAGTTTTCTCGCAAGTTCGCCCGAACTTGCCTAGTTTCCTAAGAAACTAAGCAAGTTCGCCCGAACTTGTCAAACTTGCCTAGTTTCCTAAGAAACTAAGCAAGTTCGCCCGAACTTGTCATTTCAGTAAGGTTTTCTCACAAGTTCGCCCGAACTTGACAAGTTTCTCAAAGAAACTCCTCAAGTTCGACCGAACTTGACACAAAAACCACCCAAAACCCTACAAGTTCGCTCGAATTTGTGTGTTTACACACAAGTTCGCCCGAACTTGGCTACTGCTCAACTCAAACTCCACCGTTTCGGCTTTCAGAAGACTGATGCACTTCTGTTCGTTTACAGGCTGATCCGGCGTACTCCGCAACTCTCCTTAGAATCTTAAGTCTTACCAAAACGCACCCACAGTGAGTATACTTGACCCATTTTCGCTTTAATGCACTTTTTGGGTGTTACATACTTCCCTATACCAAAATCACATCACAAATCAAAACTGTTTAGCGCACGCGAATAATCTGATTGTATATGCTCGATACGTGATACTAGAAACATGTGACTAGGACGTATTTTCGTTAACTTGCCTCCTTAGCTAGTATGGTACTATAGTTTGGCTAACACCCGACAGGGTCTAGTTAGGATGGTCGCGCAAGCCTTTTCACGGTAGTTAGCATGAGAAATGAGCCTATGTTATGTTAAGTGTTTTTGTGTATCATGATATGTAATTCGATTGTTTCGCAAACGCTTTCTCGACTATGCTAGTATTATTCACACTCGTATGCTCACCTTTACTTAATTGTATTGACTTGTATTTTAACGTATGTAACAGGTTGAGGATTTTTAGCTTGGATGCCTTGGATGTTGCATGTGTAGTTTAGTTTGTTTTAGAACGGTTTGTAATAAAATCTAGGGGAGATCGAATTGGATTGTGTTTAAGAGATTTTTGTTGAATTGTAATGGTTGTTTGAAGATGGTATGAGTTTGATAGTATGGGATATTAAATGTTGATTATTGTCTTTGAATTAATCGTTATGGAATCTCTTGATCAATCTGATTCGCCTAGTGCCACTACCCCGATGATTCCGCCATCGGTTGGGGTGTGACAGACTGGTATCAGAGCGCCATAACCTTAGGATAATAGGTAGAATTGCCATGTACGACCTAGTAGCATGTTTAAGTACCCGATTGACCTATCTTTGACCTAAATGTTAAACTACTTACCATAAATGCTTAAATATGCCTTTCTTAAGGCTAATACAATATACACGATTATGAAACGCTCGTATCTCACAAACGAGTGATCAAGTCGAGAATAGGTGTGAAAACCGAGAACTCTCGATGAGATCATTCACTCCGCGCATTCTCTCACACGAGATATCTTCGTTGAGTTAGGAGTGACATCCAAACCTTGACGAAAATCTCCATTTCTATCTAGGAATAAAGTTGTTAAGTTAGGGGTGAAACCCACATCTTAATAACTAATTCCTCAATTCGATTTTCAATCTCACCAAAGTCTCGGTTATACCGATGATTTGGAACACGTATTAACTGGAAGGGTAAACGCCGTTAGCCGCTCGCGATGAGAGCGTTTATCTATTAGGCCAAAGCGTGGGTCCAAATGCAAAGGGTAGTCGAATCACTTTGGCGTGTCAAATGTCTCAAAACCCCGGACACTCCCAATTGATTTAAGCCTATATCGTCGATTTACGCATCATCGAGTTTATTACTATCTATGTGTTTAAAATTTTGAGAATTTTCGCTTTATTCGATTTCTCGCTTTATTTATTTCTCGCATTATTTATTTCTCGCATTATCGATATCTCGCTTTACGCTCCCTAAACGCATGCACTACTCGCACAGCTCTCGTAATCTAAAACGTTAATTAATACACCAACCAAACTAAAACGGTCATCTCTCTTATACGTATGGATTCATACGTGGTATTATCTCGCTTATATATCGCTTATATCTCGCTTTTATCTCGCATCTCATATCGCGCTACGCATTGTTACTATTATAAGGTGAGTATGTGCAAATATGTGCTTACGTGCTTATGTGCTTATGTGGATACGTGCTTATGTGTTTTGTGCCTTGCATGAATAATTATAATAAATATTTTAAACATAACTCTATTATAATCGAATCTCGTCTAATCCAAATCTTTGTGTAGATGTCATCACTCGGATCTCATACTCGCCGTACTGCTCAGCGCCACAACGACAACAAGCGCATCGCTTCACTAATCGCCAAGGAAGTGGCAAAAGTCATCCCGCAAATCGTCTCAGAAATTCATGTTGTGAGCAGCAACTCATCAGTTGACTCGAAAACTGAGAATCCCAAGCCGCGATTCAGCTTCAAGAACTTCAAGGGTTGTGCACCTATCGCCTTCACGGGCAATGACGGGCCGACCTCTATGTTTCACTGGTTCGATGCTATTGAGGTCACTTTTAGGCAAAGTGGATGCCCCGATGACCTCCGCACCGTGAACCCTACCAGAGTCTTCCAGTCTCGTGCTCTCGACAGGTGGACAGCTGAAAGAAACAAGCGTGCAAATGATGAAGCCTATAGTCTATCTTGGGAGGAACTCAAGGAAGTAATGATGAAGGAGTCCTGTCCTTCGCATGAAATGCAAAAGCTCGAGAATGAGTTTTGGGGTATCAAGCAGGATGGTCCCGACAATGCTGGTTTTACTGCTCGGTTTAAAATTTTGAGCATCATCTGTCCTAGCCAGGTTGATACGACGGAGAAAGCTATCAACAAGTACATCCGTGGTTTACCCGAGTGCGTTGCAAGTTTCATAAAAGTTGCTCGTACTACAACCATCGAGGAAACCTACATGCTCCGCCCCTGAGATCAACGATCAGCGAGTTCAGGATGGTTATTTCAAGAACTCTGCTAAAGTCGCCAATCAAGCCGTCGTCGAACCAACCGCTGCTACCGAATCATCAAGTGAACCAAAGGGAAAGCATCAGGGACGCAAAATAGGAAACCCGAGTAAGAACTATGCTCTCGCCGCTCCAGCAAACCCACAGCCGCTTCAGTCAGCCGCTCCGAACGCACCCCCAGCTAAGCGTGCGTATGCCGGACCTCACCCTTTGTGCCCTAAGTGCACTTATCATCATGCCGTTGGTGTTTTTGCACAAACTGCAATATCTACGGCCATTTTACTGTGAGTTGCCGATCAGGTCCTCGTCAGCCAGCTCCTCAGGCTCCAGCAGCTCCAGCTTTACCCGCTCCTCCTCACGCCAATCAGCAGCAAGCCCCAAAATCACGTGTATGCTATGTGTGTGGTGATCTGAATCATTTCGCCAATGTCTGTCCGAATCGTCCTGTCAAGCAAGAGCAGCCAGCACCGCAGCCTCAGCAACAGCCTTAGCCGTAGCAGCAGCAACAACCACAAGCTGCGCGTGGCAGAGCCTTCAATCTCAACCACCGCCAGGCTCAGAATGACAACAATGTTGTCAATGGTACGTTTCTCGTTAATGGTATTTATGCTTCATGTTTATTTGATACTGGTGCCGATAACTGTTTTGTATCATTAGGATTCGAAAAGGTTTTAAAGTGTAAGCGCGCTAAACTCCCAAAGACTTTCAATGTGGAAGTCGCCATCGGAACATCGTTACCGTTGATTCCGTTCTACGTGGTTGTAATCTCGATCTCAACAACCATGTCTTCTCAATTAATCTCATACCTATGTAGTTAGTTAGTTTTGATATCATAGTAGGTATGGATTTTCTTCGTGAGAATCATGCTGAAGTTGTTTACTTTGATAAAATGATCCGATTCCCTCTCCCAAACGGTGATCAACTTCATGTTTATGGTGAAACTCCCTCAAAGAAGTTGATGCTTTTATCATGTACTCGAACGCACAAATGCTTGCAAAAGCGATGTGTTGCTTTCCTCGCTCATATCGTGAACCCGGAGAAAGAAAAGAAGACTTATAAAGATGTTCCCATTGTTTGTGAATTTCCTAAAGTCTTTCCCAAGGATTTACCCGGTTTACCCCCTACTCGAGATGTCGAATTCCGTATCGATTTAGTTCCCGGAGCTATTCCAGTTGCTAAAGCTCCTTATCATCTCGCACCGTCCGAAATGCGCGAGCTATCGAGCCAACTTCAAGAGCTTCTTGATAAAGGTTTCATACGCCCGAGCACTTCGCCATGGGGTGCACCCGTCTTTTTCGTGAAAAAGAAGGATGGATCGTTCCGAATGTGCATCGATTATCGTGAACTTAACAAGCTTACGATAAAGAACCGCTATCCTCTTCCTCGTATCGACGACTTATTTGATCAGCTTCAAGGTGCTACTTGTTTTTCTAATATCGACCTTCGTTCCGGCTATCATCAGTTACGCGTGTTGGATGAAGATATTCCAAAAACCGCCTATCGTACTCGCTATGGCCGTTTCGAATTCGTGGTCATGCCTTTCGGTCTTACCAATGCACCCGCGGTCTTCATGGATTTGATGAACCGTGTGTGTAAAGCTTTCTTAGATCGTTTCGTCATTGTTTTCATCGATGATATCCTTATCTATTCGAAGTCGAGAGACGAACACGCGTGCCATCTCCGTTTAGTCCTCGAACTTCTTCAAGGAAATCGCCTCTATGCTAAGTTCTCCAAATGTGAATTCTGGCTCGAAGAAGTCCAATTTCTCGGCCACATCGTTAATAGTCAAGGAATTCACGTCGACCCTGCAAAGATTAAAGCCGTCAAGAGTTGGATTACACCGAAGAATGCTTCCGAAATCCGTTCATTTCTTGGATTGGCGGGTTACTACCGTCGATTCATCGCCGACTTCTCGAAAATCGCCGTTCCGCTTACCGCTTTAACTCATAAAGACAAACCTTTTGTTTGGGATTCCAAGCAAGAGGAAGCTTTTCGAACTCTCAAGCGTATACTATGAAACGCTCCCGTTCTCGCTTTACCCGACGGAAATGACGATCTTGTCGTTTACTGTGATGCCTCTAACCTTGGTCTTGGTTGTGTTCTCATGCAACGAGACAAGGTATCGCGTATGCGTCTCGCCAATTCAAGATCCACGAGAAGAACTACACAACCCACGATCTCGAACTCGGTGCAGTTGTTTTTGCATTAAAGATATGGCGACACTACCTTTACGGTACTAAGTGTACGGTCTTCACCGACCATAAGAGCTTACAATATATCTTCAACCAAAAGGAACTAAATATGCGCCAACGCCGATGGGTTGAACTTCTCAACGATTATGATTGCGAGATACGCTACCATCCCTGCAAAGCAAACGTCGTCGCCGATGCTCTAAGTCGACGAAGCTATGTATATAGTGTTCGTGACTCTCAAGCTTTGAATGATCTCGAAATCAAGATTCGCTCCGCCCAATTCGCATGTTTTAACGAGAATACTTTGGAAGATGAAATGAAATGTGGTGCCGAAACTCAGCTCGTATCTAAGCCTAATGGTATTTATTACTATCTCGATCGTATTTGGATTCCTACTCGTGATAATCTCCGTGAACTGCTAATGACCGAAGCTCATAAATCTCGATGTTCCATTCACCCCGGTGCCGACAAGATGTATCAGGACCTTCGCCCTAAGTATTGGTGGTCAAACATGAAAAAGGATATCGCCTTGTACGTCTCAAAGTGCTTAACTTGTTCGAAAGTTAAAGCCGAACATCAAAGGCCCTCTGGCTTACTCGAGCAACCCGAAATCCCGATGTGGAAGTGGGGGAGTATAGCTATGGACTTCGTTACCAAACTTCCCCGCACTTCATCCGATCACGATAGCATTTGGGTTATCGTTGATCGTCTTACTAAATCTGCGCACTTTATTGCTATACGAGAAGACTTTAAGGTCGAACGGTTAGCCCGAATCTATACCGACAAAGTTATATGTCGACACGGGACGCCTCGTGACATCATATCTGACCAAGACGGTCGCTTTACCTCGCGTCTCTGGGAGACTTTTCAATCCGCTTTCGGTACTACTCTCAATCTCAGTACCGCTTTTCACCCTCAAACTGACGGTCAGATTGAACGAACGATCCGCACCCTCGAAGACATGCTTCGTTCGTGCATTATAGATTTTGATGGTAACTGGGATACGCTTTTACCTTTACTCGAATTCTCGTACAATAATAGTTATCATACCAGCATTCAAATGACTCCTTTTGAGGCACTGTATGGAAGAAAATGTCGATCGCCTATTGCCTGGCACGAGATCGGAGAAGCACAAATCACCGGTCCCGAGCTAATTCAAGAAACGACGGACAAGTTCCTTCAGATCAGAGACAATATCTTGAAAGCTCGGAGTCGTCAAAAGAGTTACGCCGATAAACGCCAGAAGCCCCTGCAGTTCGAAGTGGGAGATCACGTTCTCCTAAAGGTTGCACCTTGGAAGGGAGTGGTCCGCTTCGGCAAGAAAGGAAAGCTAGTGCCTCGATACGTAGGACCCTTTAAGATTCTGGAAAGGATCGGTAAAGTAGCCTATCGTCTCGAACTACCGGCAGAACTTAATAATGTACATCCGACTTTCCACGTGTCTAATCTTAAAAAGTGCCTAGCCGAAGAAAATCTGCATGTCCCTCTCGAAGATCTGCAAATCAACGAGACTCTCCATTTCGTGGAAAAGCCTGTGGAAATCATGGACCGAGACACCAAGAAACTCCGACGCTCTCGCATCCCTATCGTGAAGGTCCGATGGGAAAGCAAACGCGGCGTTGAGTTTACTTGGGAGTTGGAAAGTGACATGAAGGCCAAGTACCCGCATATTTTTGTCACAACTACTACTTGAATTTCGGGACAAAATTCCCTAAAGTGTGGGAGACTGTAACAACTCGAAAATTCGTTGTTATCTTTTCATTTTGTTCTCCCGTTTATCTACCTTTGTAATCCCGAGATTCGGTTAATAATAAAGATTATGTTAATTACTTATGGTGTTGTACGTTATTATCGCATCTAATCACTTATTAAATCGCATCGCTAATCTCATTGCTTCGCAAATCGCAATTATTTATGTGGTTTTATATTATTTATGTGTTATGAGTGTTTGTGGTTATGTTTACAATCGCTATCGCATCGCTCTCGCACTCTCGAATCGCTAAATCGCACTATTACATCAAGTGTAACGCTTAACGCTTTACTAAAACGCTTAATATAACTAACTAATATGAACCGAGCAACCAAACGAACTCTTAATGCGAAATAAACGAAGAAAACCCAATAATTGGGTCAAGTTCGCTCGAACTTGGTGTTACCAAGTTCGGCCGAACTTGACTGGCCCAGTTAACCTTTCAACAGCCTCAAGTTCGCTCGAACATGACCTCAGGGAGGTCAAGTTCGGTCGAACTTTGCACCTCTCCTTCAATTATCTCACAAGTTCGCGCGAACTTGCATGAAAACATGCAAGTTCGGCCGAACTTGACTCCACCAGCTCACCTTTTTGCCTTCTCCTATAAATACCCAACTCATTCCTCTCATTTGAACTTGCTGTAAGTTCGTCCAGAGCTCTCAAAACCCGAAACCTTCGTGTTCTAAGTAAGAATCAACCCGATTTCAACTACAAGTTTATCAACGATTTACAACGATTTTGGCACAAGGCATAGCCTTCGCTTTCATCAAATCTTCTCTGTTTACGAAAATCTTTATCTTTTTCCATAAAACTTCTGTTTTTTCACTCAGATCTATGCTTAGATCTGATTAAAACCTTTTAAAGACTTGATTTTTACACAAAATACGGACTTTTGATGATGTTTTGTTCATTTTATGATATGAAACGAAGCATTTATCATTCAAGATCCCAAATCTGGAAGCACAAGGACGTTTATGTTGATTGACACAAGCCGGACTAACCCGAACGAACCCCGAGTTCGCCCGGATTAGCCCACGCTTTTGTAAAACGGCTAAAACCGCTCTAAAAGACCTCTCCGACCTAAGTTTGCTCAGTAGCACAGGGTTGGAGGGATGAACACTCGATTTACTCAGCAAACGACGCGAAAACGCAAGATTTTGGACCCGAAAACATCAAGTTCGCTTGAGAATCACCAGCACACCAGGTCAAGTTCGACCGAACTTGTACCCACATGGGTCAAGTTCGACCGAACTTGAGTCATTTTGTCACCAAGTTTTCTCGCAAGTTCGCCCGAACTTGCCTAGTTTCCTAAGAAACTAAGCAAGTTCGCCCGAACTTGTCATTTCAGTAAGGTTTTCTCACAAGTTCGCCCGAACTTGACAAGTTTCTCAAAGAAACTCATCAAGTTCAACCGAACTTGACACAAAACCACCCAAAATCCTACAAGTTCGCCCGAACTTGGCTACTGCTCAACTCAAACTCCACCGTTTCGGCTTTTCAGAAGACTGATGCACTTCTGTTCGTTTACAGGCTGATCCGGCGTACTCCGCAACTCTCCTTAGAATCTTAAGTCTTACCAAAACGCACCCACAGTGAGTATACTTGACCCATTTTCGCTTTAATGCACTTTTTGGGTGTTACATACTTCCCTATACCAAAATCACATCACAAATCAAAACTGTTTATCGCACGTGAATAATCTGATTGTATATGCTCGATACGTGATACTAGAAACATGTGACTAGGACCTATTTTCGTTAACTTGCCTCCTTAGCTAGTATGGTACTATAGTTTGGCTAACACCCGACAGGGTCTAGTTAGGATGGTCGCGCAAGCCTTTTCACGGTAGTTAGCATGAGAAATGAGCCTATGTTATGTTAAGTGTTTTTGTGTATCATGATATGTAATTCGATTGTTTCGCAAACGCTTTCTCGACTATGCTAGTATTATTCACACTCGTATGCTCACCTTTACTTAATTGTATTGACTTGTATTTTAACGTATGTAACAGGTTGAGGATTTTTAGCTTGGATGCCTTGGATGTTGCATGTGTAGTTTAGTTTGTTTTAGAACGGTTTGTAATAAAATCTAGGGGAGATCGAATTGGATTGTGTTTAAGAGATTTTTGTTGAATTGTAATGGTTGTTTGAAGATGGTATGAGTTTGATAGTATGAGATATTAAATGTTGATTATTGTCTTTGAATTAATCGTTAGGGAATCTCTTGATCAATCTGATTCGCCTAGTACCACTACCCCGATGATTCCGCTATCAGTTAGGGTGTGACATCAAGATCCAATGTAGAGTTAGCATATAGCGTACTTTACATTAGCACATGTGTTTTTGGGCAACCTCTTATTGGCCTGTTACCTTTCCCCTTTATAAATCCATCCAAATCAAATCATGATAGAACACAAAGCAAGTTATAGCCATATTTAATCACAAACCTTGGTTCATATCTCCTTAAAATATACAAAACTCTAAGAATTTCTCTTCATACCTATTTATCAAACCTTCATCTTAGTTTATAAGATATTATAGAAGGAGGGATGGCAATTGAACCTGAACCTGAACCTGACGGATAAACCCGAAACACGACACATTTGGGACGGGTTTGCGGTCGGATAATCGGGTTTAGGACGGGTTTGGGACTAGTTTTGATTTTTTTTCGCGGGTTTGGGACGGGTTTGAGATTTGGTGATATACCCATTTACCCGACCCGATTACCCGATAAAGTGTACCCGTTAACCCGACATGTTTTCTTATATATTTTAAATATGTATGTATATTATACATTCATATTTTGTATACATATAAATATTTATTTCATATACGTTGTGGTTATTTAATATATTTCTATAGTGATAATATTAAATGTAACTAACTAGTAGTTACCCGATAAATACACAATGGGTTTTGGGTCGGATATACCCAACGGATATTTTTTTAAGTTAATGGGTTTACCCGAAACTCGGGTATACCCGATACACGGTGGGTATTTACCCGCTAGAAACCCGACGAGTTTTGGGACGGGTTTGGGACAAACTTATCTAACCGGGTATGGGTTTAAGATTACCTAAACCAGTCCCAAACCCGACCCATTGCCATCCCTATATACAACTCATAAAGATTATAGAATGGACTCTTACATAATACCAGATCAAACATAACGGAAACTCATATACCAAACCGGATACACCCTAAAACACATAGTCCTTTAAAATTTATACTTACGAAATTACATGATTATTTGTCTTTCGTATTTCATGTAACTAAATATCACACAATGTATCATATTTTTTTCATGTAGGGTTGTTTGGATCTTGAATCTTATTGTCTAATCGTATTTTTTTTAACATAAACTTCATTAAAACACGCCAAACCTCAAAACGAGACGGTCAAAACCACCGAACTAAATAATTACAAATGTGCACCAATTGACTCTCGAGACCCTTATTTTTCATACAAACTATATCGATACTAATGATGGGTTCAATCGTTGAGATTCTATA
The DNA here is from genome assembly GCA_947069175.1 of Scalesia atractyloides. Taxonomy (NCBI): domain Eukaryota; kingdom Viridiplantae; phylum Streptophyta; class Magnoliopsida; order Asterales; family Asteraceae; genus Scalesia; species Scalesia atractyloides. The sequence continues at coordinate 79,655,322 of CAMTDV010001633.1, read as the reverse complement.
GTTAAAGCAAACCATATGAATTAGCCCAATCCCAAATACATATTAACACCTTTTAACATATATGGGTCAATACAGTCCAACACATTTATATACACCCTCATCATGTTCATTATGTATAAGAACCTTATGTAAACTTAAGTTATCATTTTTATGATAGTGCATTCCATTTTATCCGTTCATGGTTCCACAACCAATCTAAAGTCATTAGGCCATATTTATTATGAGCCTTCATCTCGACTGTAAGTAATTATAGACCAACCTGTTGACATTAGAGTTCTATATGTATATTCTCCAACACTAGTTTGGAACTACTCACCTTTTCCTGTAGGATTGGCTAGATCTTAAAACATTCCACCAACCTATTGAGTTCCAAGCTTCAACAAACATAACAAGCTTGCAAGTCAATACACCACATTTAGAAACATATTTCATAACAATATAAATACCAATTCCAACATGTATCGATATAACATCCAACATGTTCATTAAAACATATACAAAACTCAACATAAGTTAGCATTTCACTTTTTTTTTTATCAATTTTGACCCATTAGTATGGGTTCTCTAATATAGTTTGTATGAAATCACTTGAATATGCAAAATATCTTTAGCAAGGCATTTACCAAAACCCTAGTGTACATACTAGACCTTAAATGAAATAAATTATTTTGTTAGAAACTCATCATTACTAGCTTAATTCAACTTAATTTACATATTATAAATTATTTATATCAACATTAATCAAAAGCTCCAAGTTTACAAGTTTAGTCAAACAGTCAAGTTGTCATTTTCTACATTATAAAAGATCCTAATTTGATCACACCATAGAATCTAGCCATGTCTAATATCAGTCATATTAAAAAAAAGTGAAATTAACTTAGTAACACCATGAATAAACCATTCATTTCAGTTTATGATCTAAACTGATTTCATTATCCCGAACCCTCAACCCTTCTTTTAGCTAGATTTCATTTTCAACTATCGGTTTTAAAGAATTCTCCAAATATTATCCATGCATTCATAAATATTCAGCACCCAAAAACTTAGGTTTTAATTTTAAAATAACATACCGAGATATATTACCTCTGAGTAGTGGATGATCATTAGATTCCAAACCCTTGATGATATATCACCTCCAATTTATGGGCTTTATGCCTAATTCAATTTCATCTTCTTCTCTTGTCACTGGCGTAAGTTGGAGTGTATATAAATATTGGTTAGTTTTAGTTGTTTTGCACAATATCGAGTCTTAAATTTGGAAAACATGATAAGATACACTCACTAAAAACAACATGCTGGGGCAAGTGCACCCACATTGACGTAATATAGTGATGGTAAGATACTCGGGTCGTCTAAGGATACAAGAGCTGTTAGTACCGAAGTGTCACTAACGTCTAGTCAAACCATTAAAGGAGTTGTTTTTTGTAGATTTTATAAATAAAAAATATCTGGTTTTGAAATCAGTGTAAGAAAGGGTCACTTGGGCTTTAACTCCCCTTTGATGATACAATTAACTACATTGATTATGGATTCCCAAATTTAATTTAAAAAGACCATACGCCTTTCAGACAGGGCCGGATGATATCTAAGTCGGTGACAAGATGTTGTTAAATGTTTCACCTCGGAAGGCCATAGTTTGATTCAGAAAGAAAAGGAAGCTAAGTCCACGTTTTGTAGCACCCTTTGAAATTCTAAAACGAGTTGGACCGGTAGCTTACGATTACCGAATGAGATGAGTGGAGAAAGATGTTTAAAGTCTAGTCATTTTATTCACATATTATGGTTTGTGTCTTGGTTGACTGGTCGTAAAATATGAAGGATTTTAACAACAAAATAAAGAGTTAATTACACGGATAACAATGAGATAAAGTGAGATTGCAGTTTTAGTTCTAAGCTTCAAAAAAATACAACCATAGCCCCGCTGTTCATTGAGTTGTAAGTTAGGGGATCCATCATCATCACTTAAATAATTGCAACCGCTACCAAGAAACTAACTGCGTTGCCTCCCTGTCTATCTATTCTAACTACTTAATACCAAACCTTCACCCAACCCACCAATATTTTCCTAATATATGACTTGATCAACCATATGTTATAAAGGTTCCTTCTTAACAAGCTTCCAAGTGCTAACAAAACCGCCCCACTTCTACATTCCTGTCTTTCCATGACTCCCATACGATAATGGCAATTCCTTGACTCTTAAGTAATCTAACCCGATTCTTTGTGGAACCGATTCTATGGTTTTTGAATCAACATGCTTTCCACATGCATCCGTCACATAGAATATGTTCTGGGCTTTACCCATTGTTGTAGATATCAGCGCGTGTAACATTTAGTTTGTATTCTCTAAATGTTCGTGTCACTTCAGCTAATAGCCCTGGTTTGTCTTGCTTGCATGGCTCCATTCTAACACATTCACGTGCTCTTCTCTTGATGGCGGCTCCCAAACATAGTGTCACGTGTTGTTTTTCAGCTTCCGAACTAATCGCGATTCCATCTGTATGTATGTCTGATAAAGAATTCCTGTAACATAAAAAAGATTAAAACTTTAGCAAATTAACAAAAACCCATGACAAATAAATAAATAAAATCAACATTTTTTTTTAATCTTTTTTATAATAAAATGGTATGAAAATTGTACCATATATGCTCCTTTCTGCGTGGTGTCAATAGTAGCATGGAAGACTATGTATTGCATATCTATTAGAGTGAACACGACATCAAACAAAAGCTTGGGTCTATCTTTACACTGGATGTTAACAACAGAGTACCCTTTTTCTAAACAATTCTGAACTGATACAGCAGGAGAATTTTCACCACTTGCTTTAATAAACGAGGACCTCTCATAATCGCGATCTGTAAACATCATCTGATGAAGCCGTCTCTCTGTGGGAATGAAAGCCATGGGAACCAAAGTTTTTGCACTTCTGAGTTATCCCCTTTAAGCACGTTCCTTAACCGACCCTCTATGCTCTCAAGTTTCTGAGAATCTTCAATTGGGCATCCAGATTCACAATCTCTTAAGTAAATGAGAGAAGCAATCCGCCCATTGTGTGTCCATACTTTAGATTCCACCACATTGCACTTGAGATCAGCCAGGACTGCAAAAACCTCGGATAATAGGCCAATAATTCAGTCGGTACCTGTTAGCTCGTTGATGTCATTCCATCAAGAGATCCCGTTAGCTCGATTGTTGTCACTCCATCAAGAGATTTGGTTCTTGTGTGGTAAATGGTTCCAAGTGACTAAAAATACAATAAAAGATACAAAATTAACACAAGTTAGGTAAAAAAATACTTTTAAGAAGCAAGTAAACAAGGTTGCGGTCCGTAAGGCCCCTAACGCGCACACAGATTTAAACTCACTTGCTGACCGTAAGGGATATCCCTTGCGGTCCGTAAGGAACTCCAGAAGCCAATTTTTTGGTATTTTATAATACAAGTCCCTCATCTTTGATCCATATCCCAATTTTTATAAATTTGTCCCTCTCATCTAATAAATCTGGAATATTTGAAGAGTTTCCGGGCACGTCTTGCCTTATGATTCCATATAAATTTCCGATGTGTTACATCCAAGATCTCCCGATTCATGATAAGGGTGTTTAGAGGCCTCAAGGGGAGGATTAGTGGCAGATAAGGTGTTTAAAGGAGGAAGAGTGTGGCACAAGAAGAAGAATGCAGCTGTCAGCGAAGGCCTTAGGCCTTCTGCTTTACGGTCCGTAAGGACCTTGGGCGCGCATGAATTTTAGATCCCTTAAGGACAGGGGCGGAACTAGGTGAAGCCCAGGGTGGGTGGGCGGGCGCACCCCTTAGAAAAAAAATTAGTGTATTTTTTAGGCAAAAGAACCCGACCGCACCCCCTAAAAATATGATTGAACCACTCATCCGCACTCCTGGTAAAGAATTTTTGGGTCCGCCACTGCTTACGGACCGTAAGAGATTAACCCTTGCTGTCCATAAGGACCTTCAGAAAACGTACAATTTGCATTTTTACACTTTTAGATCCTCAACTTGATTCCATGACCAAGTTAAATATATTTTATCCCTCTCCTCCAACAAATCTGGAAAATCTGGAGACTTTTCAGACATGTCGCTTTATAATTCGATAAAATTATCCGAGGTTTACAACAGAGCACAATCTTCAAACGAAGTAGTTGTGTTTATGAGAAAGTTGAATGTCACTTCACATTTTCAAAGAGTTGAAGGTTGCATATAATATAAAGATCATCACAATAACGAGTAAAGAGAGTAAAGAGTAACTAACGTTTATGAAAGTAGTCTAATCACTTGCTAGCAAGAGATCTAATCTCTTCAACGGAAATAAAATGACGGTAAGCCTGTAACAAAAGAACAACGCCCATTTAGCATAAAACCAATTATTAATCACCATAACAAATACAAATTGACCATGCATTTTTGCTATATACATAAGGATTATTATAGCACATTACCGTTCCAACATGATTAGCAAAAGTAAGACCAATGGTTCTGAGCGGGTTTTACCTCACCACACTGCCGTGCCTTCAAGCGAGTGTTCACAGGCTTCGGTCCTAGGTGAGGGTTTTCCCCGGTTCGGATTGCGAGTAGTTAAAAAAAGGACCAATGGTTCTGGTCTGACAACATACTTCAAAAAGCAAGATATCAGGTCCCAAAAAACCTCAATCTCCGGCAAGTGTTTCTAACTTGCAAAACCCTTTGGTGATTCTGCACATAAATGGAAAAAATATATATATATCAAAATAAACTCAAACCACTACAGAATAACAATGACATAAGCTTAAAATTTATAGAATAAACTGAAAAAATATTATATTTGGGAAAATGGATTGGTAATTTATAAATGAAGAGGAAAAAACATATAAACCATATTTAAACGGATTTTACTGATAACAAAAATTATTTAACAGAGAAGCTGATTTATAACCTGAACAAAAGATAATTGTATAGCCTTCAAATGGTTGTGGTGGATTATACAATGGAGAGCAGATGCATATATATATATATATAGAGAGAGAGAGAGAGAGAGAGAAAGAGGTGTGAGGGGTTTTATGCACAGTGGCACTGGACCGATGGATCGAAGGGTTATTGTCGATTCACGGGAACAAAGAAACAGTAGAAGCTGAAGTAGCAGTATATGGCATTTATGTTTGGTTTTATTATTATTACTAGTATTTTTGTTCTGAGGAAGTAGGTATACCTACTATGCCTAGGTTTATGGGTGTATGTATGTAAAGATGGAAACATATTCGTATACCACTGTTTAGGCCTTTTATCGGGACATGTCAGTGCCATCTAGGATGTACGTCAGCCAGGGGGCTTTATAACGTTCTTCTTTAACTTGCAGGATATGGGATAAAGTCCCGTCATCATTACCTAATTATTTTTTTAATTTAAAAATTATTTAATTTTGATATATCAATTATCTCATGATTTAAATAATATAAATAAAATGCCATAATTGAAATAATATAAATAAAATGCCATAATTTAAATAAAAACCATACAATGTCATCACTAATATCCATAAAAACCAGGCATCGGTGGAGTTGTGGGATGAGGAGAATTTGCGGTGCTTGGTGGCATCGGATAATATCCAAGCTCACCCGTACGCGGGTCTCATCGATAATGGTCCTCTTGCTCGTTGTTTTGCAAACTTTGCCAATACGCATTGCTCGGGTCCGACGGGTTTTGGTTGTTGGGAAACATTGTAGAGAATGATATAAAAAAGTATAGAGAATGATATAAAAAAGTGTAGAGAATGGTATAAAAAGGGTAGAGAAAGTATAAAAAATGATATAAAAAGTGTAGAGAATGTGGGGTATTTATAGGTTAAATTTATAAATAAGGAAATTTATCTTTTTTAAATTGTTACCGTTTAATGGTAATATTTTAAAATAATCAACCTCGATCATGCCAATGGAGCTCGTTACCATGGTGAAGTCGGAACTATAGCGCCTCGACGTAAACCGCTCGGTGTGTGTGTGGGGGGGGGGGGGGGGGGGGGGGCGCCATCAGGCGCTATCGAGTCTAAGTTGGCAAGAGGTGGCGCCTCCACAACCTACGGCCTTAGCGGCTTGGTTAGGCCACTCGGGGCGCTACGTGGTGGCTCTTCTACCACGCGTTATTTAACGTGGAACACCGCCGCAACCCAAACCGAACACGCTTGAAGAGAAAACGTGTTGTAGTTATCACGCGTGGAGTTGATGGATGTTACCGTTGATTTCGAACGTTATGTTACTGTTGGACGATGAGAAAATAAAAAAAAGAAAAAATAAACACTATTTATGTATACCATCCACCCAAATACATATTTCACCCACACAAATACATAATTTTATACCACTTTCTTGCATAAATAGAATTTCCAACCGATTCGTTTCCGCTATACACTGATAGCTCTTTGTCTTCCGACGATGACACACTTGAATTCTTCGAGAAGGCGTATAACGAACTTGAAGGTTTGAACCTAAATCATGTATTATTATTGTTAATTTATTATTTAAAAAATAAAAAAAATCCATCACTAGTGATGGGCACCCCACTAAAATCCATCACTAGTGATGGAACCAAGCTCAATGATATGGCGTTTGATGATTGGGTGTGGTAAGTGATGGAAAGTAGAGGCACCCCCCCACCTTACCTTGTTTGAAATGAAATAGTTAATTGAACTTAACTTTTTTAACGACGGACCATTGGAGTATTATCATGTCACGGGCAGAACCACCTAATCATATCTTTCTTCACTAGACAATAATGCATATACACCATTTTAAGATGTAGGAATCAAACCCATAACCTAATTATCATTAAGGCTTATCACACACCCAAATGCCATTAGATTATAATGTAATCTACATTAAACTTAACTAGACTCAAATATTTAGTTGTCCAAATATGGTTCGTGAAAGTAATAAAATATTAGTTGTATCATTCACTTGAGTAGAGCTCGTTAATTGCTCTTGCTAACATCATTAAAGAAGGTTTAGCAAAGCCCATGAGTAGTAAAACTTTAAACAATTAAAGAACCAAGTAAAATATAAAAAATTAGAGATCCCAAAATCCTACGTTCGTTTTTCTCAGACCAGTTTCGAGTATAAACTATAAACCAAACTATTTAGTATGATTTAAAAAATCCTAAATCGAGAAGTCGGTCAAAAAAAAAAAAAAAAAAAATTCAAAAGTCAAACCGATAACCTGGTTAGCCGATTTCACAATACTAAATCAAACCATGAACACCCTTATACCCAATGCATGTCTCTAGTTGACGTTTGCCAATGCGAGAGTCGGGCATCAGAGAACTCATTTGGCTACAACCTGGGTCTTAGTATACCTTCTGTCTCTACAATACCCGAACCCGAGAGTACCCCATACAACCATACGTAATGTACCATCAATGTCTAACTTAGTAACTTGAAATTTTATCTAAACATATAACTTAGTTGACATTTGAATACGTAACATACACGATACTGAGTCGTATGTATAAAACCAACTCTTTTCATCTAACGTAAAAAAAATGTCATTAAGCAACTCTTTGCTTTAAAGGTTGCAAATTTTACCTATTTCTGGGTCACAGCTCAAGTGGGCCAAACGGGTCAAATGAGTAAAACTTTATAAACTACCGACAACTGAAACAGATTGAACAGGTGAAGTTGGTTATACTAGCCGCAAGTCACCCAAAGTCATTCTATCGAAATCATTCTTTTGACCGTTAAGTGACTGGCGGCATTGTAATCAACAATTTTTAGTACATGTAATTTCGTTAACTGTCACATTGTGATATGATCAATATCTTGAAATTTTTATACAGATTTCCAGCTCATTATGGGCATGTTTAAGTTATATATCATGAAAAAAGAGTATATATATTAATATATTATATATAAAGCATTACATTGGTGATGCAAATGTGTAAAAAAGAATCCACCAACTTGTACTTCTTTTGAACCAACAACAGGATAGCCAGGTATAACTTTCAATGCATGAGGTACAAGTAATAACAGCATAGAAATGAAACCTTTGACCATTCTAGCCGTAACATTAGTAAATCGGTATATAGTTTATCATCATCCCAGTGATACCTCCCCCATTTGATGGCCATTGGTGTCTTCAGCTAACTTCTCCTGTAGTTTCAGATAGTTATATAGTGAAAACGAGTTGCAAACAATCAAGCAATATTTTTCCTTTTCTACCCTCGATCTGTCTCTACAAACAAAGTTCAAAAGTAGGCCTGTAAACGAACCAATCGTTCATGAACTGTTCGTGAACTTGTTCGATGGGAAGTTTGTTTATGTTCGTTTACGAACGAACATGAACACGCATGTTGTTCGTTCATTTATGTTTGTTTATGTTCGTTTATATTCTAAGTTTCTAACAAATACATAAGGGGTGTATTTATACAATATAAACATAAAAGCGGTTTTCTAACTACTAATATACATACAACTAACAGATAATTGGGCTTTCCAGTAATAAAAATATGTTTTCCAATATAACTTATCGTAACTAATCAATAATTTATATAAAAAAAAGCTACTTAATGTCCGTTTATGTTTGGCCATTTATGTTCATTTGTCTTGTTTTATATTTGTTAACTTATGTTCGTTGTTCGTGAACTATTCATTTAGGTTTTAAACGAACGACATAAACGAACACGAACATGCCCATTTTCTTAATGAACGAACACGAATATAAAAATTTGTTCGATTATATGTTTGTGTTTGTGTTTGTGTTCGGTTAAAGTTAACTAAACGAACACGAACACGAACATACCCATTTTCTTAATGAACGAACACGAACACAAAAATTTGTTCCATTATATGTTCATGTTCGGTTAAAGTAATATGAACGAACACGAACATACCTCCGTTCGTGCTCGTTCGGTTCGTTTACCGGCCTATTCAAAAGTACATTGCTTGCAAGGGTAAAAATGAAACCACTATAAAGTCTATAATTACAACCAGGCCCGGCCCGGAGGGTGTGCAGGGTGGGCGACCGCCCAAGGCCCAAACTTCTTCGGGGCCCAATATTAACGTTTATTTTTTAGTTTAGTGCTTAATAATTTTTTTATTTAGTTTATTATTTAAACTAAATTTAATAAAACAACAAAATAAACAAAGTTTCCACTCGATGTAACACGGAGGCCCATTTTTTTCATTTATTATTATGTTTTTTAGTATATAAATATGTACTAATTCAAATATATTTTTCTTTACAAAACTGAGTTGTTGCCTTTATATTACGGGCCTGTTTTTTTTCTAGTCGCACTGGGCCCAAAACCTTTTAAACATTTTCGGAGACGGCCCTAATTACAACCGACTATATGTGGCAAAACCTTAAATAGTTAAATGGCTAGCTTGTTTTATAACATTTTTACAAACTGGACCAAAAACACCCAACTACAAACTGAGCATTTTTGTTAACGGATGTAAAAACAAACCTTGTTCCTGTCGAGCCACCCAAGTCCAAACGGTCTGGATAACAGACTGACTTTTCTTGCACGCGTGTCTTGTGAGGGCTCTTGATTTGTTCTGTAGGATGGAGTGTGTAACATAATTAAATAACATAGTTTAGTTTTTTTTTTTAAGATTTTAACCCTGGCATAAGTTATAAAAGGAAGTACCTTGGGGAAGACGGTGCTTTATGTTGGCCGGATTGGTACTGCAAAGTAGCCTCCAACATCGATTCTGCCATAACGAGTCTCTCCTCCATTTCAGCAAGGGAACTAATTGCTGCTTCGTATTTTTCCTACAAAATTTTAATATTATGTCCTGTAGTTTCATTTTTGGGTCCCGTCTATATAGTTGAATTGATCAGCAAAAAATGAATATATAACTGAAGAACAAAAAATCTACTTCAAAATTTCTTTTATAAAAAAAAATAATTGTATTTGGTAAACAAACCTGAAGCATGTTAACGGCATATCTCTGGGCTGCAGCATCTTGCTCGGCATATACGCGAGCATCTTCCGTTGCCCTTTGTTCTAGTTCGACTTTCATCAAAACCTTCAAAATAATAATGAAGTATTTGCTATAAAGCAAATACACAACTAGATACACACACACACACACACATATATATATATATATATATATATATATATATATAGAGAGAGAGAGAGAGAGTAATTATACTACATGAACCGTAAACTGAAACAAACCTGAAGCATGGCATTGTCCTGTTCCTGTTTGCAAGCAAGGGCCTGCTGTAGCTCAGCAATGTCTCTCTCTAATTGTTCAACCTATAAACCATTACCAATGTTAAACATTTTTCATGAACTTATTCTTCACCGGACGATATACATACACCCATAAAAGTGTATAGATCATGGACCACTAGTAGTTTTTTAACAATCTCATGATGTTTGATTAAAACTAGTTTATAAAGTTTCAACTTTCAAGCATACCTTTGCACTCAATTGGCGTCGGTTATCCTGTTTGACCATCTCCATTAGAGCAATTTCCAACTCCTCAGCTCTTTATATTAAAAGAAATAAGGGAACGTTAAACCTCAGCATCCAAACATTTTCATTCTATTTATATAATTTGAGAAGAAATCATGGGTCCCATTTGCTTGATGTAAGAATTGAGTTTGGGACCCACAAAGTGGAGAACGGAAACACAAAAAAGTATAAACGAGAAGTGTCTTATTTTCAAATTCATTTGTTGTACACGATTGTCTTGAACTAGTTTAAATAAGCTAATACTGAAAAAACCCGAAGGATATATCAAACAAATTGTTTTTGTTGTATTAACCTGAGTGTCGAAGATCGTTTTTCCTCTAGTACCAAGCACAACTCGTTCTTTAACCACAAGATCTACACAAAAATTTGGGAACCATCAGATATACATAGCCATGATTGGCAAAAACATAGCTGTAATCACTAATGAAAAAAAATTAAAAACTATTTATTTGTGGTTAAGTAACAAGAAAACCTTATAATAGCTAGGGGTGTGAATTTCTCACACGACATGAACCTAACATGAAATTCGCGGGTTTGGGTTTAGTATAAACGAGTTCGAGTCAGTTTCAGGTTGAACCTGTGAACCTGTTTAGCTAAATGGTTCGGGTTCGTGCCAACCGGGTCGGGTTGGCCGGTTGACCAGTTTAACCCATTTATATTATAATTTATCTTTTACAATGTGTTTTATGTCATAGATTAGATTGGGTGAATATTTTATACCATAATTATAACTTAAAAAGAGAAATTGACATAAGATTTTATAATTAAAATGTAATTGTACTGTATACATTTGTGTTTTTTGTAGTAAAATTTAATTTAATTTAATTTTCATATACTAGTTTTGTAGTAAAATTTTAATTTTAATATACTAGTTTGCGAAGAAAACTAAAAAATACAAAAAAACGGGTTGAACGGGTCGTGTGGGTTCATATGTGAGACGGTTTTCGGGTTTAGGTCGGGTTTGGTTCATCTAAAATTTTCGGGTTCAGATCGGGTTTAGCCCACGAACACGACTCGTTTAGCACCATTTATTAAGAATTTGCCATTTGAGAGACTGTGGAACCTGTTCTTGAAGATCTGGAGCAGAATCAATCTCTGCATCCGCTGATACGCCTAAATACGGTTCATCGCCATTGGAAGACTCAGAATTCATCCTCGACAATTCACCATTTGACATTTTTACCCCTGTATGGTCCACTTTATCTTCTTTGGAACCACACAACATCCGAAGTCCCTTTGATCTTTCCTCTAGGGCCACTTTTACAGCTGGTCTATGTTTATCTCGCAAAACTTCCAATCTAGACTCGTTTACATTATGATAACCCATGCAAGCAGTCAACACAAGTTGACTACTATCGAACGTTGATCCAGCCAGTGACTGCAGCAATGTGATGGCATCTCCAGCATCTTTTGTTGTAACTAACACGGGTCCTACACGATGATGCTGAACGAACGTAAGTTGCGATCTCTAACTTATATTAAAAAAATAAAAAAGAAAGATAGTCAGATACCATACAACTCCATCAAAGCAAGGGCTGTTCGAAACAGCATAACGCGGTTTCCATGAAATAAAAGCACATCCCAGACTCTAAGAACTGCAATCATAATTAGTAAAAGAGCTTAACCTTCCTTACTTATATTATCATATGAGTAAAATGCCATTTTCGTCCCTGAGGTTTGGCCAGTTTTGCAACTTTCGTCCAAAGGTTTGTTTTTCTGCATCTGGATCCAAAGGATTTGAAATCTTGCCATTTTCATTCGGCGCGTTAACTTCATCCATTTTTCTCTATTAAGTAAGAGGTATTTCCGTCTTTTTTGCTACTTAAAGGGCAATTCGGTCTTTTTCACTTTATGTAAAAAGACAAGAATACCCCTGAAAAGGACCAAATTGCCCTTTAAGTTAACAAAAAAGACGGAGATACCCTGACTTAACGGAGAAAAATGGATGGAGTTAACGAGTCGGATGAAAATGGCAAGATTTCAAACCTTTTGGATCCAGATGCAGAAAAACAAACATTTGGACGAAAGTCGCATACCTGGCCAACCTAAGGGACGAAATGGCATTTTACTCTTTAAAGTAATATATATATAAAATCTGGTTGATGAAACATAAAACTAACTAACCACTTTCCCAGGGAAGCATATTCATAAATATCGAAAGGAACCACGGTCCAGAGACCCAGGCTACTTGCACTCCCAGGTAATCTAGATGATTAACTGCATCAAGTGATTAGATGACATCAGCAAGGGAAAAATAAATTTGTAGTGTAGTATGGAAATGTCAATATATTAAATAAAAACAAACCAAGTTTAGGAAACCGCTCACGCACCAACTCCTCAAACACAAGTTGATCAACCTGGCGATATATGACTGATAAATATTTTGAACTCTTAATGTGATTAAGAGAAAAAAAAGATATGTATAACAAGTTAACAACTACCTGAGACTCGATCATTTCCTCTGAATAATAGCCCTCGAAATAATCATCAAGAATTCCCAACAAAGCCCTAAGGTCAAATTATAATATGAGCCGTTTAACATCACAGTAAGCTTTTTGAGTTATGCAAGTTGCATGAACTAGCAAAAAGTAAGCATTTATTGTTCAGAATACTGAGAAGCTTAAACCTACCAGAAGGCATTTTCTTCAGGCATCAGCAGCAGTAACAATCCAGCAAAGAAATTCATGGCCTATATATACAGAAAATTATCAAATTACCAAGTACCCTGAGTCCCTGATTACAATAACATGAATATGTATGACTAGAAATTATATTCATTTGCTTGAAATTATAGTTACATGGTTCGCAGAGTTCGCTGGAAGAGGTACGGATTTCGTTTTGGATCGCACGTTCTGGGTTCACGTTTCTGATCAAGTTTACCTGCCACATCGTCCCACATTATATGGTACATTGTACCGGAGCGATCCGAAATGAACCTATCCCCCCGGGAGCGAATTATAGGGACCTAACGAATTGCGATCTCGTTCCACATTCCCGTACCGGAGTGTATCGCGAACCATGTGACTAAGACTTGAAATCCAAAACATAGGTGTTGCATGAAAATTTATGTACCTGACAGTAACCAACCAAGGGATTATGTCTAGCATATGCAGTCAGTAAACGTCTCAAAGCATTTCTACCGTCACCATCTAATGCAGGATGGCCTGGAAACGTTCGAGGCAAGTCCTGCATAAGAACATTATATAATTATACATAATTAGGAATGCCAATAAAGTAATGTCATACATTAGTTTATATGATCACCTTCTCAATCTGCCCTTTCCATTTCTCAGATAAGCATACAGGTGCAGTAGTTGATGTCTTGCTATTATCATTATTTGTATCAGAATTCAAAAGATTTCGATAATATTTTGGAATGTGGCGTGCCTTCACACCCACAAATGCTTGCCAGAGCTGCAATAAGTGGTGAATATTAGTAAATCAGTATTTTTTTTTAAAGTAGAGATGGCATGTTCATTCTCTAACAGGTCAAAGTGTAAACTTTTTAAGGAAACGGGTTGAAAGTCCACCAAAGTGTAGTTTTTATGTCTTACACCTCCTAAATCATTTTGTTCAAAAGCTTAGATAATTACTAAAAAATACCATTGCTGAGATCATACTCAACATACTTAACTATTTACAATATACATACAGGGAATGAAACCCAAGTTAGGGAGAAAACCCTGGAAACTCCATGTTTTAAGCGTCTTGAGCCAAAAAAAAATCAAAAAAGTCCCGAGAGATTTTTTTTTATATATTTTTTTCCAGTTTTGTGTAACATATGTAACAGACGTGTTACGCACTGTTACACAGAAACTATTTTTTGTAATGGCTCGGCGCTTTTTTTTGGTGCAAACCCCTTAAAAACATGTATATTACATGTGTTAATTTTTTCCAAAAAAAAAATTGTTACGTAGGAGTTTCCTGGGTTTTCTCCCTAATAGTGTATACTACATGTGTTATATATGTTAATTTTTTTCATGCAAACCCCTTAAAAAATATATACAAAGTGTGTGTCGGGTCAACCCATCTGTTTGAATTCATAACAATAAACACCCCGTTTTGGCCGGTTACCCACCTGACCCCACCCATTTTACCACCTATATCTTTAAAATGACACCAATACAGGAATCAAAATGCATACACGCAGCTTACCTCTCCTCTAAGAGCCATTGGAACTCCCCCCTGAACAAGGCATTCCAACTCTTCTTTCCAAGGAACCGTTGATTCTATATACGCAATTCGGTTATTTAGGCCATCACTTGACGGAACACTCTGAGCTGGTTCTGATTCCGACCTCTCCAAATCGTAAAATTCTTCTTCTAAATCCTCTTCATTACATGCTTTTGCAAGATCAATCTTCTTTCTAACACGGGCATTCATCATATCCTCGATGACTCGAAGAGATGGTCTAATATGAGACCATATTTGTTCATCTTGATCAGGTTTCGTGTTACTCGATTCATCTCCTTTTGTGGCGTTACTTTCCTCTGTATGTAAACTAATTTCGGAAAATTGAGCGGACTCTGATTGTCGCTGAAGAAAATCCTTCCACCTATCTGATCGTTCCTCCTCTTCCTCCTAAATTTTTTAAAAATATACAGATTTGGTGTTTACGTTATAAATTGTTAACAGATGAATTTATTCTTGAATATTCCTCTGTATGTAATGTAATACCTTGTATATTCTTGAATATTCACGGTATCTCTGTACATGTTGAGGTCTCACTGCAAAACCATAAGCATCTCTGTCCAAACAATACCAAAAGCATCTCAAATTCATAGATTTTCGATTATAAAATCAACTTTAGAGTAAGCAAGCTAGCCAATGAGCACTTCAAAAACAAAACTACAAACACTTAACTTAAATATTACACTACATAAAGAACATATAAATGGTTTTGAACCCAAATGGACACCGACATCTAAAGATTGCTGACAAAAAATGCTTGAAAGAAACTCAATTCTCCAACACTCACATAGTCACACCACAACTCTAGTCACCAAATCCACCCAATTAAAACTAGAACAATGTCGTTGTCGAGATAGATGTGATGAACTTTATGCAGAAAAATGTATGCTCAACACATTTTTAGCATTCAAAACTTTGGGTTTGCAGGTGCGGTTTCATATACAAGGATATAACTTTGAAGTTCAAAATCAACCCTTTTGACACCCAAATCCTAAAATTTAAATCAACTTTAAATTATAGAATATTAGTTAGAGCATCAACAACAACAATCCTATGGTTGTAAATGTATATATGTGTGGGCGCTCGGGGGGCAAAAGTGAAAGGGCACTAATTTTAACAGTATTTTACTAATTTCGTGAAAATAACGTTAAAAGAGGGGGATGGTTAATCAAGCATCATGTGGTGGCGTTGATAGCCGAAAGACAAAGGGGTGCACTAATCGGCGTTTGTCTCAATTGCTAAGTGTTATGTGCCTTATGTCCAAGGCTTGATGCAAAACCACTATCGAGCCGGGGTCTCACTGGAAGCAACCTCTATATTCCTAACGGTTAGAGGTAAGGCTGTCTACATCTTACCCTCCTCAGACCCTACCTTAGCTTTGCTATTGGTGGGATTTACTGAGTATGATGATGATGATCCACAACAACAATCCTCCACCTCAGCTACCACATCGGATTTCAAACCTCCGTCAAAAACACTCATTGGGGGGCCCACAACAGCCGCCCAGGTTCGCAAATTGAGACCTCCATTCCGACCACAATGATGAAGTCTACTGGAGTCCTCATTGATCCAGACGTGTCCTCTTAGGGTTAATGTAACAATGTTTAACGTAATTAGAAGAAACGATTCGATTAGGTTTCCTCTGTAATTATTTCCATCTTCATTGTAATCTTATAAGCAGAATTCTAACTAAAATCAACATATTCATAGCAAATTCAAAATTCTCATAGGTCTAATGTCAAATAAACAGTCTGATTGCAAGTGAGGAAAGTAGTTGATACAGATCCAACGGTGACAACATAAGCGAGTGAAATGCGGAGCAATGCCCTAACAATACGGATGCAAATTAATTAAGTGAGAGAAAATGTGAAATTAATAATAATACCTCTTGTGTTCGATATTGACTACGGTAGAAGGCTTCAAAACCGGTGATTTGGCCGCCATTATCGGAGTGGTTGATAAGATACGATGGATCTGGTTCAACAATTGAAGCAGCTGGATTTTGGGCTAAAAGATTGGATAACTAGTGTGAGTGAGTGAATGATTCTACTCACAGCTTCTAATTTCTAACAGTAAAAGTAAGAGAGAGAGAGAGAGAGAGAGAGGCATTGGTGGCCGGAAGTCACGCGGAGAAGCGCTCACGTCGCATACGCGCTCGACGCCACAAATGGTGGTGGGTGGTTTTATATTGTAATAATTGTAAATTTATATCATGATGATGATGATGATGATGATGATGATGATGATAAATGGAGGTGAACTTGGTTACTGCTGGCATCCATAAACATAGTAGTAGTTGTGTCAGGTACATTATTAACATTACAAATTCTATGTACGAAACTTAAATATCACCATGTTGTATGAGTTAAACCAATAATAGGTACTTAAATGAGAGCGTCACCAACGCACCCATCTGCGGACGAGGAATGGAGCGAACCAAGGCGATAGAGGACGATGACATGGCGGTTTGGAATGGATTAGGTCCGCTGCAGCGGACTCGTTTGGAATGCAGTGTTTTAAAAACCGGTAGATACGACCAGTTATACTGATATTACGGGTGTTGGGCGTAAATCCGGTATGGAACGCCCTGGTAAATAGGGGAAACGGCGTCGACTTTATACCGCCGGTAAAATCTGGTATACAATTTCATATACCAACCAAAAACACAACCAAATAAGCGTAGTTTACAAAAACACTATGCATAAACAAACACCAAAGGCAATGGTACGAACACCATTTGCACAAACATGTTGCTAATTGATAGTATTTAAATTAAATTTAAATAAATTTATGGGCTGACTACACATCAATTATTTTTAACTTCCCAAACGAAGATGTGCTGATAAGATAAATATATGTGATGATTGTATACAATTTGTGTGCTGACTACTTCTGACCATGTTCTTTATCCAAACCCTTCTTACGATGTCTAAATTTGTTGGATGAAGTCGGTTAGGTTTCAGGTATGAATTGTGACGGATACGGGGATCGTGGAGAATTTTGTGCCGATTTTGGCGTTGTGTGAAATAAAAGATGAAACCGGATACGAGTAACAGTGATGACGGATACAGGGATCGTGGAGAATTGTGCGGTATCTTCGGATAATATTTGACGTCACCTGTTTGTGGGTTTATTCGGTATGGGTTGTTAGGCTCCATCGGTTGACGATTTGCTAAAAAAACGGGTGGTTCGGGCTAAACACGTTTATGTTGTTGTTGGGAAACATGGTGAAGAAAAAAGAAATTGTAAAATGGTTTTGTAGCATATAGTGAGAAGGGTTGTGTGGTATAAATTAGTTAAAACTATGAGTTTATATATAGTAGATTTATAAAAAGATAAATTAAAAGCTAGACGGCTTAAAAAATGAACGGGCCTCATGATTTGGCCATTGGGGCTCGCCAACGGCCTGCGAAATGTGTATTGATTCATTAAAATATATGGTGGTCATCATATAACATAATCTATGGTATGCATATATGAGGATTAGTTATAGATTAAAGAGTGGTCAATTTATAATTAGGTTAACTTATTAAATTTGGCAAAAATGCGAACGGTCATGGTGATTATTCAACTAGTTCTGTCTCCTCCTCTTCAAGGTTTGAAGCCTAGCCGTTCTCACCTGTTCCACTCCTAGATACCGCGTCTTTAGCCCTTCTCACGCATGTTTTGCATCGGTATAGGACGCCATTTGCAGCACCGTATCTTCGGGTATGGCTCAAGAGCCTGATTTTCTTTACTTTTGTCCACATCAGCATTTCTTCCGGTTGGTATCCCTCTATCACAAGAACAAACCCGATCAAGGGTTGTTATCGTGGCCACTGATGTGATACTTCAACATGCGACCAAATTCGAATCACATCCCCCTTTAACCAAACTCGGCTCTAATACCAAGTGTCGGCTAGCAGGCCTTGATCACAGGCAATAAACGAAACCACAACAACAACTGAGTAACTCTACTCTTGACTCACTTCATTAATTGGAAAACGAAAATGTTCTACGATTACAACTGAGAACTTGCTGGAATTAGATAGCATGATACATATTTATTTATTCTTTAACTCATGCTATATTTATGACGGAATTTGATGGTTCGACCAAATTTAAATTTTTATTAGAGATCTAGCACACAAGTACACAACATAAGTACATAGTTATCTACAAGCTATTTGGGCTCAAAGTGGCCGCTTCGCTTGTCATGAGATCCGAGAGCCTTGATGCTAAACTTTGTTTGGCTGCTGGGGAAACACCATGCTTCCCTATCATCGACTCGAGTATTGCTTCTCCCAGTTTATCATTCTCTAACACCGCATTCCCAGCTTCCGGGATACTGCCATCTTTCGAGAAACTTATCTGCACTTAAACAAACGTGGAGAAAGTAAAGTCGTAGTTTTGCACGATTTTGGTACGGGTCGATTTTGGTTATGTTAATGGTTCAAATGAAACATATCTAAAAGGAGAATGGGTCATGTCAAAGGAGCCAACATGGGTAAGATGCCAAATTTGACAATTTCAGGAGCAAAAATCTTTTTCTCTTGTGAAAGTTCAATATTCCACTATTTCAGAGTTGAAGTTTAGTTTTAAAGAAATTTAAACGCGTTTGCTTTGTCACATACATACAGAGACCAAAACGAAGAACTTTCTTGGCAAATTTACTTTTTAAGTTCAAAAATAAATTTTGACTTCTAATCTTTTATATAAAATGAAATTTTACCCTCGCTGATGAGAGAAAATTTATGTTATGCGAACTTTGATTACCTTTCGTGTCACATTATCGTTTTTGTTCTCATAACGCATAACGAACGCAACGTTTACTAAAATGAAACATAAAAATCAATCAAACACTTTAGACCCGTTACCCACCCACCATCTTATACTTGAATTCCCTAATTGGCAAGCCCACCTATTTTTTTTCGAACGACAAATTTCTTTTTAACTCCCGTCGTCTGTGGGACTTGAACCCAAGACCTCCCCCCTCCCAAGGTGTTACCTATTAGATAAAAATTTGAGCAACATCAATTTTCCTCCAAAAGATTTAAAATATCAATTTACCTCCAAAAGTTTTATTAGTTGTTTCATTTTTATCCAAACCTCTAACAACATCCATCTCCTTTGTTAAGTATTTTTGTTGGGATTGTTTTATTTTAGTATGGAAAATGACTAAGATGTCCATCACATAGGTTAGACTTAACGAAGTAGACGAATGTTGTTAGAAGTTTGGATAAAAATGAAACAACTAACGAAACTTTTGGAGGTAAATCGATGTTTTAAATCTTTTGGAGGAAAATTGATGTTTTTGTCAAACCTTAAGGAGCAAAATTGAATTTAACTCTAAAAATTTACTAGTTAAGGTTTATTGCAATTATTGTTACCATAATTAGGAGATGTAAATTAATTAAGTTTCTTTTACAATTATTCCAATTCTGTTGCTATTATATTCTGTTTCGTTTATTATTTGTTCTGTTTTGTCGTCTTTTTTCCTTCTTGTTCCTTGTCAGATTTTACAGCTATGCTGGCCCTGTTCTATATATCATAGAATCTTTCCGCCGTTCAAAAAAAACATAATACCTAGTAGAGTTTCTGGTATTCTATATAAGCATGTAGGATTGAACTAACCGTTAGTGATCCGGCAGGTGAAATTGTAAAGAGAATAGAGGAGCCTGGTGGGAAGTTTTGGTCGCTGAAAATCTCTAGAAACTTGTCAATGGTTTTGGCATCTGCGTCTGTATATATCCCGAGTGCTTTCCATACCGCTACACAGTTTTCCGACACCTTTTCGGCGTATTGCTTACCTGTCAATGGTAGGATCATTGTCACCTGAGCAAATTTTTCAAAGGGACCTGCACAGACAAAAAGATCATGGTTAGTGTGAAATGTGAATGAACACAAATAGTATTGCTTTCTTAGAATTCTTTTATCACTTACAAAAGATTGATATTGTTGGAATATCACAATCACTGTGATAGAGATGGAGGGAGAGAGTTTGAGAAAATATAAAGTGCATTATTTACAAATGAAAGGGTTTACAAGGGTATCTATACCCATAGTTTCCTTGGGGAACAAGGAACTAAACTTAGGTTAAAAAACAATAATAAACATAATATAATCTAACTTAGGTTAAACTAGGATAAATCATTAATTATTTCTAACAGATATTTCCACATGAATCCGTAGATAATTAAAAAAAATATTGTAACTTATTTAAAAGGTATAAAGAAAAATACACATATAACTGTTATTTTCTATAACCAAATATACAATATGAATCGTGTAATTGTTATTTTTTATAACCAAATATACAATATGAGTCGTGTAATATTTAACACAACCTGGCTGGTAGCCGGGCTGGTTAAGACCCATATCTTTCAAAAAAAATTGTCAATAGTACAAATCTTATGTGCCAAGTATAAAATGTCAATGTCAACACCTCTAAATGCCATTATGGAAAAAAATTCTAAATCCGATATGGCCCGCTCACTAGCCTAGGGTGGGTCCCACCCGTTAGGAAAACCGTGGTTGATGATACATATAGTTCAGAAAAATAAAATGATAGTTTTCCAAATGTAAGTTTTGTCCATTTTTGTCAACATTTAGGGGCTGAATAAAAAGTTCCAAACAAATTATACACAAAGACATACGAAAGTTATAAGCAAATTAAATTAAAAAAAAAACTAGTTAACGCTTTACCTGTAACGATATCCCTGTAGAACTCAATGGATTCCGTCAACTCCTGGGCAGTTTTGCCTTTCCACTTAATGGCGAGTGAAGAAACAGCTTTATCCTCCAAGTACACACCGATACCAGTAAACTTGACGAAATTGCCTTGGATCTCCAGACCTCTCACACCTAGCGCATGATACAAACGATATTCACACGACTCTATCAACAATACATGCTAACATTAACAGATAACCATCATTCACAACTTTTTATATTTTTAAAAAAAGTTCTACATCTTATTCGCGTGATCCCATCTCTACTTGATTAATATAATATTTTCTTTTTATTTAAAACCAAAGTTTCTTATATTATCCAGCTTCGAATTTACATCGATATAGAAGGTAAACGGGCAACAAGCTGTGCCGCGCTACCCCTTTATTCGATTTATTTATTCGTTTCTTTTCTTCTTCTGCTAATAAAATATGGGGTTTCAGAGACGAGGAATAAATAGTTAGAGCTTAGCTATAACCATGTTAAATTATTGCTCATGTACGACAGATAGCTTAATTTAGGGAATCTAATTATAATGAGATGCCATAAGAACATACATCTGAACATCCACAATAAAAAACTATAAAAACACTTAAAAACGCACCTAGTCAACTACAAAATCATAAAAACAATTGTTCTTCAAAACAACCCTCATTTTTTAATTTTAACAACTCATTTACACCATTTAATATCTCTATATATTTTATATATTAAAAGTACACGGCCCACCACTTAACTTGTTTTTGTGTAAAAACAACCGTAATGAAACAACCTCTAAAATCAGCCATAGAGTAATAAGAATGAATGATGCGGCAAAAACGTGAAAAACATTCCCTAAAAACGGGTTATCGTAGATGCTCTAAACTCTAAATCTAATCAAGAGTCCACCCAACATGATATCTTATCAGTTAATGGTCGGAACTGCTGTTTTGCATGTGAAACATTATTAACAATAAAATTCTACACCTATTTGAAAATACAAAAACTACATGATATATATATATTTATAGTTAATGATCAGATGAATGATTTGAATGCAAAAATACCTGCGCCTCCGAGAAAAAAGGTGGCGGTGGTTGCGCCGGGAGGCTTGACGGATGGTGGAAAGAGGATGGATTCAACCTGGAGACCGGTCGTAGTCATGGCGGTACAGTCGGAGGTAGTAGAAGTTGTGTTTGACTGGCACTTGTGAGTTGAAAGAAGCTATTTATTTTTTATTTATAAACAAAAATGGTGGTAGATAGATCGTGTGGTAGATAGTCAAAGGGTAGAGGATATTTGCGGTGGAGATCAAAAGCTTAAAATATATATATTTTTAACTAATAATAATAGTAGGTAAAAATAATAATACAAAAATTAAGTAATATTGTTTTGCCTCAATAATACTAATTATTTTGGTTGGAATGGTGGATGCAACCAACTTTTGAACGAATGCATTTATAGAACTAGTTGAATTCCTTCGCACGTTCCAGCAGGAATATGATTCGGCTAATTACGATATCGGAATGATAATGGCACGCGTATAGCAATCAAAAGGAAAATCGATACAAATGAAGTATTGATATGCCCAAAAGAATATTGATACTTATTTCACATAGACTAGAAACTATAAAACAAATATTAATAATGGTTTCGTAAGTACCGAAACTGATACCGATATTGTCGATCAGAATTACTAATATTGTTGGAACGATATCGGTTCAATACATCGTGATACCAGTACAGTATCGACACTCGCTATAGCTTGCGATCCCAAAAACATGAGAAGCCATAAAAATGAATATCAATAATGGTTTTGTTAGTACCGATATCGATGTCGGTTGGAACTGGTGTTGTACTGATATTGTTGGACGGTATCGGTTCGATTCATCACAGTACCAATACGATACTAATAGTCTCTATAGCTTACGATGCAAAAAAAAAGACTCTTGTGAATACAAATTTGTCTTCAAAAAAATATTTTGGCAACCATAAAGATGAATAATGATATCGCTAGCGAAGTTTTTCGAACAGAAGCAGTTCGGTTCGTCACGGTATAGAACAAAAATATCAGTTGTATTTGACCCGTTCAACTTTAAACAAAACTTTTGTCAAAAAATCATCACAACATATGGTACACATCATCAAAGAAAGCACAAACATAGCTAATCCAAATGAAAAATATTATTTATTTTAATAAAGATTAAATACACTAATGAAAATTAAATACCATAAGTTTCCCTTATATTTCTTATTATAATTACTTTTATCGTTGTTTTATTAAGATAGGTTGATATGCATGATACGAAGACAAATTAAATAATCACAAAGACAACTTCAATGATAATAACATATAAGTCTTTCATGGGATATAAAGTAAACCAAAACAAAAAACTCAACACTTCTATGGTTAATAATAAAAAGACAAAAATACACTGTAGCTAACTACTTCATCAACTATATATATATATAATAATAATAATAATTTGATTTTATTTAGGTCGGTGATTTTAAGCGTGTATACTAGATGAGAAAACTATACCAGCAGTGTATTAAAACCTTGTGTTGATATGTTAATGTGAAAACCATGCTAATGGGATTATGAGAAAAATGTTAATTCACGATTTCAATCATTCCACAAAGGCCTTCTCACAACACAGCATAATCAAAAAGTGAGAATGAGATTATCAATTCTACAATGCTATAATCTACTACTGGTTAGTTAGATAAATGTTAATGAATTTACATGAGATGTGAAACACATAATGTCACACAAACTTGCAACTAGATATGAAACATGCCATAATGTTGAATTGAGATATGAAATATTGAAAGTTTGTAAATACACACATGAGTCACCAAAGAAATGTAAAATATAAAAAGGATGTTATGTAATTACTCACCTTAGCTAGCACACAAGTATACACAAATCTTGTAATATGACCCCAAAAGATTCACCCTAGATATTTCGATAATGCTATTTTAATATCTGTTGAACTATACAAATGAATTAGACTCAGAGAGCCCAGGGGTTCTTGTTCTTGTTTGGGAATATTTAGAGTTTATGATTATTTTCAATGTTTTAAAGTCAATGGATTTTTATACAAACACGACCTAATTAAGTCAATGGATATTTTTTTATACAAATACGACCTATATAATATTTGTGTAATACTTGTGGGTAAACCATCTTAATTAATTAACTATGAGTAAAAACATATTAATTTAATTGATAATTGTTCTTGTACAAGTTTCTACAGATTATAATTTGGTACACATAAGAAGAGATCAATCTTTCTTTTTAACGAACAAGACGAAAGCTCCCCAAGAAGAGAAACTAGGGCGAATAAAACCCTTGTCTGACAGTTCTTGAAGTTGACTAGCCAACTCTTGCATCTCAGAGGGCGCAAGATGATAAGGTGACTTAGCAATAGGAGTAGCTCTAGGCACGAGATCGATGTGGAAATCAACTTGACGAGTAGGAGGAAGGCTAGGTAGATCATCTGGAAAGGCTTGAGGAAAATCTCGAATGGGAATACTTTAAATGCTCTTACCCTCGTTCTTCTTTTCCACAATGTGAGCTAGGAGGCCATGTATTTCTTGTGCAAATACCTTTGGGCTTGAGTGCAAGACATGAGTTTAATTCCACAACTAGGCAATTCCCTATGAACTTCCAAACATCCCTAGATTGAAGAGGAACACGGATGAATTTTTCAAAGCAAATAACTTCACCATGATGCTTGGATACCCAATTCATGTCTACTATGATATCAAAACTCCCAAGCGTTATGGGCGTAATATCAACAGAGAAGACGTGGTGATTGAGATCAAGCTAGCAATCATGGATAATAGAATTAATGGTGATTAGGTTTACATTGGCTACTTCTACTACATAGAGCTTCCCTAACTTTGTATGAAGTATGGCAAGTAGTGGTTCAAGTTCAAGTACACAAACTCTTATCTGTCCCCATATCAAAAAGTATAGAAGAATATTGGTTGTTAATAAGGAACGTAACATTGACGGTATCATTGTTAGCACACGCCTCATTAGCATTTATGTTGAATGTGCCTCCTCAAGCTTGATTCATGTTAGCATTATTGAGCCTGGGGCAAGCATTTCTTGCAGACATGAATAATAGAATCAACGGTAACTGGGTTTCCATTGGCTACTTGTACTACACAGGGATTCCCTAACTTAGTACGGGGTATGGCAAGTAGTGTTTTAAATTAAAGTGACACAAAACTCTTATCTGCCCTGGTATTAAAAAAGTATAAAAGCATATTGGTTGTTAATAAGGAACGTACCATTGATAACAACATTGTTAGCACGCACCTCATTAGCATTTATGTTGAATGCGCGTCCTCGAGCTTGATTTTCACGTTATCATTATTGAGCCCAGGGCAAGCATTGTGATAATGATCTAGGTCGCCACATTCATAACACGTGTCCTAAGGATAATGAGGATGAATAGGCATAACATGAGCAGCTTGAATAGCAGGAACAATAGGAACAATGGGCTGAGAAGGTGCAACTTGTTGAACTGGAGCAGCTTGGTTAAATCTTGGGGCATCACGACAGGTATTGGCTATATGACCATATCGTCCACAATTGTTGCATAAACGACATGCTATGTTGGCTGGGTGGTGTCGCCCACAATGGTTACACAAAGGATGAGGACCTGTGTAAGGCCTCTTGTTGGGGTTTTGAACCATTGGAGCCCCTTAAGCTGCTTGGGTCACTTGTGCCACTTGGGTTACTTGATTCACTTCGGCCACTAGAGCCACTTGGTTCATTAGAGTATGGGTAGCAATGGCATAATTTTTAGAAGCCTTGGGCTTCTTAGACTTGCTTGAAGAACCAACTTTCGTTTATTGAGGTGTTTCAGTTGCAACTTTATCGATCGCTTTCTTACCACCCTTTTGAAACAAGGTACCCTTCTTCACATGGGTGTCAGTCAAGGTTTTTGCCAGTTCAATAGCCTCATTAATAGTAGAAGGCTTGCTTTCCAGTCACCGTATCTTAGATTTGCATGGGCAAACACTCAAGACACTTCTCTATGGCCTTGGACAAGGGTGTGACCATATGAGGAACTAGGTGGCTTAATTCATGGTAACGATTGGTGTAGGCACATTTTTATTGGGTGAGGTTCCAAAATATCATCTTCAAGGGCCTTCATCTCGTTCCTTGGACATAATTCCCTCAACATAAGTTTCTTGACTTCATTCCATGGTCCCTCGTCTGATTGAGATTTATACGAAATGCTTTCTTATACTAAAGACTCAGTGTACTGACATCTACCCTTCAAGATTGCACGTGTTCTTAATCATTATTAGACCCTAAGACCTTGACGAGATTTAAAACTCATTTAAGGCACTAAGCTTAAGAGTAATAATCTAAGGATGGATTATGAGTATGTGTGATATTAAGAATCTAATAGTATATTCTATGGTAAGGCTAAGGATAAGGAATGGAATAAGGATGAGGATATAGGAAAGAATAAGGAAGAACCAAGTATAAAGAACACATAAAACAAGTAATGTTTGGGTGTCCTAAGGTTATAGTCTAGATCAAGCATTTTAATAACCTAATTCCATATAACCATGGCTCTGATACCTATTTGTAACCTCAACCAATGGCTGAAACATTGGGGTGATACGAATGATTGTTCAAACACATGATTATACTATTAAATTTAAATATGCATTAATCTTGTTTAAAGTATTCAAACAAATAAACAAAAACATGTCCAACAAACATAATTGAAGAAACCCTAGATCAACTAGACCGGAATCAAAGTAGATCTATGGAATGGGCTCTGCATAAAAGGGTTAACCCTCCGTTTGATTTCACGATGGATGCTGAATAGAACAATACTCCGACTGATCCTGCAAAACAGAACACCGTTAGCTCGCCACGGGGAGAAGGGGGGTTCTCTCCGTGACCACCCTCCGGCGTGAGAATAAGTACAGGTAGTCGGAAGTAAGTATTGTAAGTGAGAGAGTAGTTGAGTGTGAATACCTTTCGTTGAACTCCAAGTTACTTATTTATAGCCGTGTGTTTGGCGCCAAAAAGAGAGATTGTTAATGTTAACTGAATCTTTTGTTATTCCGTTAGCGTTTGTTGGCAATCTGTTAGTGCACACGGATCGTGAGCTCATCAACGGTTAGGGAGGCGCCACGTGTCAACATGAGATCACTACATCTTATGTATGTGAGCATGCCATCACTGTGATCTTCCTCAGCCGTCCAGATGCTGCCATGTGGCAATTGGTTATAACTGAAAAGATGCTTGCACGATTGGGTGTTAATGGCTTCTAGAAGGTTTCACAGCTGTTATCCATCTATCATTCGCCACGTGTACATTTTGTTACAACAGAAAAGATTCCCCTTGCTTCTGCACCAAGTAACGGATTTTGCTAAGGGAAAGTTTCAGGATTTACTGTTTCCTTGCACAAGAAGCGCAAGTTAGTTAACTGATCTTCCTTCTTTTCTTTGCTGCTTAGCGCAACGTTTGGTGGATGCTTGCTTTGATATAAATATCTGCGCAAGGTTTGCGCATGGAGCATTATCAAGCAAGAATGTTCAAGGTTAACTTTGAACCTTGCGCGAGCCCGCGCAAGGTAGTTAAATGAAGCATTTATCGGACAAGAATGTTCAAGATTAACTTTGAACCTTGCACGAGCCCGTGCAAGGTAGTTAAATGAAGCATTATTAGACAAGAATGTTCAAGATTAACTTTGAACCTTGCGCGAGCCCGCGCAAGGTAGTTATATGAAGCATTATCAAACAAGAATGTTCTGTAACATTTGTATAAATCGGGTCTCCAAAACCCGCTCCGTTTTGTAATCAAATACCAAGTTATGAAATTTCATTAAGTATTTATGAGTATTTTGAGTTTAAACGTTACATAATTAATATATAAACTAAACTATAAAAATTATATTTGATAAAAAGTTAAAATAAAATAAATAAAAAACATTTGTAGCTAACCGGACTCGAACCCGGGTCAATTGCCTCCAATAACTTATCAACCGATCCGTTAACCACTCCGCCACCAATTGTTTTCTGTTAACCTTAGGAAAACAATTGAGTTTTATACGCAAACACGAATTAACGGTTAATGATATCTGATTAACGTAAATCGGTAAACCGAAACGCCAAATCAGTTTTAGTTCGTTTAGCTAACTTATAACCGATGAATATCGGTTTCTAATTAAGTTCAAATTGAATGAACTTCAAGTTTCGGGTTTTGAAACCGAAAGACATTCAAACTCCAAATAATTCAGGTTCCAATCATTTATGCGATTCAGAACCGTCTCAAATACACTCCAATTCCTTTTCGTCGCGTTTTCAAGTCTTTTGAGCACAAAAAAAACTGTTAGCCGGAATTCTCTGCAAATCTCGCCGGAAAACCGTGTTCAACACAAACCGGTAAGATTTTCCTCTTTTGCGGTTTCAATCTATTGTTAGGACTCTACTAACATTAATCCGTCACTCAAAATCAGTCACAGAAGACTTTGCTGGATTTCTGGGTTCGCCGGAGAAATTCTGGATTTTGCCGGAAACTCGCTAGTTAACGGTAAACACATTCAATCGTGCTAATAATCCATGTACTCTAGTTCAATTTCAAATCTAATTCTTTAATTCTGTTGTTAGACCCTCTCAGCTGAAGGTTCAAAAACAGAGTTGCCTGTTCTCGCCGGACTTTCTGAAGAAGACGACCTGTCCGGTATTTCTTTTCCCCAAACTGTTCGGTTTTGTTCATTCAAGCTAGTAGTCATGTTAATTAAACAGTTAAATCAAGAACCAGTCGTTTGAAGTGAAGTCGGTAATTGTAGTGAAGAAGATGAACTGAAAACCGGGATAAGATTAAATAAAATTCGGATAATAAACGGGTTAGACACACAGTCCAGCGGTAGACTGTGTGCAAAGTTAACATACACGTCCCGAGTTCGATCCTTACTGCGCACACGCTTCACGTAATAACACTCTTTTTATTCATGAATTAACCGGGTTAGAACGGGTAGTTGTTAAGTATAATATAAATCAAAAATATAACCGGGTTAGACACACAGTCCAGCGGTGGACTGTGTGCAAAACAAACTTCACGTCGCGCGATCGAGTCCCGTCACAAGCACCGGTTCAATGAGATTAAAACGTTTTGCAAAATAAAGGAATTTTCGGTAAATTCGAATAAGTGTATAAGTATAATTAAAACTGGATTTCTAACGGGTTAGTCACGTAGCTCAGTTGGTAGAGCTACGTGCGCGTGAACGGAAGGTCACCGGTTCGAATCCCGCTTGGCGCAAGTATTTACCGCTGACCGAACCGGTCAACGGTCAAACAGTAAAAAAAATAATATTTTTTTTAAATATTTATTTGTTTATTTTAATTCAAAAATCAATTAAAAATACTTAAAAATAACATTTTTAAAGATAGAAAATAGCCATAAACTCACAAAAATATATCTAAAAATCCCATTAAAATCTTTAATAAAATCCATTCATTTAAATATATTTTTCCATTATTATTTAGGTTAGTGATTCCTCGTTGACTCGCTTCGTCTAAATCGTGCGCATCTCACCATCTCAAATTCAACGCACCCAATGTGAGTGAACCTTTCAAATTCCCCGTTTTAATCACGTTTTTGGGGTGTATCATGTGTCTTGTTCATTTACATATTATAACCAAGTTATTGTGCATATATCATATCATGACATGTGTATTAGTTTGTTGCTGATAAGTAGTTATTATTGTTTGCAAATTATTATTTCAGTACATGCAATTGCCGAGGCCGTAGCTCCCCATCCATCGAGGTTGAGTTTGATCCCCATTTTATTATGCGGTTGATCAGGGCGTGCCCGCACGATCGGCTCCGTTTGATTGAGCCTTGATCGGTCATTTCATTTTACATTTCAATACATGCAATACGCTCGGCTCCGTTTGATTGAGCCTTGGGTGCACAGTTCAATTTACATTTCCAGTTCATGCAATACGTTCGGCTCCGTTTGATTGAGCCTTGAGTGCACAGTTCAATTTACATTTCCAGTTCATGCAATACGTTCGGCTCCGTTTGATTGAGCCTTGAGCGCACAGTCCAATTTACATTTCCAGTTCATGCAATACGATCGGCTCCGTTTGATTGAGCCTTGATCGCACAGTTCAATTATGTTAATTGTTATATGCTGTTGGTATGTTCATGTATGTTATCGATTGTTAATTGATGCTTGCCAATGTTTGATTTCCATACATGTGCTCTTTTATGATTATGCATAATATTTTATTGATAAACTAACCAGACAATTATTATCAAATGTTTATCTATAAGGTTCACTCGCCAACTTATGTTGACCCAAAAACCTCCTATTTTACACATGATACAGGTGAACCAGCAGCAGCTAGGAACACGTAGGACCTGGATTAAAAGGAATAAAACGATTTAGTATTTGGATTATTTTTTGTTATTTTCCCTTGTAATAAATGGACATGTTTGGATGTTTGAGAAATGTAACTTTGACTTCATTTAATTATGAAACATAATAGTAAATGTCATGTGCTTTGGTGATAACCCAATTATCCCCCGACTCTTATTTCCGGTGCGGGTCGGGGTGTGACAGATTGGTATCAGAGCCATGACTATAGGGATATAGGATAGGTTATTAGACCCTTAGAGCCTATACTATAGTCGATTAGAAACTTATAAGAAATTTTTTTTTTG
Source organism: Scalesia atractyloides (assembly GCA_947069175.1). NCBI lineage: Eukaryota > Viridiplantae > Streptophyta > Magnoliopsida > Asterales > Asteraceae > Scalesia > Scalesia atractyloides. The sequence goes on along the minus strand of CAMTDV010001633.1, from coordinate 79,624,265 downwards.
TGTTATATGCCAAATTTCATGATGTTTATATGTTTATGTTAAATGTTACATTTGATATTGTTCAAGCATGTTCATAAGTATGTATTATCAAATAATGCCTATCATGAAATCGTATGATCATAACATATCACATCCATGCAAGCACACACCACATCATGATTGATTTTACAATGATTTTCGTGTTTTCAAATCTCATCAAAGTGAGTTCTCATGACGGGCATGTAGTAACTGGAAGGGTACTAGTACCGGTAGTCGGAACGTCCTGTCTAGGCTGGCATTCGTATAAATCAAAAATAAAGGACCAGTTTGCCTACCTGGGGACTAACGATGAGAGTACGAAATACTTATTAGGCCAAAGCATGCTATACCAAACGTTGTGAGAGCTAATCACACTTTGAGTTGTCATTGTGTCTACACCTGGACACGTTCCGACCAAAACATCTCATGAACATATTTTGTGGTTAGCATTCGGGGGATGCGAGTGTTAAATTGCCAACACTAATGTGAATCCTACCAAGCCAATAGCCATGGGGGCCCACATGACTATATAGGTGAAGGTATGGGGGACATTTGAGGCCCAACATGAGCGAACCCAAGACATCCTTCGGATGTAGTTGCATTATTGATATTTATGTTATTTTCATTTTCTTAGAGACACATGACACCTTAAAAGATACCATAAACTCACAATCTTCTCATTTTATGATCCTGTAGATGTCGTCTAGACCGCATCGAAGGAGTAGGAAATCGGAAAAGTCTCAGGAACGTTTGGACACTCATATCGCGAATCAAATGGCCACGATATTACCTGACATCGTAGTACAAGTACAACAAGCTCTTGCTGCAAATCCTACTAACCCTCCTCAACAACAGGACCAGATCATCAACAACCCTCCTACCATCAAATGCTCCTACAAACATTTTAAGTCCTGCGATCCCCCAAAATTCGAAGGGACTGAGGGAGTCACTACTCTCCTACATTGGTTCGAGGAGATGGAAAACGTTTTCTTAAACTGCGATTGTCCTGAGAATCGCAAAGTTCGTTATGCCACCGGGAGACTACTTGGGGTAGCTCTCACTTGGTGGAATACTGAGAAAGGAAAGAGGGGAACGGAAGATGCGATGGCCTTAACTTGGGAGGAGTTAAGGGAAATCATGACTAGGCGATTCTGTCCTAGAAGTGAAATTAAGAAATTGGAAGATGAATTTCATGCCTTGAAACAAAAAGATGGTGATCACTCTACGTACAACAAAAGGTTCTTGGAGTTGAACCAAATGGTTCCAAACTTATTCACCCCAACCTACCGTCTGATAGAACATTACATTCGAGGACTTCCCTCAAAAATCCAAGATTCGATCCTCAGCGTTTCACCGGTAACACTAGAAGCTGCCATGGAGTTGGCGACAGAACTGACCGAAAACCGTATTCGCAATGGGAAGTTCAAGGAGGAAAAGAAGAAAACCCCTGCTGAGGGACAAACCCCAAACCACCACACTCCTTCCTCTAAATTTGCTAACAAGAGGAAGCGTAACACCAGGAACTTTGCAGTCACCCAAACCAACACCCCTGTTCCTGTTGCACCCATCACTCAAACCACTCCTCCACCCGCGCCATACAAAAGACCATACACAGGACCACTACCAAAATGTAACCGTTGTCAGTATCACCACTCCCCTGACTATCCTCGCCAATACTGTACCGGCTGCGGTCGCGCTGGGCACACTGTTCAAAACTGCCGCACGCTTCAACGAACAAACCGCCACCAACCTATAACCCAAACCCACCAACAATTAATGGGTCAAGCCCAACAACAACAACCATTTCCACCCACTCAACATTTAGCCCAAACATACTATCAACCCAACTACCCTATGGGCCAACCTATGCGGGCTTGTTTCAATTGCGGTGATCCAAGTCATTTCAGGAACACATGCCCAAGGCTGGTCAATATTATTCATGCTCAGGCCCAAGCCAACCCTGTGAATCAAGCAAACCAAGCTCCTCCACCTGCTAGAGGAAGGGCTTTCAATATTAACGCAAACCAGGCTAGAGCTGACGGCAATGTGGTCAACGGTACGTTTCTTATAAATGGTAGATATGCCCCTATGTTATTTGATACTGGTGCGGATAGAAGTTTCGTGTCATTAGAGTTTGAACCTATTTTAAGTAAAAATCGAGATAAGCTCGCGGAATCCATAACGGTGGAAGTTGCAGATGGAAAACCAGTTTCGTTAGACTCTATTTTACGCAACTGTACGCTCACCCTAAACAACCACGATTTCTTAGTCGATCTTATTCCTATGAAGCTGGGAAGTTTCGACATCATAATTGGAATGGATTGGCTCAGTCATCATCATGCGGAAGTTGTATGTCGTGAGAAATTTATTCGTATTCCTCTTTCAAACGGTCAGACTCTTCGAATTATTGGAGAAACCCCGGCGAAAGGGCTCAACTTAATGTCTTGTCTTCAAGCACAAAAATACCTTCGCAAGAATTATGTCGCGTTTTTAGCCCATATCATCAAGAAGGGGACCTCAGAAAAGAAACTTGAAGATATCCCTGTTGTAAAAGATTTTCCACAAGTTTTTCCTGACGACATTTCAGGACTTCCTCCAATCAGAGATGTCGAATTCCGTATCGATCTTATACCTGGTGCTACACCAGTGGCAAAATCTCCATATAGGTTAGCCCCCTCTGAAATGCAAGAGCTAGCCAGTCAATTGCAAGAGTTGACTGACAAGGGATTTATACGCCCCAGCTCATCGCCTTGGGGTGCACCTGTACTTTTTGTAAAGAAGAAGGATGGAACATTTCGCATGTGCATCGACTACAGAGAGCTCAACAAGTTAACTATCAGAAATCGATATCCCTTACCTCGCATAGATGACCTTCTTGACCAACTACAAGGTGCCGGTTGCTTTTCGAAAATCGACCTTCGATCTGGCTATCATCAGCTTAGAGTGCATGAAGAAGACGTCCCTAAAACTGCTTTTCGAACTCGATATGGTCACTATGAATTCATGGTTATGCCGTTTGGATTAACCAACGCACCAGCTGTTTTCATGGACCTAATGAATAGAATCTGCAAACCTTACCTTGATCGATTTGTTATTGTGTTCATTGACGATATTCTTATCTATTCAAAATCTAAAGCTGATCATGAGCGTCATCTGCGACTTATTCTTGCACTTCTAGAAAAGGAAAAGCTTTATGCCAAGTTTTCTAAATGTGAATTCTGGTTAAAAGAGGTGCAATTTATCGGGCATGTAGTCAATGACAAAGGAATACATGTGGACCCATCAAAGATCAAAGCAGTTCAAGAATGGCAAGCTCCACGTACGCCAACTGAAGTAAGGTCTTTCCTTGGACTTGCTGGCTATTATCGTCGGTTCATTTCAAACTTCTCTCGCATTGCGGTGCCACTCACGGCTTTAACCCATAAAGGGAAACCATTTGTATGGGGGCCCAAGCAAGAAGAAGCTTTTCAAACTCTCAAGCAAAAACTTTGTGATGCACCAATCCTCACTCTTCCTGAAGGTTGTGATGATTTTGTGGTCTATTGCGACGCGTCAGGGCAAGGATTAGGTTGCGTTCTCATGCAAAGAGGAAAAGTCATAGCTTATGCCTCAAGGCAACTCAAGACACACGAAAAGAACTACACCACTCATGACCTTGAACTTGGAGCCGTTGTATTCGCTCTTAAGATATGGAGACATTATCTCTATGGTACGAAGTGTGAAATATACACTGACCACAAGAGTCTTCAACATATCTTCAATCAGAAAGAGTTAAATATGAGGCAAAGAAGATGGGTCGAACTCCTAAATGATTACGACTGTGAAATCAGATATCACCCTGGTAAAGCAAATGTGGTGGCTGATGCACTTAGTCGAAAGGGTTATGCGAACTCCATTCATCTTCTATGTTCGCAAATTATAACCAATATTAAGGACCAAATTCGAGAAGCTCAACACGTTTCAATAACAGAGGAAGATGTACAAAAAGAGATGTCCTGCGGAGCCGAGCTAAAACTTGAAACTAAATCTGATGGTATTTTGTATTACCTAGATCGTATATGGATTCCTAACCACATCAATCTTCGTGAAACACTCATGCATGAAGCCCATAAGTCGCGATATTCTATACACCCAGGAGCCGATAAGATGTATCAAGACCTACGGTACACCTATTGGTGGCCTGGAATGAAGAAAGATATTGCCGTTTTTGTTTCCAAGTGTCTCACTTGTTCTAAAGTAAAGGCTGAACACCAAAGACCCTCAGGACTTCTAGTCCAACCAGAAATACCTGTTTGGAAGTGGGAAAATATAACCATGGATTTCATTACCGGGTTACCTCGCACTTCTAGTGGGTATGACACTATATGGGTGCTTATAGACCGACTTACAAAATCAGCTCACTTTATTCCTATTCGAGAAGATTTCAAGAACGAAAAGCTTGCTCGTATTTATATCAACGAAATCGTCAGCCGACATGGAGTTCCATTAAGTATTATTTCTGATCGTGATGGCCGTTTCACCTCACGAACATGGCAAGCAGTGCAATCCGCTATGGGCACTCGACTAGATCTCAGTACCGCCTATCATCCTCAAACTGATGGACAGTCTGAGCGCACCATTCAAACCCTTGAGGACATGCTTAGAGCATGTGTCATAGACTTCAAGGGAAATTGGGACGCCCACCTACCGTTAGTCGAATTTTCGTACAACAACAGTTATCATTCTAGCATCGGCATGGCACCTTTTGAAGCTTTATATGGTCGAAAGTGTCGATCTCCTGTTTATTGGCACGAAATTGGGGAAGCACAAATTACTGGTCCAGAATTGATCCAAGAAACCACAGATAAGATTCATCAAATCCGAAACAATCTTCTAGCGGCTCAAAGTCGTCAAAAGAGTTACGCAGATAAACGACGGAAGCCCTTGGAGTTTAGCGTTGGTGATCATGTGCTTTTAAAAGTATCACCGTGGAAGAGAGTAGTTCGTTTTGGTCAAAAGGGAAAGCTAGCACCACGTTACGTAGGACCTTTCAAAATACTCGAAAGAGTAGGTCCTGTAGCATACAAGCTTGACCTACCGGAAGAACTCGATAGGATTCATCCCACATTCCACGTGTCGAACTTGAAGAAGTGCCTCGCTGATGAGAATCTTCATATTCCACTAGAAGATATTCAGATCGATGAATCCATGCATTTTATTGAAAGACCAGTGGAGATTATGGACTATGGAGAAAAGCGTCTACGTCGAAGTCGCATTCCTATTGTTAGAGTACGCTGGGAGTCAAAACGGGGACCTGAGTTTACTTGGGAACGTGAAGACTCAATGCGTGAAAAATATCCTCATCTTTTCCCTACTACTTCAACTGTTTAAATTTCGGGACGAAATTCCTAAAAGTAGGGGATACTGTAACATTTGTATAAATCGGGTCTCCAAAACCCGCTCCGTTTTGTAATCAAATACCAAGTTATGAAATTTCATTAAGTATTTATGAGTATTTTGAGTTTAAACGTTACATAATTAATATATAAACTAAACTATAAAAATTATATTTGATAAAAAGTTAAAATAAAATAAATAAAAAACATTTGTAGCTAACCGGACTCGAACCCGGTCAATTGCCTCCAATAACTTATCAACCGATCCGTTAACCACTCCGCCACCAATTGTTTTTGTTAACCTTAGGAAAACAATTGAGTTTTATACGCAAACACGAATTAACGGTTAATGATATCTGATTAACGGAAATCGGTAAACCGAAACGCCAAATCAGTTTTAGTTCGTTTAGCTAACTTATAACCGATGAATATCGGTTTCTAATTAAGTTCAAATTGAATGAACTTCAAGTTTCGGGTTTTGAAACCGAAAGACATTCAAACTCCAAATAATTCAGGTTCCAATCATTTATGCGATTCAGAACCGTCTCAAATACACTCCAATTCCTTTTCGTCGCGTTTTCAAGTCTTTTGAGCACAAAAAAAACTGTTCGCCGGAATTCTCTGCAAATCTCGCCGGAAAACCGTGTTCAACACAAACCGGTAAGATTTTCCTCTTTTGCGGTTTCAATCTATTGTTAGGACTCTACTAACATTAATCCGTCACTCAAAATCAGTCACAGAAGACTTTGCTGGATTTCTGGGTTCGCCGGAGAAATTCTGGATTTTGCCGGAAACTTGCTAGTTAACGGTAAACACATTCAATCGTGCTAATAATCCATGTACTCTAGTTCAATTTCAAATCTAATTCTTTAATTCTGTTGTTAGACCCTCTCAGCTGAAGGTTCAAAAACAGAGTTGCCTGTTCTCGCCGACTTTCTGAAGAAGACGACCTGTCCGGTATTTCTTTTCCCCAAACTGTTCGGTTTTGTTCATTCAAGCTAGTAGTCATGTTAATTAAACAGTTAAATCAAGAACCAGTCGTTTGAAGTGAAGTCGGTAATTGTAGTGAAGAAGATGAACTGAAAACCGGGATAAGATTAAATAAAATTCGGATAATAAACGGGTTAGACACACAGTCCAGCGGTGGACTGTGTGCAAAGTTAACATACACGTCCCGAGTTCGATCCTTACTGCGCACACGCTTCACGTAATAACACTCTTTTTATTCATGAATTAACCGGGTTAGAACGGGTAGTTGTTAAGTATAATATAAATCAAAAATATAACCGGGTTAGACACACAGTCCAGCGGTGGACTGTGTGCAAAACAAACTTCACGTCGCGCGATCGAGTCCCGTCACAAGCACCGGTTCAATGAGATTAAAACGTTTTGCAAAATAAAGGAATTTTCGGTAAATTCGAATAAATGTATAAGTATAATTAAAACTGGATTTCTAACGGGTTAGTCACGTAGCTCAGTTGGTAGAGCTACGTGCGCGTGAACGGAAGGTCACCGGTTCGAATCCCGCTTGGCGCAAGTATTTACCGCTGACCGAACCGGTCAACGGTCAACGGTCAAACAGTAAAAAAAATAATATTTTTTTTAAATATTTATTTGTTTATTTTAATTCAAAAATCAATTAAAAATACTTAAAAATAATATTTTTAAAGATAGAAAATAGCCATAAACTCACAAAAATATATCTAAAAATCCCATTAAAATCTTTAATAAAATCCATTCATTTAAATATATTTTTCCATTATTATTTAGGTTAGTGATTCCTCGTTGACTCGCTTCGTCTAAATCGTGCGCATCTCACCATCTCAAATTCAACGCACCCAATGTGAGTGAACCTTTCAAATTCCCCGTTTTAATCACGTTTTTGGAGTGTATCATGTGTCTTGTTCATTTACATATTATAACCAAGTTATTGTGCATATATCATATCATGACATGTGTATTAGTTTGTTGCTGATAAGTAGTTATTATTGTTTGCAAATTATTATTTCAGTACATGCAATTGCCGAGGCCGTAGCTCCCCATCCATCGAGGTTGAGTTTGATCCCCATTTTATTATGCGGTTGATCAGGGCGTGCCCGCACGATCGGCTCCGTTTGATTGAGTCTTGATCGGTCATTTCATTTTACATTTCAATACATGCAATACGCTCGGCTCCGTTTGATTGAACCTTGAGTGCACAGTTCAATTTACATTTCCAGTTCATGCAATACGTTCGGCTCCGTTTGATTGAGCCTTGAGTGCACAGTTCAATTTACATTTCCAGTTCATGCAATACGTTCGGCTCCGTTTGATTGAGCCTTGAGCGCATAGTCCAATTTACATTTCCAGTTCATGCATTACGATCGGCTCCGTTTGATTGAGCCTTGATCGCACAGTTCAATTATGTTAATTGTTATATGCTGTTGGTATGTTCATGTATGTTATCGATTGTTAATTGATGCTTGCCAATGTTTGATTTCCATACATGTGCTCTTTTATGATTATGCATGATATTTTATTGATAAACTAACCAGACAATTATTATCAAATGTTTATCTATAAGGTTCACTCGCCAACTTATGTTGACCCAAAAACCTCCTATTTTACACATGATACAGGTGAACCAGCAGCAGCTAGGAACATGTAGGACCTGGATTAAAAGGAATAAAACGATTTAGTATTTGGATTATTTTTTGTTATTTTCCCTTGTAATAAATGGACATGTTTGGATGTTTGAGAAATGTAACTTTGACTTCATTTAATTATGAAACATAATAGTAAATGTCATGTGCTTTGGTGATAACCCAATTATGCCCCGACTCTTATTTCCGCTGCGGGTCGGGGTGTGACATGTTCAAGATTAACTTTGAACCTTGCGCGAGCCCTCGCAAGGTAGTTAAATGAAGCATTATCAAAAAAGAATGTTCAAGCTTAACTTTGAACCTTGCGCGAGCCCGCGCAAGGTAGTTAAATGAAGCATTTATCCAAAGAGAGTGTTCAAGGTTAACTTTGAACCTTGCGCGAGCCTGCGCAAGGTAGTTAAATGAAGCTTTCCTTTCTTGGATATTTGGCGTAAAGTTCTAATAAATCTTATTTTGGTAAAGAAGTTTGCGCACAGTTTCTTTAGAAGTTATTAACGGGTATGGTTTCCTTGATTGGCGCAAGGTTTTTGGGACCATACCCCTTCAAGTCCCCCAGTCCAGTGTTGCTCCTATATAAGAATAAAAAGTAGGTGGAGCACTGGACTTAAGATAAATGTGCTGCGCTAGGTAAGGACTGGCTTTTTGTTGCTTTATGCATCTTGTGTCGTAAGTAAGTTTGGAAAAGTATTTGAATTTCAAATATGCTTAGACACGTGTCACTTATCTGGGTGGTGTAGTTGGTGACGACGCACGTTCTTGAGACGTGGTGGTACTGTTGACAGGCTGTCAAAACTACTTGTCTTACCGTATTTAATGCTTTTGAGCGGCACTCGCGCGCATGGAGCGGTTACTGTTCCCCACTCGCCTTTGCGGTTACTTGGGGAAACGTGATGGCCGTAAAAGTCGCTGCAGTCAAATCGTGCATTAATTGTGGTTAGTATATAAAGGGATCAACGATCCATTTGCTTCCTCACCCAATCTTGAGAGAAATTTGCGTACAAAAATTCCGGCGACCCTCAAAGCTTTCCAAGTTTTCCTTAAAGTTCAAGTTATGGCTACCGGTGCAAGCTCTGATGAGATGCCGTCGTCAAGTTTGCAACCGCTAAAGTGGTCGAAGAAAGATTTTGTTAATCTTGCCACCAACTTTCTTTTCGCTCCGTCCTAGAAAGCGTTTCTTCCGGAGGCGAATGCCACGGCGGCTGATGCGCCGGCCGGCGTCATTACATTATTCTATGATTATTTTGCCGAAGGGAACTTCCGGCTGCCGGTGACCCATTTCTTGCTGGAAATTCTTGATTTTACAAGATTCATATTTCTCAGTTGAGCTCGATGGGAATGGTGAGGATCCGGCATTTCGAGTTCGTCTGCTGATCGATGCAGATCTTGTCGTCGGTCGAGAAGTTTAGAGTTTTCTACCAGCTGCACTGCTCGTTGGGTTTTTATTCGTTCCAACAACGTATGCAAGCCAAACGTTTGTTGCTGGAGCCGCCGAAGTCCTACCATGACTGGAAGCAGAAATTTTTCTTTATCAAGGCGGCGGTGATCCCGATGAAAATGACATTCCGGGATAGTGATGAGATTGAGCTGGAGACCCTTCCCAAACCTGCCGACGAGGTATGGTATCAAGATATTAAGGATGTGCCCAACATTGTTTTACCGGAGAGGGCCCTCATCGCTGCCGGAATGAGTATTTTTTGGAAGAAGGAACGCCGAAAAAAACCGGTGTATACAAAAGATGGGACTGGTATGTAACCCTTTAACTTCTTAGCAATATCTTTCAATAGATGTGTACTGATGCAAAAATGTTTGCTATGTAGCTGCGCCTCTCTACTTGGTCTCTTTCAAAAGAGAGAATGGAAAAATGGCCGCCGTGCCTATTGCTGACGGTGAGGACACTTGGTTCTCACAAATCTTGGGGAACTTTGAGTTGCCCAAGCAGAAGGATCTGGAGGCGCAACCATGTTCGGAGACTGGTAAATAAGTCTATACAAAGCCTAAGTTGATATTGCAATATAACTTAATGGCGCAACCTTTACTCAATATGATTGATTATGCAGGTGATGTGCTGAACTTGGGCGTAGGCCCTGATTCGAAGAAGAAGAAGAAGAAGAAACCAATTGCTGCTGCAGCTGCTGCGCCTCCCCCTTCCAACCCAGAGAAAAAACCAAGCCACCAACTGGTGCGAAAGCTGAGGGCAAGGAAGGTACATTTCCCGTATCTGACTCTTGGTGCAATTATGTGGTGGTGTCGGACTTACTGGAGGGTCTTGTGCCTGTAGGTTGAAGAAACCGAAGCCAGAACCCGTTGACACCTCATCTCTTCCTGCTGCAAACCTAGATGATCCTTTGGAAATACCTTCAAGCCCGGAAGAGACGTTGAAGCGTACTAGGAAGAGGAAGGAGGTGGAGACTAAAATTCCTGCGCCAACCAAGGTTGCGCGCCCGCGCATTGGTAAGAAGGGCAATCTGGATGCCTTTGCAAAGAAGTTCTCACCTGCTACGTCTAGTTTGTTGCGCATTTCTGTCATAAAAGTTGCGCAGAATCTGATACTTGTTTTTTGTTGATATGCTTTGCAGAGAAAATGGTGAAGGCTGCGCCGGCCACCTCATCTGTTATATCATCGTCGCGCAGGCCCGAGAATGTTGAGGGAGATCCGGGGCAAGAAACTCATGTTCCTGAAGCCGACCCCATCGTCCCGGAACACATTGAGAAGGTGGCTCCAGAAGAAGAGCCCAAAAATTTTGATACTGAGAATCCTGCTGGCGAGCAGGTTAAAGATACGGCTACAGATAATGGGGAATCGTCAAGGTTGATTTCTAAGGAAGCCGGACCTTCAACACAAGGCGAAGGCTTTGTGTTTGTTGAGGATTCGGAGGGGGAATCGCCCATTTGCCCAGAGGAGACGCCTGGGGATTATTATTATCGCTCTTATTCTGAGAGGCGGGCCTCTGCGATTCATCAGCCTGTGTGGAAGGTTAAGCAGGGCGATGTTTTTACCGATTGGCACTCCTGTAAAGAGTGGTATAAGGGCATCTTCCCGCCAGCGGAGGTGAAGCACCAGGAGGAAAAAGACCATGAAGCCACTTACGAGTCATATCTGCAAGAGTCTACCCTTGCCTCGTCCACCATAAATAGAATTGTGTGCGAATGGCGCAGTATGAACAAGGAGTGGGACGAGGTTGAGCTTGAGAAAGTGAGGGCTAAGCTTGAGAAGGAGAAGACATTGAAAATGCTTGTTGATTTTGAGGCGGAAAAGGCCCAATGAGAAGGAGGAGAAGACTGAAAAATGGGTTGCGCTGTCTTGGAAGCGCAAGTGTGAGGCGTCTGCTGCGCAATATGCGGACGAGCGCAAGCGCTTTGTGGAGGCTTGCGAGCGTGATAATAAAGAAAAAATTTCTCTGCGCAACGGGATTGAGAAACTCAAAAAAGAGAAAGCTGATGCAATTGCGGCAGAAAAAGAAGCGCGCTCACACCGAGAAAGAAGCGAACAAAATGAGGTATCAACCAAAATGACTCTCCTTCTTAAGAATAAGGAAATTGATGATCTAACTGCTATGCTTTTTGACCAGGAGCGGTTGCAAGCTGAGGTTGACAGTTTGAAAAAAGATGTCAACCTGCACCGAACAGAGAAAGCCGAGTTGATCCGCTGTTTGACTGAAGGCGATCAAAAACTTAACGACACGGAGGTCGCTCGCGCTACTACAGAAAGCTTGACCGAATCCCTCATGAACCAGCTTACCTGGTTGCGGGAGTATGGGATTGTGGAGGTAATATTCACTTACCATCACAACCATCTTGCCCCACCGTCACCAACCACCACAACACCAAACACCAAACCCTAACCTCCCCTCAACCACTATCGTTCTACCTGTTAATGCACCTAACAACAACACCCACCATTATCACCACCACACAAGAGAGAGATGCGCATGGGAGTTTAGAGAGGGAAAAAGAAATCTGATAAAACAGAGAAAAAGAGAGAGAACCGAGGGGGCACGATCTGCTTTGACTTCCAGTTCCGGCTTGAAAGACTTAGCCGCCGTCGGCCTTGGCGGCTAGGGTTCCGAACTGTTTTGATCTTCAATTCCGGCCTGAAAGACCTAGCTGCCGCCGGCCTTGGAGGTTCCGATTTGTTGTCTTTCCGGCCTTTTCTTTCCGATCTATTTCGGCTGGGGTGGCAGTGGTGGTTATGGTGTTAGAGAGAGAGAGAGAGAGAAGGGGGTTGTGTTTTATAATCAGATTCTTATATTTATATAAAAACTCTAAAAAGGAGTTAAAACATAATTTAAAAAGAAATTACATTTCAGGTCCTGTACTTGTGAAATTAAAAAAAAACCCTCATTAAACGGTTGTTTCTAATCCAGTTAGGAATTTGGACGAAAATGGCAAAAAGTTGCAAACGTCGGGGGCAAAATAGTACAAAAGTGTCATTTTGGACGAAAATGGCAAACATGCCCAAACCTCAAGGACGAAAATGGCAATTTACTCTTATTAATATTTAATGTTTCAGAAATTCGGTGTGTTACAATTATACTATACCTATAATAGGTATGTTTGTCTCTTGTATATGTAGTTAGTATTTTAGGTCTTTTGACTTTAAAACTAGTCTGTGCATTAGTGATAGTTTGATAATTATTTATTACTATTTGTGTAGTTTAAGTTTTTAACGCCGTTGTCTAAGACACAACGCTTTTAAAATGATTTTAAATTGTTAGTTGATGTGTGTTAATTTAGTAACACCTTTGAACACAGTTATGTTGTTTCAATTAACTTGATCATGATAAACTTTGGGAGTATAACTTCAACCCAAAGCTAGAATATCACAAGGCTCATATCCAAAAGAGTTCTCATGAGTCTTTTGATGGTATAGATAATGAAGTAGAAGAATTCCCAATTCAAAATAAAAATATGACCTAGACTAATATATGAAATGCACTCAAATATAATATGAACGCTCCACTTTTGGTATGTGCATATAATGTATATGTGTGGGCCTGGGGGAGAAGTGAAAGTGCACTATTTTTAATGTTATTTTACTAATTTCGTGAAAATAACGTTAAAAAGAAAGGGACGGTTAATCATGCATCATGTGGTGGCGTTGGTAGTCGAAAGACAAGGGGGTACATGCACTAATCGGCTTTTGTCCCAATTGCTGAGTGTTATGTGCCTTATGTCCAAGGCTTGATGCAATACTACTATCGAGCCAGGGGTCTCACTGGAAGCGGCCTTTCTATTCTTACAGGGTAGAGATAAGGCTGTCTATATCTTACCCTCCTCAGACCCTACCTTAGCGTTGCTATTGGTGGGATTTACTGAGTATGATGATGATGATGATGATGACGATTCATATATAATATGAACCAACGTTATCAACTTTTTTCTTTCACTAGTCCAACGGGTTTGCAATTCAAAAGGGGTTGTGGCGCAGCTTGTTGTCCTTTTACCAGCCACTTGTTTGTAATTTGTTACTTTGGCCTTTTAATGAAATATACTTGTTTTATAAGCGATGGTAATTTCAATATTATATTAATTCAAACTAGTAATAAAGTTCGCGCGCGTTGCAGCGCGGGTACATTGCAAACATCGTACGGATTAGTCCAAGCGTTATGTGATGCCTTGACCATATGAAAACACACGTTTCAACGCATCCGATTAAACTCAATGTAACCCATATAAGCGTTGGTTTAAATATGAGAAGGTGGTGGCGTTAAAAATGGAGTAATAGTACAAGTGGTAAAAAACAAATTTTAGAACTTGAGGGTGTAACGGTGCAATTCAAACTTGAGGGCAACAAATAAAAAGTTTAAAAGTTGGGGGGTGCAAAATGGAAAAGACATGCGAACTGAAAATTGTGGAGATAAAAAAGCAAGTGTACGAAACTATAGGGGTAACAAAAAAACAAATGTCAAAAAAAATATGTGAGTATAAAGAGTAAATGTACTAAACAATGGGGTAAATAAAGCAAATGTCCTACCGACATTTGTGATTCAATATATATCCTAGCAATAAGACCCGCGCGTTGCGGCGCGGGTACATCGCAAATATCGGATGGATTAATCCAAGCGTTATGTGATGCGTTAACCGTATGAAAACACACGTTTCGACGTATGCGATTGAACTCAATGTAACCTATATAAGCATTTATAAGCATTGCAACTGGATCATAACATAAAGTAAATCGAATTTATACCATTCAATCCTAACGTAATATATGTGACCTGACTCATACATAGAAAATGTAACGAGTATAAAGGAAAAAAAACGTATAATCAATAGGGATTAATTAAAGCTTTAGAAAAAAAAAAGAAACCACCATTTAACTTCACTCAATTCGAAATAAAAGTTATGATACATACATAAAATAAGCACGAAGTACTTGACCTTACGTCAAAACATAAACCGAATTTATATTGACACGTAAATAATTAATTTTTTCACTTAAGGAAATAATGTAAATATAAAGGTAAAAATATATGGAGCAATACTATATATATTTTGTCCTTAATGTATTAAAACTATTTTTATTATTAGAATATAAAAATAACGCAAAATTAAATATTACTTTACAATGCAGTCAAATAATTTATTATTTACTTTGTAGTGAAATTATGAACTCAAGTTGTTGACAAGCAGAAAACAACAATTAAACATAAAGTACGAATGGAAAAAAAAAGTAGGAGGGGAAGCAAATTCCAACGACATTCATGTTTAAGTTATATAATAATAACTAGAATTTAGTTAGAAGTTGAAATTGTCTAAATTATTCTTGTAGTTCTCGAAGAAAAATATGTGTTCGAATAAATAATGTATAAATATGAGATGAACCAACGTTATTAACTTTTTTTCACTTGGTATTATAACAATTGTTAATGGTAATTAATATATTATAACCAATTCAAACTAGATTTTAAGTGGAAGTTGGAATTGTCTTAATCACTGCCCTAGTTCTTGAAGAAAAATATGAACTACAATATTCTATTATTCTATGTATAATAAATGGAAAATAATAGGGACACGTGTCAATTTTTTAGGCCACTAAAAGTTGGTTTTTTCGTCTTTTCTATAAGAGTTAATTACTGTTTTCGTTCCTGTGGTTTGTCAAAAATCATTATTTCAGTCCATTAGTTTAAAAATTGCGATTTCAGTCCATGTGGTTTCACTTTCGTAACCATTTCAGTCTACCTCGTAACCATTTCAGTCCTTGTACTTACATAAAAAATGGGTTGAAGTGGTTTTGAAAGTGAAACCACAGGGACTGAAATGGTTACGAAAGTGAAACCACAGGGACTGAAATCACAATTTTTAAACTAATGAACTGAAATAGTGATTTTTGACAAACCACACAAAAACAGTAATTAACTCTTTCTATAAAATATCAGATGTTATGTGTTCTCTCTTTTCTATTAATACACAGGACTGGGACTAACCCCGTAGTATATAAATATGAAATGAACCAACATTATAATCTTTCTATTTTACTTGTTTAATAACCGATGGAAATTAAAATATTGAGTTAAGATCCCGTATAATTTAGTTATTGTATAAAATAACGTACAAATAGTATGAGAAAGTAATAAAAATGCGGTGACATTTTTCGTAATTATTATATTAATAAAGTGATTATCAAAGTCACTCTATAAGTTCATTAAACAAAAAAAAATCAAAATTGCTCTACAAGTGCATCATAATTACTCACCAGTTCATCATTAATACACTACTACAATATTTCATTCAAAATTACTGTATAATTGCATCAAACAATATAAATTTCAAAATTATTCTACAAATACATTATAATTACTCTCCTTTTGGAATAATTACAAAAATGTGACCGCTCTTTGTTACTTTTCTATGTCATTTATACGTTTTGTACGATAACCGTATTTCTATTTGATTGCTTGTCTTTAAATATTATAGCCACTTTAAACTGGGATTGAATTGGAAGTTGCAAATTTTCTAACTTACCCCTACAGTTCTTGAAGAAAAAAGATGAATTACTAGAATTGTAACATCCGTTAAAAAAACGGATTTACCAAACCCGCTCCGTTTATTAACCGAACAATCAGTAAAAAATTTCGTTGCTTATTTAATGCCCAAATAAATTTTAAACGATACATAATTAATAAGTATATTGGGTTATAAAAGTTTTATTTGAAAAACAGTTAAAAATAATGAAATAAAAATAAAATGGTACTGCCGGGTTTCGAACCCGGGTCAGTCAGCCAGCAACTTCAGACTTAACACTCAGCAGTTCAACCACTGCGCCACTAGTGTTTCTTGTTAATTAATGGAAACAATTAATTCATATCATAAATATCGAATTCAAATAACGACACGCCCAAATGCAGTCGTCGGAAATTCCGACTATCTCGCTAAGGTTGGACGGTTAGTTCAGTTATAACGTAAACCTTAATCACTACATCGGTTATAACCGATGCCTGAGTCCGCGACACAAGTTATAACCGCCGGAGAGTTTCTAACCGACGAATCAAGTCGGAAATCGGACCAAATTCATCGATGACCTGCCCTATAAATACCTCCTCGAACCTCTGCAAGCTTTTTCGCTCAAAACCGCACCTTTACCCGACGTAATTCCACTCGCCGGAAAAGTTCTGCACATCGCCGGAAAACCGAACCCTTCACTTCTGAGCTTTACTGAACCCCCGAGCTTATACTGAAGTCACCCACATCCATTTCAAGCTTGCTGAAGACTCTCTGCCGCAAGACATACGTCGCCGGAAGTTCCTGCTGTCACCGGAGTTTCGCCGGAGAAACAGAGGAGTCCAGTTTCGGTATATCTAACACTTAATCTTTCATTCTTTTTATATATCTCACCTGTAATTAACTGAAACACACTAATGATTTTGATTAAAACTTCGAATCAGTCAGTCATCGTTTCTGGTTAAGATCAACGAAGAAGACGAAGTTTCGGTAGTATATAAGTTTAATTTAAATCAAGAAATAACTCGGGTTAGACACACAGTCCAGTGGTGGACTGTGTGCACATTAAAAACGCTTACGTCTTGAGTTCGAATCATGTCCCACGCTCCTTCGCTTTAATAAAAATGTTCTTTTTTTACCGAACCGGATTCACTGCTGATATATGTTAAGTTTAATAAAAACCGGAATAATAACCAAGATAGACACACAGTCCAATGGTGGACTGTGTGAATGTTTAAAGCTCAGGTCACGAGTTCGAGTCCGGACTATCGCACCAGCCCGGACAATTATCCAACGTTTTATTTAAGACAGAAATGAAAATATTTAGTTTGTATATAAGTATAATAAAAATCAGTTTATTTAACAAGTTAGACACACAGTCCAGCGGTGGACTGTGTGTTAACTCAACCCACAGGTCCCGGGTTCGAGACCTGTGGAGCGCACCGGTCCGACGCATTAAAATCTTTTTAAAAATAAAGGATTTTCTGTTTAATCTAATTAGTATATAAATATAATTAAAAACAGAAATATTTCGGGTTAGACACGTAGCTCAGTTGGTAGAGCTGCGTGCACGCGTACGGGAGGTCTCGGGTTCGAGCCTCACCCAGCGCATATATACACACATACGAACCGGTCAAAGTCAAAGTCAAAGTCAACGGTCAACGGCCAACTGTAGCAAAAAAAGTCAAAATTTTTTATTATTTTTATTTATTTATTTTATTTAAAAATCAATTAAAAATACTTAAAAATAATATTTTTAAGGTTAGAAAATAGCCTTAAACTCACAAAAATATATCCAATCATCCTACTAAAATTGATTAATAAAATCCCATTATTTACCAAACCATTATGTTATTATCTAGGTTAGTTTCACTCGTGGTTAAATCCAACTTCGTGCGTATTCAACATCATCAACCGAACGCACCCAATGTGAGTGAATCTTACAACTCCCCTTTTTAATTACATGTTTTGGGGTGTGTCATGTGTCACAAAATTAACTCGTTTATTTAAACTTGTGCCATACCATATTGTGATCTAAACTTAGATTGTATATATTGCTTGTAGTTATGTATTTCATTTTGTCAATTTATATGCAATTCATTCATTAGGCCCATCAGTTCCTCGTGAGAGACGAATTGAGTAACGCGCGCCTCAAAACAAATCCACTATTGTTCGTGTGTGTATTATTTAGTTTATGTTGTTTGTAGTTATATATTTTATATTGTCAAGGTTATGCAAATCATTCATTAGGCCCATCAGTTCCTCGTGAGAGACGAGTTGAGCAACGCGTGCCTCAAAGCGTTCCATTATTGTTCATGCGTGCTTTATTTAATATCTAATGATTGTTGAATAAGTTTACATCTATTTTTACTCATGTGTGGTTGTGCACGTATTTTATAATCAATTAAATAAACTTGCTCAAATGTTTTCTATAGGATTCACTCGCCAACTTTTTGTTGATCCAAAAACCATTTTTACACATGATACAGGTGAACAGGATAAAGCAAGGAAAACATAGGAAATGCCTTAGAAGAAAACAAAGAAGCTTAGATTGATGTTTAGGTCATGATGTAATTATGATTGTAAATTTCCCATTAAATTGTATTAATGAATATGAAACGTTATAATAAATGTCATGAGCTTTGATGATAACCCAATCATGCCCCGGTCACCTTTTCCGCTGCGGGTCGGGGTGTGACAGATTGGTATCAGAGCCATGACTATAGGGATATTGTCACACCCCGACCCGCAGCGGAAAAGGTGATCGGGGCATGATTGGGTTATCATCAAAGCTCATGACATTTATTATGCGTTTCATATTCATTAATACAATTTAATGGAAATTTACAATAAAGATTACAACATGTTCTAGCTATCAATCTAGGCATCTTTGTTCTCTTCTAAGGCATTTCCTATGTTTTCTTTGCTTCAACCTGTTCACCTGTATCATGTGTAAAAAGGTTTTGGATCAACATAAAGTTGGCGAGTGAATCCTATGGAAAACATTTGAACAAGTTTTTTTGAATTGGTTATGAAATATGTGCACAACCAAACATGAGTAAAAATAGATGTAAACTTATTCAACAATCATAAGATATTAAATAAAACACACATGAACAATAATGGAACATTTAGAGGCACGCGATGCTCAACTCGTCTCTCACGAGGAACTGAGGGGCCTAATGAATGAATTGCATAAACATGATAATATGAATGACACAACTACAAACAATATAAACTCAATGATACACACATGAATAATAATGAATTTGATTTGAGGCACGCGTTGTTCAACTCGTCTCCCACGAGGAACTGATGGGCTTAATGAATGAGTTTTATATAATTTGACAAAAGGAAATAAGTATTCACAACAATATAAACAATCTAAGTTTAGATCATGATGTGGTATGGCACAAGTTTAAATAAACAAGTTAATTATTTTTATAACACATGACACACCCCAAAACGTGTAATTTAAAAGGGGGAGTTGTAAGATTCACTCACAGTGGGTGCGTTCGGTTGATGATGTTGAATGCACGCGAAGTGGTTTAAACCACGAGTGAGATTAACCTAGATAAATCGCATTACGGTTTGGTAAGTAAACGGATTTTATTAATCTATTTTAGTAGGATTGTTGGGTGTATTTTTGAGAGTTTAAGGCTATTTTCTAACCTTAAAAATGTTATTTTTAAGTATTTTTAATTGATTTTTAATTAAAATAATTAAATAAAAATAATAAAAAAATTTGACTTTTTCTGACCGTTGACTTGACCGTTGACCGGTTCGAATCGTGTATATAAGTGCGCTGGGTGAGGCTCGAACCCGAGACCTCCCGTACGCGTGCACGCAGCTCTACCAACTGAGCTACGTGTCTAACCCGTCATATATCTGTTTTTAATTATATTTATATACTAATTATGTTAAACAGAAAATCCTTTATTTTTAAAAACAATTTTAAATCAAAGAAACGGTGCGCTCCACAGGTCTCGAACCCGGGACCTGTGGCTTAAACTAACACGCAGTCCACCGCTGGACTGTGTGTTTAACATGTTTATATAATCCAATTTTTATTATACTTAAATACAAACTATTTGTTTTCATTTCTGACTTATTTAAAAAGGTAGAATAATTGTCCGGGTCGATGCAGAAGACCGGACTCGAACTCGTGTGCTTTGATTAAACATACACACAGTCCACCGCTGGACTGTGTGTCTAACTTGGTTATCTTTCCGGTTATTAATATACTTAACATATATCAGTATGACTCCAGTTTGGTTAATCAAAAAATCATTTTTATTAAGGCAGCGTGTGTGGAACAGGATTCGAACTCGAGACCTTTCTATGTTTAATGTGCACACAGTCCACCGCTGGACTGTGTGTCTAACCCGAGTAATATCTTGATTTTAATTATACTTATACGTTTACCGCACTTCATCTTCTTCGTCTGATTTTTAACCAGAATCGATAACTGACTGGTTAAATGTTTTAATCGGTTTCTTAGCGTTTTTCAGTTCATTACGGTGAGATATAAGTGAAAAGAAAAAGAAATTAGGCGAAGAGGTACACCGACTGGACTCCTCTGTTTTCCGGCAGAACTCCGGCGACAGCAATCACCTCCGGCGACGTGTGTCTTGCAGCAGCGAGCCTTCAGAAAGCTTACAAAGGGTGTGGGTATCTCCGGTATAAGCTCAGGGGGTTCAGTAAGGCTCAGGAATGGGGAAACCGGTTTTCCGGCGACGAACAGAAAAATTCCGACGAGAGAGTTTTCACCGAGAAAAGGTGTGGTTTTGAGCGAAAGTGTTTGCAGAGGTTCGAGGTGGTTTTTATAGGGCAAAACCGAGATGTATTTGGCCCGATTTCCGACTGGATTCGTTGGTTATGAAAACTCCGGCGGTTATAACTTTGGTCGCGGACTCAGACGTCGGTTATAACCGATGTCTTAGTAAATGTTTACGTTATAACGGAAGTTGTCGTTAAAACTCGCGAGATTACCGGGATTTCCGACGACTGAACTTTTGGGCGCCGGTTTTGAATTCGGAACGTCAAGATATGAATTAAATGATTCTAATATTTAACAAATAACATCAGTGGCGCAGTGGTTCAAGTGTTATGTGTTAAGTCTGTTTGTTGACCGGTACTGACCCGGGTTCGAAACCCGGCAGAACCAAAACATTTTTATTTTGCGATTTTTAACAGTTTTTCAAAAACTAATTATATATTCCCGTATAATAATTGATTATGTATCGTTTAAAATTATTTTGGGCATTTAATTCGCAACGAAAATTTAACTGACTGTTCGGTTGATAAACGGAGCGGGTTTGGTAAATCCGTTTTTGACGGATGTTACAGTATCCCCTGCTTTTTAGAAATTTCATCCCGAAATTTAAATTGTGATATATTTGACTAAAAGAATGATGGTGTTTAGTTTGACAGTTATATGCTTAGCAAAATAAGGGTTTAAGTTTTTGTTTGAGGCGGTAACGTTCCTTGTAAGGGTTAAGTACCCTATTACAGGAATCGCTTTTTGTTGCCTACTGTATAAGTATTGATAAGCAGGAATGATTCGCTAAAAATGATATCATGCATAAAAGTTTGAATATGTTTGGATGTGTATGGTTATATCCTAAGGCAAAACTTCTAACACTACATATATTCATCATACATATTTCAATATACACATTCATCATACATATTTCAATGTTCATATATTCAAATCATTTTCATACTCTCGTTATTCAAGGATTTTGTTGCAATTTTCAAATCTCATCAAAGTAAGTTCTGCGACGGGCATGTAGTAACTGGAAGGGTACAAGTACCGGTAGTCGGAACGTCCTGTCTAGGTTGGCATTCGTATAAATCCAATATAACGGACCAGTTTGCCTACCTGGGGACTAACGATGAGAGTACGAAGGACCTATTAGGCCAAAGCATGCCACACCAAACGTCGTTTGAACTAACCCCACTTTGAGGTGTCACCGTGTCTACACCTGGACACATTCCGAATCTCATACGTCAAATACATATTTCTCGATTTTCTCCGGGTTTTAGTGTACGTAACCAGGTTAACACATGCGAACCATATGAAAAACCCGGTATTCATGGGGGCCCACATGATTACGAAGGTGAAGTATGGAGGCATGTAGGGCCTAATGACGAGCAAAGCCCAAGACATCCTATGGATGTAGTAGATTTATTTTTCTATAATTATTTTATGAATGTTCATTCCTAAGTGCGACCCATGATCCCAAAAGCATCCAACTCATACTCTTGACATGTATTCCTTGTAGATGTCTTCTAACCTCGCCCGTAGGAAAATGAGAGCAGGAAAAGCCCGCGAACGCATGGCTGCCCTAATCGCTCAACAAATGGCTGCCGTAATACCCAACATTGTAATCCAAGTCCAACAAGCACTTACCGCTAATCCTGTCAATCAGGAAGATCAACACGTTATCAACCCTTCCCCAAATACCACTAAATGCACCTACAAGCATTTCAAATCATGCGACCCTCCAAAATACAAAGGGACTGAAGGTGTCACTGCTCTCCTCCATTGGTTTGAAGAAATGGAGAACACTTTTCTAAATTGCGATTGCCCCGATGATCGCAAGGTGCGATATGCTACCGGTCGTTTATATGGAATAGCACTTACTTGGTGGAATACAGAGAAGGCCAAACGAGGTGTTGAAGATGCTATGACTTTAACTTGGAATGAATTGAAGGAAATCATGACCAGACGATTTTGCCCAAGGAGCGAAATCAAGAAATTAGAAGATGAATTTTATTCGTTGAAGCAAAAGGAAGGAGACCACACCACATACAACAAAAGATTCCTCGAGTTACATCAGATGGTTCCCAACTTGTTCACTCCCCCCTACCGTTTGATCGAGCACTACATTCGAGGTCTTCCGTCAAAGATTCAAGACTCTGTAATAAGTACCACGCCTGCAACTTTGGAAGCAGCAATGGAGCTAGCAACAGAGCTCACCGAGAACTGAATCCGGAACAAAGACTTCAAGGAGGAGAAGAAGAAGGATAAAGCATCGACTGAAACTTCAAACTCCACCCAGACCGAATCCCCTTCTCAACCCACTTTTAAGAGAAAAAGAGACGGGCAACTTTTCGCTACTATCCAACGTAATCAACCAATTTCACACACCATACCCATCCAAGCTGTCCTAATCACCCAAGTGGCACCCAACTCAACTTACCCAAATACGAAACCATATCTTGGACCTCACCCTCGATGTAACACATGTTTTTATCACCATTCCCTTACCTTACCTTGTCGACTATGTGCAACTTGTGGACGCTATGGTCATTTGAGCAAGGTTTGTCGCACCCCTCAAAACCAAATCTCTCCCCCTACTCAAAACATGATCCAAACCTATCATCAACCTCAATACCCCATGTTCCCATATGTTCGAGCTTGTTTCAATTGTGGCGACCCTACCCACTTTAGAAACACGTGCCCTCGATTGGTTAACATCATAAACGCTCAAGCCCAATCGAACCCAGTTAACCAAATAAATCAAGAAAACCCAATCACTAGGCCACCAGCAAGAGGAAGAGTTTTCAACATCAACGCCAATCCTGTCGAAAATAATGACGGCCCAAACGAAACCACCCAACTAGTCCTCTTCATCGGAAATCAAGATTCAACTCCAATCGTTTAGTTTTATGTTTTCTTTATCACATAGAATCAATCATAACTTAAGGATAAAGCCAATGAAACTTTGACAAGAATATGGTGGATACGCCGCTGGTACTTCCTATATATAAGTATTCTTGTCAAAGGATCGGAGGCATTATCAGGCGATTATGAGAGGTTCCATTTATAAATTGTTTGAGTGATTATTGTTTATTATTTTCAGTACATGCAATACGATCGGCTCCGTTTGATTGAGCCTTGATCGCACAGACATTTTCATTTTCAGTACATGCAATACGATCTGCTCCGTTTGATTGAGCCTTGATCGCACAGACATTTTCATTATCAGTATCTTGTGGTTGTTGTGTTTGTTGTAGAGTCACATAGAACTAATCATAACTTGTGGATAAAGTCAATGAAAATTTGACAAGAATATGGTGGATACGCCGCTGGTACTTCCTATATATAAGTATTCTTGTCAAAGGATCGGAGGCATTATCAGGCGGTTATGAGAGGTTCCATGTATAAGCTGTTTGTGTGATTATTGTTTAGATTAAATTTATTATTTTCAGTACATGCAATACGATCGGCTCCGTTTGATTGAGCCTTGATCGCACAGACATTTTCATTTTCAGTACAAGCAATACGATCGGCTCCGTTTGATTGAGCCTTGATCGCACAGACATTTTTTCATTTTCAGTATTTTGTGTTTGTTGTATTGGTTGTAGAGTCACATAGGACTAATCATAATTCACTGATAAAACCAATGAAAATTTGACGAGAATATGGTGGATACGCCGCTGGTACTTCCTATATATAAGTATTCTTGTCAGAGGATCAGAGGCATTGTCAGACGGTTATGAGAAGTTCTATGTAGGATTTAGTAGTTTCTTAGTAACAAATCATAACTTGCGGATAAAACCAACGAAAATTTGACAAGAATATGGTGGATACGCCGCTGGTACTTCCTATATATAAGTATTCTTGCCAAAGGATCAGGGCATTATCAGGCAGTTATGAGAAGTTCCATGTAGGATTTAGTATTGCCTTGGTTGAAATTTGTGTTACATTCATATCATCTCGCCATTTAAAGAAATTGGATTGTGTTCTATTTCTACATAAACTAACCTCTCCATTATAACAAACAAGAGAGGAACTGTCACCATTCAAACATATATGCTATCAGAATGTGGATTCAAATATTTGTTGTTGTGTTTATTTATGTTCTATAGTCATATCATAGAACCAATCATAACTTACTGATAAAACCAATGAAAATTTGACAAGAATATGGTGGATACGCCGCTGGTACTTCCTATATATAAGTATTCTTGTCAAAGGATCAGAGGTATTGTTAGACAGTTATGAGAAGTTCCATGTAGGTTGTAGTATTAGAAGTTTTGCTTTAGGATATAACCATATCTTTCCAAACATATCAAAACTCTTACGCATGATATCATAGTTAGCGAATCAACTCTGCTTATCAATATTTTCACCGAAGGCAACAAAAAGCGATTCCTGTAACAGGGTACTTAACCCTTACAAGGAACGTTACCGCCTCAAACAAAAACTTAAACCTTTACTTTTTCTAAGCATGTAACTGCCAAACTAAACACCATCATTTTTTTAGTCAAATATATCACTACTTAAATTTCGGGACGAAATTTCTAAAAAGCAGGGGATACTGTAACATCCGTAAAAAAAACGGATTTACCAAACCCGCTCCGTTTATTAACCGAACAATCAGTAAAAAATTTCGTTGCTTATTTAATGCCCAAATAAATTTTAAACGATACATAAATAATAAGTATATTGGGTTATAAAAGTTTTATTTGAAAAACAGTTAAAAATAATGAAATAAAAATAAAATGGTACTGCCGGGTTTCGAACCCGGGTCAGTCAGCCAGCAACTTCAGACTTAACACTCAGCAGTTCAACCACTGCGCCACTAGTGTTTCTTGTTAATTAATGGAAACAATTAATTCATATCATAAATATCGAATTCAAATAACGACACGCCCAAATGCAGTCGTTTGAAATTCCGACTATCTCGCTAAGATTGGACGGTTAGTTCAGTTATAACGTAAACCTTAATCACTACATCGGTTATAACCGATGCCTGAGTCCGCGACACAAGTTATAACCGCCGGAGAGTTTCTAACCGACGAATCAAGTCGGAAATCGGACCAAATTCATCGATGACCTGCCCTATAAATACCTCCTCGAACCTCTGCAAGCTTTTTCGCTCAAAACCGCACCTTTACCCGACGTAATTCCACTCGCCGGAAAAGTTCTGCACATCGCCGGAAAACCGAACCCTTCACTTCTGAGCTTTACTGAACCCCCGAGCTTATACTGAAGTCACCCACATCCATTTCAAGCTTGCTGAAGACTCTCTGCCGCAAGACATACGTCGCCGGAAGTTCCTGCTGTCACCGGAGTTTCGCCGGAGAAACAGAGGAGTCCAGTTTCGGTATATCTAACACTTAATCTTTCATTCTTTTTATATATCTCACCTGTAATTAACTGAAACACACTAATGATTTTGATTAAAACTTCGAATCAGTCAGTCATCGTTTCTGGTTAAGATCAACGAAGAAGACGAAGTTTCGGTAGTATATAAGTTTAATTTAAATCAAGAAATAACTCGGGTTAGACACACAGTCCAGTGGTGGACTGTGTGCACATTAAAAACGCTTACGTCTTGAGTTCGAATCATGTCCCACGCTCCTTCGCTTTAATAAAAATGTTCTTTTTTTTACCGAACCGGATTCACTGCTGATATATGTTAAGTTTAATAAAAACCGGAATAATAACCAAGATAGACACACAGTCCAATGGTGGACTGTGTGAATGTTTAAAGCTCAGGTCACGAGTTCGAGTCCGGACTATCGCACCAGTCCGGACAATTATCCAACGTTTTATTTAAGACAAAAATGAAAATATTTAGTTTGTATATAAGTATAATAAAAATCAGTTTATTTAACAAGTTAGACACACAGTCCAGCGGTGGACTGTGTGTTAACTCAACCCACAGGTCCCGGGTTCGAGACCTGTGGAGCGCACCGGTCCGACGCATTAAAATCTTTTTAAAAATAAAGGATTTTCTGTTTAATCTAATTAGTATATAAATATAATTAAAAACAGAAATATTTCGGGTTAGACACGTAGCTCAGTTGGTAGAGCTGCGTGCACGCGTACGGGAGGTCTCGGGTTCGAGCCTCACCCAGCGCATATATACACACATACGAACCGGTCAAAGTCAAAGTCAAAGTCAACGGTCAACGGCCAACTGTAGCAAAAAAAAGTCAAATTTTTTATTATTTTTATTTATTTATTTTATTTAAAAATCAATTAAAAGTACTTAAAAATAACATTTTTAAGGTTAGAAAATAGCCTTAAACTCACAAAAATATATCCAATCATCATACTAAAATTGATTAATAAAATCCCATTATTTACCAAACCATTATGTTATTATCTAGGTTAGTTTCACTCGTGGTTAAATCCAACTTCGTGCGTATTCAACATCATCAACCGAACGCACCCAATGTGAGTGAATCTTACAACTCCCCTTTTTAATTACATGTTTTGGGGTGTGTCATGTGTCACAAAATTAACTCGTTTATTTAAACTTGTGCCATACCATATTGTGATCTAAACTTAGATTGTATATATTGCTTGTAGTTATGTATTTCATTTTGTCAATTTATATGCAATTCATTCATTAGGCCCATCAGTTCCTCGTGAGAGACGAATTGAGTAACGCGCGCCTCAAAACAAATCCACTATTGTTCGTGTGTGTATTATTTAGTTTATGTTGTTTGTAGTTATATATTTTATATTGTCAAGGTTATGCAAATCATTCATTAGGCCCATCAGTTCCTCGTGAGAGACGAGTTGAGCAACGCGTGCCTCAAAGCGTTCCATTATTGTTCATGCGTGCTTTATTTAATATCTAATGATTGTTGAATAAGTTTACATCTATTTTTACTCATGTGTGGTTGTGCACGTATTTTATAATCAATTAAATAAACTTGCTCAAATGTTTTCTATAGGATTCACTCGTCAACTTTTTGTTGATCCAAAAACCATTTTTACACATGATACAGGTGAACAGGATAAAGCAAGGAAAACATAGGAAATGCCTTAGAAGAAAACAAAGAAGCTTAGATTGATGTTTAGGTCATGATGTAATTATGATTGTAAATTTCCCATTAAATTGTATTAATGAATATGAAACGTTATAATAAATGTCATGAGCTTTGATGATAACCCAATCATGCCCCGGTCACCTTTTCCGCTGCGGGTCAGAGTGTGACAAGAATAATATACAAACATGTAATAAGATATGAGATGAGATGAACCAACCTTATAAACATTTTTTTCACTTGTTTTGTAATCGATGGTAATTAAAATAATATAAAAATTTAAACTGGAATTTAATTGGAAGTTGAAATATTCTAAATTACTCTTGCAATATAAAAATTCAAACTGGAGGTTAACTGGAAGTTGAAATTTTCTAAATTACTCTTGCAGTTTGAAGAAAATATGAACTAAAATATCTATATATATCTAATAAAGTTCATACTTAGGGGACACATGTCCCTCATCTAGGGTCTCAATTTTAGTTTTTCCGTCAAAAACACAATTAATTCCCTTTGGTGTTCGGGTTAGGAGGACCCGTTTTGTAATATGGGTTAAATTCGCTGAAGACTATATATTGTTATAACCCACACGAAACTAGAAAAAAAACTTCACTTCTCATCTCACACTACGGTTTGAGCTTCCTCACCAAGCTTCCAATCTCAATCTCAATCTCAATCTCAATCGTCTTCTCCGCCACGCTTCTAATCGTCTTCTTCACCCAAACAATCATTAGTTTCCTTCTCAAATTCTAGGGCTTCCCCGAATTCCCTCTCTCCCACTTCGCAATCGATCCTAAATCTCTTCAGAAGCAATTGGAAGCAGCCAAGCAACTAGGTTAGTTTTTCTCGATCCATAATGTTCTAACTTTGTTTCATGATTCGTGGTTTATCTTTCTCCTTCAACGATTTTACATTTTCAGTTTCAAGGAACCCTTCATTTTATTTATCGCCATTGAAGCAAAAAAGGTAACTTTTTTCCTCGATCTGTAATGTTTTGAACGTATCTTTCTTTGATGATCCGTGTTTAATGTCCGTTCAATCTTGATTTATAATTCGATAATTCCTATGTTCATCTTTTTTGTTTGATCGTGAATTGAACTATGTGTGTTTGAATTGTTATTTTTGTTTGTCGGTTGGTTTTAGGTGATTTGGGAATGTGGGATTTCTGTTTGTTTAATTTGCAAGTTTTATTATGATTTGGTTAGTTATTAGGTGATTTGGGAATGTAGGGTTTCTATTGAATACAATTACTCTATCATTTGGTAATTTAGTTTTTTTTTTCAAATACAGTTTTTTTGTGACGTAAGAGGGTTGGAATAAACATTGATAGCTCGGGAGTTGAAACTAATTATTTTTGTTGGAGATGACTTAAAAGGGTTGGAATAAACATTGACAGCTCGATATTGGCTCAATAAAAATATATGTTGAGCTTATTTATGTTGGAATGAACTAATTATTTAAATACAGTTGTTTTGACCACACTTTTTTATAAATAGTTCTTGATGGTCTGTGGTTTGGATGTGTCAATTTAAAGCCTTTTCTTTATTTATTGCTCAATTTTGGGTTTTTTTTTTCTTTTGGTCTCAGATGGGCTTTCCTCAAAATTTACCATAAATGCATAAGAAAAATAAAACATATAAGTTGTACGTTATGCCAAAAAGGCTGTACTCCAATGATGTTAGTTGATAGTCATGTAATCAACATTGGGATGGTTTAAAAAGAGCATCTTTAGGGAAGTATGAAAGAATTTGATGCGTGTGGGTAGAAGGTTTAGAAGATTTGTTGTATGAGGGAAACAGAGAGAGAATTTAAAATTGATTGTGCAGATGTCGTTGTTGGCTAGGTACTTATTGGTTTGTTAGTAGACTTCTAATCCTCTATTAGTTTCGCTCAATGTTTTAAAATCCGGTTTTTATATTGTATCGGAATTGGCTTACAGACGGTTTAACCGGATGTATCGAACGGTTCAACCAGGTGGTTTAACCGGTTCTACCAAACGGTTTAACCGGTACAACCGGCCGGTTTGAGCCGGTTTTTACAACATTGGTTTCACTTAATCTGTTATTATTTAGTGAAAAATATATTATGTTTGTTGTTTGTCAAATTACCTCTAATATATGTGAAATAAGTCAATTCTCCCATCTCCATAAAGAAAGTGAAAAAAGAACTAACTGAAGATATATTTGACTTTTGAAGTTGAATGGATAAAATCAATTTTAGAAGATATGGATGCTCTGCTATCATATGAATTTTTAATTTGAAAGCATTAACTTAAACCAAAATTCGTAACTTTTTATTGCTCTCATAACATTTTTTTTATTTGAAAGCATTAGCATTGACGTAAAGTTGTTACTTTGTATTGTAGGTTGTCATTGGAGTTGTGGCAAGTATAATTGCTTATGCATTGCTCAAGTTGATATATATTATTTTAATGTTTTTACATCATTGTTCCAACCTAAATTGATGGGTCTTTGTTTAAAGTTGAATTGAAGATAACATCTTTTTTTTCATTTGATAAGTAGAACCACTTTATTTTCAAGTCTTCAAGTCGAATATCATTAGCCCACTATAAATGCATAGAGGTGGAAGTCTTGACCCAAGTGGTTAATTTGGGTTTTCTATTTCTCACCAATGGGTTGAACGGGTAATCTCATAAAAATTAAGTTAAAAACCGGGCTATGTTTCTTTGCTCTCTGATGCCTAACTCATGAAAATGTTATTTTATAGGAATTTCTGACCACGAACTGGGATGGCAAGAGTTTTATAACTAACATTGCAATTCAGCTTACTAATACCACTATTCATAATAGCTTTCTTATTTTCGCCGGCCCAAAACTAATAATAATCAATGGCCATCTTCTTCGAATCAGATTATCATCTTCGTCTCCAAGGTATGAATTTGTCTATTACTCCAATGTTTTTCTTTATTTTGTTAAGTTTTATCGGTAATCGTTTGTTTGATGTAGCTCGCCGTCATTCATCCAACCGTCACTAGCTTCTACGTATTTTTGTGGATTTCTACCAAGGAACTTGAATCTGATGTTGTTACAGCCTCTTTAATTCTTGCTAAATGACACATTTTGAGCTATGTTCTTTTGTTTTATAAAGCGGGTTAGATAGTTCAGAATATGTCATTTCCAAGCAAAGGGATGGAAATGGATGTTATGAAGCTGTAAGGATGTTTTCTTCTTGATTCGTCAAAGTAGCAAACTTTTATGCTTAGTAATAAACAAATTGATCTAATGAATTTTCATGGAATTAGAGAGAGAGAGAGAGTACATGATATGGATTTTTGGTAATCTTCACCTTTGTGGAGATACAAATTTCATCATTAAATTAATGTGTTTTAAAAAAAATGAAACCCTAGGTGGGTCATCAATCATTTTTTGGTACAGTGGGTCAAACAGGTCATTTTCTGGTAAGGTGGGTCAAGCATGACATAGCACGAGTTATGTTGGGTGAGATCATCATTTTGTCAGCTATGGGTAAAAACATGGTGGGTTAGAATAACTTCTATTGTATTGGTACGCTTTCTTAAATGTTTTCTACTCTAAAGTAGCCATTTCTGTTTGCTATTCATTTGCAAGATATTGAACAAGGGAAGACTAGAAAAGGAAAAATATGTTTTGATGCTCAGATACCCATGGATGCATACAAGGTATAATCCTCATATGGTCATGTGTTTTGTACTCAGTATTTAGTTCATTTTTTTTGTTTAAGATGCAGGTTGTTTAATTGTATTCGGGTTTGCGTCAGATACAACAATGGATTAGGTTCCTTAAAAGATTTTGGAATTACCTATCATGAAGTTGCAGTAAGTCTCTTCTTATCTTTGGTTCAACATTTATGTAGATGTGACAATTCCGGCTCATTTCCTTATGAATAGGTTGTTCGGTTTGTAATGGGTCAAACAAGTAATATAATTTTTGTATATCATATTTGACAGGCCATTTATTCATAGAAGTGTTATTTTTAATGGCAAAGTTCAACCCAATCCAACCCAACCCAACCCGTTTTAGACGCTATGAAATTATACATTTTGACACGACCCGTTCCACAACCCGCTTGCATTGCCCATTTTGACACCTCTACTTCTAACATATAACATATAATTGCAATCTCTTATTCCGTACTTAGTTTCAGCTTCCAAATGATGGAGGGCTTCATTGGGATGCTCGCTTAAAAGCCTCACACAAAATGTGTTCTTAGATAAAGATCATGCGGGTATTCTTAGCGTAAACGTTCATGTGAAATTTCTAGAGCAATAGACATCATCAAGGTGTGTTATTTATTTTATCCCGTTCTTTTCTTTATGTGTCATTGCAAATACGTTTGGTGGCAAATATGTGTGTGCCTTGGCGTTTCGGTTCTAACTCATTTTGATTCCCTTCAACAATTCCTAGAATATCCTCCCGGTTTGGGGCTTTTGAATATAAAAAGGAAGGCATTTATGCTATATTTTTGTTAATTACATGAGGCTTTAAGTTGCTTGAAACGACAAGAATTTTAAAGAGCACGATACCACACCAGTTCAGAATAAAAATGACATAAAAGAACTTCCTTTTGGTGGACGTTGAAAAGATCGAAGGTTACGTGTATTAATCTCACAAACTGGAACGGGCTTACAAGTATTGATTTCCAGCTGCTGTGTGTTTTTTTTTCTTTCTAATGGTGTATGTTGGAGTGGTTTGCTCTGTGAGCAAAGGTGTATAGTGAAGTCTTATTATTTCTTTATTTTTTCATGTTAATTTTTTCAAAAATCTTAAAGTTTGTATGAGTTGAATCATTCCATTATTCAAATGTACTGATATTAAGGAACTGATTCGAACTTTTAATATTAAACGTATAATTTTTTTTGTCAAAACCTCAAAAACATATCATTTTTGTCAAAACCGCGAAATTCGCGGGTATTAGCACTAGTAATATATAAATATGTAATTATGTATGCAAAGAATAAGATTCTAACTTGTTGTTTAGTTCTACCACATCTAATCCCGTAAGTTGATTTTTCTTAAACTTATCCTTAACCGTTCCTTTTATCCTTGCTAAAGCAAACAAAATTTCCAATTAACTCTACTAGTTTCAAGACTTTACTAATCCCTTATGAACTTTGTTGATTTCTGGACATTCAATGAAAATTTTCAAGACTTTACTAATTTATTTTTTGTTTTGAATTTATTTTTTGTTCATTAAAATACCAAACTAATAAATTACAAACAAGTGGCAGGTAAACGGGCAACAAGCTGCGCCGCAACCCCCCTTTGAATTGCAAAACCAATCCTACTAAAGACGAAACGGCCCTTAAAGGTTGAAAGATTACTATTCACAACCTGTTGGACCCTCTTTAGAAATTCCACAGCCTTTGGGGCTAGGGACCCAAATGTATCAAAAGCGAATGGGATAAACACGTGTTGATTCTCTAAACAAGCCTTCTCGTGTTTAGCGACCTTGCCTGATTCCGCCTTTAACGCAGCCTGGCCAGCAACAAACCCATTATCCCTGAGTCCAATAAGAGGGGACACTCCTGTAAGGTCCACAGAAGCGTGTTTTCCCCTAGCCCACCCAAACACAAGAATATCAGCTGGCCGAAGAGTAGACCTCCCATCGAGCGGATCCGTCAGAAAGTTCACCGGAGCCTCCTTTTTCGCCGAAATCCCTGCCCGCTTTAGAACATCATAGAGAATATCCCTTACCAAATCATGTCGGTATTTAAAACCAGGTAACTCCTTACAATGGACCGCATGTTCGCCATAAGTATCTAAACAAGCCTTGCGACAAACTGGGCATGGCTCATCAACCGGAAACAGAGGGATCATTAGCCGGTACTTAAGAATTGCCCGGTATTCCACTGCTGACATGTGTTGGCCTAGTCCTTCAATGGGGATAACTGTCAGAAAATCCTGAGAATGAGGTGCCCGGAGACAATCAAACACAGCTTTCTGACGAGGGATAGACTAAACTTCTCTGTCAAACACTGGACAGTTCTACTAAATAGGGCACTTGCCAAAGCATTCTGGGCTTTAGGTGGGGCGGTGTCCTTATTAGAGAAACCGCCAAGATCAAAATCCGGAAGGGACATGTGCATGCAATCCAACGCGCACACATAATCAGAATCTAACCCAACAATACCACAGTCTCGAAGAATGTGGTCATGTAAACTCCAAGATTGCGCCCTCGATGCCACAAAAGCATACGTGGATACATCCTCAGCCGAACATAAACCCAAACCCCCAAAACTGGTCGGGAGGGATGCAAGCCTCCATTGAAGATCCCCAAAAAACGGACATTCAATGAAAAGATATACGGCATAATCATCGCGAATATTGACCTTAATAAACTGGCCTCTGTTAGTCAGTTGCATCACAATTTTGACTGTATCTTCTAGCATCAAGCATATGAATTCCTCCATTGCAATTTCCACAATCAAGAGAACGATAGCTAGCTCTGAGACCATTTGTTAGTTATTTATCGATTAGAAAATAGAAGAACACAAAGGAGAAGAAAGTATCTCAAATTCATCGTTCTCTTGCAATCCCTTTGATTGTTCCTTAAGTATAGATGGTTAACATCGGATTAAGCGACTAACCATTAGCTAATACGTATGTATAAAGGGACCCCATTTCAAAAATTACAATGTAGTCTTACCAGATTAACTTGGACACGACCTGTTTAGCTAAACATATTCATAGGCTCGACCAAAACTAACCCAAACCTAGTTAGATTAAAAGCAAATATAGTGTATTTGGTTTTGTGTCGTGTCATAAATTCACAACCTAGTTAATACGAAAAACGGGTATATATGAAAAGGCATAACTAACAACAATATATCTACCACTTTTAATATCAATCTATCTACCATTTCAAGTTCCTTTATAATAGCTTGTGGCAACTCATGTATGTCAATCAAACATAACTTCCAGCTTTAACTATACTTCCATGGCTAAGCCGCAATCCTCCACGGGTCTCCAAGTGGAATCCATCGTCTTTCCACCATCCGTCAAACCTCCAGGCGCAACCAGCACTTTTTTCCTTGATCCGCATTTGAATAAGTGAATCTAATCATTAACTAAAAATAAATCATGTTGTTAATTCTGATCACCAAGGAAACCATGTAGATTGAGTGTAGATGTTTATTTGTTAGCGTTGATCCAATCGTGCGAATATTATTCGTATCATGTGCTAGGTGTGAGAGGAATGAATATCGACGGCGAGTTTGTGAAGTTTACGGGACATGGTGTTTATTTGGAGTATAAAGCTATTTCTTCGCTTGCCGTTAAGTGGAAAGGCAAAAGCGTTGAAGAGTTGGCGGATTCCGTTGAGTTCTACAGGGACATCGTTATAGGTAAAACCCGAAACACCAATGATTTGTCGATTTGAGTAAACATACATTTACATTTATGGATCCATGTAGAAACACCAATTATGTGTCGATACTATTTTTCGCAAAATTTGTTTGTTAATTTTTCCAGTTGTTTTTTTTTTATAAAACAAATCTTTTATTGAAAACTAAACTGAGTTCAAATAACAAACTACTTTTAGAGATAAAGTGTAATATTTTATAATCATTTTTCTGTGTCATGAAATTGTTCTACAAATGCTAGCTAGGATAAGTGTAATTCATTAGTAACCCTGATCTTTATATATGCTCTTGCAGGCCCCTTTGAAAAATTTGCTAATGTGACAATGATACTACCGTTAACGGGTAAACAATTCTCAGAAAAGGTGGCAGAAAATTGCTTAGCGATTTGGAAGTCACTCGGGATTTATACAGAAGCAGATGTCAAAACGATTGACAAGTTTCTGGAGATTTTCAAGGACCAAACTTCCCACCAGGCTCCTCAGTTCTCTTTACAATTTCACCAGTTGGATCACTAACGGTTAGTTCAATCCTACATGTTTACCTAGAATCATATAAACCCCATTAGGTATTATGTATCATTAATGAAGTATAAATAACAATAAAATTCGAATAATTATAAAAGAAACATAACTAAATTATATATCTCCTAATTATGGTAACAGTAATTACAATAAACCCTAACTAATATATTTTTAATCTTATCTAATAGGTTACACATCACAGTGCGCTTACTAATTAGTTCGCATAGCCTAAATTCTCTCTCATCACTAGGTTTGTGAAAGAACTGAGCGTTTAGCGAACAGTTCATGCAATGTTCAACTAGAAGTTCGTTTATGTTCGTTCGTTGCGAGGTGGGTAACGGTTCAAAAGTGTTTCATTGATTTTTATGTTTCTTTTTAGCATAGAATGCATTTGTTATGAGTTATGAGAACAAAAACAATATCGACACGGAAGGTAGGTTAGTTAATTAGTTCGCATAGCCTAAATTCTCTTTCGTCAATGAGGGTAAATTCTCATTTTATAAAAAAACTTAGAAGTCAATTTTTTTTTAAAATTCTAACAGTAAACACTTTTAACTTTCTTTAAAACTAAACTTCAACCCCTAATTAAATAGTCCAATATTGAACTTTCACAAGAGAGAAAGATTCTTGCTCCTGAGTTGTCAAATTTGGCATCTTAATTACCCATGTTGGTAATTTTCCTAAATCCTATCGCAATGTTGGATCACTAACGGTTAGTTCAGTTAATTGTACATAGGAATACATTTATGATTTTTTTTTGAACGAAAAACGACATTTTATTCATCACCAAATATATACAATGTTTGGGTAAGCTAGACACTAAACCGAAACATTATACATGGACACCCATAACTTCTTCTAACGGCTAGAGCATTACAATATCATTCGACTAAATTAAAAGAATACATTTATGATAATTACAAAAGTAAATTAACTCAAAATATCTCTTAATTATGGTGAAGATAATAATAACAACTCTAACACTGTTTGATCTATGCATGTTTAAATGCAGATCAGTTTCTCGAAAGATGGTAGCATCCCGGAAACCGGGAGTGTTGTTATAGAGGATGAAAAACTGGGAGAAGCAATACTGGAGTCGATGATAGGGAAGCATGGTGTATCCCCAGCAACCAAAAAAAGTTTAGCCTCAAGACTCTATGATCTCATGAACCAGAAAGCAAATAATTAAGTAAAGATGGTTTGTAGTGGGTAATTTGGTAATTTCACGGGTGTAATATTATTAAGTGCATGATAATTTACGTATATAGCATGCTAAATATTCATCAACCAAAACGTTATGTAATAAATAAGGACGTTATGTAATAAATAAGGGTTGAGTTTGTGTAGTGGTAACTGGTAAGAAATTTTATACGCAATACTTTTTATAACTATTTTCAAAATTTTAGGGTGTGTTTGGTTCCAATGTAAAAATAATGGAATATGCATAAGAATAATGTAGTAGTGGCTTTTATAGGGACGGTTTAAAACATGAACCCAAAATTAACGGAGGAGACACGAACCTAGAATTTGGTACCGTTTAAGAACGCAAATGATATTGACCGAATAAAAGAACTGCTGGTATGGGTATACGTTTTTTATGGTTTTTTATTGATGTAGACACAACTTTATTCTTTGGTTACATGCTTACATCAGACAACTTTGGTAAAAGCACTGTAAATAATATTTTTATCGTAAAGTATAATAAAATCAGTGCCGGTATAGGTAGTTGGGGGTTAGGAAGAGGGAAAATGGAGTTTAAACACTAAAATTCGTGAAATGAACAATTCTGATGTCAGACTAGGTCCTTGCGGACCGTAAGTGGTTTGGTCTTGCGGTCCGTAAGGCCTTTCAAAAATACCAAAATTCCATGTTGGCTCTTGTGGTTAGGTTTAGTAGTTATTTAGGGCCATAAACGCATAGTTAAGCATGTTTTGGACATTTTAAGGTGTAATTAAGAATGTGTAATGTATAGACATGGATGATTATTTTCCGAGAAATATAAACTCAATGTATGACTAGGAATGGCAATGGGCCGGTCTTGGGCTGGTAATCCTATGCCCGTACCCGGTTGTAATTCTTTGGCCCATACCCGGCCCGTTACCCGTCGGGTAGCGGGCATACCCACGGGTATCGGGTATACCTGTTAATTTCTTAAAAATACTGTTGGGACAATGTGCAATTTTTACTTTGATGTTTATATAGTTTACTATTTAATAACTATAACAAATGAAAATATGATTAATAACTTACAAATCATATTTAGACAACATATACCGAAACTAACACACATTGAGTGTTATTAAAGTCTTTAATGTGCATAGATTGAACATAACTAAACCTAAAATTTGTATGTGTATATTAAAGTTTTGAAGTAAAACAAGAGATCAAAATCTATGAATAAATCCACTAACAAAATCATTAAAAGAATTACACATTAATAGAAAAAAGAAATTACCTTCACTACAAGAACAAAGATGGATGTGATAAAAGTGTTGTTGCTTTGTGACTTCTTGAGTTATTGTTTTATGAGTAGAATAGGAGATGATTCAATTTTAATAAAGTGGATGATGCATTTGGAAAATTAGATGGGAAATTCTGGATATTAATCATCTATATCTTTTCTTGGAAAAATAATACTAAATGGTAAGGAGAAGATTAGATCTTAGTACTATAGAGAAGGTAATGAGTACATGTACTAAGTTTGTATATATGAAAAAATTATAATATGATACTTTCGGGTATTATTCGGGTAAATGGGCCGGGTATCGGGCCGGGTTTCGGGCGGGTATCACTAAATCCCATACCCGTACCCGTACCCGATTTTCCCCCCTTTTTAAGCCCATAGCCGGCCCATATCCATCGGGCTTCGGGCATACCCGACCCGTTTGTTTCGGGTTTTGGGTATACCGTCGGGCTTGGGCTTTTTTGCCATCCCTATGTATGACTCAGTTTTGTATAAAGTGTGTATTTCGTGATTGTTTACATATAATACAAGATTAATTATGCAAGAATGATACAAAATGCGATATCCATTATGATAAAGTCTCGGAATTACAATAATTGAATTTGAAATACGAATTATAATAAATTGAAAATGAAACGAAAAAATTACGAAACGTTACATTACCAGTATCAAGGTACTGATCATCAAAAACAAAGGCGATAGAAGTTGTTACCCTCCCTACCTTGAAATGACTTATATATTTGAAAAATGCATGAGTTTATATTAAATAAGTTCAATATGTATAGTAAGTTTAAGCATAAAACCGGGCGGCTAAGCATGGAAGGTAAATTGTGCATAATACCGGGTATGAAGCATAGTAGTATACACGAGTATTTATACTTGCTGAATGTGTTGCTTACTAGTATGTGTGCAAATAGCTTTAATATTGCTTATGCCTTATTTGAAACAATGCTCTGCTAATTGTTATTAACCAACTTATCGTTGACGTATTATTTTTAAAACGTTGTCAGGCAATCAATAGTGCTGAAAGGAGGGAGATTCCCTAGGCACTAAGGAACCTCATGGAGTCATGGCTAAGGAATTTTGTAAAACTGCTTTTATACAGTAGTTTATGTTACCTATCATATAAACGTTTTGTCCAAACAAAAAATGGTGTTTAAATCCCTGTATGTGAATCAACGTTTTAATAAATTGTAAACATTTTCCTCTATATATTATTTATCAAAACAGGTACCAACCGATTTGGTCACATGCTCGGGGTGTCGAAAAACCGGGATGTGGAAATTAACACGAGGTAATGTTAACCAGGGATTCAGAATATCTTCATTTATGCTCCAAAATACTCTTTGGACATCTGGTCGTCGCTTCAGGTTGAACTCTCCTATAAAACAATCGTGAGCATGGTTAAATAGCCGAAATCAAGGTTTTTCTGTGTCTGAGGTCAATACGAGTCGTATCCTAATACAAGTATGGGAAATGTCGTAATCAAATGGGTCAAAGTGACTAAATAAGTCAATTAGGTTGGTACAGGTCATACCCGTTAACCATTATGGGTCGTACTATTGTCAACTGGTAGATTTTCTTTGATTTTCTTCCTCCCATTCCAACTCTTTTCCAATCCTTCTTTTTGATCACTTAACGTCTCATTTCTTTGGGTTTTTATCCATAATCATCAAAAACACCATCCAAACCTGCAAATCCACTATATAAGCGAGTACATACCTTAATGAAGAAAAATACAAACTCAATAGCAAACATCTTTGAAATCGGTAAAAAACAAAATATGAATAACAAACCGAGCCGATTAACACAAGGTAATGTTAACCTGGTGATACCAATTCTTGGGCATGATTATTCACAAACAAACAAAAGAACAAAATATGAACAATCAAATTACACAAACAACCAAACATGAATATTATGAACAAACAATTTCATAGATCATCCCAATTGTTATGATTGATGTGGCAATTCAAGAATCGGCACAACCCTAGTTTCTAAATGATGTATCGTTCTAAACTAAATTCTACATACATACATACATACATACATACATACATACATACATACATATATACATACATACATACATACATACATACATACATACATACATACATACATACATACATACATACATACATACATACACACACACACATACATACATACATACATACATACATACATACATACATACATACATACATACATACATACATACATACATACATACATACATACATACATACAGGCCCTTATTGTTGGGTCAGACCGGATATCACTAGAACAATATGTAGCAAGCACACACAGGGACACACTCTAAATCACAAGAACAAGAGCACAAGATTTATAGTGGTTAGATCAAGCTTGATCGACATCCACTATCCATGACAAGTTCTTCTGTGTATTAGGTGCTCAAAGTGTACAAGTACAAGAATAAGAAGTATTTATAGGGTACAAATTAGGTGTAACATTCGTCGAGAAACGGGTTTCAAAACCCGCTTCGTTTAATAACCAAGTATTCAGTTATAAATTTTCGTTGCGTATTTATTGTTCAGATTATTTTAAATAATACATAATTAATAAACATTTTAGAATTTAAAAACCATAATTAATAAATAATAAAAATAAGTGAATAGAAAATAAAATGGATCCGCCGGGTCTCGAACCCAGGTCTCCCAAAAACACAAACACACACCACACCACTCCGCCACACACTTTCTTTGTGACAAATACTGAAACAAATAAGACTTAAAGTAAAACCCGAAATCAAAACCGGAAATCAACGCGCGCTCAGAACGCAAAATCGCCGGAGAAAAACCAAGACTCCGCTAATGTTGCCTTTCCCCCTTAACTGAAACACGTAAACTAAATTCGACATCAGTTATAACCGTTGCCGGCAATCAATTTAGTCAAAAACCGTCGAAATCATTGACCGCGAACTTTGACCTTAATTCAAACCCAAATCAGCTGTTCCACCTTATAAATACCCACTTGAACTTCCTGAAAACCTTTCGCTCAGAACCACGTTCGTTTTCGAAGCTTTATTCCTTCCAAAACACGTCGCCGGAGATTTTCGCATTCGTCGGAATTTCACCGTCCCGGGTTCGAATCGCACACGTTACCGACTTTCAGAAATAAAATCAACATTTTTAAAACCTAACCAGATCAAGTCACAGTATATATATAAGAGGAATATAATCCAGTAGTTAAACATATTAGACACACAGCCCAACTGGTTGGGCTATGCGCACTCGAACCGAAGGTCCCGAGTTCGACTCCGGGTCTCTGCAACCGGTTCGACCATATAAATCATTTTTAATAAAAACCAAATAAGGTTAAGGTTAATTAGTATATATATATATATAATTAAAACAGAGAATATTTCAGGTTAGACACGTAGCTCAGTTGGTAGAGCTGTGTGCACGTATACGAGAGGTCCCGAGTTCGAACCTCACTAGCCGCATAGAATAAACACAGTCTGACCGGTCAGACCCGGTCAACTGTCAGAAAGTCAACCCAATTTTTATTATTTTTATTTATTTATTTAATTGGAAAATTAATTAAAAATACTTAAAAATAGGATTTTAAAGTTAGAAAATTTCCTTAAACTCACAAAAATAAATCTAAAAATCCCTTTAAGAGCACTAATTAAAAATATTAATCTCAAATAAAATTTATTTATTTATCGAATCAGTTTATTATTATTTAGGTTAGTTTTTCCCTCGTTGATTGAATCATAAATTCGTGCGCCTTCATCGTCATCAAAGAACGCACCCATTGTGAGTGAATCTCTACCAATTCCCCGTTTTAATCATGTTTTGGGGTGTATCATGTGTCGTATAATTCTTTAATTTTATTTAAACACTTGTGCATACATCATATCCGTGATCAAATGTGTATCAAATGTGTATCAATTGTTGTGTGAATTATATGTAGATTGGATTTATCATTTTCAGTGCACGCATTTCATTAGGCCCATCAGTTCCCCGTGGGATACGGGTTGAGCATCAGGAGCCTCATTAGATCGGCTCCGTTTGATTGAGCCTTGATCTCACATACATCATCATTCATGTCATATACTCATCCAAAGTGGTTTGTGTTTGTTTATCTATATATGTTTGCTCACATGTGATTATTGCACGAATTTTCTTTATTTAATAAAACAAGAAATTAGTAAAGAAAGATGTTTTATCAAGGTTCACTCGCCAACTTTTGTTGACCCAAAATCTCCCCCGTTTTACACATGATACAGGTGATCCAGCTGAAACAGGAAACACTTAGGAAGGCCTAGAAGAACAAACAAGTTTATGCTTTGGAATAATTATGTAGTTTCATTTTCTTGTAATTGTATGAATTTTGTTTTGGATATTTAAGTTTATAATTTGAATTTAATAAATATGAAACATCTTAGTAAACATCATGAGCTTTGGTGATAACCCAATTATGCCCCGACTTTTATTCCGCTGCGGGTCGGGGTGTGACAGATTGGTATCAGAGCTTATGACTATAGGGATATAGGATAGGTTATTAGACCCTTAGAGCCTATACTATAGTTGATTAAAATTTTAAATTGTTTATGCGTTACATACAAAATTCATGATGTTTATATGCTTTATGTTTATTTTCACACTCAATGTTATGCAAGCATGCTCACAAATACATGTTATTATACAATGCTCATCATGAATCATATCCTCATAACATATCATATCCATGAGAGCACACACCTCACGATTCCCATGATTTTTGCAATGATTTTTGTATTTTTCAAATCACATCAAAGTGAGTTCTCATGACGGGCATGTAGTAACTGGAAGGGTACGAGTACCGGTAGTCGGAACGTCCTGTCTAGGCTTGGCATTCGTATAAATCCAAAATAAAGGACCAGTTTGCCTACCTGGGGACTAACGATGAGAGTACGCAGGACCTATTAGGCCAAAGCATGCTATACCAAACGTCGTGTGAGCTAACCCCACTTTGAGTTGTCATTGTGTCTACACCTGGACACCCTCCTACCATACATCTCGAAATCATATTTTACGATTTTCATTCGGGTGGTGCGAGTGTTAATCCGCCAACACCAATGTGAATCCTACCAAGCCCAATAGTCATGGGGGCCCACATGACTACACAGGCGATGGTATGGGGGACATTGGAGGCCCAAACATGAGCAAACCCAAGACATCCTATGGATGTAGTTAAATTATTGCCAATTATGTTGTTTTTCATTCTTTTTACGACACATGACACCTAGAAAATTCTTAAACTCACAATCTTCCTATGTATGTTCCTGTAGATGTCGGCTAGGCAACTACGTGGAGGTAGAAAGTCAGGAAGATCAAATGAACGCTTGGCCACACAAATTGCTAAACAAATGGCCGCAGTGCTTCCTGACATCGTGATTCAAGTTCAACAAGCTCTCACCGCAAATCCCATCAACCCTCCCAATCAAGAAGACCAGAGCGTCGCCAACCCTCCTTCCAAAAAGTGCTCCTACAAACACTTCAAATCTTGCGATCCCCCAAAGTATGAAGGGACCGAAGGTGTTACCGCCCTCCTTCACTGGTTTGAAGAAATGGAGAACACTTTCATCAATTGCGATTGTCCCGAGGACCGAAAGGTACGTTATGCAACTGGAAGACTGTTTGGGGTAGCCCTTACCTGGTGGAACACGGAAAAAGGTAAGCGAGGAGTTGAAGATGTCATGGCCTTAACATGGGAAGAGTTAAGGGAACTCATGACAAGACGCTTCTGTCCAAGAAGCGAAATTAAAAAGCTGGAAGATGAATTCCACTCACTGAAACAAAAGGAAGCAGATCACACTTCCTATAATAAGAGATTTCTCGAGCTGAACCAGATGATCCCTAATTTGTTCACCCCCGTGTACCGCTTGGTTGAACATTACATTCGAGGTCTTCCCTCGAAAATTCAAGACTCGGTTTTAAGCACTTCGCCTGCAACACTGGAAGCCGCGGGAGTTAGCTACAGAACTCACTGAAAATCGCATTCGAAACGGCAAATTCAAAGATGAAAAGAAGAAAGCACCCATAGAGACCTCAACTACAAACCACCCAGTCTCCTCCTCGAAGTTTGCTGGTAAGAGGAAACGAAACAGCAAGAATTTTGCTGTCACTCAAACCAACCCTCTTATCACTGCTGCACCAATCACCCAAATTGCTCCTCCAGCTGCACCATTCAAAAAGCCATACACCGGCCCACACCCAAAATGCAACCGTTGTCAATACCATCACCCTCCCGAAAATCCCTGCCAACATTGCACAAGCTGTGGCCGTGCGGGTCACACCATCCAAATCTGTCGTACTCTTCAACGAATGAACCGCAATCAACCCCCAACCCAAACCCACAATCAGATAGTGGGTCAAGCCCAACAACCCTTACTTCTACCACCTGCACAACACGTAGCCCAAACTTACTACCAACCCAACTACCCCATGATGCAACCCATGCGAGCTTGTTACAACTGTGGGGACCCAAACCACTTCAGGAACACTTGTCCACGCTTGGTGAACATCATCCATGCCCAAGCTCAAGCAAACCCGGTAAACCAAGCTAACCAAACTCCTCCACCTGCCAGAGGAAGAGCTTTCAACATCAATGCCAACCAAGCTAGGGCTGACAACAACGTGGTCAACGGTACGTTTCTCATCAATGGTA
Source organism: Scalesia atractyloides (assembly GCA_947069175.1). Taxonomy (NCBI): domain Eukaryota; kingdom Viridiplantae; phylum Streptophyta; class Magnoliopsida; order Asterales; family Asteraceae; genus Scalesia; species Scalesia atractyloides. The sequence continues at coordinate 79,579,467 of CAMTDV010001633.1, read as the reverse complement.
GTTATGCATCCATATTATTCGATACTGGTGCGGATAAGAGCTTCATGTCCTTAGAATTTAAACCTATCCTCAACCAAACTCGTGTTAATCTCATGGAATCTCTAACGGTGGAAGTTGCTGATGGAAAACCCGTTTCATTAAATTCTATTATACGCAATTGTACCCTAACTCTAAACGATCACGATTTTCCAATTGACCTTATTCCTATGAAGTTGGGAAGTTTCGATGTTATAATTGGTATGGACTGGCTCAGCCAGCATCACGCTGAAGTAGTGTGCCACGAAAAGTTCATTCGCATTCCTCTCGCAGACAATCAGACCCTACGTATTTTTGGGGAAACCCCTTCGAAAGGACTCAAACTAATGTCCTGCCTTCAAGCCCGAAGATATCTCCGTAAGAACTATGTCGCATTCCTAACTCACGTCGTCAAAAAGGGAAACAAGGAGAGGAAACTCGAAGATATCCCAGTTGTGAAAGAATTCCCACAAGTCTTTCCCGATGACATTTCAGGACTTCCTCCTGTGAGAGAAGTCGAATTCCGCATCGATCTTGTACCTGGCGCTACACCAGTCGCAAAATCTCCTTACAGGTTAGCCCCATCCGAAATGCAAGAGCTGGCCAGTCAACTGCAAGAGCTGACTGACAAAGGATTCATACGTCCTAGCTCCTCGCCTTGGGGTGCACCTGTTCTCTTTGTGAAGAAGAAAGATGGAACTTTTCGCATGTGCATTGATTATAGAGAACTCAACAAGTTAACGGTTAAAAATCGCTATCCACTACCTCGCATCGATGACCTCCTAGACCAACTTCAAGGCGCCACCTGCTTTTCAAAAATCGACCTTCGTTCTGGTTATCATCAGCTCAGAGTGCACGATGAAGATATCCCAAAAACCGCTTTCCGGACTCGTTATGGTCATTAGGAGTTCATGGTCATGCCTTTCGGTTTAACCAACGCCCCCGCTGTCTTCATGGATCTAATGAATAGGGTATGCAAACCCTACCTCGACCGTTTCGTCATAGTCTTCATCGACGACATCCTTATCTACTCCAAGTCTAAATCCGATCATGAACGACATCTTCGACTCATCCTTACACTCTTAAGGACTGAAAAGCTCTACGCTAAGTTCTCAAAATGCGAATTCTGGTTAGGAGAAGTACAATTCCTTGGACATGTCGTCAATGACAAGGGAATTCATGTTGATCCTTCAAAAATCAAGGCAGTGCAGGAATGGCAAGTGCCACGTACCCCTACCGAGGTAAGGTCATTTCTTGGTTTAGCTGGTTACTATCACCGCTTCATTGCCAATTTTTCCCGTATTGTTGTACCACTCACGGCCTTGACTCATAAAGGAAAACCCTTCATATGGGGACCTAAACAAGAGGAAGCCTTCCAAACTCTAAAGCAAAAACTTTGTGACGCACCTATCCTCACACTCCCTGAAGGTTGCGATGACTTTGTAGTGTATTGCGACGCATCAGGGCAAGGGCTAGGCTGTGTATTAATGCAAAGAGGAAAAGTGATAGCCTATGCCTCTAGGCAACTCAAGGTTCACGAGAAGAATTACACCACCCATGACCTGGAACTTGGAGCCGTTGTGTTCGCTCTCAAGATATGGAGACATTACCTCTACGGTACTAAGTGTGAAATATACACTGACCACAAAAGTCTCCAACATATCTTCAACCAGAAGGAGTTAAATATGAGGCAACGAAGATGGGTCGAACTTCTCAACGACTACGACTGTGAAATTCGGTATCATCCTGGCAACGCAAACGTGGTGGCTGATGCGCTCAGTCGAAAAGGTTAAGCGAACTCCATTCGTCTTCTATGTTCGCAAATTATAACCGACATCAAAGATCGAATCCGAGCAGCTCAACATGTTTCTGTAACAGAAAATGACGTACACGATGAGCTGTCATGTGGAGCTGAACTCAAAATCGAAACCAAATCCGACGGTATTCTATACTATTTAAATCGCATATGGATTCCTGATCGCGATAACCTTCGTGATTTCCTCATGAATGAGGCGCACAAAAGACGATACTCTGTACACCCAGGAGCCGACAAGATGTATCAAGACCTACGATACACCTACTGATGGCCTGGCATGAAAAAGGATATCGCTGTTTTTGTTCCAAGTGCCTTACCTGTTCCAAAGTAAAAGCTGAACATCAAAGACCTTCAGGACTTCTAGTCCAACCCGAAATACCTGTATGGAAGTGGGAAAACATAACCATGGATTTCATTACCGGGTTACCTCGCACCTCCAGTGGGTATGACACCGTATGGGTAATAATCAATCGTCTTACAAAGTCATCTCACTTCATCCCGATTCGCGAGGACTTCAAGAACGAGAAGTTAGCTCGTATCTACATCAGCGAGATCGTAAGCCATCATGGTGTACCATTAAGCATCATTTCAGACCGTGATGGTCGTTTCACTTCACTAACATGGCGAGCCGTACAAACCGCCTTGGGTACACGATTAGACCTCAGTACCGCTTTTCATCCTCAAACTGATGGCCAATCTGAACGCACCATCCAAACCCTTGAAGACATGCTGCGAGCATGTGTCATAGACTTCAAAGGGAACTGGGACGCTCACCTACCATTAGTGGAATTTTCGTACAACAATAGCTATCATTCAAGTATCGGCATGGCTCCTTTCGAAGCTTTATATGGTCGTAAGTGCCGATCTCCAGTATGTTGGCACGAAATTGGGGAAGCGCAAATCACCGGTCCAGAATTAATTCAAGAAACAACCGACAAGGTCCTTCAAATTAGAAACAATCTTCTAGCGGCTCAAAGTCGTCAAAAGAGTTATGCAGACAAACGTCGAAAGCCCTTGGAGTTTGACATTGGTGATCAAGTACTTTTAAAAGTATCACCGTGGAAGGGAGTGGTTTGTGTAACATCCGTCAAAAACCGGGTTAACCAAACCGGCTCGTTTATTAACTGAACAACAAGTTAAAATTTTCGTTGCGTATTTAATGCTCAAATTAATTTTAAACGATACATAATTAATAAGTATATTAGAATATAAAATTTATATTTGAAAATGTATTAAAAATAGTGAAATAAAAATTAATTACTGATGCCGGGTTTCGAACCCGGGTCAGCCGAGAGTATCAAAGTCTTAACTCACATCCATCCAACCACCCCGCCACTTGTGTTGTTTGATAACATATTGAAACAATTAATACATATAATAAAACTGGAAAATCAAACCCAGTCAACAGCGCGCCCAAATCCGCAAACGCCGGAAAATCCGACGATTTCGCCAATTATCGTCGGTTACTTTTGACTTAACGTAAGAATTAACGACGCCATCGGTTATAACCGATGTCCAGTTCCGCGACATCCGTCGTAACCGCCGGAGAACGGCTGACCAATGAATCGAGACGAGAAATAGACCCAATTTAACTTGATTCTTCCCTATAAATGCACACCCTAGCCTCTGGTAAACTTTTCGCTCAAAATCGCACCGATTCTTGAATCAATTTCACTCGCCGGAAAATCTCTGCAAGTCGCCGGAAAACCGAGACTTTCATCAACACGGTAAATACCTCGATTTTTTCTGTTTCAATCCGTTGTTAGACTGTTACTAACTTCAAACCAACAATCAGAATCAATCCCAGACGACATAGCTGGAATATTCAGCTCTCGCCGGAAAACTTCTGGAATTTCCAATCTCACGCTGTGAATCGGTATGAACATTCAAAACTTCTGTTAATTCTTGTTTAGTACCCCACTTTCATAACTAATCAATCAAAATTGTTATTTATCCGAACAGCCGAAGTTCACAAAACAGAACCGGCGATCCTTGCCGGAGTTCTGAAAAAGACGACCTGTTCCGGTACTTTATTTTCCCAAACCCTCTCCGTTCATTACCTTTCAATTGCTCATAATATTCGTTAACCGAATTAAACAAGAAACAGTTGGTTTAACCGTTGTCGGTGTTTTGAACGAAGAAGACGAAGTCGTGTATGATATAAGATTAATTAAAATCGGTATTATAAACGGGTTAGACACACAGTCCAGCGGTGGACTGTGTGCAAACAATACGCATACGTCCCGAGTTCGATCCTTGACACACGCACATTCGCTGTAATAAAAATGTCTTTTTTTAAACTAAACCGGATCCACACGCAGTAAGATGTTAAGTATAATAAAAACCGTAATATTTACCAAGTTAGACACACAGTCCAGCGGTGGACTGTGTGCCAAACTAAACCACAGGTCCCGGGTTCGAGATATGTGGAGAGCACCGATTCCATGCAATTAAATCCTTTTTAAATAAATGATTTTCAGATTAAAGTAAATAGTGTATAAGTATAATTAAAAACAGAAATATTTCGGGTTAGACACGTAGCTCAGTTGGTAGAGCTGCGTGCACGCGTACGGGAGGACTCGGGTTCGAGCCTTGCCCGGCGCATACATACACACGATCGAACCGGTCAAACAGTCAACAGTCACAGTCAAACAGTCAACGGTCAATGGTCAACCCAAAAAGTCAACATTTTTTTTTATATTTTTATTTATTTATTTAATTTAAAAATCAATTAAAAATACTTAAAAATAACGTTTTAAAGTTAGAAAATAGCCTTAAACTCACAAAAAATATATCCAAAAATCCTACTAAAATTGATTAATAAAATCCGCTTATTTACCGAACCGTTATGTTATTATCTAGGTTAGTTTCTCTCGTGGTTAAATCCAAATTCGTGCGCATTCATCATCAATCCAAGAAACGCAACCACTGTGAGTGAATCTTACAACTCCCCTTTTTATTACACGTTTTGGGGTGTATCATGTGTCGCTTAAACTAATTCGTTTATTCAAACTCGTGCTATACCATATTATGATCTAAACTTAGAATGTAAATATTGTTTGTAGTTTTGTATTACATATTGTCAAGTTGTATGCAAATTATTTGTTAGGTCCATCAGTTCCTCGTGGGAGACGAGTTGAACAACGCGTGCCTTAAAATTCATTCATTAGGCCCATCAGTTCGTTGAACAACGCGTGCCTTAAAACTCATTCATTAGGCCCATCAGTTCGTAGAACAACGCGTGCCTCAAAACTCATTCATTAGGCCCATCAGTTCCTCGTGGGAGACGAGTTGAACAACGCGTGCCTCAAAACAATCTATTATTGTATGTGTGTGCATTATTTAATATTAAGTGTTTTGTGAATAAATTTACATCTACATTTACTCAAATGTGGTTATGCACTTTATTTTATAATCAATTCAATAAACTTGTTTAAATGTTTTTCATAGGATTCACTCGCCAACTTTTTGTTGATCCAAAAACCATTTTTACACATGATACAGGTGAACAGGATGAAGCATGGAAAACATAGGAAAAGTGCCTTAGAAGAAAATAATGAAGTCTATAAAGATGTATAGAACATGTTGTAATTATGATTGTATGATCTCCTTTAGATTGTAATAATAAATATGGAACATTATAATAAATGTCATGAGCTTTGATGAAAACCCAATCATGCCCCAATCACCTTTTCCGCTGCGGGTTGGGGTGTGACAGTTCGTTTTGGCCAGAAGGGCAAGCTAGCACCACGCTACGTAGGACCTTTCAAGATACTCGAAAGAGTAGGTCCTGTAGCATACAAGCTTGACCTACCAGAAGAACTCAACAGAATTCATCCCACATTTCACGTATCAAACTTGAAAAAGTGCCTCGCCGATGAAAATCTCCATATTCCTCTAGAAGACATTCAAGTCGATGAATCGATGTACTTTGTTGAAAGACCGGTAGAAATCATAGACTTCGGAGAGAAGCGTTTAAGGCGAAGTCGTATTCCAATTGTCAGGGTACATTGGGAGTCGAAACGAGGACCCGAGTTTACTTGGGAACGTGAAGACTCAATGCGCGAAAAATACCCGCATCTCTTTCCAGTTACCACTACTACCTAAATTTCGAGACGAAATTCCTAAAAGTAGGGGATACTGTAACATTCGTCGAAAAACGGGTTTCAAAACCCGCTTCGTTTAATAACCAAGTATTCAGTTATAAATTTTCGTTGCGTATTTATTGTTCAGATTATTTTAAATAATACATAATTAATAAACATTTTAGAATTTAAAAACCATAATTAATAAATAATAAAAATAAGTGAATAGAAAATAAAATGGAGCCGCCGGGTCTCGAACCCGGGTCTCCCACAAACACAAACACACACCACACCACTCCGCCACACACTTTCTTTGTGACAAATACTGAAACAAATAAGACTTAAAGTAAAACCCGAAATCAAAACCGGAAATCAACGTGCGCTCAGAACGCGAAATCGCCGGAGAAAAACCAAGACTCCGCTAATGTTGCCTTTCCCCCTTAACTGAAACACGTAAACTAAATTCGACATCAGTTATAACCGTTGCCGGCAATCAATTTAGTCAAAAACCGTCGAAATCATTGACCGCGAACTTTGACCTTAATTCAAACCCAAATCAGCTGTTCCACCTTATAAATACCCACTTGAACTTCCTGAAAACCTTTCGCTCAGAACCACGTTCGTTTTCGAAGCTTTATTCCTTCCAAAACACGTCGCCGGAGATTTTCGCATTCGTCGGAATTTCACCGGAAAACCGAGGCTTTACTCCTAATCGGTATAATTCTCAACTCTTTTTTTTGTAATCCATTATTCGGCATGTATTAACCTTAATCGGTCAACCAGAGTCTGTCTCAGACAACGTCGCCGGAAATTCTCGCACTCGCCGGAATATCACTGGAGAACCGAAGCCTCACTGCCGATCGGTATAATCATCTAGACCTTCTTGCTATCTCTTGCTTAGTAATCTAATTGCTCAAAACAATAATCGAAACTGTTAATTCAGTTCGTTCAGCCGGAATCACTATCGGAAATTTTTAAGTGAAGAAGATGAAGTTGAATATGTGCATTAATATAATTAAAATCGGATATTTAACCGGGTTGGACACACAGTCCAGCGGTGGACTGTGTGCAAATACAATACACACGTCCAGGGTTCGAATCGCACACGTTACCGACTTTCAGAAATAAAATCAACATTTTTAAAACCTAACCAGATCAAGTCACAGTATATACATAAGAGGAATATAATCCAGTAGTTAAACAGATTAGACACACAGCCCAACTGGTTGGGCTGTGCGCACTCGAACCGAAGGTCCCGAGTTCGACTCCGGGTCTCTGCAACCGGTTCGACCATATAAATCATTTTTAATAAAAACCAAATAAGGTTAAGGTTAATTAGTATATATATATATATATATAATTAAAACAGAGAATATTCCAGGTTAGACACGTAGCTCAGTTGGTAGAGCTGTGTGCACTTATACGAGAGGTCCCGAGTTCGAACCTCACTAGCCGCATAGAATAAACACAGTCTGACCAGTCAGACCCGGTCAACTGTCAGAAAGTCAACCCAATTTTTATTATTTTTATTTATTTATTTAATTGGAAAATTAATTAAAAATACTTAAAAATAGGATTTTTAAAGTTAGAAAATTTCCTTAAACTCACAAAAATAAATCTAAAAATCCCATTAAGAGCACTAATTAAAAATATTAATCTCAAATAAAATTTATTTATTTATCGAATCAGTTTGTTATTATCTAGGTTAGTTTTTCCCTCGTCGATTGAATCATAAATTCGTGCGCCTTCATCGTCATCAAAGAACGAACCCATTGTGAGTGAATCTCTACCAATTCCCCGTTTTAATCATGTTTTGGGGTGTATCATGTGTCGTATAATTCTTTAATTTTATTTAAACACTTGTGCATACATCATATCCGTGATCAAATGTGTATCAATTGTTGTGTGAATTATATGTAGATTGGATTTATCATTTTCAGTGCACGCATTTCATTAGGCCCATCAGTTCCCCGTGGGATACGGGTTGAGCATCAGGAGCCTCATTAGATCGGCTCCGTTTGATTGAGCCTTGATCTCACATACATCATCATTCATGTCATATACTCATCCAAAGTGGTTTGTGTTTGTTTATCTATATATGTTTGCTCACATGTGATTATTGCACGAATTTTCTTTATTTAATAAAACAAGAAATTAGTAAAGAAAGATGTTTTATCAAGGTTCACTCGCCAACTTTTGTTGACCCAAAATCTCCCCCGTTTTACACATGATACAGGTGATCCAGCTGAAACAGGAAACATTTAGGAAGGCCTAGAAGAATAAACAAGTTTATGCTTTGGAATAATTATGTAGTTTCATTTTCTTGTAATCGTATGAATTTTGTTTTGGATATTTAAGTTTGTAATTTGAATTTAATAAATATGAAACATCTTAGTAAACATCATGAGCTCTGGTGATAACCCAATTATGCCCCGACTTTTATTACGCTGCGGGTCGGGGTGTGACATTAGGTTACTGAATATAATAATAATAATATATCTTTATCAGGCAGAAAAAAGGTCCAATCCTCTGCCTAGAGGAATAATCATCAGACTAGATGAATAATCATCTGCTCTAGTCAAACTGATCTCTTTAAAACTTTATCTTCATAAGTACCTTTGTAAACACTTCATCTTTACTAGTTGTGGGCGGCCTTCTCATTAATGAACCTGAAGGCGTGTTGAAGCTCCCACTAAGCTTCAACTCATCGGTCACTTCTCGGCCCCTTGCGGCTCCCACTTAAACGAATTGTCGGGCCCTGAGAAAAATTGGGAACCAACACTCTCCATCATAAGCAGGCAATTCACTGGAGAGACTTTCATCGCTGGAATACAAGTTCTCTTAACCCATTGTCGTTTGGGAGCTCTGATTGAAGCACTGCTCCCACTGCCACGAAAACCCTTGACTGGTTTCTTGTAACATCCGTAAAAAATCGGGTTAACCAAACCCGCTTCGTTTATTAACCGAACATCCAGTTAAAATTTTCGTTGAATATTTAATGCTCAAATTAATTTTATACGATACATAATTAACAAATATATTATAATTTAAAAACTATAATTAATAATCAATAATAAATAATGAAATAAAAATTATTTGCGGACGCCGGGTTTCGAACCCGGGTCACTCTCAAGATCAAACAGCCAACACACCACTCCGCCACTTGTGTTACTTGTTGAAATATTGAAACAATTAATACTTAATAAAAAACTCGAAACTCAAAACCAGCGCGCTCAAATCCGCAGACGCCTGAAAATACGCGAAGTTACGACGGTTTCCTTTGACTCCGGAATCAAGCAAGTATAACGGATGATAAACATCGGTTATAACCGAAAACTCGATTCAATTTCATTCATGAACCGTGAATTTCATAACCGAAAACTTGAAATCACATATACTTAAAAATACATTCAGTCAGGAAAACCCAACTCGCTTATTCACTCGAATCAGCTCTCAACACACTCGCTAACCTCCCTACAAGTCCCTAATCAGCAAGAACAACTCGCCGGAAATTTTCTGCAACTCGCCGGAAAACCGAACCCATTTCAACACTGTGCTTTACTCTAAAAATAGGACTGTTAGAGCTTCGATAGAAGTCACCCACACTCGCCTCAACTCCCTGTAAAGCCTCTGTCGCAAGTCAAGCTTCGCCGGAAAAATTGGAACTCGCCGGAGTTGGTCACTGGAATCGCCAAAGTGCTGTTCTCCAGGGGTATGAACCTTTAAAACCTTTTTACATTCACATATAATTCCGTTAATTCGTAAACCAATAATCAGAATCGATTAGATAAAGATAACAGTCGGATTTTGTTTTCTAGGTAATGTTTACGAAGAAGATGAAGTTTTGGATTGTATTTATATGTAATATAAATCGGGTTATATCTCGGGTTAGAAAACACAGTCCAGCGGTGGACTGTGTGCAAACAACTAGCGCACGTCTCGAGTTCGATCCCTGACCCAACCTCACTCTCTGAAATAAAAATGCTCTTTTTAAAACCGAACCGGGTTGACTCACTGAAAGATGTTAAGTATAATAAAAACCAGTATATTAACCAGGTTAGACACACAGTCCAGCGGTGGACTGTGTGCAACGTTGAATCACAGGTCCCGGGTTCGAGACCTGTTGAGGGCACCGGTCCGATATAATTAAATCCTTTTTAAATAAATGATTTCGGATTAAATTAAATAGTGTACAAATATAATTAAAAACAGAAATATTTCGGGTTAGACACGTAGCTCAGTTGGTAGAGCTGCGTGCACGCGTACGGGAGGTCACGGGGTCGAGTCTCACCCAGCGCATACATACACACGGTCCGACCGGTCAACTGGTCATAAAGTCAAAAAATTTTATTTTCTTTTATTTATTTATTTTATTTAAAAATCAATTAAAAATACTTAAAAATAATATTTTTAAAGTTAGAAAATTTCCTTGAACTCACAAAAATAAACCTAACAATCCCATTAAGAACACTAATTAAAAATATTAATCTCAAATAAAAGTTTATTTATTTATCGAACTATTATGTTATTATTTAGGATAGTTCCCTTGCCGATTAAATCCGAATTCGTGCGCATTCATCATCAATCCAAGAAACGCACCCACTGTGAGTGAATTCTTACAAATTCCCCTTTTTATTCATGTTTTGGGGTGTATCATGTGTCGCTTAAACTAATTCGCTTATTCAAACTCGTGCTATACCATATTATGATCTAAACTTAGAATGTAAATATTGTTTGTTGTTATGTATTACATATTGTCAAGTTGTATGCAAATTATTTGTTAGGCCCATCAGTTCCTCGTGGGAGACGAGTTTAACAACGCGTGCCTTAAAACTCATTCATTAGGCCCATCAGTTCGTAGAACAACGCGTGCCTCAAAACTCATTCATTAGGCCCATCAGTTCCTCGTGGGAGACGAGTTGAACAACGCGTGCCTCAAAACAATCAGTTGTTGTATGTGTGTGCAATATTTAATATTATGTGTATTGTGAATAAATTTACATCTACATTTACTCATATGTGGTTATGCACTTTATTTTATAATCAATACAATAAACACGTTTAAATGTTTTTCATAGGATTCACTCGCCAACTTTTTGTTGACCCAAAAACCATTTTTACACATGATACAGGTGGACAGGATGAAGCAAGGAACATATAGGAAAGTGCCTTAGAAGAAAAATAATGAAGTCTAGAGAGATGTATAGAACATGTTGTACTTGTATGATTTGATTGTATGATCTTCTTTAAAATTGTAATAATAAATATGAAACATTATAATAAATGTCATGAGCTTTGATGAAAACCCAATCATGCCCCGATCACCTTTTCCGCTGCGGGTCGGGGTGTGACATTTCTCTAAACCTTTCCTAGCACGTTCAACCTAAAACTGACCTGTGACTCTGGGTTTATCTCCTACAAAACAAACCACCCTCTGCCCCGAGATTCTTTGAACCGGATCTTGGTCTTCTTCTGAACTAGGAGGACCTATCCATCGGGCCGTACATTGACCATGTACAGCCCCTCTTCTTGCTACGTGTAACTACTAAATTTCCCTTAATTACCTTCCACTATCCACTACCGAACTTAACCTCGTGACCCAGATCATCCAGCTACCCGACTGAAATAAGCATTTTCTTCAAGCCTGGAATAACTCTCACGTCTCTTAAAGTCTAAGTAGATCCAACTGAAGTAACTAGGTCAATATCACCCATTCATGTGACATCTAAGACTTTTTCATTTGCAAGTTGTACCTTACCAAAATCCCCAATTTTAAGATTCCGTAGTGCTTCACTGATGTGGGTAGCGTGAAATGAAGCACCTGAATCCATAACCCAGGAATCCACACTGCTCTCCACGTTATAGGTCAAAACTTCGTCATCTGAGTGGTCTACTACAACGTTAACTTCTTTCTTGTCGTTTGGACATTGATTCCTGAAATGTCCAACCTCTTTATAGTTCCACCAGGTTACATCATTTCGATCCCTGGACTGACTCCTCTTTCAATTCTTACTGCCACTACCACTGTTGAATTTCTTCTTCTGACGTCTTCGCCCAAAATAAGATCCCACATCTTCACAAATGTAAACTTGCTTGTATCTGAAGAGCTCGTAACAGCAGTTACAGTTCCGGACTAACTATCAGGTAATGAGGACAATAACAGTAGGGTTTGGACCTCATCATCAAACTTGATATTCACATACACCAACCGAGACAAGATCGAGTTTAAGTTATTGATGTGCGCTATGACCGAATCACCTTCCCACATCCTAGTATTCACAAGCTCTCGAATAAGACAAACCTTGTTCGCTGTAGAAGGCTTCTCATACATGTTCATGTTCGATAATGCTGACATCCTTCCTTTAGCTGAGGTCTCCTTCTGGATATTAAATGCAACATTCTCTGATAAGAGAAAACATTATCACTGCTCTGACTTTCTTATCCATCTTATCCCAATCTGCTTGTAGTGCTTCAATCTGCATCTTCCATTAACCAAACTTTTTCTGGCTTTTCATTATCGAGCACTATATCCAAGTCTTTTTGACAAAGTAGTGCTTCAATCTGCATCTTCCACCAACCAAACTTTTTCTCGTCAAACTTTTTGTTTTGGGTTTTTCCGTCTTCTACCATGATAAACAAAATAACACGACTAATCGAAAAACTGAAACCGAAATATAAATTGAAAATCAACACTGAAACAAATAGAAACAGGAAATGGTTAATCAACACGAAATAAATAGAAACAAATATAAATTCAAAATCAACACTGAAAATCTACCTGATTCACGTTTCTTTTGATCTTCAAACAAACGGTTAAGCACTCGTATCTCAAAGCTTATCTCTTTCATCAAAGTTGAGGGGCTTCTTTGTCAATAATGGAAACTTGATTTTCCCTTAAAAGAAAAGAGAAATAAACATGGTATGTGCTCTTCTTCTTTCGGCGCTACCTTGCTCCCACAACTTCACAAAAATCAGTCACAAAGGTGCAAAATCAAAGCCCTAATCTTCAATTTTGGATCCCTAGATGCGATCTCTAGCAACAAGGATCTCTGATTTTGGAATCGTAGGTGGCGACTACTGGGTTATCGAAACCCTAGTCGCAATTTGCAGTAGAAGTCTTCAATCCGAGCCCTAACCGGAGTTAGGAACTGATGGCGGCTCCTGTGCTAGCAATGGCTGGTTTAGAAACCCTAGTCGCGATGTCGACGACTGTGACTGAAACCCGAGACCACGTCTTGTTCTTCGACAGGTAAGTGTTCTTCTCCTTTACCTCTTACCTAGTTCGTGTGAATTAATCAAGAGCATGAGCTCTGATACCAGTTATCGGGCCAGACCAGATATCACACGAACAATAGAACAATATGCAGCAAGTGTAACATCCGTCAAAAACCGGATTTATCAAACCCGCTCCGTTTATTAACCGAACAATCAGTTAAAATTTCGTTGGGTATTTAATGCCCAAATTATTTTTAAACGATACATAATTAATAAGTATATTGGAATATATAATTTATATTTGAAAAAGTATTTAAAATAAGGAAATAAAAATAAAAGGCTGCTGCCGGGTTTCGAACCCGGGTCAGCCAGCGAATTCAGCAATGCCTTAACACTCATCCATCCAACCACTGCGCCACTTGTGTTTCTTGTTCATTATTGGAAACAATTAATACATAACATAAATCTCGAATTCAAAACCGACGCGCCCAATCGCAGTCGTCGGAAATCCCGACGATTTCGCCGAGATTGGACGGTTTCTTCTGTTTTAACCGAAGCCTTAACTATTACATCGGTTATAACCGACGTCTGAACCCGCGACACAAGTCATAACGCCGGAAAACTTATTGACCGATGAATCAAGACGGAAAACGGACTAGATTCGTCGATGTCCTGCCCTATAAATACCCCCTCTAACCTCTGTTAGCTTTTTCGCTCACAATCACACTCTTTCCCGACGTAAATTCACTCGCTGGAGAATTTCTGCAACTCGCCGGAAAACCGAGCCTTTCACCTCTGAGCCTTACTGAACACCAAGAGCTCATACCGAAGCCACCTACACTCATCTCAAACTCCCTGAAGACCCTCTGCCGCAAGACACACGTCGCCGGAGTAACCTGCTGACATCGGAGCTTCGCCGGCGAAACAGAGGAGCCACTGTTCGGTATATCTTACACTTAATCTCTCGTTCTTTTTATTTATCGCACATGTAATTAATCACAACACACTAAGGAACATGATTAAAATCGTTGAACGAGTCAGACACCGATTCTGGTTAAGTCTAACGAAGAAGACCAAGTTTCAGTTGTATATATGTTTAATTAAAATCAAGATATATCTCGGGTTAGACACACAGTCCAGTGGTGGACTGTGTGCAAATAAAACACGCTTACGTCCCGAGTTCGATTCTTGTCCCACGCACACTCGCCTTAATAAAAATGTTCCTTTTTTTTACCGAACCGGATTCACTGCAATAGATGTTAAGTTTAATAAAAACCGGAATAATAACCAAGATAGACACACAGTCCAGTGGTGGACTGTGTGAACGTTTAAACCACATGTCATGAGTTCGAGTCCAGACTACCGCACCGGTCCGGACAATTATCAAACTTTTTATTTAAAGCAGAAACGAAATTATTTAGTTTGTATATAAGTATAATAAAAATTAGATTATTTAACAAGTTAGACACACAGTCCAGCGGTGGACTGTGTGTTAACCTAAACCACAGGTCCCGGGTTCGAGACCTGTGGAGACCACCGAGCGAGTCATTTAAATTGTTTTTGAAATAAATGATTTTCGGATTAATTCAATTAGTATATAAATATAATTAAAAACAGAAATATTTCGGGTTAGACACGTAGCTCAGTTGGTAGAGCTGCGTGCACGCGAACGGGAGGTCTCGGGTTCGAGCCTCACCCGGCGCACACAATTACACAATAAAATCGGTCAACGGTCAACAAGTCAACAGGTCAACAGTCAAAAATCAACAATTTTTTTATTAATTTTATTTAATTATTTATATTAAAAATACTTAAAAATAACATTTTTAAGGTTAGAAAATAGCCTTAAACTCACAAAAATACATCCAACAATCCTACTAAAATTGATTAATAAAATCCGCTTACTTACCGAACCATTATGCCATTATCTAGGTTAGTTTCACTCGTGGTTAAAACCAACTTCGTGCGCATTCAACATCATCAACCGAACGCACCCAATGTGAGTGAATCTTACAACTCCCCTTTTTAATTACACGTTTTGGGGTGTGTCATGTGTCACTAAAATTAACTCGTTTATTTAAACTTGTGCCATACCATATTGTGATCTAAACTTAGATTGTATATATTGTTTGTAGTTATGTATTTCATATTGCCAAGTTATATGCAATTCATTCATTAGGCCCATCAGTTCCTCGTGGGAGACGAGTTGAGCAGCGCGTGCCTCAAAACAAATCCATTATTGTTCGTGTGTGCATTATTTAATATTAAATGATTTGTGAATAAGTTTTCATCTATTTTTACTCATGTGTGGTTGTGCACTTTATTTTATAATCAATTCAATAAACTTGTTCAAATGTTTTTCATAGGATTCACTCGCCAACTTTTTGTTGATCCAAAACCATTTTTACACATGATACAGGTGAACAGGATGAAGCAAGGAAAACATAGGAAATGCCTTAGAAGAAAACAATGAAGTCTAGAATGATGTTTAGGACATGATGTAATTATGATTGTATATTTCCCATTAAATTGTATTAATGAATATGAAACGTCATAATAAATGTCATGAGCTTTGATGATAACCCAATCATGCCCCGATCACCTTTTCCGCTGCGGGTCGGGGTGTGACAGATTGGTATCAGAGCCATGACTATAAGAATATAGGATACGTTATTAGACCCTTAGAGCCTATACTATAGTTGCCTAAATTTTAATTGTTTAGGTGGTTACATACAAACTTATGATGTTTATTTGTTTCATATTTGTTTATACTTACAGTCAAACATACATACTTACATACACATTCATCATACATATTTCAATGTTCATATATTCAAATCATCTTCATACTTTTGTTATTCAAAGATTTTGTCACAATTTTCAAATCTCATCAAAGTAAGTTCTGCGACGGGCATGTAGTAACTGGAAGGGTACAAGTACCGGTAGTCGGAACGTCCTGTCTAGGTTGGCATTCGTATAAATCCAATATAACGGACCAGTTTGCCTACCTGGGGACTACGATGAGAGTACGAAGGACCTATTAGGCCAAAGCATGCCACACCAAACGTCGTTCGAACTAACCCCACTTTGAGGTGTCACCGTGTCTATACCTGGACACATTCCGAATATCATACGTTACATACATATTTCTCGATTTTCTCCGGGTTTTAGTGTACGTAACCAGGCTAACACATGCGAACCATATGAAAAACCCGGTATTCATGGGGGCCCACATGATTACGAAGGTGAAGTATGGCGGCATGCAAGGCCCAATGACGAGCAAAGCCCAAGACATCCTATGGATGTAGTAGATTTATTTTTCTATATTTATTTTATGAATGTTCATTCCTAAGTACGACCCATGATCCCAAAAACATCCAACTCATACTCTTGATATGTATTCCTTGTAGATGTCTTCTAGCCTCGCCCGTAGGAAGATGAGAGCAGGAAAAGCCCGCGAGCGCATGGCTGCCCTAATCGCTCAACAAATGGCTGTCGTAATACCCAACATTGTAATCCAAGTCCAACAAGCACTTACCGCTAATCCTGTCAACCAAGAAGATCAAAATGTTATCAACCCTCCCCCAAATACCACTAAATGCACCTACAAGCATTTCAAATCATGCGACCCTCCAAAATACGAAGGGACTGAAGGTGTCACCGCTCTCCTCCATTGGTTTGAAGAAATGGAGAACACTTTTCTAAATTGCGATTGCCCCGATGATCGCAAAGTGCGATATGCTACTGGTCGTTTATATGGAATAGCACTTACTTGGTGGAATACAGAGAAGGCCAAACGAGGCGTTGACGATGCTATGACTTTGACTTGGGAAGAGTTGAAGGAAATCATGACAAGACGGTTTTGCCCAAGGAGCGAAATCAAGAAATTAGAAGATGAGTTCTATTCGTTGAAGCAAAAGGAAGGCGACCACACCACATACAACAAAAGATTCATCGAGTTAAATCAAATGGTTCCCAACTTGTTCACTCCCCTCTACCGTTTGATCGAGCACTACATTCGAGGTCTTCCGTCAAAGATTCAGGACTCTGTAATAAGTACCACGCCTGCAACTTTGGAAGCAGCAATGGAGTTAGCTACAGAGCTCACCGAAAACCGAATCCGGAACAAAGACTTCAAGGAGGAGAAGAAGAAGGATAAGGCATCGACTGAAACTTCAAACTCCACCCAAACCGAATCCCCTTCTCACCCCACTTTTAAAAGAAAACGAGATAGGCAACTTTTCGCTGTCACACAACGTAATCAACCAATTTCACAAGCCATACCCATCCAAGCTATCCCAATCACTCAAGTAGCACCCAACTCAACTTACCCAAATAAGAAACCATACCTTGGACCTCACCCTCGATGTAACACCTGTTTTCATCACCATCCCCTTACCTTACCTTGTCGACTATGTGCAAATTGTGGACGCTATGGTCATTTGAGCAAGGTTTGCCGCACCCCTCAAAACCAAATCTCTCCCCCTACTCAAAACATGATCCAAACATATCAACAACCCCAATACCCCATGTTTCCATATGTTTGAGCTTGCTTCAATTGTGGCGACCCTACCCACTTTAGAAACACGTGCCCTCGATTGATTAACATAATAAACGCTCAAGCTCAATCAAATCCAGTTAACCGAGTAAATCAAGAAAACCCAATCACTAGGCCACCAGCAAGAGGAAGAGTTTTCAACATCAACGCCAATCCTGTCGAAGATAATGACGGCCCAAACGAAACCACCCAACTAGTCCCCTTCACCGAAAATCAAGATTCAACTCCAACCGCTTAGTTTTTATGTTTTTTTTTCTTTATGTTATCTCCATTTTCCCATATCCCAGTTATAAATTGGAATCTTATCCAAGGATCCTAATGCGAATTACTATTTCAGTTTGTTTTTGTTTTAAAGTCACATAGAACTAATCATAACTTATGGATAAAGCCAATGAAAATTTGACAAGAATATGGTGGATACGCCGCTGGTACTTCCTATATATAAGTATTCTTGCCAAAGGATCAGAGGCATTATCTG
Organism: Scalesia atractyloides; assembly: GCA_947069175.1. Taxonomy (NCBI): domain Eukaryota; kingdom Viridiplantae; phylum Streptophyta; class Magnoliopsida; order Asterales; family Asteraceae; genus Scalesia; species Scalesia atractyloides. Next base: position 79,561,300 of record CAMTDV010001633.1, on the reverse strand, counting down.
GCGGTTATGAGAAGTTCCATGTGGAATTTAGCATTGTCTTGATTGAAGTTTGTTTTGTACTTACTGATTTAGCATTTATGGCGTCTTATCATTTAAGGAAATTGGATTGTATTCCATTTCTACATAGACTGACCTCTCCATCACAACAAACGAGAGAGGTATTGTCATCATTCAAACATGGATACTATCAGAATTAAGACTCAAGTTTTGGTTGTTGTGGTTGTTTTAGAGTCACATAGAACTAATCATAACTTGCGGATAAAGTCAATGAAAATTTGACAAGAATATGGTGGATACGCCACTGGTACTTCCTATATATAAGTATTCTTGTCAAAGGATCAGAGGCATTATCAGGCGGTTATGAGAGGTTCCATGTAGGATTTAGTATGTTTTGGTCAAAGTTTGTTCATCATACATTTCAGCGTATTCAATTTCATCATTTAAAGAAGTTGAGCTATGTCTCACTTCCACAATGACTAACCTCTCTATCACAACAAACGAGAGAGGTATTGTCATCATTCAAACGTGGATACTATCAGAATTAAGACTTAAGTTTTGGTTGTTGTGTTTGTTGTAGAGTCACATAGAACTAATCATAACTTGCAGATAAAGTCAATGAAAATTTGACAAGAATATGGTGGATACGCCGCTGGTACTTCCTATATATAAGTATTCTTGCTAAAGGATCAGAGGCATTATCAGGCGGTTATGAGAAGTTCTATGTAGGATTTAGTATTATTTTGGTTGAAGTTTGTGTTATACTCCCTGATTTAGCATTCATATCATCTCATTATTTAAAGAAATTGGATTGTGTTCCATTTTCTACATAGACTAACCTCTCCATCATAACAAACGAGAGAGGTACTGTCATCATTCAAACATGTATACTATCAGAATTTAGACTCAAGCTGTGGTTGTTGTGTTGTTTATGTTTTAGAGTCACATAGGACTAATCATAATTTACTGATAAAACCAATGAAAATTTGACGAGAATATGGTGGATACGCCGCTGGTACTTCCTATATATAAGTATTCTCGCCAAAGGATCAGAGGCATTATCAGGCGGTTATGAGAAATTCCATGTAGGATTTAGTATTGTCTTGGTTGAAATTTGTGTTACATTCATATCATCTCGCCATTCAAAGAAATTGGATTGTGTTCTATTTCTACATAAACTAACCTCTCCATCATAACAAACGAGAGAGGAACTGTCACCATTCAAACATGTATGTTATCAGAATCTGGACTCAAATATTGGTTGTTGTGTTTATTTATGTTCTAGAGTTACATCATAGAACCAATCATAACTTACTGATAAAACCAATGAAAATTCGACAAGAATATGGTGGATACGCCGCTGGTACTTCCTATATATAAGTATTCTTGTCAAAGGATCAGAGGCATTGTCAGGCGGTCATGAGAAGTTCTATGTAGGATTTAGTAATTTCTTGGTACATTGGTTGTGGCGTTTATTTATGTTCTAGAGTCACATCATAGAACCAATCATAACTTACTGATAAAACCAATGAAAATTTGACAAGAATATGGTGGATACGCCGCTGGTACTTCCTATATATAAGTATTCTTGTCAAAGGATCAGAGGCATTGTTAGACGATTATGAGAAGTTCCATGTAGGTTGTAGTATTAGAAGTTTTGCTTTAGGATATAACCATATCTTCCCAAACATATCAAAACTCTTACGCATGAAATCATACTTAGTGAATCAACTCTGCTTATCAATATTTTTACGTAGGCAACAAAAAGCGATTCCTGTAGCAGGGTACTCAACCCTTACAAGGGACGTTACCGCCTCGAACAAAAATTTAAACACTTACTCTTTTTCTAAGTATGTAACTGTCAAACTAAACACCATCCTTTCTAGACAAATATGTCACTACTTAAATTTCGGGACGAAATTTCTAAAAAGCAGGGGATACTGTAACATCAGTCAAAAACCGGATTTACCAAACCCGCTCAGTTTATTAACCGAACAATCAGTTAAAAATTTCGTTGCGTATTTAATGCCCAAATTATTTTTAAACGATACATAATTAATAAGTATATTGGAATATATAATTTATATTTGAAAAAGTATTTAAAATAAGGAAATAAAAATAAAAGGCTGCTGCCGGGTTTCGAACCCGGGTCAGCCAGCGAATTCAGCAATGCCTTAACACTCATCCATCCAACCACTGCGCCACTTGTGTTTCTTGTTCATTATTGGAAACAATTAATACATAACATAAATCTCGAATTCAAAAACGACGCGCCCAATCGCAGTCGTCGGAAATCCCGACGATTTCGCCGAGATTGGACGGTTTCTTCTGTTTTAACCGAAGCCTTAACTATTACATCGGTTATAACCGACGTCTGAACCCGCGACACAAGTCATAACGCCGGAAAACTTATTGACCGACGAATCAAGACGGAAAACGGACTAGATTCGTCGATGTCCTGCCCTATAAATACCCCCTCTAACCTCTGTTAGCTTTTTCGCTCACAATCACACTCTTTCCCGACGTAAATTCACTCGCCGGAGAATTTCTGCAACTCGCCTGAAAACTGAGCCTTTCACCTCTGAGCCTTACTGAACACCCAGAGCTCATACCGAAGCCACCCACACTCATCTCAAACTCCCTGAAGACCCTCTGCCGCAAGACACACGTCGCCGTAATAACCTGCTGACATCGGAGCTTCACCGGCGAAACAGAGGAGCCACTGTTCGGTATATCTTACACTTAATCTCTCGTTCTTTTTATTTATCGCACATGTAATTAATCACAACACACTAAGGAACATCATTAAAATCGTTGAACGAGTCAGACACCGATTCTGGTTAAGTCTAACGAAGAAGACGAAGTTTCAGTTGTATATATGTTTAATTAAAATCAAGATATATCTCGGGTTAGACACACAGTCCAGCGGTGGACTGTGTGCAAATAAAACACGCTTACGTCCCGAGTTCGATTCTTGTCCCACGCACACTCGCCTTAATAAAAATGTTCCTTTTTTTTACCGAACCGGATTCACTGCAATAGATGTTAAGTTTAATAAAAACCGGAATAATAACCAAGATAGACACACAGTCTAGTGGTGGACTGTGTGAACATTTAAACCACATGTCACGAGTTCGAGTCCAGACTACCGCACCGGTCCGGACAATTATCAAACTTTTTACTTAAAGCAGAAACGAAATTATTTAGTTTGTATATAAGTATAATAAAAATCAGATTATTTAACAAGTTAGACACACAGTCCAGCGGTGGACTGTGTGTTAACCTAAACCACAGGTCCCGGGTTCGAGACCTGTGGAGAGCACCGAGCGAGTCATTTAAATTGTTTTTGAAATAAATGATTTTCGGATTAATTCAATTAGTATATAAATATAATTAAAAACAGAAATATTTCGGGTTAGACACGTAGCTCAGTTGGTAGAGCTGCGTGCACGGAACGGGAGGTCTCGGGTTCGAGCCTCACCCGGCGCACACAATTACACAATAAAATCGGTCAACGGTCAACAAGTCAACAGGTCAACAGTCAAAAATCAACAATTTTTTTATTAATTTTATTTAATTATTTATATTAAAAATACTTAAAAATAACATTTTTAAGGTTAGAAAATAGCCTTAAACTCACAAAAATACATCCAACAATCCTACTAAAATTGATTAATAAAATCCGCTTACTTACCGAACCATTATGCCATTATCTAGGTTAGTTTCACTCGTGGTTAAAACCAACTTCGTGCGCATTCAACATCATCAACCGAACGCACCCAATGTGAGTGAATCTTACAACTCCCCTTTTTAATTACACGTTTTGGGGTGTGTCATGTGTCACTAAAATTAACTCGTTTATTTAAACTTATGCCATACCATATTGTGATCTAAACTTAGATTGTATATATTGTTTGTAGTTATGTATTTCATATTGTCAAGTTATATGCAATTCATTCATTAGGCCCATCAGTTCCTCGTGGGAGACGAGTTGAGAAACGCGTGCCTCAAAACAAATCCATTATTGTTCGTGTGTGCATTATTTAATATTAAATGATTGGTGAATAAGTTTACATCTATTTTTACTCATGTGTGGTTGTGCACTTTATTTTATAATCAATTCAATAAACTTGTTCAAATGTTTTTCATAGGATTCACTCGCCAACTTTTTGTTGATCCAAAAACCATTTTTACACATGATACAGGTGAACAGGATGAAGCAAGGAAAACATAGGAAATGCCTTAGAAGAAAACAATGAAGTCTAGAATGATGTTTAGGACATGATGTAATTATGATTGTATATTTCCCATTAAATTGTATTAATGAATATGAAACGTCATAATAAATGTCATGAGCTTTGATGATAACCCAATCATGCCCCGATCACCTTTTCCGCTGCGGGTCGGGATGTGACAGCAAGCCACACACACGGACACACTCTAAATCATAAGAACAAGAACACCAGATTTATAGTGGTTCGATCAAGCTTGGTCTACATCCACGCTCCAGAACTAGTTCTTCTGTGTATTAGGTGCTCAAAATGTACAAGTACAAAAATAAAACGTATTTATAAGCTACAAATTTGGTTACTGAGTATAATACTGATATATCTCCATCAGACAGACAAAAGGACCAATCCTCTGCCTAAAGGAATAATCATCAGATTCTAGAAATAATCCTCTGCTCTAGTCAAATCCACCCTAACCCACCACTTATAGTTTAGACTATTTTAAATTGAGTAAATTACAAAACTCGTCCTTTATGTATGTCACTTATTGCAAATAGTGTCCTTTGTCTTTAATATATACAAGAAACATACTCGAGGTTTGCAAACCCTTGCAAGTTATGTCCTTTAGCCATAACTCAGTTATTTTTTATGGTTAAACCTGACCGAGTAGACCCCACATATAGGTATTTTAGTCATTTTACTCTAATTACTAAAATAAAACAATTTTGGTCAGTAAACCCCACATATAAACCCCTCTCTCTCTATATCTCAACCTTACAATTTTTATCCCCTTATAATTTCTATCTGTTCTCACTCATCTCTTTTCACACCCTCATCGGTCCACCATGACCTCCGGCAACATCACTTCCACCTCTGTATCTCTCTCTACATAACTTCTCTCTACCTAACTGTCTCTTATATGTCATCTGCCACCACCACTTCCACCTCAACAACCATCAGCAGCAGTCGTTGTCGTCGGAGATCCAGGCCGCCGTCATCGTCAGAGATCCAGTCTGCCGTCATCGTCAAAGATCCAGAAACGTCGTCAAAATAGTGGTTTGGGTTTTAGGACTTGTGAAATACGCAGTGATGGTTAGGGTTGGGGTAATGGCAGCGACGATGGGGTTTAATTGCAGTGTTGTTGGGGTTTAATGGTAGTATTGGTAAGGGGTGGGTCGTGTTCTAAGGCTTGTGAAATATAGGTTTGGGTTTGAATGGTAGTGATGATAAGTCTTCAAAAAAATTATTTACACCAGTACATCTACTGATATTAGTTGTGTTATGGGTGGTTAAGGTGGGGAAATAGTGGTGGTGTTGAGGTTAAGGGTGGTTGAGGTGGGGGAAGTAGTGGTGGTGGTGTCAGCAGGTGGGTGGTGGTAGGCTAGTTTGATGGTGGTGGTGGGTTTGAGTGGCTGTGATAGGTAGTGTGGGGTGTCTGGAGGTGGTGGGTTTGAGAGGCGGGTAACAGGTGGTGTGGGGTGTGTGGAGGTGGTGGCAGGTGGGTGGTGGTGGTGGTGGTGGTGGTGGTGGGAGTCTAGTAGTGAGAGAGAGAGTTGAGACGGAGAGAGAGAGTTTATATGTGTCTGTATGTATATTATACATGTATATTTAAATAAAAGAAATTATTTATTATTTTTTATGATTTTTATTTTAGTTATTAGGCTAAAATGACCAAAATACCCTCAAGTGGAGTCCAGTTGGTCAGATTTAACCATGAAAACTAACTGAGTTAGAGCTAAAGGACGTAACCTGCAAAGGTTTGCAAACATCGAGTACGTTTCTTGTATTATTAAAGACAAAGGACAGTTTACAATAAGTGACATACATAAAGGACGAGTTTTGTAATTTACTCTTTTAAATTAGACCCATAAACATAATTTCAGTTCAAAACAAAATCAACATACACAAACACGAGTTTTTAATCTGAAAATGATTTTTCTTATTTGCCTACAGATAATTTATAATTATAAATTTGCGCATTGTTTTTTAAGCAATTATAAGAAATCCCATTCTATTTTTAAACTTTTAAATTTTAGTATAAAACTACACAAATAGTCTAAGTTATTACATTACCACATTTTAGAAAAAATGGGTTAAACAGGTCAAGCAGTCAACCCACTTTGTTGACGCAAACACAACCGTTTATCTAAGCATGTTGATGGCTCGATCAGAAACTAACCCGAACCTAGTTAGATTAAAGACCAAATCCATGTATTTCGTATTAAGTTATGTTATCTGATGATTTCACACCCTAGTTAATATAATATGTACAACGTGTATGGAAAGGCATAACTATAACCTTAATATATCTACCACTCTATCTTCGATCTATTTACCATTTTGACATACAATGTGTACGGAGAGGCATAACTATCAACTTCAATATATCTACCACTCTATCTTCGAACTATTTACCATTTTGACATATCTACCACTTCAAGTTATTCTATAAATAGCTTGTGGCAAGTCATGAATGTCAATCAAACACAACCTCTAGCTCTAACTATACTACCATGGCTAAGGCGAATTCCTCCACCGGTCTCCAGGTCGAATCAATCGTCTATCCACCGTCCGCCAAACCTCCAGGCGCAACCAACACTTTGTTCCTCGGAGGCGCAGGTATTTCCACCTACGAATAAGCGAATTCAATCATTAACTAAAAAAATCATACGTTGTTGATCCAATCATGTCAATAATAATTGTATCATGCACTAGGTGTGAGAGGACTGGATATCGAAGGCAAGTTTGTGAAGTTTAGTGGTATTGGTGTGTACTTGGAGTATAAAGCTATATCTTTGCTTGCCGTTAAGTGGAAAGGCAAAAGTGTTGAAGAGTTAACGGATTCCGTTGAGTTCTACAGGGACATCGTTACTGGTAAACCCGAAACACCAAAATTTTTTTTTGAAATGTTAACTTCATTAAAAAAACCACAAACTCAAAAAACAGGGCGGCAACACAAAACAAACTACATAATTACGATAAAAAATCGATAGTAATTTACTCCGTTAATTTATATATAATATCGTTTTCCACGAGTAGTTAAAAAAAATATAGCTGTGATTAGGTTTGTTCTACCATTCAAATAACCTTTTTTTTTCAAAACCCACTTGAATCCAAAATAAAGTATTCATCGTCAAAAAAAAAAATATATTTTAGTTTTGATATAACTCAGCTTTTAATAAAAGTAATATGTGAAAGTGTTAAATATAATATTTCTTAATGTGCGATAGTATAATACTAAATACGCATATAAAACTCTAAACACTAATCACGTATGAACAAAAAACCATAATCTAGCATGAAGAAAATCCATGATCACGCATGGTTATAATTTTTGTTCATGCATGATTTATGGTTTTGGACATGCGTGATTATGGTTCTGTTCATGCATGATTAGGGTTTTGAGCTTTATAACATGTGTAATTTCATATTATACCATCGCACGTTAGGGAATATTATACGTTAACCTTCCCCAATATGAAGATTTAGAAAAAAAAAGTTAAATATATATGTTATAATCATTTTTCTGTCATAAAATTGTTCTACAAATGCTAGGACAAGTGTAATTTATTAGTAACCAATCTTTGTGCTCTTGCAGGCCCTTTTGAAAAATTTTCTCAGGTGACATTCATACAAACATTAACAGGTAAGCAATTCTCTGAAAAGGTGGCGGAAAATTGCATAGCGATTTGGAAGTCACAAGGGAGTTATACAGAAGCAGATGCCAAAACGATTGACAAGTTTCTATAGATTTTCAAGGATCAAAACTTCCCACCAGGCTCCTCAGTTCTCTTTACAATTTCACTTCTTGGATCACTAACGGTTAGTTAAGTTAATCGTACATAGGAATACATTTATGATAATTGCAAGTCTAAAGTAGGCCTGCAAACGACCGAACGAACAAAGTGCTCATTTTTTAAGAAATATACGTGTTCACGAACATTTACCGAACGAGTTTTTATGTTTGTGTTTGTTTGTTAAGGAATTAACGTGTTTGTGTTCGTTTGTTAATTTTAGGCAACGAACATAAATGAACGTTGATTAACACAATCTAATCTTCATGGACACAAATGGAAACAAACGTTCATAAACAAAAAATATAATACACTGTACACTTACTAAATATTTTATGTGCCGAAATTTTGAAGTATTTAAATAAAATATAAAAACTAAAAACACTAATAACCTATCGAACATGAACATAAACGAACGTATTACCGAACGTTCATAAATATAAATAAACAAACGCAAACGCGGCCTCTATTCATGTTCGTTCATTTAACTAAATAAACGAAATTTCTTGTTCGATTGTTTAATAAACGAACAAACACAAACGAACTTTCCGTCAAACGGTTCACGAATTGTTCGTTGAACGTTTGGTTCGTTTGGAGCCTAGTCTAAAGTGTTTCATCCATGCAGATCACTTTCTCGAAAGACCCGGAAGCTTGGGATGTTGTGATAGAGGATGGAAAACTGGGAGAAGCAATACTGGAGTCTCAGATAGGGAAGCATGGTGTTTCTCCAGCAACCAAAAAAAGTTTAGCATCAAGACTCTACAATCTCATGAACCAGAAAGCAAATTACCATCAAGTAAAGATGGTTTGTAGTGAGTGCATGCAACATAGTAAAATACATACGTATGTTTATGGTCTGCTAAATCCATCAACCAATTAATTATGTAATAAATAAGGTTGAGTTTGTATTATGGTAAGAAACTTTATATGCAATACTTATAACTATTTATAGATATTTGGGTGTGTTTGGTTTCAATGTAAAAAGTATGGAATATGCATAAAAATAAATAATATGATTGTGACTTTTAAAAGGATGGTTTTAAACAATTAAACATGAACCCAAAATCAACCGAACAAACACGAATTTATCATTTGGTAACATTATGAACGCATCCGATACTAACGGAACAAAATCAGTGCCAGTACAGGTATACGTTTTTAGGATTTTTGATTGATGTAAACGTGAATTTAGTTTTTGGTTATCTCAGACAACTTTTGTGTAACTAAACTGGTATAAATAATTTTTTTTTATCGTAAAGTATATATACCACATACGAGTACCGTAATGAACTGAATTGTGTTTAGAATAGTGTATTCTTGGTGTCGTAAACAATACAGATTACCTGTAGTGTATTGCTAACGAAAGGAACTGAACTGATACCAATCGAACGTCAATACAGGTATCGGTATCATCGGAACTGGCATAACTATGTTTGTCTTTCAATCCATGGCATATTTCATTCTATTCAAATATAACATTTCATAACAATTCATGTAACATATTTTATTTCTATTCAAATATAACATTTCATAAAATTCTGAACATATCATTGCGACGCACTTACTTTGTCTACGTTATAAAAATTTCATTCGAAACAAAACTATATTCACACTCACGAGATTAAAAAAATACCTTATTTTGGATATAACTAAATTTTCAATGTGATTGTACACCAAGATCTAAAAAAATGTGTATTTATATATTTATTTATATAACATCATTTAGTAACATTTCTTAGTTGTTTGGTGTTGTACAGTATGATGAAATAATTGTACGGTGGTTTTGTTAAAACCTCTGCATTTGTTCTACCTCTCTTCTTTGTATGCTTCAACGTCTACGCTTTGTTTATAAAGTTCTTTATGGTGGTTTTTGAGAAACCGTGGATTGGTTTTGTGAGCGTGTTTCAATATACCTTGCAAAGTTTGTAGGCATATACGATTTTACGCTCTCGTTGCAACACGGAGTGCTTAATACTAGTTACATATTGAATATAAAACTATATTAAGTGGTAATGACACAACCTTGAAACTTATTAATTAAATAAAATAATATATGATGATAGGTATGAAACTTCTAATAAATAAATACTAAAAAATCGATAATCTTAAAAAGATTCAAAGTAAAACACAAAAGTTCAGTGAGCTGAATAGAGAATGTCTTTAAATTGAATTTTTCTTATTTTTAGTAATTATGATTTCAACTTGAAAAAAGTCTACTTCCCAGCTTTCATTAGTTACACCTTTAAACCTATGTGTAGTTACTAGAAATGATGACAGAGAATATTAATTTTCTTAACTACGGTTTATTACAAAATATAGATATAATTACAAAAGTCAGAAGGATCAAAAATGAATATGCCTCGATTGATAAGGGAACTATTTATGCTCAAACACAAATGATGATCAAAATCAGATTATGAAAAAAAAAAAAAAAAGCTTTAACCCAATGTTTATACAACTTTCCGCGTCCAACAAACCGATAAAAGAACACAAAATTCAAAATCTTAAAACTACCAAACCTAAGCCTTGATCGCGTACTTCCTCAACGGGAAGTACTTCTCTTTCTTCTTCTCTCGTTCTGTCTTCAACGATGCCTGCATCGATCATATATAGCCCGTTTAATAAAACATGTCATGTTGGGGTAGAGCTGTCTAACAATAACAAACCGACACACCAACGTGTTTAAATAACCAGATTGACCCGCTAATCTACTTTTTACAATTTACTAACCTGATTAACATGTATACAACTTGATTACTCCCTGTCAACCTAATTAACACGTTTAGAAAAATGGGTTTAACACGTCAACAATTCAACCCGCCAACCCCACACTACTAACGTCCAAACTCATAAGAACATTTCAATAATATCAATAATCTAGTTTTGTTAAATTAAAACGAGTAAAGTACACAGATGGTCCCTGTGATTTACCAAATCTACCAAATTTTTGGATTTGGTCACTAACATTCCATAAAAATACACGGATGGTCCCTGTGGTTTGCACTTTGTAACGCAGTTAGTCCACAACCAACGTATCTAAAAGTTTTAGCATGTCCAAGTTAAGGACTAAATGTGTTACAAAGAGCAGGGACCATCCAAGTTATCTTTGAGTGTTTTTGTCATATAGCAGTTCAGTCAGCAAAGAGGTATTATTGGACGTTTTTACAAAATGGGCGTAGTGGAATAATGCCCAATAATGCCCCAACCAATCATTATATAATTACTAATTTTTTTAAATTAAAAAGTAATAATCCTTCATTAAATTAAAAAAAAACATACTAAAAAATTACATTGCAAAATTTTAGGTTTTATAAAAGATCCAAATGAGACATTTAATAAACAAAATTTTAGGGACTGATATAGCATTTTTAAAGCTTGAAATATTAAAGGTTTTGAAGTTTAAAACCTTTTTTAAATACAATCAAAGTGCAGCGACTGAATGTGCAAAATCATCTTCTTCTTCCTCACAATAACCTGCAACATCATCTTCTTCATCCTTTAAAATTTTAAATACACACACAAATATTATTTCTTTTGTTTTTTAATTAAACTAATTATACACACACATGGCAAGGTCCTACTGCGCAATAAAATCATCATCTTCTTCCTTTCAGCGTGTTTCAAGTCACGCGGCTGGCTGTTTTTGCCAAAACACACCGGAAACGCCCCGGGGTGGGGGCTCGGCGTTTTTGAGCGTTATTGGGGGAGAAAAACGTCAGAATCCTTACCACTACGGGTGGTCTAATGATGATTTTCTCCAAGTGTACATGGTTTTGTCATAAACCAAACTGGCTTTTTTCAACCTCGGTTAAAACTTTTTTTATGGTACATTTATAGGTGAACTATAAACATAGTGTTCATTAATTACAGTTAAAGTGTGCATCATTACAATAACTATTGAACGAATTTAACAAATTTACACACTTGTTTGTCATTGTTGAATCACAAAAAATTGAATTAAAAGAAACGAAACATAAACTATCATATCCTAAACCATATTACACTTCTGAATCACATTCAAAATCCCCCAGCTCATCACCAACCATCTCCTCTCTTAAACTCTTTGTAAACACAATTAGTTTTATCATTATTAGCAACATCATGTTGGAAATTTTAGTGAAAATAAGTTTTTCCCTAAATATTTTGGACATCAATAATAATATTTATATATGTGTTGTATAAATAATTATTTATGGGTTTGTGTTCTACGTTGTGAAATCTACATAACGAACCAAACTATGTTCAAAATAGAGCTAAGATGAATGAGATATCGAAGCTTGAAGTTGTATGTTTGGAACAAATAAAGATGAGAAAATTGGATTGAGCTTTGTCAACTTGTCCACATAGGTGGGATGACAAAACTTGTAGTGGTTATAAGGAGAAGGACTCCTTGTATGTTGTCTACCTTCGGGCAAAAACTAGTGGGACCCTAAAGGGTGTGGCGCACCCTTACTCGCACATGCGCGCGCGTGTGTGAGATAAGGACTCAATTTGGCGCACTTCGCCCTTCGCATACTGCCTTTGTATTTTTGTCCATGAGCGTGTGGTCAGCTACATGGCGGGTGGCAGCTCAGCTTATGGCGCACCTTGGGTGGCGTAGGCGCATGGCGCAAGTTCCTTATGCGTCTGTCATTGGCTACTGCGGAGGAGGAGCAATTTGTGCGCAAATCTAAAAGGAGTAGGACCTGCGGCTTTCGAATAGCGCGAGTCTGCGGACTCCATGTGGCGCGACACGAAGCGCCGGTCGGAGAGTAGCCTTGTGCGGGTTCACCTGCGCGCGCGAGCGGCAAGTCAAATTGGTCAACCACTATAGTTAATGTCTAAACGGTTTCAACACGTTTAATTCTGTCATGACCGTTTTTACTAACCACTTAAGTCCATTTAATTAGAGATTAAAGTCATATTCATTATCTTGTTTATTACAAGATTAATGTTTTAGTTATGACAAGATTAATGTCTTGTTTATTACTAGTTTTAATGAGGTTAAAACTATGGGTGTATATATATGAACTTGGTGGTTCATACTAAGCACACAAGGAAATTGGCACTCTCTTTAGTCTCTAAATCTCCATAAAATTGAGAGGAGTACTCTCAAATAGATGCAACTTCCTATTTCCTAATTTTTAATAAACACCAAATTATACCCGGTGTAATCTCGGGCATGAGAGTCATCTCCGGCAGGACAACTACTGCTTTGGTTGTTGTATCCTGGAAACAGACCGTCTGAGAGGAGGCGCAGAATCTGTTTTAGGGGCCCCATGTCTAACACGATCCTCAACCAAAATTATCAACGATTTTTGCTTGTCTTGCAGCGAAGGTTCGAACAAGAAGGTGCGGTTGAAGTTTTTCAAAAACGTCGACCTGAATCAAGATTGGTACAATTAAATTGTATTTTATATTAGTTTATTTAGTTCATGTAACCGATATTGTACTAGTAGAATTTCCCACGAATAACGAGAGTCTCGTTATTATTTGTTATATATTTTTGTAATATATTTTATTAAAAAGTGAACCTAGTTCCTACAGATCATTCATTGGGTGAGATACAGGTAAGTAGTTATTGTTTTGTGGTGGTTGAAAAAGTTTTCTTTCACATCCAAAACTATCCAGATAACCAATTCCATATTTTATGTACCCATGCCTCTAATTGTCAATTATGTCATTTAAAACCCTTTTGCTAGGATTTCATTTGTCTACAATGATTTGTAGCTTAATAGTTTTGTATTCAGCAATTGGTAATTTGTCATTTAAATCTTATATAAAGGCATATTTTGCATAACATGAACTTTTAAAAGTCTAAATTCACATCGAGTTTAATTTTATAAGCAATTTCATTCTTTTTCATTTCCTCGTTCATTTTTAGAATTTGATCTCTTATGTTGAGGAGATGTAGATTATGATTATACTAATGAATAACTTGTTTAATGCATTTTGGTGAATAAAGTTTATCAACTACCGCGGTAGGAGCATCTACAACAACTTTGTTCTTCAGTTTACAACCACATCTTGTTTCTTTGACGGCTTTCTTTGTCTTTCTTGCATCCTTCTTCCAGCTAGCTACATTTTACACGCCATCAGCAGCTCCACTTGACTTATCATACATACTAGTTTTACTTAGACCATCACCAACAATTCCTTTCAAACCAACTCTAGTGACTCACTGTCAACCAACTTCTTGCTACCATTAACAGAGAAACCTCTTGTTTCCACAAACACATCTTGACTTGAACTACTACCATCAACACAACCAAAACCAGTCTTAATGGCTTTCTTTTACCCAGATGATGCACTAACACCGAACTTGAACTCGAAGAAATTTTAGCCATTAGTCATTTGCATCCCTCATCTTGAGCTTCCTGTACTTCTTTTGCCCATTCAAGTCCTTCACCGCCAACACTTTCTTGTGTTCAACGTTTGCCGACTCAGTGCCCTTCGAATTTTCATTTACAGCTATGATGATTTATGGACATTTAGTATTCACAATGGGGCAGGGAAACTCCTTGTTGAAATGACCTAGCTGCTTGCAACTGAAACACCGAAGCTATGACTTATCAAACCCAATTATTTGACCACCAATTTTATTCTTTTTAGTCTTATCCATGAACTTCTTTGTTCTTAAAGTCAGCATATCCACATGCCAATGGAGATCCATCTCCTCCATATCATCAGGATCAACTTAGAACGTATCTTCCATGGTAAGGCCTCTCCCTTTAAGATCTCTTGCTATCAACGCTTCATAACTACGAGTAAACATTCCAAACAATGCCATGTGTGTTTGTAGGCATTTAAGAAGCTATGTTGCATCAGTGTTGAGTAATGCATTAAGACGATAGAACAATCTTGAGCCAACACCATTAGATACAACAACAGAAGGGGAACCCGTATGGATTGTTTCAGCAGACGACATATTTGGAATGCTTGAATTGTTTGAGGTCACAGGAACAACAAATGTTGCATTTGGTAAACCATGTCACCACTGCTCTTACCATAGTTAAGTTGATTTATCTCAAGTTTCTTTTTATCAATTTCAAATGCCTTCAATGGTGATGAGATCAACTGCAAGCTACAGTGTTGTTGGAGCGAGTGAAGTAACTTCTTGATCCAGTCCTTGTTGGTTAGCACAACCCCTGCTTTCTTCAACCTGTTAGACACATCCATGAATCGAGTGATGTGATTTGTTAAACAATCCCCTCTAATGCTTCCAAAAGTGTCATATTCATTCTAAATCAAGTTATTTTCCCATATTTCATATCTTTATTTTTTTTGATACTCACACAGAGCATTCTATAAAGATCATGCATTACAACAATCATCAACCATTGTATGTGGTAAGGGTCATACTAAGAGCACCATGCGCCTTGTAGTCTCTTAGTATTGATGTCTTGTTCTCTAGAGTGTCTGGGTTAGGATCAGTATTGGACGATGTGGACCATTCAAGATTGAGTGCCATTGTGTGAAGCCGATGAAATAGAAAAAGGCTCTCATTATGTTCTTCTAGCAAGGGAAATCTCATGCAGATTGCAATTTTGGTGGTCAAGATGTCGTTGAAGTTTCAAGTTAAGATTGTATTATCTGACTTGATGTCATATTTGCAAGAAATTACTAAATTATTTTAAAGAATGGAGAGTGTCGCACAAACACCGAGGCACACAACTTGGAGTGTCGCGAGTCAGTGTTGTAGATATTGACCTGATCCCAATTTTGAACTTGCGTTTAAAGAGAATCAATAACGCGAGTTATCAAAAAAGTGTCACATGTGACTATTGCAACAGAGTGACGCAAAAGCTCAAAAGTACACGTCAACGGAAGTGTCACATGACATTCTCATCTTTTTCAGGAAGTGTTGCACCAAGAACATACAGTGTTGCAAAAATAGATTTTAAAACCCCCTTTTCAAGTTTTTTTAGTCAAAAATTTGTCAGCACACACCAAAAAAAACTATCAATTCCATAATAAAACTGATAGGAAGCGTGTAAAAGTGACTTAGAACATATAAAAACAAACAATTTCACAACTCAACCATGATTAGATCCAAAAAGATGAGATTTTGCAAACTTTTTAAAAATCCCAAAAACTTGTCAAAAATCAAATTATCAAGAGCATAATGGCTCTAATACCAAATTGTAGGTCTAAAAACCAGGACCTAACGTGGTAGTGATAAAATGATAACAAATCTAGATCGAAAACATGATGAGATTGATGCTTGAACCCAAAAAGTATAAGAAAGATAAGTAAACACTAACAACAATTAATGAACAACACTGATTCTTAATTGATTAAACACCCAAATGATATACAATAAGTTCATGGCTTTTTAAACAAGATTCCAGATCTAAAAACACCGAAATACCCACATGTGAGAGTGAAATGTTCCAAAAGCTTGGTTTCAAATCAAGTGGATTCCTGTCTATAGGTAGAACAGAGTGTCTCATATTCCACGACACTGCGGCACTTAGTGTAACGCCCTGCTATTTCAAACTTTCTATATTTAGCAAGTCTTGTTGTACTTTACATTTTGGGAAACTTTCTATTTTCGGAACCTTTTTACTTGTATTGTCTTTCAATTTCAACCTTGTAATCCGAGACCTTGATCATAATGAAATACGTATTTTATACACATTTGTTATATTTACAATTTAATCAACTTTTATACGCAATTGATACTTATTATACGTACAAACATTCGTACATGCATTCACGATATTCAATTTATACTTACATACGTTTAGTATACTTGAAAACATGTTAGATATCAACGTTTATGCTTAAAATGATGAATTATAAGAAGTTTGGGGGCCAAAATGAAAGAAATCAAACTTTAAATGGAAGATAGGGGCGCCGCCGTACGCTAAGCCCAACCCCTTGGGGCGTCGTGCTACGCCACGACCCCTAATCCTCATAAAGTTTATTTCAGCTACGGGATTGGGCAGTTTTGTGTGTTTTGTTGGATTGTTATTGTGTTTCTTGCATTAAATCAACTCCCAACCAACCCTAATCCTCAACTATAAAACCCACACTACCTCCACACTTCCTTCACTTTACAAACTCACTAATCTCCCTCTCAAATCCTCCATATTCAGCTGAAATATCAAGTTCGAGCAGAAAGTTCATCCTTCACAAAAGTGAGTGTAACTCACTCAGTTCTCAAGGAAATCACTCCATTCTTCTTCCCACTTGCTTGGTTTGACCTTGTGCACATCTCCAATGGTTTTCCATGGGAAATCAGGCCTGGAATGTCATGAAAAGGCTCCAAAGTGGACTGTTTTGATTTATCTTCTTCAAACTTTTATAAAACTTGTTTAAACTTGGGTTTAACTCATCTCAAACCTATGTCCAGATGCTTACAACACTATAGTGGTTGGTTAGGCTTAAAAACAAGGTTGAGACATGTCAAACTAGAGGTGAAAACCTCACAAACTTTCTGTTTTTCAACTTGGGTTTACACCCACAAGTAGTGTCCAAGTTTAACTTGTGCATGTGTGAAGTTGGTCTAGCCTTGGCAACCCATCTTAAAACGACACGCTAGTTGATGCTTTCCATTAGATTAGTTGTTATTATTATTTAGTTCATGACCCTCCTTGTGCTTATAACACAAGTGTAGTGGTGAACATTCGAGGTGCCTAAACGGAAGCATGTTCTTCCTACCTCCTACATGATATCTATGACACTAGAGGTGCCTAAATGGAGACTTTGATCTCCTACCTCATGCTTGATTTATGATTTAAAGTAAGTATATTATATATATGTGTATATATATATATATGTGACAAAGACTTAATAATAACTCCATAGTTACTTGTTAAGGAACTAGTTACATCATCTAAAACCATACACTTGTTATGATTCTAATGGGTCTTCGAATCCATGAAAACACACCAACCCTTGCGGTTTCTATAGTGTCAAGAACAGGTGTCATGAGTACAAGATGATTACTTTCATAATACTATTTTCACGATATTTAAGTTTCGAATCCATAATCCTCCGTAAACTCCAATACTCATACGCCTTGTTACTTCCTGTAGAAGGACGAGGTGCTCCAAGATAATCAACCCAACAACTCTCGGAATTCAAGTCAAGACTTGCAAAACCATGAGTATACTCGATCCCGTTTCCCTATTTTATTTTGGGTGCAACATGTACAAAAACCATAAAACTAGTTTACAACTTGCTCTATCCATTATAACATGATACTTGTTTATATACTCAATTAACGCATGCTATGTTAGACTTGTGATATATGATCATGAACTTTGCTAGCCAACCTTAACAAATATAGCGCTATAGGAGTAACGTCCGCCCGTATGCTTGTGGTATTGTTAAGTAAACTATTAAACACTCGTTTATGACAATGTTGGGTAATCACAATTGCGTTAGACTATGGTTTGACATATAATTTCACATGTTCTAGTATGCAATCACCATTTATGTACTAGTTGCCGTGTTGGATATGAGACAAAATTATTCTTTATTATGCTATGTATCAAACTTGTATGCTCGCCAACATTTTTGTTGGTATATATTATTTTAATACATGTTGCAGGAAATTAAGTTGATGACATGGAAGAAACACAACTAGGGTGGATTAGATACACGCCCAATTTTGATTATGTACTTCGTTTATGGAAATTGTTATTTGGAACTTGCTGTAATTTTATTCTCGAAACAATGTATTTCCCTTTAGTATCAATGAAATTTGAGTTGTTAAATATTGTCGCAAAGTACTGTTATGACGTTTTGAGCAATTTGTTCGTCTCATTCCGATGTTTCCGCTATCGGTTGGGGTGTGACACTTAGAGTGTTGCAGATGCACATCCGACACTATGTACTGTGACACAATGAGTGTCGCAGTGCTGTATTCTAATCTTCTGCCTTTTCAGATCCTCATGAATCATTACGACAATGTGAGTGTCACAACTGCAAAAACCTTTAATTCAAGCCATGTAATCCCCAAAACTTCGTATCGGTATACAACAGTCTACAAAACCAAACTCTATAATTTCTCAAATTTATCGACTTATCCATGCAATTCTTTAATGGATCCTACTATTAACACCCAAAAATTTATTAGTGAACAATATATAACGAGACAAAACACCAAATAGTTGTATAATTTACATAATACTAGTTTTTATTGAATTATAACTTTTTTCTTTTATAACTTTTTAACATTAATGCTTTATATAAAATCCATATATCGTTGTGATGAATTTATAACATCTTTTTCTTTTATTTTGTCTGTATTTCGATAAGATTTAATAAAAATAGTATTAATGACAAAAATAGAAAAAAGAAATCGATATTACATGTTTTAGGATATTGATGGCAGTATGACTACTTTGTGCTAGTTTGTTAACATGTTTGCATAAACACGTTGTTATTGTCGTTGACTTTATTAACAAAAATCAGTCCGTTAAATGTTTTAGGAGATTGATTGCGGTATTACCACTTTGTTCTAGTTTGTTAACATGTTTGCATGAACACGTTTTTTTTTTTATCGTTGACTTTATTAACAAAAATCACTTTGTTACATGTTTTAGGATATTGCTGGCAGTATTACCACTTTGTTCTACTTTGTTAACATGTTTGCATGAACATGTTGTTATTGTCGTTGACTTTATTAACAAAAATCGTTTCTTTACATTTTTTAGGATATTGATGGCAGTGTTACCACTTTATTCCAGTTTCTTAACATGTTTGCATGAACTTGTTGTTATTGCCGTTGACTTTATTAACAAAAATTACTTTGTTAAAGTAGCGCTATGTAGGAATACTCAGTACCTACTATTATCCTAAAGTGGAATCTATATGTTATTTAGCACCGGGATGACCTACTCCAAATGTGGATCAAACTAGTAAATCTCCTCGCGTAACGCGGTGGATTCAAATGTAAAGTAACTCGGATTTTTGATCTGAATCATTTCTAAACAAAAGTTACGTCAAAACGTAGATAAGCTGAATACGTACATAAAAATAAGCACAGAAACGTATTATACATGGCTCGACCTTTTTGCGAAAGAAATTTACGTCGCACACCAATCTGATATTATACGATACGTACATAAAAATAAGCAAAAATTTATGTTTTTTTAAGTTAAAAATGGTACCGCGCGTTGCGGCCGACCAAAACGTAAAGTAAGCCGAATTTATAGAGTCTAATGAAAACATATTATATTTGACCCGACTTGTTTAATACTAAATTTATGCCCAAACTTAGATTAACTGAAAACGTATCAAAAAAGCGAAAAAACGTATTATATCTGAGCCTATTTATTTTCAAAGAAACGTAATCAACTTGAATTTATACCGACACATACATAAATATACACACATAAAAAATAATAATAAAGTTTTTAGAAAGTTGAAGGGTTATAACTGCCAATACTAAATGTTTAATAGTAAAGGCTAAAAAAAACTTTACCGAAAGACAAAAAAAAAACTGTAATCAACCTGAATTTATACTGACACATACATAAATATAAGCGTGTAAAAATATTATATAGATTTTAGAAAGTTGAAGGGTTATAAGTGCAATTACTAAGTGTTAAAGGTTTAAAGCTACAATAAACAAAAACTTACTAAAAAAAAGTTAACCAATGACAACCTGTCATGTAGCAGCGTTGCTACTATTCATCTAACTTAGAATATATACAAATTTATTCTTTTGTTTCTGATTTTTTTATTTGGATGGCACTCAATTTAAATGGATTTGACTAACAAATGAGATTAAGATGACATTATAGTAATAATACTAAAAAGTAAGATTACTTTGAAAAATATAAAGTGTACTGTTCACAAAACTTCCTAAATAGTGTGTAGATAATAATTTAAATGGATTTAACTAACAAATGAGACTAAGATGACATTATAGTAATAATACTAAAAAGTAAGGTTACTTTGAAAAGAAAATATTAGTAAAAGTAAGAAGATAATATTAAAAAATTATTCTACTTAATATGTCCTTCTAAAATGTAAGATATAAGATATAGGAATGTAAGATATAGAAATAAATATTATCCTTGACAAACTAATAGTAAAAAAATAAACTAAGAAAGAAAATATTAGTAAAAGTAAGAAGATAATATTAAAAAATTATTCTACTGTATATGTCCTTCTAAAATGTAATAAACACATAAAAAATAATAATAAAGTTTTTAGAAAGTTGAAGGGTTATAACTGCCAATACTAAATGTTGAATGGTAAAGGCTAAAAAAAACTTTACCGAAAGACAAAAAAATAAAAACCGTAATCAACCTGAATTTATACTGACACATACATAAATATAAGCGTGTAAAAATATTATATAGATTTTAGAAAGTTGAAGGGTTGTAAGTGCAATTACTAAGTGTTAAAGGTTTAAAGCTACAATAAACAAAAACTTACTAAAAAAAAGTTAACCAATGGCAAGCTGTCATGTAGCAGCGTTGCTACTATTCATCTAACTTAGAATTGTAACCATATAGAATAGAATAGAATAGAATAACCTGTTGCATTCAACATATACATTGTAATACATCTATGACAAATACTAGAACGACTCAAGGTATGATATGAACGAATTTGGTTAATGTTATGATAACATAGTCAATTTATGTTTTGATGTACTACACTCTATGTCGGTATATATCAATGTTTATTTTATATCTATATATAAATAAACATATATTTCTAAATAAAAAAAATTATTATATCTGTATATAAATAAACATGTATTTCTAAATAAAAAAAATATTGATACGCTACCGTTTTTTATAACATTTATTATTCCTTACTATAGATATAAATAAACTTACCACGACTTTTTCTAGCATTTGTTAAAAAGTCTTTGCAAAAAGTCGCGATTGAAGATGTAATGGACTGTTTCAGAAAATAAAAACTCATATGGAACGTCTATAATTCTTTTCCTTTTAATTCAAATAAAATGTTATTTTTATCATGTTTTTTTTCAAATTGTACTTTTATTATAGAACTTCAATTGCAATTTTCATGACATGTTATGAATTTTCATCGAGATAGATAGTAAACAGACAATAAGCTGCGTCGCTATCCACTTTTTGAATAACAAAACTAAGTTTTTTTAAAAACTACGTCCATAGATTCTCGGGCTCATAATATTACTATGCATGACCTTTTGAACTCGACAAAGTAGGTCCACAACCTTTGACGCCAGGAAACAAAAAGTATCAAAAGCAAATGAGATAAACACGTGTTGCTTGTCAATGCGCGTTTTCTCATGTTTGGTCACTTTACCCAAAGCAGTCTGACCCACCATGGAAGCACTACCCTCTAAGCCCACAAGTGGGGAAACCCGTGTTAGATCCACACATACATGTTTTGCTTTTACCCATCCAAAGACCAAAATGTCGGCTAGTTGACGGGTAAATCTCCATTCCAATAGATTATTAAGAAATTAACGGATGTCTCTTTCTTAACAAAAATACCGACGCGCCTAAATATATTAAAAAAGGACACCCATAACAATTATAACTTCTGTTAATTATAGTTAGATTAGAGATAAAAAATAAAACAAATATTAATCACGTACGAAATTGAATGGAAGCTTCCCCACCCTTTTATATGCTTCTCTTGTTTTGAAGTACATGCGTTCCGTTCGGTTCCTTGATCGATATCTCTCATATTAAATAACTTTATACCTTAAAACACACCTAAAATAAAATAAAATAAAATAAAATAAAAAATATGTGAACTTACACAACTTGTGTTTTTGGACAAAGCAATAATGAGTTTGCAACCGTATATGTTAATAACACCACTGGATACTTCGAATGTGTCGTGTAGCACCCCCGCTGACGTGGATATTACACAGCACAGGGACCCACATGAGACGCCGCCACCCGCCAGCCTACGCCACATGAACACCGCATCATTTCTGAACTCTCACCTCACCTCAAAATTCACACAACTAAATTCTCCACCTTAATTAAAATACATACATACATACCACATATATACATACATACACACACGCCGCCTTCGACGACATCCCAGTAACGTTGTTTGTTCAACTGGTGTTGTCGCAGGTGGTGAAATCACTAGTTGTTAGATTATGGGGATGTCGTCGGACGACGTCGTTTTGATCGAAGAAGGGAAGAATTCTGGTGAACCGTCTGTTGTGACGGTTAACTGTCCCGATAAGGCTGGTCTGGGCTGTGACCTGGTTCGGAATGTGCTTGAATTCGGACTCTATGTTACCCGTGGAGGTTAGCCATATATACTTTATCTCATTTTGTGTTCATTTTTATTCATCAATTTAAATGTTTTAAAATCCGGTTTTTAAACGGTACCGGATTTGCCTCAGAAATGGTTTAACCAGTTCAACTGGCCGGTTTGAACTGGTTTTTAAAACATTGGTAATGATGGAATCATCTGCCTGGTTGGAATTTAGAAGCGTAAAAACCGGTTTTAGAACCGAAACCGGTTTTTTTAACCGGTTTCAACCGGAACCAAACCAACGGTTTGTAGATTGGTTAATGTTGTTGATGTTTTAAACCGGTTTAAACCTTTTTTTGGCCGGTTTTAAACCGAACCGGTTAGTACCATGTCGGGTTCCCATCGTATAAAACCGGTTAAAAAACCGGACCTTTTTAAAAATAACGATTTGTACACCTCTAGGTTGGATTCCATAGCTAAATATTTGCTGATTTTGCAAGAATCTAAGAATATCCAACAAATTTGCTTACCAGTTTATAAGATTTAATATGCTTAGAGTTGACAAGTTTTACAGGCCGTATAAAATTTTCGCCTTTCTATATGGCCATATCACATATGGCCTGTATGATATGGTGAATATGTATATACCAGACCTATATAAGGTGTTACACCGGAACGTATAATTTTTACTGAAACTGACTGATGTGACATTGGTGTGTTGTGTTGGAAGTTATACCTAGTAGATGCTTTTATTAATCCAGACGTGTTGTGGTTTGATGTTTCTATTTTGGTCTTACGGATTCTCTTGAGCGACAGGTTGGATTTGTTTTAATGTTATCTAGCTTTAAAAAAATATGGCGCGTATGATGTGAAAGTTTGCTTTATACGTCTGTGATCTACAAAAGTTATGTAGGTCGTTTAACCTCTTATGGCCCGTATGATGGCAGGCATGCATACTGATGTGCAGATTTAGGGGGTGTTACCTATAACATTACCCTCTGCTTTGT
Source organism: Scalesia atractyloides (assembly GCA_947069175.1). Classification (NCBI taxonomy): domain Eukaryota; kingdom Viridiplantae; phylum Streptophyta; class Magnoliopsida; order Asterales; family Asteraceae; genus Scalesia; species Scalesia atractyloides. The sequence continues at coordinate 79,537,105 of CAMTDV010001633.1, read as the reverse complement.
ATCATTTATACTCTTTTTACATCATACGTTTTCTCCGTTATCAGATTTCTCTACGGACGGAAAATGGTGTTACATCGTGCTGTGGGTTGTTTCACGTTCCATCTCACCGAAAATCGATTGGGGGAGCTTAAAAAACAGGCTTTTATCATGCTGTCCGTCGTTTTTTGCCTGCATTTTATCTGAGCCAGTTACCTGATCGTTCTAAATCACCTCCGTTGTATGTGTTAAAGGTCTTCTCCCTCGACCGCCAAGGGCTAGTACATGGTAACCACATGCTAATCGTATCCTTTAAATTTCACTTCACACTTATAAAACTTTTTTCACTTGTTTTGAACTTTTGATATGGCATTTGTATATTTATAGATGTCACAAAAGTGCTATGTGAGCTCGAGTTAACAATTCAAGGTTTAAAAGTCATGACTACGCCAGACGGAAAGGTGTTGGACCTCTTCTTCATAACCGATCATTTGTAAGTCCGTTTGTTGTATAGCATCCAGTCGTATAACGGTTGACTGGGTTGACCAGTCCGGTATTTTGATTATAAACTTATAACATAGGCCATTAAATGTAGGGACATGTTGCACACGCGTATAAGACTAGAAGAAACATGTGAGCATCTTAGTGGTGTGTTAGGAGAGTGTTGTATCAGCTGTGAACTTCAGTTAGCGGGCCCGGAGATCAAATACCAGCAAGGGTTTTCTTCTATATCCGAAGAAATCGCTGATGAGTTGTTTAGCTGTGAGCTTTCCACAAAGGAAGATTGTTCACAAACTATCAACAAAGCCGATTCAGGTGATAAGAAGGCGGTTATAAACGTGGATAATTTAATGAGCCCGGCTCATACGTTACTTCAAATACAATGCCTTGATCAGAAAGCTCTCATATATGATATTTTGAAGATCTCCAAGGACTGCAATATCCGGTAATACTAGCATCACATTTCATATAATTTAGCCTATGTAGTTAATATCGCAGTATATCACCGATAGGTGATATATTAGTGATATATCGGTTGCCGGTCCCCTGGTGAGATATCAGTGCAAAATATCGGTCAGAATATCGATATCGATATTATCGGCGATGTTGACCGATATTGGACAGATATTTGACCGATATATCACCGATTTTCCCGATATCAGTGCCTTTCTTCTTAGTTCTAGCATTCGTTTTTCTTCTTATTGTTGCTATTACTGTTTTAAGTCTTATTTGTTAAATGTTCGTATTTTAAGTCTTAATCAATTCCTACTCGCTACAATTGTTAGTGTTTTGCAAGTTGCATAAGGTTAATTTGTTAACGGTAGGAGAGTATACTGAATTGTTAGTATTAAATTGCTATATGTATAAATTTAGCATGATATTAAAATTACCCATATCCCACCACGATTACCAATATCTGAGATATCGGTCCTTGAACGATAACCGATTTTTTTTACCGCATTAACTACTTAGAATTTAACGTTGTGTTCCTTTATTAACTGCTCCATTTTGGATTTATCAACGTGCATTTTTGTTTGTTGGGAATGTAATGTGACATATGAATAACTTATATAATTTTTGTTCAGATTGCGTATGGAAGAATCTCTACTGGCGTTAAAGGGTACCGGAGTTTGGATTTGTTTATACAAAAAGATGACGGGAAAAAGATTCTAGATATCGAGAACCAGGCTGCTTTATGTTCCCGGCTAAAGGAGGAGATGCTACATCCGTTGAGAGTCATCGTCACAAACCGTGGCCCTGATACCGAACTTTTGGTTGCTAATCCTGTTGAGCTTTCCGGGAAGGGGAGGCCACGTGTTTTTTACGATGTCACATTTGCATTGAAGACCCTCGGGATATGCATATTCTCTGTGAGTTGTTTGATCTATAACTTATCGCTAGCTAAAAAAAGGAATGTCGTCTAAGTATATTTTTAACGCATACAACTTACTCAACAGTTTTATTTATAAATTAGATCATCTTCGTAATCGCGTCACTTCTTAATCATAATTAGTTTAAATATTGTTGTTAGTTTTCTATTAGAGAAAGTAGCGAAAACAGTTACCACTTTTGACATGTAACCCAATTTTTCTAACTGCCTAATTTGCCACATGAAACACCCAAACATCTCTTTTTAAGGAAAGTTTCAATTTTTGGCTACCCCATATGCCAATTTATGTCAAAAACATATATTTTGATGGGACTGAAATGGGTCGGGTTGGGTTGACTTGAAACACTTTCTACCTCAACGGTACATTTTTTTTTGTAAATAATTAGCTTGTCGATATTAATAGAAAAAATAGATTATATCAGTAGCAATATAATTTTTTAAATAAGATGATTTAGGAGGTTTTATGCATTAAAAGTTCACGCTGGGTGACTTTGACCCGTCCGACACCCTTTGGCTTTGAGCTAATCTTTTTTACGTGTCTGAAATTACCACCACTACTGTGAAAACATTGATTATGATTATGGGTGCTACAGGCTGAGGTTGGAAGACACTCGACGTCAGATCGCGAGTGGGAAGTGTACAAGTTCCGGTTGGATGAGACCCGAGGATTTCCATTGACCAGCAACCGAGCCAAGCAAGATATAGTTGATAAAGTCAGAAGAACACTTATGGGCTGGTGATTCAAACCGCAAGCGTCAATTACCTGATTTACTTTTTGTTTACAAGATTTCGACTTGGAATTATCTTGGTTATCGACTCTCGTTCTTGCTCTTGTTTGATCATCTGATTTTCGCATATGCAGTGTGGATTATTGTTGTTGTAACTGTGATTAATATGTAGTTTTTAGTGTTTAGTTATTTTAGAATATGATAACACATCCATAGATCACATAGGCATGTTACACTAACTTCACTAAAACTTGAAATAGCATTTCAGACCAAACTAACAATTTAATTTTGATTTAGGAATAATTTTACAAGCTCAAGTATGACTTTTTAGTTATTTAGTTTTTAATAAGAAATAAGAAATATGAATATATCAATAATTTTATATGATGATATGCTATAGTTATAGTACATAGGGTGTTGATGGTCCAGTTTTTACGTCAAACCGTGAGACAAACCGTTAGTAACGGTTTTTTATTATCGGAAACTAAAGCCGAGCCGTTGAAATAGAAAACCGAACCAAACCAAATCGTTACTAATGATTTGGTTTCATGGTTTGAACATTTAAGGGCCTTTGTTTAAAATGCTCAAAATTAAAATAAAACGCTGCCCAAATAAATAAAACAGCCCACCCAAATATAAATTGTAAAAAAAAAGAGTAAATTGCACAAAACATCCTTTATGTTTTCTCAAACTTGCAGGTTCCAATCTTAATGTTTAAAAGTTGCTAAAAACAACCTTTAAGTTTATTTTTGTTGCGGGTTCAATCCTTTACAGCTAACCACGTTATTTTCTTCAGTTAAGTTCCCTCATGTGAGGGTATATTCGTCATTTTGGTTGATCTTCCACCCACGTCAATTATAAGAAAAAAAAATATTTAAGGTTTAACCTATTTTAAAAAATTCTAACCGCAGGGACTAATGTGCAATAAAACCAAACTTTTGAAAACCAAACACCCTCTTTTCCGGTCTTCTTCTCCGGCGACTTCGCCGGATTCCGGCGAACCCGGATAGGAATCTTGTTAAGCTAGCCCAATAAGCTGTAAAGATTAACACATATTTTGATCATGCTAATCAAACTCTTCAGGATTATCATCAGTTGGAAGAATCGGCGCCTTATTCGCATTAGACGGAAACAACAAACGACTCTTCAACCCTAGATACCTCTCACGGAACTCCGATGCCGTCAAATAAGAGAACTTCGTAACACCGTGTTCAGTAGTCGGATCCAGCAACTGGTGATGCTTAGGACGCGCAAGTTAGACTTAAACACTATCAAACGGTAATCGTGCTCCTCTGTAGTCGCGTACGTTTTACCAAACTTTGTTTAAACTAGGTTAAAACTTAAATATTCTTTTTTTTTTATAATTGAAGTGGGTGGAAGATTAACCAAAATGACGAATATACCCTCGCATGTTATGCATGTGAGGGAGCTTAACTGAAGAAAATAACGTGGTTAGCTGTAAAGGATTGAACCCGCAACAAAAATAAACTTAAAGGCTGTTTTTAGCAACTTTTAAACATTAAAGCTGGAACCTGCAAGTTTGAGGAAACATAAAGGATGTTTTGTGCAATTTGCTAAAAAAAAAACAAGTGAAAGATGAACTAAGATGGTGCAAATTCTAAACCAACATGAGGCTGATGATCCAAAATCAAAAAAGTTTTATTCCATTCTCATAAGGGGGCTTTTCCTCATAAATAAAAAATCCTTCAGAATTAGTATATAACCATTATAGCCTGGTGGAGATAGATATGATCGGGTGGTTCCACTGGTGACACGATGATAGTCCAGTGGTCCGTCAGTGATCCAAATTATCGTTCAAAAAAAATTCAGTTAAATCCAGTATAAATAATTAATGACACCAAAGATGAATATATGAAAAAACATATATATACCAATCTTACAATTCGGTTTTATACAGCTGGTTTCGGTACAAACCGCAAACCAAACCATTTGTTACGTTTTGAAATTTTTTAAACCGACCAATCGGAAGTAAAAGAAAAAAAGGATCGCTAAACCAAACAAATAACTGGTTTAGACGGTTTCATGATTTTAGACCGAGCCGTAAACACCCGTAATATAGCACATGAGAATAAAATTTGAAACTAACCATATATTTTAAGACGAGTTAAAATAACTGTTTGAAAAAAATATCATGTAAAAACCAAAATACAAAACATAGGGCCCAACCGGGTTCGAACCGGTGACCTCTTGATCTGCAGTCAAATGCTCTACCACTGAGCTATGGACCCTTGACGTACAACGATTTACCTATTAATTATTTAATTAATCTCATACTAATCAGTAGCAAAAATCAGATATTACGATAATCGTTGTCAGCAGTTAACTTTTGTCAAATCGGTTGTGATGTGATGTAAATGGTATTATAATTTTGTTGTCAAATAAATACAACGAAAATCAGCAAATAAAAACCAGACTTGCAGTTTCTTGTAATTAACTTTGCGAAGTTTTATAAAATAATCTTGACATTTAAAAATTATAATAAGTGTTATTTTATCGTTTCCAAGACATTGTTAACGATGGAAAATGGTTCCCCATCAATAAAAGTCGACGTGTTCAATCGTCATCTGTTGTTCTTGCATAGCCCCGAACATTTTTCATTTGATTTCGATGACGTAGCTAGCTCGTTCAACCTCATCTACTGGTAATCACCATCCGAACTAAAATACCCTTAATGTTCATGCAAACGGGACCCCTAATTTTCATCATTTAAGTTAAGTATGTTGTTAGCTCGCTCAAGTCCTTCAAAAACTTTATCTAGAGACACATTATTACTGTAATTTGAGACTTTACTGTGTTGAGAATATAATCATGTATTTTATATAGTATTTATACGGTTCTTACATATCTCTATTTATAATTGCTTATGTGCGCTACATATAAGATCAAAATCAATATATGACCCCGTCATATAATGTGATAAGAAGGGTGTATGATTTCAATTTGGGTATGGTTTTCCTACTTCTATAGGGGCACTAAAATAATAAAATTCAAGATTTATTTAAAGTTTATTACAAATTTAAACTGACGAGGACACCAAGTACTTATACCTTTCCTACATGTAGGGGTATAGATTCTATAGAATGGTAGTGTATTCGTTGTAATGGTTTTTGTGTGATCCCACATAAAGAAATACGAATCCGTATTGTATTGTATTTTGATTTGCATTTCATACTCTACTTTATTTTCTCGTATCCTCGTATTCCATTCGAAAGTAAAATATCTAGTCCCCTTATTATTTATTTATTATTTGGTTTGATATTTAGATCTAGAAAGTGGAGTAATTGAATAGAGAAATGGTGTTTGTTTGAATCAATCAAAGTGTAGATATGAACATCAACAAAAAGAAGATTATATGTATATACCTTGATGTGTGCTTATTGTTGAGGATTGAGGCCCAAATTGATAGTAGTTTGGGGTGATGAATAAAACCTAGAAATTATAGGATGAAGATGGAGTATATGTATAATATGTATATATATCACTGATGGTTAAAGAAGCCGTGGTGGACTAGTTTGTTTTGTTGTCTCTAGTCGATAAAAATTGGCAATGACAATTACGTAATAAATAATCAGAGGGTAAAAATGTCATTTTACACAGTATTCAGAGGTGCAACCAAACAACATTTTACTTGTTCAGCACTTACTGGTTCAGAGCCTCTTACCCATTCAGATCTCTTATTCATTCAGCACTTATTGGTTCAGATGTTGCCAAAGAGCCCCTTAGATTTTTATTAATGTGAGGGATTGATGCTTGATTATGATATTGATTTGTAGTTTATGAAATTTAGTGTTTGTTACAAGTATTTATGAAGTTTACGGATTTTAGTTTTAAGAGTTCATAATCACTGAAGAGGAACTTCATGTGTAAAGAAGGCAAGGGTATTTTTTTGACCAAAATTGTAACACAACAAGAAATAGAGAATAAAGTGTAATAAACAAACAAAAGTTTACGAATGGTATTTGTAATTTCTACCCAATAACCGCGACATTATAATTTTTCTTCTAAACAAAGGCACCAATCAATAATGGTGCGCCCGCATAACTAGCCATTTTTAAGAACCTTGTGATGTATCCATCTACAAATAGTCGACTTGGATCTTTCTCATATGGAAAGTACTAGACATACAAGGTGATAGGGGTTTGAGGCACTACAAAGCTATGTAGCACGAGAATGGTTACGGGAGTGGAGTACGGGGACAATACGTAACACTCTGCATTTTTGTACTTTCTTTATTTAGAAAGTTAAAATTGTGTTTCTATTTTTAGAAACTTGTAACCGTATCTTATTCGTATTTCATTTCCAATCTTGTGATCCGAGGCTTTGATCAAAATGGAATTCTATTTTTATACTTATACATAGTACATACTTGTGTTATACGCTACAATCTTGAATACATGTTTATACGCGCAACCGATACTTAAAATACTCGTAAATATAATTTATACTTGCTATACGCCCATACACTACGTTTATACACTTGAGATACTTAAAACGGACTAAGATACGAGAAACAGGCCCAATATAACCCAACCCACCACTTTTAGGCCGAAGGCAACCCAAAAGGCCACCTTCATGGCTTTTAGCCAGACGAAAGTGGCCCTCATCACACCACACTAAGGCACCTTCGTGCCTTCTTTCCCCGCGAAACACCCACACGAAACACACACATATAAGCCACACGAAGGCACACCTTCGTGTGGAATGTCCTTTGTCCGAAGATGGTCCTTCGCGTGGGACCAATTCAGCGCAATTTTTCACAATAAGTTGTTTTAACTCCTATTTCACCTTTCTTCCAACTTCCACCTACCACCAACCTCATTAACTACCAAAACCCGAATCCTACCTTATAAATAGGAGTCTCTTTACACTCCTAAGCATTTTCCAAACACCTTAATGATCGGAGTGTCGCGCTCTGGTCAAAGATAATATTTATAGTCTTGAATTACCCTTAACAAATGCGTTAGTGGTAGTAAGGGGTCGATCGAAGAGTATGTGAAGACTAATTTGATTATGAAGATGTCACGTTATGAAGCTTGCTATTTTGATTTAATTAGTTTGTTGATTGGAAAAGGTGTCGGAATTTGCCGACGATGGTTTTGAATTCGATTGATTACCACAATTACTTAATAACAGGTAGACAAAAATGCAACTAACAATTCAAACAATTATGAGAAAAAGGGGTTCACACCCGGTTTCGATACTTGCAATCATAGGGTTTCTACAAGTTTTAGAATTGACCTAATTGGATAAACAATTAACGGATTTAGTGTACCGTGACGTAGGTGTCAATAAATATCAACATTCATGAGAATGGACAAGAATACACTTTATAATCAACACAAGTAAATCCTAACCAATATAACGCATAAGTGCACAAATTCATTTCACAAGGTCATAACTTTATCATTGTGCGACAGTTTGCAAATTCAATTCAAATACACGACAATTATCAAAGGTGTTCTAATCAAAACACAATTTGTCACACAAGTCAAAACTAAACACAAATCAAAACCCTAGATAATACAACTACCTACACCGGGGTGAAACCGAGGTGATTAGCCGCTCATGGTTGAAGGAACTTGATCACCGGATGATTGAGCCTTGAACTTATACATCTTGATGCTTGGAGATGGAGGTAAATGGTGATTAGGGTTTAGGATGAATGATGGTGATGATGAGATTGGTGATTGATGAATGATGGTGATGATGATGATCTAGGTTAAGAATCGAGGTGTGTGATTCGGATGTATGGAGGATGATTTTAAATAGAATGGTGATGGTTTGTGGTCCAAGAACTCTTTTTCAACTCCAAGAACTCGTAATACCTTAAAATAGGTCAAAACAAATGATATAACCCATCCCCCAACTCAAAAATCAAGTTTTTCGCGAAGTGGGAATGCAGGTGGCGTCGCCGACGCCCATTTAGGGCGTCCCCGACGGCCCCTAGAAGTCCCAGTTTCACCCGACGGCTTAATATGCTGTTTACGGAGGTTTCTGGCCGATGGGACAATCCAGAGGGCGTCGCCGACGGCCTTTTTGGGCGTCGCCGACTCTACCTAGTTTTGCTGGTTTCCTGCGAAAATTGTTTTCTTCATAACTTCTTCGTTATAGCTCTGTTTTACTCACTGTTTTCGCCCACGTACTCGTAATTCAGCCCTCTATCATGCCATCTACAAATATCTTCATTTTATATCCATTAACCTCCCCCAAAACACATCCAGTCTTTGCGGTTAACCCGGTTTTGTTCATTTCACATCCCCAGTTGATCTCGTTCGCCCCCGGTGCTCCGTAAAGCTCCCGAATAGCTCCTTAAACTCTCTGAGACCTGTAAAACACAAATCCCATTAAAAGTAGGCTATTCAAGATTAAAAGCTATGTAAAAACATAAACTTAAACATAAACAAACACTGGTTTTCAACCACGTATCACATCCACACACTTGTCTTTTGCTTGCCCTTAAGCAAATCTGTTTTTCACTTTCACGTGGTTTGAACAAGAAATGCACTTCCCATTCTTGAGACGTAAGTTAAGGTCTAATGTCATACCCAGTTCTAGCTTTTTACAATTTTCAAAATATTCTAACGGTAAACGATTAATCACATCAAAATGGTTATCCAAGATTAACCCGCCCTTGAAACTCACAATTCATACACATATCTCACAATGTTCACTCCATTCGGTTTATAACTTGGCTAATTTTGATGTATTAGCACTTTTGAAAATAATCACTCAAAACCGACTAGAACACGTACCAGCATAGGCTTGCAACTCAATCATTCTCCACCATCGACATGAATACTAAGCACAAGTCAAAAGGTCTTCAAAGGGTTGTAATGAGGCTAGGCGAAGGGTAGGAAATAGGATGTTTTGAAAGTGGCTAAGATGATGAAAATTCGATTTTTATTACAAAACCCCTACTCTAAACAAAACGAACTATAGATATCCGAGGCAACCATTTTTCGCCTTTTATTCAACAACTCAAAACTCATCTTTTTGTATTTTTCTCAATGATTTTCTGTTCTTTTTCGCAACATTTTCTGATTTTTTTTTTACGAAACACAACTTTACAAACAACTAATTCCTAAGATCGAATTTTCATCACACGGGTTAAAAGAGGTTTAATAGTTAAGGGCTAATTTGGGTGATCAAATGAAAGGTTTAGGCTCAAAGTTGGCGACTAGGGGGTAGATTTCGGGTAAGGGTAAGCAAATGGTGTAAAAGAAAAATGTTTACCTAATGCCTTAATCATTATCGTGCTTGTACTCGGTCTATGGTCTCAAACGTATCAAAAGATGCAAGTTCTACAATACATGACTAATGGTCCACTCAACAAAGAAATGTATGATGTATAACTATGGCTCAAAAATCTCATGTATATAAAGGGTATGGTATGTGGTATGCATAAATTATAAGTTTCTTAGGCGAATTATTCCCAAATAACCACCCGCTAAATATCCGTCATGCTATTAACTTGAACTTGACCATGACAAAAGACCAAATGGGTTGTGCCATCCCTCGATAACTTAGTTACTTGTGCTTTTTAGATCGCTTCAACAAAGACATTTTTAACAAAATTTTTGAAAATTTCCCCCATCCCCACACTTGAGGTCAACATTGTCCTCAATGTGCAAAATAGGGCTTTTTAAAACGCACAAGGGATGTGACACGGTTAACTTCTCCCAAAAATTCACCCCGGAAAGTAACATACAAATTACATTCCACTTATTTGCTAACTAGAAATCAAAAGTAAAAAGAAACGTATGCACCTGATTTTTAGCTCATGCCTCGTGTGTTCTTCGTTCTTCAATAAACTTGGTTGTCTCACGAACATGGTGTACCTGCAAATCTTAATCCTTGTGTAGAAGCATGCTTCTCACAACCATCAACATTTGTTAGTAGCCTAGTTCTACCAATTTTTTATAAGAATATTACCAAGCCATACGTTTATTTACTTTTTATTTATGTGGAAAATAATGTACAATAACAACAAACCTAACTCACTTTTGTAGGAATCACGATTTCATTTAGCTTATACAACAAGCCCTTTTAAACCCCCCGATAGCTCGGGAGGACGAGTAGGTCTCGTGAGGGTTATATAGGGAACACGCCCACAACGTTCATTTAACTAGGAAAATAAAATAAAATGAATAATTATACAAACTACACAACAATCGTACCTGATTTGCCTCTCATGGTGGTCTAAGTGAACATTTGCCTACCGAGTTTCCAATATACGCTCGGTAGTTGGCATGCCGAATCCATTCTCTTTTTCTTTTACGCGGCATGCGTACAGTACAACTTCGGGGTCGTTTCTTAACAAATTGTCCAAGATCTTGCAATGCCACCCTTCAAATCCTTATACCCAAACCCGCATCTCCAACTTTGTTGGTTGGAGTGATAAGTATGGGAGAAGGATGGATATGAACGTGGGCTTCTTTAGGATCTGACTCGTCTGGCGGTGTCATGTCTTCTACTTGGTTCAAACATTCAACTTCTTGCTCTGAAAGATCTCTAACCTCTTCCACCACATCACTATCCACCATTGTACCATTAGCCAAAACCTCTTGGTCTCGCCTGAATTGGGCCATCTCCTCAGTTATTTGACCAACCTGAATAACCAAAGCCTCAAATGATTTGTCTCTTAGCTCGTCTTTCTTTTTCATTTCTAGCATCATGTCCATGATTGCATCGAGCTTAGAATGTAATGAATCTTGAGGCTCCTCGTATGTCGGCTGAGGGGAGTCATGATAATAGTCATCATACTCCTCCCGGTAACTTGGGAAATGTGGCAAGTCAGGTTCATGGTTGTTGTATGTAACATCCGTCAAAAACGGATTTACCAAATCCGCTCCGTTTATCAACCGAACAGTCAGTTAAAATTTTCGTTGCGAATTAAATGCCTAAAATAATTTTAAACGATACATAATCAATTATTATACGGGAATATATAATTAGTTTTTGAAAAACTGTTAAAAAACGCAAAATAAAAATACATTGGTTCTGCCGGGTTTCGAACCCGGGTCAGCACCGGTCAACAAACAGACTTAACACATAACACTTGAACCACTGCGCCACTGATGTTATTTGTTAAATATTAGAATCATTTAATTGATATCATGACGTTACGAATTCAAAACCGGCGCCCAAAAATTCAGTCGTCGGAAATCCCGACAATCTCGCGAAACTTAACGTTTCTTTCAGTTATAACGTAAATCATAAACGCCATATCGGTTATAACCGATGTTTGAGTCCGCGACCAAAGTCATAACCGCCGGAGAAATTCAAACCAATGAATCCAGTTGGAAATCAGGCCAAATACATCTCGGTTTCTCCCTATAAAAACCACCTCGAACCTCTGCAAACACTTTCGCTCAAAACCACACCCTTTCTCGGCGAAAACTCTCTCGCCGGAATTTCTCTGCTCATCACCGGAAAACCGGGTTCATCATTTCTGAACCTTACTGAACCCCCTGAGCTTATACCGGAGATACCCACACCCTTTGTAAGCTTCCTGGAGACTCGCTGCTGCAAGACACTCGTCGCCGGAAGGGATTGCTGTCGCCGGAGTTCTGCCGGAAAACAGAGGAAGATAGTCGGTATACCTCTTCGCCTAATTTCTTTTTCTTTTCACTTATATCTCACCGTAATGAACTGAAACACGCTAAGAAACCGATTAAAACATTTAACCAGTCAGTTATCGATTCTGGTTAAAAATCAGACGAAGAAGATGAAGTGCGGTAAACGTATAAGAATAATTAAAATCAAGATATTACTCGGGTTAGACACACAGTCCAGCGGTGGACTGTGTGCACATTAAACACAGAAAGGTCTCGAGTTCGAATCCTGTTCCACACACGCTGCCTTAATAAAAATGATTTTTTTGATTAACCGAGCCGGAGTCATACTGATATATGTTAAGTATATTAATAACCAGAAAAACAACCAAGTTAGACACACAGTCCAGCGGTGGACTGTGTGTATGTTTAAGTCGCACGTCATGAGTTCGAGTCCGGTCTTCTGCATTGACCCGGACAATTATTCTACCTTTTTAAATAAGTCAGAAATGAAAACAAATAGTTTGTATTTAAGTATAATAAAAATCGGATTATATAACATGTTAAACACACAGTCCAGCGGTGGACTGTGTGTTAGTTTAAGCCACAGGTCCCGGTTCGAGACCTGTGGAGCGCACCGTCTAATTCAATTAAAGTGTTTTTAAAATAAAAGGATTTTCTGTTTAAACTAGTTAATATATAAATATAATTAAAAACAGATATATAACGGGTTAGACACGTAGCTCAGTTGGTAGAGCTGCGTGCACGCGTACGGGAGGTCTCGGGTTCGAGCCTCACTCAGCGCACAACAATACGCATACGAACCGGTCAACGGTCAGGTCAACGGTCAACGGTCAAGTCAACGGTCAGAAAAAGTCAAATTTTTTTATTATTTTTATTTAATTATTTTAATTAAAAATCAATTAAAAATACTTAAAAATAACATTTTTAAGGTTAGAAAATAGCCTTAAACTCACAAAAATACACCCAACAATCCTACTAAAATAGATTAATAAAATCCGTTTACTTACCGAACCATAATGATATTTATCTAGGTTAATCTCACTCGTGGTTAAAACCATTTCGCGTGCATTCAACATCATCAACCGAACGCACCCACTGTGAGTGAATCTTACAACTCCCCCTTTTTAAATTACACGTTTTGGGGTGTGTCATGTGTCATAAAAATAATTAACTTGTTTATTTAAACTTGTGCCATACCACATCATGATCTAAACTTAGTTTGTCTATATTGTTGTGATTACTTATTTCCTTTTGTCAAATTATATGAAACTCATTCATTAAGCCCATCAGTTCCTCGTGGGAGACGAGTTGAACAACGCGTGCCTCAAATCAAATTCATTATTGTTCATGTGTGTATCATTGAGTTTATATTGATTGTAGTTGTGTCATTCATATTATCATGTTTATGCAATTCATTCATTAGGCCCCTCAGTTCCTCGTGAGAGACGAGTTGAGCATCGCGCACCTCTAAATGTTCCATTATTGTTCATGTGTGTTTTATTTAATATCTTATGATTGTTGAATAAGTTTACATCTATTTTTACTCATGTTTGGTTGTGCACATATTTATAATCAATTAAATAAACTTATTCAATGTTTTCATAGGATTCACTCGCCAACTTTTGTTGATCTAAAACTTTTAACATGAACAGTGAACATTGAAATGAATATGAAGCTTAAAAACAGAGCTTAGATGATATACACATCATGTAATTTTTGAATTTACATTAAACTTGTTTACATAAATGAACGCATAACTAAAGTCATGAGCTTGATGATACCAATTGGATCTTTTGGCGGTCATGTTGAACATTGTAACTGACCATTGAACTTCATAATGTAGAACCATATCTAAATGTAGAGTAGTCTTCGATCCTTTGGTAGGTGCGGTCATGCATGAATAACACCATGCAAATCTTCATAATGTAGCCCTCGCATATCCTATAATTCGCTGAGGTAGTCTCATCTTGTACGGCTTGAATTCTCATAAAAGGTCAATCTCTAATAGATGTACCCCGCTTCACTAAATTCAACGGATCTCGATCTCCCAACTTTAAAAGGTTACTAAACCATTCTGATAAACAAACTCGAACACGAAAGTATAATCACAGAAATTAAAAAAAACTAAACGAAAATCGAACAAGCAATGAAATACTAAGCGCACTAGCTCCCCGGCAACGGCGCCAAAATTTGATTGGAGTGTCGTGCTCCGGTCAAAGATAATATTTGATTGGTGTCATGTCTTCTACTTGGTTCAAACATTCAACTTCTTGCTCTGAAAGATCTCTAACCTCTTCCACCACGTCACTATCCACCATTGTACCATTAGCTAAAACCTCTTGGTCTCGCCTGAATTGGCCATCTCCTCAGTTATTTGACCAACCTGAATAACCAAAGCCTCAAATGATTTGTCTCTTAGCTCGTCTTTCTTTTTCATTTCTAGCATCATGTCCATGATTGCATCGAGCTTAGAATGTAATGAATCTTGAGGCTCCTCGTATGTCGGCATAGGGGAGTCATGAAATAGTCATCATACTCCTCCCGGTAACTTGGGAAATGTGGCAAGTCAGGTTCATGGTTGTTGTAACCCAGCCCTTGCTCATAATGGTAACCCATCTCTATATATAGTAGTCTTGATAATTTGGTGGTGGTGGCGGTCTAATGTATGGAGAATATGAGGACGGACCATTGAAATCTTCATAATTAGCCCTCCCATATCCGTATAATCCGCTGAGGTAGTCTTCCCGATCCTTGTAGGCTTGAACTTTTTCATAGAAAACAGGGCAATCCTCTAATAGATGCTCTCCACTTCCACAAAATTCACACGGATCATCATTTACCCAATTCATATTAAAAGGTGGTATTTGAAACACATGTACCTGCACAAACAAACTCAACCACCGAAAGTATAATCACAGAATACAAAAAAAAAAAAACTAAATGAAAATCGAACAAGCAATGAAATACTAAGCGCACTAGCCCCCGGCAACGGCGCCAAAATTTGATTGGAGTGTCGTGCTACGGTCAAAGATAATATTTGATTGGTGTCATGTCGTCTACTTGGTTCAAACATTCAACTTCTTGCTCTGAAAGATCTCTAACCTCTTCCACCACGTCACTATCCACCATTGTACCATTAGCTAAAACCTCTTGGTCTCGCCTGAATTGGCCATCTCCTCAGTTATTTGACCAACCTGAATAACCAAGCCTCAAATGATTTGTCTCTTAGCTCGTCTTTCTTTTTCATTTCTAGCATCATGTCCATGATTGCATCGAGCTTAGAATGTAATGAATCTTGAGGCTCCTCGTATGTCGGCATAGGGAGTCATGATAATAGTCATCATACTCCTCCCGGTAACTTGGGAAATGTGGCAAGTCAGGTTCATGGTTGTTGTAACCCAGCCCTTGCTCATAATGGTAACCCATCTCTATATATAGTAGTCTTGATAATTTGGTGGTGGTGGCGGTCTAATGTATGGAGAATATGAGGACGGACCATTGAAATCTTCATAATTAGCCCTCCCATATCCGTTAATCCGCTGAGGTAGTCTTCCGATCCTTGTAGGCTTGAACTTTTTCATAGAAAACAGGGCAATCCTCTAATAGATGCTCTCCACTTCCACAAAATTCACACGGATCATCATTTACCCAATTCATATTAAAAGGTGGTATTTGAAACACATTACTGCACAAACAACTCAACCACCGAAAGTATAATCACAGAATACAAAAAAAAAAACTAAATGAAAATCGAACAAGCAATGAAATACTAAGCGCACTAGCCCCCGGCAACGGCGCCAAATTTGATTGGAGTGTCGTGCTACGGTCAAAGATAATATTTGATTGGTGTCATGTCGTCTACTTGGTTCAAACATTCAACTTCTTGCTCTGAAAGATCTCTAACCTCTTCCACCACGTCACTATCCACCATTGTACCATTAGCTAAAACCTCTTGTCTCGCCTGAATGGCCATCTCCTCATTTTGACCAACCTGAATAACCAAGCCTCAAATGATTTGTCTCTTAGCTCGTCTTTCTTTTCATTCTAGCATCATGTCCATGATTGCATCGAGCTTAGAATGTAATGAATCTTGAGGCTCCTCGTATGTCGGCATAGGGGAGTCATGTAATAGTCATCATACTCCTCCGGTAACTTGGGAAATGTGGAAGTCAGGTTCATGGTTGTTGTACCCGCCCTTGCTCATAATGGTAACCCATCTCTATATAGTAGTAGTCTTGATAATTTGGTGGTGGTGGCGTCTAATGTATGGATGTGAGGACGGACCATTGAAATCTTCTATTGCCTCCCAAATCCGTATAATCGCCTGAGGTAGTCTTCCGATCCTGTAGGCTTGAACTTTTCATAGAAAACAGGCAATCTCTAATAGAATGCTCTCCATCAAAAATCACACGAATCATCATTACCCAATTCATATTAAAAGTGTACTTGAAACACATGTACCTGCACAAACAACTCAACCACCGAAAGTATAATCACAGAATACAAAAAAAAAAAACTAAATGAAAATCGAACAAGCAATTGAAATACTAAGCGCACTAGCCCCCGGCAACGGCTCCAAAATTTGATTGGAGTGTCGTGCTCCGGTCAAAGATAATATTTATAGTCCCGAATTACCCTTAACAAATGCGTTAGTGGTAGTAAGGGGTCGATCCATGAAGAGTATGTGGTTTACGTATGGACTAATTTGATTATGAAGATGTCACGTTATGAAGCTTGCTATTTTGATTTAATTAGTTTGTTGATTGGAAAAGGTGTCGGAATTTGCCGACGATGGTTTTGAATTCGATTGATTACCACAATTACTTAATAACAAGTAGACAAAAATGCAACTAACAATTCAAACAATTATGAGAAAAAGGGGTTCACACCCGGTTTCGGTAATTGCAATCCTAGGGTTTCTACAAGTTTTAGATTGACCTAATTAGATAAACAATTAACGGATTTAGTGTACCGTGACGTAGGTGTCAATAAATATCAACATTCATGATAATGGACAAGAATACACTTTATAATCAACACAAGTAAATCCTAACCAAGATAACGTAAGTGCACAAATTCATTTCACAAAGTCATAACTTTATCATCGTTCGACAGTTTGCAAATTCAATTCAAATACACGACAATTATCAAAGGTGTTCTAATCAAAACACAATTTGTCACACAAGTCAAAACTAAACACAAATCAAAACCCTAGATAATACAGCTACTTACACCGGGGTGAAACCGAGGTGAATAGCCGCTCATGGTTGAAGGAACTTGATCACCGGATGATTGAGCCATGATACATATTGATGCTTGGAGATGGAGGTAAATGGTGATTAGGGTTTAGGATGAATGATGGTGATGATGAGATTGGTGATTGATGAATGATGGTGATGATGATGATTTAGGTTAAGAATCGAGGTGTGTGATTCGGATGTATGGAGGATGATTTTAAATAGAATGGTGATGGTTTGTGGCTCCAAGAACTCTTTTTCAACTCCAAGAACTCTTAATGTAACATTTGTCGAAAACGGGTTTTTCCAAACCCGCTCCATTTGTAATCGAATATCAAGTTATAAATGTTCGTTGCGTATTTATGCCTATTTTGATTTTTAATGTTACCTAATTAACAAACAAACTAATCTATAAAAGTTATAATTGATAAAAAGTAAAAATAAAACAACTAAAAATAAATTGAGGCTGCCAGGACTCGAACCCGGGTCAGCCGGAAGAGATCTCAACGACTTAACACACACACGCATAACCATTCCGCCACTTGTTGTTTTCTGTCAACTCTAGGAGACAAATGAGCTTTATAGTCAATCATAGATCAACCGGTTGCGCCAACTGAAAACCGTAATCGGCTATTCAACCGTCCAAAATGTTTGATTAAACGCGAATTCTGGTTTATAACCGATGCACCGACGATTCTAATCAATTCAGACATTGAATTAACTT
The DNA here is from genome assembly GCA_947069175.1 of Scalesia atractyloides. NCBI lineage: Eukaryota > Viridiplantae > Streptophyta > Magnoliopsida > Asterales > Asteraceae > Scalesia > Scalesia atractyloides. The sequence continues at coordinate 79,518,950 of CAMTDV010001633.1, read as the reverse complement.
AAATTCTAATGATGATCGGTTTTATAACCGAAGATATTCAATAGCTGAATTACTTCAATCAAAGACCTCTTTCGCGACTCGGAAACACTCTACAACCCCGCCATTTCATTTTCGTCATACACTCAGTTCATCAGAAACGTTTATTTTACTCGCCGGAAAAATTCTGCAGTTCGCCGGAAAACCGTATTTTTCATCAAAACGGTAAGTCTTTCAATACCGTCGTGGTCTAACAATTGTTAAGCTATTTCTAACTCAAACCTTTCAATTGAAATCGAATTCAGACGTTGTTATCGGATAATTCCAGTTCGCCGGAAAATTTCTGGAAATCTTTATTTTCATCTGTGAAACGGTAAGGACATTCAAACACTCTGTAAACGTTTGTTTAGCACTTCAATTCCACGATTAGCTAATCAAAACGGTTAATTTGCTTGCTCAGTTGAAGTTCATAAAAACAGAGCCGACGCCTTGCCGGAATTCTGTGATAAATCATTCACCGGTATGTTTACTTCTAAATATCGTTTCTGCCATTTCATATTAGTCTGTACAATGTTTATCAATCGAATTAAACAAGATATAATAGTGTAATCGCAGTCTGTAATTTTGAAATGAAGAAGACGATGATAGTTTGATTATAAGTTTAATAAATTCTGGATATTATCTCGGGTTAGACACACAGTCCAGCGGTGGACTGTGTGCATATACATATCACACGCCGCGAGTTCGATCCCTGATACACGCACCCTCTATGTAATAAAAAACGTTTTATTTTTCTAACTGAACCGGGTTAATTTACGTTAGTTGTTAAGTATAATAAAAATGTGTATATTAACCAAGTTAGACACACAGTCCAGCGGTGGACTGTGTGTAATGTTAAAGCACAGGTCCCGGGTTCGAGACCTGTTGGTGACACCGGTTCGAGGATTTAAAATGTTTTTGAAAATAAAAGAATTTTGAATAAACTAAATTAGTATATAAGTATAATTAAAAACAGAACTATTTCGGGTTAGACACGTAGCTCAGTTGGTAGAGCTGCGTGCACGCGTACGGGAGGTCTCGGGTTCGAGCCTCACCCAGCGCATGTATTTACACAATAAACCGGTCAAACAGTCAACAAGTCAAACGGTCAACGGTCAGCGAAAAAGTCAACACATTTTTATATTTTTATTTATTTAATTTATTTTAAAAATCAATTAAAAATACTTAAAAATAATGTTTTTAAAGATAGGAAATAGCCTTAAACTCACAAAAATATATCTAAAAAGCCTATTAAAATTATTAATAAAATCCACTCATTTACCATATTTTCCGTTATTATCTAGGTTAGTAATTCTCGTTGTTCAACTCTTCCAACTCGTGCGCATCTCACCATCTCCAATCAAACGCACCCAATGTGAGTGAATCTTTACAAATTCTCCGTTTTAATCACGTTTTGGGGTGTATCATGTGTCTTGCCATTTATTATACTTAAATCATTGTGCATACGTCGTACCATGAACAAATGTGTATTCAGTTTGATTCAATTGATTGTGTGGTTATTGTTAGATTTAATACATTATTTTCAGTACATGCAATTTCATAGGCCGCCGCTCCCCATTACATTATGAGCGTTGAGCATGTTCCCCATTACATTATGAGCGTGAACCTGGCGTGCCAACATACGATCGGCTCCGTTTCATTGAGCCTTGATCGCACAGACATTTATCATTTTCAGTACATGCAATACGATCGGCTCCGTTTGATTGAGCCTTGATCGCACAGTTTCATTATGTTATTTATTTATGCAAGTTGTTATGTTATGGTATGCTGTTGGTATGTTATTGTATGTTATAGTTTGTGGTTAACATTGTTACTGATTGATTATTTTCATTTGCTCACTTATGATTATACATAATTTTTCCTTGATAAAATAACAAGAAAATCAATTATAAATGTTTAACTAACAAGGTTCACTCGCCAACTTATTTTGACCCAAAAACCCCCATTTTTACACATGATACAGGTGAACCAGCTGCAGCCAGAAACACATAGGATTGGCCTAGAAGAATAAAATGGTTTAGAGCTTGGAATTGTTTTGTTTGGTTATTTTCTTTGTATTGTATGGACATGTTTGGATTATTGGGAATGTAATTTTGACTTTAATAAATATGAAACATATTAGTAAATATCATGAGCTTTGGTGATAACCCAATTATGCCCCGACTCTTATTCCGCTGCGGGTCGGGGTGTGACAGATTGGTATCAGAGCCATGACTATAGGGATATAGGATAGGTTATTAGACCCTTAGAGCCTATACTATAGTTGTTTAGAAATTTTTAAGATTTTTGTGTGTTACATGCCAAATTTCATGATGCTTATATGTTTTATGTTAAATGTTACATTCAATGTTATGCAAGCATGTTCATAAGTATATATTATCGTATAATGCCTATCATGAATCATATTCTCATAACATATCATATTCATGAAAGCACACACCACATCATTTTCCTAATTGCTTTTACAATGATTTTTGTGTTTTCAAATCTCATCAAAGTGATTTCTCATGACGGGCATGTAGTAACTGGAAGGGTACCGGTAGTCGGAACGTCCTGTCTAGGCTGGCATTCGTATAAATCCAAAATAAAGGACCAGTTTGCCTACCTGGGGACTAACGATGAGAGTACGAAGTACCTATTAGGCCAAAGTATGCTATACCAAACGTCGTGTGAGCTAACCCCACTTTGAGTTGTCATTGTGTCTACACCAGGACACATTCCGACCATACATCTCGAAAACATATTTTGTGGTTTGCATTCGGGTGATGCGAGTGTTAAAACGCCAATACTAATGTGAATCCTCCCAAGCCAATAGCCATGGGGGCCCACATGACTATACAGGTGAAGGTATGGGGGACATTTGAGGCCCAACATGAGCAAACCCAAGACATCCTATGGATGTAGTTGCATTATTGATATTTATGTTATTTTCATTTTCTTAAAGACACATGACACCTAAAAAGACTCCATAAACTCACAATCTTCTTATGTATGTTCCTGTAGATGTCGGCTAGACAACAACGAGGGGGTAAAAGATCAGGAAGGTCTCACGGACGCTTGGCCGCACAAATCGCGAAACAAATGGCCACGGTGCTTCCTGACATTGTGGTTCAAGTACAACAAGCCCTCGCTACAAATCCTACTAACCCTCCCCAACAACATGACCAGAACATCGGCAACCCTCCTACCAGCAAGTGCTCATACAAACATTTTAAGTCTTGCGATCCTCCTAAATTTGAAGGGACTGAAGGTGTCACTGCTCTCCTCCATTGGTTTGAGGAAATGGAAAACACCTTCCTCAACTGCGATTGTCCTGAGGATCTCAAGGTTCGATATGCCACCGGGAGACTATTTGGGGTAGCTCTCACCTGGTGGAATACTGAAAAGGGGAATAGGGGAATTGATGATGCAATGGCCTTAACATGGGAGGAGTTAAGGGAAATCATGACTAGGCGTTTCTGTCCTATGAGTGAAATTAAAAAGTTGGAGGACGAATTTCATTCTTTGAAGCAGAAGGAGGGAGATCATGCTTCCTACAACAGGAGGTTCTTAGAGTTGAACCAAATGGTTCCTAATTTGTTTACCCCAACTTATCGTTTGATCGAGCATTATATTCGAGGACTTCCCTCGAAAATTCAAGATTCAGTTCTCAGCACTTCACCAGCAACACTTGAAGCTGCTATGGAGCTAGCGACTGAACTTACCGAGAATCGAATTCGCAACGGTAAGTTTAAAGAAGAGAAAAAGAAAGCCCCTGTTGAGGGACAAACTTCAAACCATACCATCTCCTCCTCTAAGTTTGCTAACAAGAGGAAGCGCAACACCAGAAACTTCGCGGTCACTCAAACCAATTTCCCTATTCCTGCTGCACCCATTTCCCAAGTCGCCCCTTCACCTGCACCATACAAAAGACCATACTCTGGCCCGTTACCAAAATGCAACCGTTGTCAATACCACCATTCTCCCGATCATCCTTGCCAATATTGCACCGGCTGTGGTCGCGCAGGTCATACTGTTCAAACCTCCCGCATGCCTCAGCGAACGAACCGCCACCAGCTTTCAACCCAAACCCACCAACAAATAATGGGTCAAGCCCAACAACCCCTACTATTACCACCCACCCAACATTTAGCCCAAACATATTACCAACCCAACTATCCTATGGTACAACCTATGCGGGCTTGCTACAATTGTGGAGACCCAAGCCATTTTAGAAACACTTGTCCAAGGCTGGTAAACATTATTCATGCTCAGGCCCAAGCCAATCCGGTGAATCAAGCGAACCAAGCTCCTCCACCTGCAAGAGGAAGAGCTTTCAACATTAACGCTAATCAGGCTAGAGCTGACGGCAATGTGGTTAACGGTACGTTCCTTATTAATGGTCGATATGCATCCATGTTGTTTGATACTGGCGCGGATAAAAGTTTTGTGTCCTTAGAGTTTGAACCTATCTTAAACCAAAATCGTGATAAGCTCATGGAATCCATAACAGTAGAAGTTGCTGACGGGAAACCGGTCTCATTGAACTCTATTATACGTAATTGCACTCTTACTCTAAACGACCATAATTTTCTAGTTGACCTTATTCCTATGAAGTTGGGAAGTTTTGATATCATAATCGGTATGGACTGGCTTCGTCAACATCAGGCAGAAGTTGTATGTCGCGAAAAATTTATACATATTCCTCTTTCAAACGGTCAGACTCTTCGAATCTTTGGAGAAACCTCGTCGAAAGGGCTCAGCTTAATGTCTTGTCTTCAAGCTCAAAAATATCTTCGCAAGAATTATGTCGCGTTTTTAGCTCATATCATCAAAAAGGGAACCATGGAGAAGAAACTTGAAGACATTCCAGTAGAAAAAGATTTCCCGCAAGTTTTTCCTGACGACATTTCAGGACTTCCTCCAGTTAGAGAAGTCGAATTCCGTATTGAACTTATACCTGGTGCTACACCAGTTGCAAAGTCTCCTTATAGGTTGGCCCCCTCTGAAATGCAAGAGCTAGCCAGTCAATTGCAAGAGTTGACTGACAAGGGATTCATACGTCCTAGCTCCTCGCCTTGGGGTGCACCTGTCCTTTTTGTAAAGAAGAAAGATGGATCGTTTCGCATGTGCATCGACTACAGAGAACTCAACAAGTTAACAATCAAGAATCGCTATCCATTACCTCGCATTGATGATCTTCTTGACCAACTTCAAGGTGCCAGCTGCTTTTCAAAAATCGACCTTCGATCTGGTTATCATCAACTTAGAGTGCATGAAGAAGACGTCCCAAAGACCGCTTTTCGAACTCGTTATGGTCATTATGAATTCATGGTTATGCCATTTGGTTTAACCAACGCTCCAGCTGTCTTCATGGATCTTATGAACAGAGTCTGCAAACCTTATCTCGATCGTTTTGTTATAGTCTTCATCGACGACATCCTCATTTATTCAAAGTCTAAGTCTGATCATGAGCGACATCTTCTACTCATCCTTACACTTCTAGAGAATGAAAAGCTTTATGCCAAATTCTCCAAATGCGAATTCTGGTTAAAAGAGGTGCAATTCCTCGGACATGTAGTCAATGACAAGGGAATACATGTCGACCCCTCAAAGATCAAAGCGGTACAAGAATGGCAAGCGCCACGTACACCAACTGAAGTAAGATCTTTTCTTGGTTTGGCTGGTTATTATCGTCGTTTCATTTCAAACTTCTCTCGCATTGTTGTACCACTCACGGCTTTAACTCATAAGGGAAAACCTTTCATATGGGGACCCAAACAAGAAGAAGCTTTCCAAACCCTTAAACAAAAGCTCTGTGATGCACCAATCCTCACTCTGCCTGAAGGTTATGATAACTTCGTGGTTTATTGCGACGCGTCGGGGCAAGGACTAGGTTGTGTCCTAATGCAAAGGGGAAAGGTTATAGCTTATGCTTCGAGACAACTCAAGACTCATGAGAAGAACTACACCACCCATGACCTAGAACTTGGAGCCGTTGTGTTCGCTCTTAAGATATGGAGACATTATCTCTACGGTACTAAGTGTGAAATATACACTGACCACAAGAGTCTTCAACATATCTTCAATCAAAAGGAGTTAAACATGAGGCAACGAAGATGGGTCGAACTTCTAAATGACTACGACTGTGAAATTCGGTAACACCCTGGCAAGGCAAATGTGGTGGCTGATGCACTTAGTCGAAAGGGTTATGCGAACTCCATTCGTCTTCTATGTTCGCAAATCATAACTGACATTAAAGATCAACTTCGAGAAGCCCAACATGTTTCAGTAACGGAAGATGATGTACGAAAGGAGATGTCCTGTGGAGCTGAACTTAAAACTGAAACTAAATCTGACGGTATTCTGTACTATCTAGATCGTATATGGATTCCTGACCACAACAATCTTCGTGAAATTCTTATGAATGAAGCTCACAAAACGCGATACTCTATACACCCAGGAGCCGATAAGATGTATCAAGACCTACGATATACCTATTGGTGGCCTGGAATGAAAAAGGATATTGCTGTTTTTGTTTCTAAGTGCCTTACATGTTCCAAGGTGAAAGCTGAACACCAAAGACCCTCAGGACTTCTGGTCCAACCTGAAATACCTGTATGGAAGTGGGAAAATATAACCATGGACTTCATTACCGGGTTACCTCGCACTTCTGGTTGGTATGACACTATATGGGTAATCATTGACCGACTTACAAAATCAGCTCACTTTATTCCTATCCGCGAAGATTTCAAGAACGAAAACCTAGCTCGTATTTATATCAACGAAATCGTAAGCCGACATGGTGTACCGTTAAGCATTATTTCAGATCGTGATGGTCGTTTCACTTCACGAACATGGCAAGCAGTACAAGCCGCTTTGGGTACGCGATTAGATCTCAGTACCGCTTATCATCCTCAAACTGATGGACAATCTGAACGCACCATTCAAACTCTTGAATATATGCTTCGAGCATGTGTCATAGACTTCAAGGGAAATTGGGACGCTCATCTACCATTAGTTGAATTTTCGTACAACAACAGCTATCATTCAAGCATCGGCATGGCACCTTTTGAAGCCTTATATGGTCGTAAGTGCCGATCTCCAGTATGTTGGCACGAAATTGGGGAAGCTCAAATCACTGGTCCAGAATTGATCCAAGAAACCACAGACAAGATCCATCAAATCCGAAACAATCTTCTAGCGGCTCAAAGTCGTCAAAAGAGTTATGCAGATAAACGACGGAAGCCTTTAGAGTTTAACATTGGTGATCATGTACTTCTAAAAGTATCACCGTGGAAGGGAGTAGTTCGTTTTGGTCAAAAAGGCAAGCTAGCACCACGCTACGTAGGACCTTTCAAGATACTCGAAAGAGTAGGACCTGTAGCATACAAGCTTGATCTACCAGAAGAACTCAACAGGATTCATCCCACATTCCACGTATCAAACTTGAAGAAGTGCCTCGCTGATGAAAACCTCCACATTCCTCCGGAAGATATTCAGATTGATGAATCTATGCATTTTCTTGAAAGACCAGTAGAGATCATGGATTTCGGAGAAAAACGTCTACGACGAAGTCGCATTCCAATTGTTAGGGTACGCTGGGAGTCGAAACGGGGACCTGAGTTTACTTGGGAACGTGAAGACTCAATGCGTGAAAAATACCCGCATCTTTTTTCTACTACTTCTACTACTTAAATTTCGGGACGAAATTCCTAAAAGTAGGGGATACTGTAACATTTGTCGAAAACGGGTTTTTCCAAACCCGCTCCATTTGTAATCGAATATCAAGTTATAAATGTTCGTTGCGTATTTATGCCTATTTTGATTTTTAATGTTACCTAATTAATAAACAAACTAATCTATAAAAGTTATAATTGATAAAAAGTAAAAATAAAACAATTAAAAATAAATTGAGGCTGCCGGGACTCGAACCCGGGTCAGCCGGAAGAGATCTCAACGACTTAACACACACACGCATAACCACTCCGCCACTTGTTGTTTTCTGTCAACTCTAGGAGACAAATGAGCTTTATAGTCAATCATAGATCAACCGGTTGCGCCAACTGAAAACCGTAATCGGCTATTCAACCGTCCAAAATGTTTGATTAAACGCGAATTCTGGTTTATAACCGATGCACCGACGATTCTAATCAATTTAGACATTGAATTAACTTAAATTCTAATGATGATCGGTTTTATAACTGAAGATATTCAATACCTGAATTACTTCAATCAAAGACCTCTTTCGCGACTCAGAAACACTCTACAAACCCGCCATTTCATTTTCGTCATAAACTCAGTTCATCAGAAACGTTTATTTTACTCGCCGGAAAAATTCTGCAGTTCGCCGGAAAACCGTATTTTTCATCAAAACGGTAAGTCTTTCAATACCGTCGTGGTCTAACAATTGTTAAGCTATTTCTAACTCAAACCTTTCAATTGAAATCGAATTCAGACGCTGTTATCGGATAATTCCAGTTCGCCGGAAAATTTCTGGAAATCTTTATTTTCATCTGTGAAACGGTAAGGACATTCAAACACTCTGTAAACGTTTGTTTAGCACTTCAATTCCACGATTAGCTAATCAAAACGGTTAATTTGCTTGCTCAGTTGAAGTTCATAAAAACAGAGCCGACGCCTTGCCGGAATTCTGTGATAAATCATTCACCGGTATGTTTACTTCTAAATATCGTTTCTGCCATTTCATATTAGTCTGTACAATGTTTATCAATCGAATTAAACAAGATATAATAGTGTAATCGCAGTCTGTAATTTTGAAATGAAGAAGACGATGATAGTTTGATTATAAGTTTAATAAATTCTGGATATTATCTCGGGTTAGACACACAGTCCAGCGGTGGACTGTGTGCATATACATATCACACGCCGCGAGTTCGATCCCTGATACACGCACCCTCTATGTAATAAAAAACGTTTTATTTTTCTAACTGAACCGGGTTAATTTACGTTAGTTGTTAAGTATAATAAAAATGTGTATATTAACCAAGTTAGACACACAGTCCAGCGGTGGACTGTGTGTAATGTTAAAGCACAGGTCCCGGGTTCGAGACCTGTTGGTGACACCGGTTCGAGAATTTAAAATGTTTTTGAAAATAAAAGAATTTTGAATAAACTAAATTAGTATATAAGTATAATTAAAAACAGAACTATTTCGGGTTAGACACGTAGCTCAGTTGGTAGAGCTGCGTGCACGCGTACGGGAGGTCTCGGGTTCGAGCCTCACCCAGCGCATGTATTTACACAATAAACCGGTCAAACAGTCAACAAGTCAAACGGTCAACGGTCAGCGAAAAAGTCAACACATTTTTATATTTTTATTTATTTAATTTATTTTAAAAATCAATTAAAAATACTTAAAAATAATGTTTTTAAAGATATGAAATAGCCTTAAACTCACAAAAATATATCTAAAAAGCCTATTAAAATTATTAATAAAATCCACTCATTTACCATATTTTCCGTTATTATCTAGGTTAGTAATTCTCGTTGTTCAACTCTTCCAACTCGTGCGCATCTCACCATCTCCAATCAAACGCACCCAATGTGAGTGAATCTTTACAAATTCTCCGTTTTAATCACGTTTTGGGGTGTATCATGTGTCTTGCCATTTATTATACTTAAATCATTGTGCATACGTCGTACCATGAACAAATGTGTATTCAGTTTGATTCAATTGATTGTGTGGTTATTGTTAGATTTAATACATTATTTTCAGTACATGCAATTTCATAGGCCGCCGCTCCCCATTACATTATGAGCGTTGAGCATGTTCCCCATTACATTATGAGCGTGAACCTGGCGTGCCAACATACGATCGGCTCCGTTTCATTGAGCCTTGATCGCACAGACATTTATCATTTTCAGTACATGCAATACGATCGGCTCCGTTTGATTGAGCCTTGATCGCACAGTTTCATTATGTTATTTATTTATGCAAGTTGTTATGTTATGGTATGCTGTTGGTATGTTATTGTATGTTATAGTTTGTGGTTAACATTGTTACTGATTGATTATTTTCATTTGCTCACTTATGATTATGCACAATTTTTCCTTGATAAAATAACAAGAAAATCAATTATAAATGTTTAACTAACAAGGTTCACTCGCCAACTTATGTTGACCCAAAAACCCCCATTTTTATACATGATACAGGTGAACCAGCTGCAACCAGAAACACATAGAATTGGCCTAGAAGAATAAAATGGTTTAGAGCTTGGAATTGTTTTGTTTGGTTATTTTCTTTGTATTGTATGGACATGTTTGGATTATTGGGAATGTAATTTTGACTTTAATAAATATGAAACATATTAGTAAATATCATGAGCTTTGGTGATAACCCAATTATGCCCCGACTCTTATTCCGCTGCGGGTCGGGGTGTGACACTTAATACCTCAAAATAGGTCAAAACAAATGATATAACCCGTCCCCCAACTCAAAAATCAATTTTTTTCGCGAAGTGGGAATGCAGGTGGCGTCGCCGACGCCCATTTAGGGCGTCCCCAACGGCCCCTAGAAGTCCCAGTTTCACCCGACGGCTTAATATGCTGTTTACGGAGGTTTCTGGCTGACGGGACAATCCAGAGGGCGTCGCCGACGGCCCTTTTGGGCGTCCCCGACTCTGCCTAGTTTTGTTGGTTTCCTGCGAAAATTGTTTTCTTCATAAATTCTTCGTTATAGCTCCGTTTTACTCACCGTTTTCGCCCACGTACTCGTAATTCAGCCCTCTATCATGCCATCTTCAAATATGTTCATTTTAAATCCATTAACCTCCCCCCAAAACACATCCAATCTTTGCGGTTAACCTGGTTTTGTTCATTTCACATCCCCAGTTGATCCCGTTCGCTCCCAGTGCTCCGTAAAGCTCCCGAACAGCTCCTTAAACTCTCTTAGACCTGAAAAACACAAATCCCATTAAAATTAGGCTATTCAAGATTAAAAGCTATGTAAAAACATAAACTTAAACATAAACAAACATTGGTTTTCAACCACGTATCACTTAATCACTCTCAGATTCTCTCATTCTCTCAAAACTACCAAGCAAGGCAGTGAACTTCTAAGTATTCTCAGTGAGTTTTTACTCACTATTTCTCTTTTTTCTCCTTCTTTTCTTCTCTAAACTTCTTGTATAACCTCTAGGAATGTTTTCACAAGTTTGCCATGGCAAACTAAGGTGTAACCTCACCACATTGGAGATTCAAAGAAGTTAGATAATTCTGTTTTGATTTATATTCTTATTTCTTGTATATTTTGATTAAAACTTGGTGAAATATTGTACCCACCAAGCTCCCAACTAAGCTCATAGTTATGGGTTTGTGTTGTGGTTGATTTCCACCAAGAAACAAGTCTCAAAACTTCGTTAAATTCTGCCCAAATTGTTCAAAGTGATTGAAACCATTCAATCTTTCAACCTTCAATGTTGAAAGACTTGTGTTTGAGTTTAACGTGAACCATGGGAGCTTTGGCTCTCCAACCTTGTTCCACTACTTCACTTGTTCTCACTTTTAATTCATACCCTAAGTCACAAAGCAACTTCCATTAAAGAGACAAGGATACAACACATCCCCGAACACTTTCCATGCTCGGGATGCATACATCTAGCTTGCTCTCTTGGTTGTTTTAGGACTTAGAGGAATACCAAGTAGGTTCCAAGAATCAAAGTAAGATAACCCGCCCTCACTTCCAACATTTTCCATGTTGGGTATGACACGCCCATGTTGTTCTTATTTGGCAACTTAGCAAGATTAGTTAGTTGCATTTTTACTTTATTCATGACCAACCGAACTCATCAACTAAGTTGATGAGTTTGTGCTTTGGTGAATCATACAAAGAGGTTTAATGGATAGAAATCATCCTACATCCATGCTTGACTTACATGATAATACATGATGGATATAACTATATCATACAATATATAATATATACGTACTAACCGAACTCTTGATACTAACCGGATTATGGCTAGATGTCAAGAACTTAGGTTAGCTTATTCTTCATTTCTAGACTCCTCGTTTGTGATTGTAATGGGCAAGTTAGGACCCATAAAAACACATGAAAACTTAGTGTCCAAACGAGTATCTAGACAAGATATACTTTCGTTGCACATATACTTTCCATTTTAATTCCAATCCGAACTCTCTACGAATTTCCATATACTCATACGCCTTCATTTCCCCGATGTAGGGTAACTTTAGTGCTCCATTCTCAATGACTCATCAACTCACATACACCATATGGCTTTACATATAACCGGTTTACTTTCATTATGCTTGTTTTCAGTTGAAAGTGATAATCCCAACTAAGAGTAAAATGTTAAAACAGTCCCTGAGTTTTGGTCATATTTGTCTGTTTCATCCAAAATGATTTTTTTGTGCATTTGAGTCCTTCAAGTTTGCGTTTGATTATCATTTCCATTCAATTTGCTAACGTTGTTTATTTATTTTTTTGTTAAGTTGAGGGCCATTTTTGTCCTTTTAGCTAACTTACAACATATTAAAGCTTAGGAACAAGTTGTTAATGTATATAACTGTAACAATACTAAAAAAAATGACCTCCCAGGCACCATGCGGGAGAAACCCCTGATTCTCCCACGACGCGCGAGAGAGTACCAGATGGCGTGGCACCATTTCGCGACATGTGGCAAGCCTATGCTGGTGATGAGGCTGACCTAGCCCTAGCTAGGCTCTGTCGCGCCACGCGTGGATTCCCCAGTCCCTCCCACGACGCGCGCGGGAGAAACCCATTTTGGGTATATAAGGAGCAGCGTGGGACAGTTCTCAGTGCTCAAAATCGATTTCAGAAATCGAACTCCTTCTCCCTCAAAGCTCTGTCCAAATATTAACAGCCCTAAATCCCAAAACGCTGTCAGGGTAATAACTCTAATCACTGACACGTTACTATATCCAATCGATTGAAACCGATTCAACGGATGTCTAAGTGTTGTCGGTTTTCGGCTATACTTTGTCATTCGTTGTGGGTTTTAATTTCGCGATTATCGTAAAAGTTGCATTGAGTTAATACACTTATACGTGCGCATTGTTTGTTTAATTATTTAGGAACCCAAGATATTAAACCAGGAGGCTAGTGTTAGTAACCTAAATCGGCAATGTGAGTCATTCTCTTTTTCTTAAATGCTTTTGCAAAACCCAAAAATATTATACGACTTGTATTTACAGTGATTAAGTCTTTATATTCTAAAACTACAGCCGGTATGTGAGGTTTTGTATACATTACTTGATAATCTTTACTATTGGACAACGGGTTAGGCAATAGTAATATGACCAATGTCAACGATCTGAGCGAGTGACAAGTAATGTGGGTAATGGAAAGATATAAATAAATATAAAAACTCTTAATACTGTAAATTACAATGCTGTGTTTTCATAAAATAGAATGAACTCACCAGCATTTTTAGCTGACCAAATGTTTTCAAAACGCATTTTAGGTGATTTACTGTGAAGTGAAGGAAAAAGTGTTGGGAGGCACTCAAGCTTAAATAAGTGGCTATGAACACCTGAATAAAACGTGTTTTGTAATATAGAGTATATCCCTATGAAAATCCTTTATGTAAATACGGGTTTTATCCCATATTTTATAAAATGAAACTGCGGTGTTTTTAAACTCCGATATTTTTCCTGACACCCGGTCCTGAAAAAAATTCCGTTGCGAAACTTAAAATAACACCGGTACCACCGCACGGCTCCCGCCCAGGGTGGGGTCGGAGGCTGTGACAATAACCAACCCATCACCATCACCACCATCACCACCACAACAACCACCGCCTCCACCATCACCTAGCCTCTATCACCATTGCCTAAAACAACAGCTGCATCCACTATCACCACACTTTCACCACCACTGCCGAAAATCACCACCCCACTTCCACTTCCACCACCACTGGCCAACAACCACCGCCTCCACTATCACCCCACCTCCACCACCACTGCCCAACAAGCATCACCCCACTTTCATCTCTGCCGCCGGCAACCTTACTGAAACTGCCACCAAACCGCCACAGTCTCCAATGCGACCAAACCCTTCGTTGGACACAACCAAGGATGGAACCTGAACTAAGGACCTAGATGCAACTCGACAAAACGGAATCCTATAAGGCAGAATCTTACATGTCGCCGTAATACCCAATTAAACTTGAACCACTGCAGGAGAACATGCTTCTTCATCCCAGATTGTGACCCGCAATAGTAGATTTGACCTCCCAAACCCTAGATCTACTCATCGGACTTTAGAATCACCATCAGATCTAATTAACGGGACGAAGAAGCATATTGAAAGCTTAATCGATTGAAATGAGGTTAGATGAAAAAGTGATGAGGGTTTGAAGTAAAAAGTTGTTGTCTTTAAGGTTGTTGGTGAGTATTGAAGACGGGTTTGCCGTTCTGCAAGAACTGGAGGATATGAATTGTTGAATGGAGGTGTATGCAACTTTTGAGGTTAACGTTTTATTTAAACGGTGTTAGCAAATTGGATGATAATGGCAAAAAAATGCAAACCTAAAGGACTTCAATGCACCAAAAAAAGTCATTTTGGATGGAACAAGCAATTATGCCTAAACCTTAGGGATGATTTTGGCAATTTACACACCCAAAAGTTACGTCAATGCAACCCTAACCGCCCATCTCATAACAATACACCCCGACAACCGTTTAAACCCTAAATTCGACCCGTCTCAAAATGTCTGAAAAAATGACTTGAACCCCTTTAATAAATCATTCACCACCACCACCACAAAACAATTCCAAGAACCCAAGCATAAGTAACAACGAACCATAAAATCGCAAATCCATATGAAGCAGACAAAACACTAAGCAAAAAACAACAAAGCAGTTATCTCAAGATGTTCAAGCTCAAATCTTATTTAAAAAAGTTGTAGTTCATCAACACCCTCTTTCCCATTTTCATCATTCACCTCACCATCAATCACATTATCTTCAATCTCAATCAAGTTAGCTATTTTAAACGAAGTCTTGGACCTAGGATGCACAATTTCCAAATCCCTAATCCCGTTATCTTCAACAAGATTAGAAAACCCTAACTTGGGATTAAGGGCGTTGAATATTAATAAAGTGGAATTAGGTTGTGGGGTAGTTGTGTTACCGAAGAAGCGGTGATCAAGATTTTCGTCGCTGGAGAAGAAGCTGTCGTCTAGGATTCTGAAGCGGTGGGGTGGTAGCGATTAGGTGAGGCGTCGGACGTGAGAGGGGAGGGATTTGATTGAAGGGTTGTGGTCGATGAAGGAAGAGAGAAAGTGAGTGTCGGTTTCGACGCTGGAATGGGAATAGAGAAACGGAGGAAGGTGGTGAGGTGGGGTGGGGTGGAGATGATTGTGGTGGTTTGTTTGAGGATTTGGGTGGTGGTCTGGTGTGTTGGAAGTGGTGATAATGGTGGGTGTTCTTGAGAGATAGAGAGTATAGAGAGAGAAATGGTAAGGTGCATGGGTAAACTTGTCATTTAACCAAAAGTCAAATTGTCAACCTAACTTCCATTTGACAAAAGGCTAAGGCATAGGGCTGTAAATGAACTAAATGTTCAGCGAGCAGTTCGTGAACGGCACGACTGGAAGTTCGTTTATGTTTATTCGTTTAATAAATGAACAAATACGAACAAGCAATTTTGTTTGATAAGTTAAACAAACGAACATGAACAAAGGTCGCGTGCGTTCGCTTTTGTTCCTGAACGTTCGGTAATGCGGTTATTTGTGTTAATTTATTTAAATGTTTTCGATGTTATATTTTTATTTTATTGGATTTAGTTTTTAAAAAAATCAAAACCATAGTTATACTATACGTCTCCACCAACATCCTTTATTTGATCATTTCAACTAATTCTTGACAAACTTTTTAAATTTTGTGTTAATTGTGTTTATGATAATTATCTCAACTATGTTCGGATAGTTTTGTTAAGTTTTTATTTATTTTTGGTGGATTCTTCGCAACCTTTGTAATGAAAAATGCAGATTATATTTTTACATGAATAGATAACATTTATGTTCATGAACATTTGTTTGTGTTTATTTGTGTTCGTCTATGTTAGGTAAGTGTTCATGAACATGTTCATTTTCTTAGTGAACAAAACAGACACAAAATCCCGTTCGGTAAGCGTTCGTGAACCGTTCATAAACATGTTAATTTGTTAATGAACGAACACGAATAAGACCGCACATTTGTTTAATTCATTTACAGCCCAACTAAAACAAGAAAAATAAAGTATAAGAATGACAAACTGATCCAGCCATCAAACCACAAGAACATAAATTACACTAGACTCTAAAATAAGTATTAAAAACCTAAAAACACAAAACTAATAATTTAGAAAATAGTATTCTAATAAATTTATCAATGACTATCACAAAAAGTTCAATAAATTATTTCTTGAAAGGATACATTTAGATTCTTCCAATAAGATTTGAGTTACCAAGTCAAACATGAACAAGATTGGCCTCTTACTTCCTATATATACCACCACACTCCACCACACACTTAAGAAAAAAACCCGACCCGAATCCCTCCCCCATGATCTCACATCCGAAATCCTCACTCGACTCCCCGTTAAATCCCTGACCCGTTTCCGCTCCGTTTCGACCCGATGGAACTCCACCATCCTCCACCCATCTTTCTCCAAATCCCACTTCCACCGCTCCGCCACCGCCTCCGCCTCCGCCGCCGCCGGAGCTTCCACCACCCTCCTTCTCACCTTCATCAACCGCTTCAACTCCGAAAGAACCATCTTCTCCGTCACTATTCCGTTTGGTCAAACCAAATCATTACCTGACCCGATCCGGATTCTAACCATACCCGGGTTCAAACACCCGTTTGTTTCTCAACCACTTAATGGTCTTATATGTTTCAATTTAGGATCCATGTGTGTTTGCAATCCGTCAACTCGTAAATTCGTCAAGCTCCCATGGACGCAACCGGAGTTTAACGCGCAGTCTCCCGCGTGTACGTGTCACCGTACAAATGCATTCGGGGTACTGTGTGTTATTGATCAACTATGTACAACAAGGATAATTAGAATTTAAAATTTTTAAAATAAAACTGGTCAAATCATATCCAGGGGTGTTATCGGTTCGGTTTTTGGTTTATTTGGTTTTGAGTTTTATTCTGTCGTAAGTTCGTAACCAAAACCGAACCGAATCGAACCGGATAAGATTAATGTCTTAAAGAAGCGATTAAGAATTAGTTTGCTTTCGGTTCAAAACCGACTTACCAAAATTAACCGAATGAAATATATTATAAAACCGATAACCAAACCGAAAGCCGAATTACTTATCATTTGATTAAGTTGTGTTGTGTTAGGTTGGGTTCGGTTCTTGGTTTATGAACACCTTTAATTATATCTTTGTAGAGATATAGACAATAAACTCTAACTAATATATTATCTAATAGGTTTGACCCGGTATCTAATGCACACAAGGTTCTCGACACGTGGATTACATGTCATGAATCCGAGATAATCACGGAGCACCAAGTGTTCACAATCGGATCGGGTTCTAACACGTGGCGAAGAATCACGGTTGGCGCATCTTACCTACTGTTTAATGAAAGTGTTTGTATAAGTGGCCAGATTTACTTCAGGGCTTTCCAGAGCCTGGTGGCTTCGGATAGCCCTGTTCTGGCCGCTTTTGACGTCCATCGTGAAGAATTCAGGTTCTTCGCGATGGAAGATGAGGCGGTTTTTTATTCTGAAGAAAGTGTTTTGATGGAACATGACGGGTGTTTGACCATAGTTGACCATCAAGGGGTTATAAATGGTGAGGATAATGTTTTGCTGATGTGGATATTAGTGGATGAGGAGAATGGCAAGTGGGTGAAGAAGCGTGTCGAAATTCCGGCGATGTGTAGCGAGATAAATGATCGTCGGAGGTATCGGTTTGCCGGAACTACGGTTTCCGGCGAGATGATATTTGCGAGAAAAGTTTAGTGAATCCATTCTTTGTGTTGTTGTATGACATCAAGAAGAATGAAGTGAAGAAGGTGGAGATTTGTGGGTTGACTGATTTTGAGTTCAAGTTTGGTCATGATCTAATGAATGTTACAAGTGTTAACGAACATGTAGAAAGTATTGTGTCATTATGTTAGGTTATAGGATATAATACGGTTATGATAGACCGGTTTGGTCCGGTGTTGTTCATCTCAAAAGGATCCGCCTTCGGCTTATGAAATGATACTAGAGCTGGTAATTTATAACACGATATGATTAACTGCGGAGATAAATGATGTTTAAAACGCTCGGGTTGTAAATAATGTGACATGTTAATGATATGGTTAAAACATTACTAGTTTTATGATGCGTGTATGAAACAAGCTAGTTTTATAAGTTTTTTAAATTGTTTTGTATATTATAAGCTAGTTTTATAAGTTTTTAAATTGTTTTGTATATTATATTGGACCATTTCACTATCCTAATTTCATTTTCGGTCGACAATAGTCTCTTTGATTGTGTGACGTTTCAATGGTATTTTAGGAAATGTTGGTATGAACTTTTCATGGATGGGATGTGATTGGTAATTTGGTATGTATAGCTTTTATTATTCATTAGCTAAAATTTAAAAAAAAATTGAAAATTGTATCACAATGAAGGGTCATGCTGGGTGGAAGGCGATGGTAGGTGGCGGCGGTGAGATGGTAGGAGGGGCGATTGATGATGAAGGAAAGTGGTCATCGTGGGCGTTTGACGAGGTAATAGGGGCATGATCAATGTTAAAGGAGCAATGGTGATTATAAGGTAGACATCGGGCAAGCAACAAAATTGGTGAATGCTGATGCTATCAAAAGTGGATATCGGTGAAGATGGTACCAGCGGAATCATCTGATCATATCTATTCCCACTAGGCATAATGTCTATACACCAATTCAGGAGAAAACCCAATAAATATGAGTAAACCCCCTTTGTGAGAATCGAACCCAAGACATATTAGTCTCAAAGTTTTATCTCACCCCTAGGTTACTGGTCATTAGAATATTCATCTTACTAATATTCTAATGACCAGTAACTCTCATGTCATTAAGATGATACTTTGTCTGTTTGTCACCAATACAATGGAGTGTTTAATAGGATACAACTTTACTTATTATATTGATCGCTTGAAGTTTTTAATCTTAATAATGGATATGTAAGAACGTAAACATGTGTTGCCAATATTTTTTATTTACAAGTGGTTAGTGTTACATGTGATAAAGTGCTGAGTAAGAGAAAAGTCAAAACTATTAACCCTTCAACAAGTAAAGATTGTTGTTACTCTTTGTTAAAATATATGGACACTCAATTTTAATTAGTTTAAAAATCTTTCAAAATTTTTTATTAGTTTAAAAATCATTTAAATTTTTTGGTATACTGTAACTAGTTTTATTTCTATAAACACTCGATTATTATACAAATATACAATAACTTGAAGTTAAAACTTCGGTTTTTATTAAAAATGTAAGCATTCATGAACACCAATGTGGCTGTAGTTTAGTGGTAAGAATTTCACGTTGTGGCCGTGGAGACCTTTGCTCGAATCCCAGCAGCCACAAGTATTTTTGTTATTTTGTTTAATTGTCCGTTTTGTATTTTTTTTTATGAACCAAAATTGTCTTCTATATATTGGATGAATTCTTTTTTAACTTACGTATGTCACCTTTTTGTGTAATATTACATATTTGAGAAGTACAAATTTACCATGTTATCAAAGCTTGATGTATACACTTCCCTGCTATGAGAGACCCCGGTTCTATCAACGATGATGAATTTCTAACATGACACGAATTTAACATAAATTATCGAAACATGTTCAGGTGGTCAAACCCACAATCGCATTTAACTAGACGGGCCGGGTTCAAATCATCCTAAATCAATTGTGTTTAAGTGGCTGCTTCATTGGAGTCGATCCAAAACAGAAAGAAACTGTCTTACCTTGAATGAAACAAACCAACCATTTAATTTCATATCAGAAAAATAAGGAATCCAAAATACCACAAAGAAAAAAATAAACATAAAAAGAAAAAATAATAATGGAACAGTCAATGTTGATTCTACTAGTGCTTGTCACACCGGTTCAAATTGCAAATTCTTGCACATCCCCCTTTAGGCTTATCAACCTAGGGCTACCCAAAAACAATGACCTCCAATTTTCTTTTTCTTTTCATATATTGAACTTGTTTTTATCCAATTTAAACAATGTTTAGGCCCATGATTTAGAATTTTACTTCAGGAGTCCACACTACCCTCACACGCTTCATTTCAGAATCCAAAAGAAGCGCCGCAACACACCAACCCTCGTTACTTGCTACGTCTTTCGAGTGACCAATGTGAAATTGATTGAGGATTGAGTGAAATTAGGGCCGACATCGGGAAAAATCATCGCTATAGCTATTCAATCTCTCAGATTTCAATCTCAATAGGGGTCCGACTTTGTAACACGCTTAGGGCCTCCCAAAACATTGGAACGGCCCCACTTTCTTCCTGAACTCGCCTCTTCTCACTCTCCATTCTTTCTGCAATCGTACCAAAAAACCTAATTACTTCCAACTAAAAGATTTAACATCTTAAATCTTTAAATGGAACAGAAAAATGGTTGATATCGAGTATACGTGGCAAGCACAAATAACCCTCTTGTGATCATGCATAAACAAGATTATCGAGGAACAAATAAGGAACGGTAGAGAAATGTGGTTGTTACTTGTTACCGCGGCTTCGACATTTGCAGGGGATTCATCGCTGGTGCTTGAAAGTTGAAAGCATTGATATAATGCTCAACACTATGCTCTCAACCTGTTGATATTTTTTTTTGAATAAAAACATTAAGCTAAAAGACGACAAAGAAGATTCAATTGACATCAACATAAATATTCAAATATCATACCGTATGAATAGGCATCCAGCGCTCACTCGCAAGCTCACAGCCGTTAGGATCATCACCCGGAGGATGATACAGCCGTTAGGATCATCACCCGGAGGATGATGAATCGATATACAAACCTTACCATCAGTATAAACTGCAAATTACCAAAACGAGAGAACTTTAAAAAAAAAAAAAAAAGAGAAACTTTGTTTATCTTACAAACATGAAAGTTGAAAACAGTAACTGCCAACCACTGGAATGCCAAGACTCTGATGTAAACCTGAGAGTTGGAGGACTATTTGGGGAATTTTGTGGAAAGATCATTATAGCATTAAAAAAACCACCCTCACTTAAACAAATTAACATAATATATATATATATATATATATATATATATATATAAAGACTATTTTCGTGAGAAGTGTGAGAAGGCATAGGAATTAACATATAAGTATCATGTTTTGAACTTAGTCATGATGTTTTGGGTTGTTTTGATAAAAAAAACACCAAACATATCAATTTAAAACACAATGCAATGTATTGTAGGCGTGCAATTTAAAAAACACTATTTAACACTTAAAACACATTACTTAACGTTCTTGGCATGGTGTTTTAAGTTTTAAGCCTAGAATTCATTGCGTTGTCTTAAATTGTTATGTTTGATGTTTTTCTTACCAAAACAACCCAAAACATCATGCCTAAGTCCAAAACATGATGTCTACATGTCAATTCCTATGCCTTCTCACACTTCTCATGAAAAATGTCTTTTTTTACAGTATCCTAAACCTATATATATATATATATATATATATATATATATATATAGGGTTAGGATCATTTGAGAAGCATTTGGCTAATTGAGAAACTTAAGAAGCATTCTGGACACCACACACACACGCGCACAACACACACACACACATACACACACACACACATATATATATATATGTAGAGAAAGTGTAAAATACATTACGGCTTAACGTATGGTTGTACGTGACCAAAATTACGCACGTTCATTTGAAAATCACGCACGTTAGAAACTCAAAAAACCTAATCACGCATGTATGAAACATAAATCACGCACGTTATCATAGATCCCTACCTTCCAGTTCAAAAATCACATCCCCTGTTCTACGATCGGAAACCATTGTTACTGCCCTCTAACTCCAATCGAATCAAAGCTTGGTCATGTTCCTACATCCTCTGTTCTACGGTCTGAATCAAAGCTTGGTCATGTTTCTTCATACTCCGTTCTACGTTTTGAATTCGAGGGTCGATATTTCAATGAAACTTTTTCAAAATCAACGATGAATTCGAACCCAATTCGATGAAATTGACCGAACAATAGCCTATTTGAAGTGAAACAAAAAAGAAATTTGAAACGAATTGGACGGAATTGATCAAACCCAGGCGGTCTGAAAATTTTATATGATCCCGCATGTTATAGGGAAAATCCCGCATGTTGTAATTTGGTCAGCGTACCAATCGTACGTTAAACAAATTTGTATGTTAACCAACCCCTATATATATATATATATGGGAGGGTTTAAATGAGAACGCTAAATATCGCGAGAACCGTGAGAACGAATGAAAAAACTACGAAAACTTAGTCAAAAACAATTCAACTTCAAAATTTCTTTTTACACTTATCATTATTATTCGAATACAATGTTAGAATTTAATTTACACGTTTAAATTTACGTGAATTCGAAAATAAATTTTTTTACACATGTGTAAGTTTGTCATTTACACATGTGTAAATTTGTTATATTTACACATGTGTAAAAAATCTCATAAGAGTTATTTTGAGGGGAGAAATGAATTATTTGATGTTGTAAATTCTTATTTTGATGTATTTTAATTAAAATGAGGTTTGTATTAAAAAAATTGATTTTGATTGGTTTTTACATTTGTTCTCACGGTTCTCGCAATATTTAGCGTTCTCAAGATAACCCTCCCCTATATATATATTTCATTAATTGACCAGCAAACAGTCAACTGTACACAAGATCCACCAATACAACACACAAATCATCGCATAACTTAACCTCAAATTGAGTGTTGTAAAAATCGGGATTAATAGCCTACTTGGTTTGCGAAGGTACACGAGCTTACATATATGTGTATCTCATCGAACTACATACATCTTTTATGTCCTTTTTATTGTAATAACATGTATGGAAACATTGGATATTATATATAAAAATATTTCATACGGCAGAAATTTTTAACAACATGAAGTAAACCGAAAGAGTGATACATTCAGACCACCATTTCCGCTTCACTAACACTACTAGGAATTCCAACATCTAACCGCATTGTGGCCTTGTACTGTTCCGGCACCGCAGCACCACCCTGCACGCAGATCTCCACCACCGCAGGCGCCTGACCGTAAAAATTCCTCAACTCCTTCTGCAGCATCGGTTCGTCCAGATTAGGAACATGCCACACGTACCTGGGCGGTATCAAATCATCGAGAACCGCCGACTGCCACCCATGCTGCCCATTCCGCTGCTGATGCTTAAACGCGCCACAGTTCTGCGCTTTATGACCCGTGGGACCCACATGGATCTCTGGGCAGTACCCGCAAACTCTCACAGGGTACATCTTCATTAACCTATTGGCCCCGGTTCTCATTTTCTCCCATACTTGAAGCGTATGTTCCGCAAGTAAAACTATTTCGTCTTTATTAGATGGAGGAATGATCTCTGAATCGGGTATTTCGGTTAGTAACACAGGTTTTGGATCTTGTGGAGGTAAATCTGGTAATTCACTTTCGTCTGCATCGATGAACTCACTTTTACTGATTCGGATTATGGGTTTTCGCCTTCGTTTTGTGGGGTATTCAGGTATATCGACTCCTGCTTGGATGCATAGCTCCATTAGTGCTGGGATTCGAGGGACGGAAAATCTTTCTTCGTGTGGGATACGTTTTCCTAAACGATCGTATAGATGATAGGCTTCGATTTGAACTATTACGTCCTCTACAACCACATCTACCCACTCGTGTTTTCCCTTCCGGATTGAAGAGTTTGTGCCTTGACATGATCTAAATGGATGGCCCACAGGCCCAACATGAATTTCATCACAATACCTGTCAGAAAAAAAATAAAAATAAAATAACTTCGTTTAGCATGTCCGGGTTAATTTTAATATGCATCAAAGCAGGCCGGGTCAGGTTGGGTGCTACAAATGAACACAAAACTACTATATAATGAAAATACTAGTCTAATTTTTCTATAAAGCAATATTAGGAGACTGTAAGCATTGAATCACATTTTGGGCCAAATTTTTAAGCGTCCCATTTGACCAATTAAAAAAGGGCATTTGCGCAGGAGGGGTCGGATCGGTTGCCAATATGAGTACGTTACCTTACACTACACTTTGTGCAAGAGGTTACAACTTGAACCCATAAATCTGATTGTTTTATGTGGTAAGGTTTGGGATATTTCGGTTGACTTTGTGTGGTTTAGTCATGTATCCCGAGACATGCGTTTATTGGATGGTTTACTCACCCAAGATAGATTGCTTATCAAGGGGAGCTGAAGTGTATTTTTTGCAAAAGATAGTCACTCACATTTATTCTTTGAATGGGAGTATGGTAGGGCTGTTTGGCCAGAAATTATTGATTACGTGGAACATATTAAGGTATCAAAATCTATTTGGTGGCTGGTCATTGCTGCTTCTGTGTATTTTATTTGGCAGGAGCGTAATAACAGGCAAATTAAGTATGTGTTATGGGTTAAGTTTAAATGCCGATAAGCAATCTATCACGTTTAGATCAAGTATTTTATTTGGCAGGAGCAACAATAATCGCCAGAATTATACCACTTGATTTGCCTTTTAAACCTTATTGAGGCGATTAGGCTGCTAAGGCTTATGGGTCTGAAGTTTAAATACACTAAGAGTGTGGAAGAAGTTTGAAACAATCATCATCATCATACTCAGTAAATCCCATCAATAGCAAAGCTAAGATAGGGTCTGAGGAGGGTAAGATGTAGACAACCTTACCTCTACCCCATAGGAATGGAGAAGTTGCTTCCAGTGAGACCCGCGGCTCGATAATAGTTTTGCAACAAGCCTTGGACATAAGGCACATAACACTCAGCAATTAAGACAAAGGCCGATTAGTGCATGTATTCCCTTGTCTTTCGGCTATCAACGCCACCACATGATGCATGATTAACTATCCCCCTCTTTTAACGTTATTTTCACGAAATTAGTAAAATAACGTTAAACTAAGTGCACTTTCACTTTTGCCCCCGAGCGCCCACACATATATACATTATATGCGCATACCGCAAGTGGGGTGTAAGAAGTTTGAAACAATCAATAAGGTTTAAAAGGCAAATCAAGTGGTATAATTCTGGCTGGTTTTTATATTGAGCCAGGTATGTGTTGACTTGATTGACTGCCACGTGTATATAGTTAGTTATAAAGTTTATTTCTGTTAGTACGGTTAGTTTATATATGTAGTTGGTAGCTTGTATTCAGTTTTAACAAGAATAAGAATCAGTTAGTTCATTAGAATACACTTTATGCAACTCTTACACCCATTCCTTTTAAGCTAATATCTTACTCATTTGAAAAAAATAATAACCCGAAAAACTCATTCATAACTAAATGCGACTTACTTGCAGGCTTGTACAGGAACTACTTTTAAGAGCTTTTTGAGATTATTAATAAGCGCTGTTCGTGCATTCAACACGTCATATGCAAGAGGAATCATCCTTTGAACCAGTAACCCGTTCTTTGGAGGAGGGGCGGGTCTTTTAGGTTGACCTTTTCTACTCTTCATCCTCTCCCTGGCGGCACGCCGCAGCTCCACGATGGGTACAGGAAACGGCTTCTTTTCTTTCTTCGAATAGAAACGCGGCAAATCAACATTCTGAGGACGATCACTGCACCGAATAATTAACGATTGCCTACATTTCCTGCCACTAAACTGCAAGGAAACAATCCAATTTATCATCAGTCTGAGTCACTTAAAGAGCCTAATCGAATACGTTTCCATTGTATTATTTTTAATTTGCAACCAAAACCAAATGCTCATGTATTAAAATTCCAATCAAAGAACCCATGATGCACCTTTAATGAATCAAAGAACTCGCGGTCCGGACACAAATTGTATCTCAAAATACCAACTTTGGGAGGTAAAAATCTTTGTTTACATAAGAATGAAGTGGTTCCCAACTCAGGAGAAATCAAACCGGAACTCATACCTGTTTAAGAAAGTATGCAAATAGAATCAGAACTTATACATATATATTATATATATATACAGCATTTTAAGTTAAAGCCCCGCTTGCGGTATGCTCATATAATGTATATATGTGTGGGCGCTCGGGGGGCAAAAGTAAAAGTGCACTAATTTTAACGTTATTATACTAATTTCGTGAAAATAACGTTAAAAGTGGGGGATGGTTAATCATGCATCATATGGTGGCGTTGATAGCCGAAAGACAAGAGGGTACATGCACTAATCGGCGTTTGTCTCTATTGCTGAGTGTTATGTGCCTTATGTCCAAGGCTTGATGCAAAACTACTATCGAGCCGGAGTCTCAATGGAATCAGCCTCTCTATTCCTACATCTTACCCTCCTCAGACCCTACCTTAGCTATGCTATTGTGGGATATTCTGAGTATGATGATGATGATGATTTTAAGTTAGTTTTGCAACTCCCATAAGTTACATGAACATAATTCGAGAACAATATAACACATAAGCTTTTCAAATGTCATTTGGGCATTTCATCGAACACTTGGTGGGCACAAAGATAAAGAATAGAGGTAGTGAATTTTTGTATATCTTGTCCCCTGTTAATACTAGAAACAACGTGGGGTTTGTAAATAACTAAAGTTAAAAGGTGCAAATCCTGCTATAATCGAAGAAAATCGACACATAAATCGGTACAGAGATCACTCATAAACTGGAGGAATGGAACATACCAGTAGAGATATCGAGATATGCAAGAAGATATCGGCCTCCAACTCAGCAATAGCCGACGGAAACTTTGATATCCACTGAAGTGATGATAAAAGGATGGAAGAGGCTAGTGAGTTATACACATTTTTAACCACTTTTTTTTTTTAGTAAAGTGTCATTTTAGTCTTTGGGGTTTATCACTTTTGCCACTTTGTTCCAAAACTTTTATTTTGGTCCCTGTAGTTTCAGTTTTGTGCCATTTTAGTCCAAAAGTAAAATCAGCTCAGATTTGTCTAATAAAATCCCGGTATTTTGTTTTTTCCTTAGGAGCAAAATGATCATTTCTTTTTATATATATTAAACACACACCTGCAACAATCCATCTCTCTCTAAGTCTACAACACCTACCACAGCCTGACCACCACTACCACCATCACCACCATAACCATCACCACTACTGCCTCACCACAACCTTCAGCACCACCCGCTTAACAATCACCAACATCACCGTCGCCTGCACCCGACCACCACCACCCCCCGCACACTACATGATAGATTCAAATCATGATTAACCAAATCAAAATGAAAATAAAGAAAACCCCCTCAACAAGAAATCAAGAAACCCTTTTTCTATCCTATTTGCAAATCAAAATAAAAAATTAGCCAGTACCCAAAAAAAAAGCGTACACCGTCAACGTCTCCATCAAAAAAACATACATTTGTTTAAATACATGAGATTTGGATCGAGATGCTGTCATCGCTTCGATTGAAATCGAGATGATGTCAACGCCGTCGTTGACAGCGGTGTCAACGGATTTCTGCGGGGAATCGACCTCACGGATGTGGTTGCGGTGGTGGGCTTTGTTCTGCCGCCACGTGTTTTCTTTCATGGGTATCCGGCGAATCGACCAGAGTTTTTCCACACACGCGCTTTCTTCCATGGGTCTCCGGCGACGGCGGTTGTGGTGGTGGGCTTTGTTCTGCCGCCACGTGCCATGATCGGTGGGTTGTGGATGATCGGAGATGGGTTAAGGATTGGATCTTGATGAACTTTCTTGGTCTTCTGCGTTTGGTGAAGAAGAAGACAAGGGGTGCTTTTATAGGGTTAACCTTTAATTTAGTTTGTATTATTTTAATTAAAAATGAGTTATAATAAATACATAAAGACTAATTTACCCCTGTAGAAAAGGACAAAACATCACCATTTAATTTAGAGAATCAGGCCTGATTTCACTTTTGGACCAAAATGGCAAAAAATTGAAACCACAGGGACCCAGTTGCAAAAGGTTTGAGTTTTGGAACAAAGTGGCAAAAGTGACCAAACCACAAGGACCAAAATAGCAGTTTACTCCACTTTTTTTCAGAGTAAGTTATAGGGATATCTTTGTACTATTTCCAAATTGCACTTTTTGTCACTAGGTTTGTAAATTAAGGATATGAGGGCGTACAATAACTAAACCATTTATTGAACGAAATCAAAAACCGACAAAACTGAACCCAAATTAATCGAAAGTGAATTAACTGAAAGTTGGTTATCATTTATTTTTTTCGGTTAGTTAACCGAAATTAACTGAACTAAACCATTTATTTCATATATTTCTAGCTTTTATAATTACATTCGGCTTCTACTATTCCCACATCCCTACATATTATTTCCACACCATTTTTCACTCTATCTCTCTCTATGGGGGTGTTTGTTTTTTGTGAGAAGCACTCTGGACCTCTTATGTCTGCTCCACGCAGACACGCGCAGACATTTGAGTCTGCAGGGTGTTTGTTTTTCGGAAGTGATTTCATTTAAAAAGATCTGTTACACCTCTTCTCCAAGCACACATGGCCTCCCTTCTTCAAAGCTCTTCTCCCCTCTTCTCCTCCCCTGCTCCTTCAAAAAAACCCTAGCAGGTTCATCCTTCTCTTCCCCGCCGACACCACTTCTCCCCTCCGCCACCACCACTTCTCCACACCTCCTGCACCCACCATCGACACCACTGCCTGAGTCTGAGTCGTTAACCCTTCACCGCCGCCTGAGCCTGAGCCGTTAACCCTTCACCGCCATTAACCCGTCACCATCGAAACCACTTCTGAAACGCCTAAGAAATCGAAACACCGTCACCTCCACATCTGAAACGCCGGAGACGGTTGTGAAATTAGGGTTTCGATTGTCACACCCCGACCCGCAGCGGAATAAGAGTCGGGGCATAATTGGGTTATCACCAAAGCTCATGATATTTACTAATATGTTTCATATTTATTACAGTCAAAATTACATTCCCAATAATCCAAACATGTTCATACAAATACAAAGAAAAATAACCAACTAAACAATTCCAAGCTCTAAATCATTTTATTCTTCTAGGTCAATCCTATGTGTTTCTTGCTGCAGCTGGTTCACCTGTATCATGTGTAAAAATGGGGGTTTTTTGGTCAACATAAGTTGGCGAGTGAACCTTGTTAGATAAACATTTATTATCGATTTTCTTGTTATTTTATCAAGGAAAAATTGTGCATAATCATAAGTGAGCAAATGTAAAGAATCAAACAGTAGCAACAACAATCACAAACTATAACATACAATAACATATAATAACATACAATAACATACCAACATCATACAATAAATAACATGAATGAAACTGTGCGATCAAGGCGCAATCAAACGGAGCCGATCGTATTGCATGTACTGAAAATGATAAATGTCTGTGCGATCAAGGCTCAATCAAACGGAGCCGATCGTATGTTGGCACGCCAGGTTCACGCTCATAATGTAATGGGGAACATGCTCAACGCTCATAATGTAATGGGGAGCGACGGCCTATGAAATTGCATGTACTGAAAATAATAAATTAAATCTAACAATAACCACACAAACAGTTGAAACAGGCTGAATACACATTTGTTCATGATATGATGTAAGCACAATGATTTAAATATAATAAATGGCAAGACACATGATACACCCCAAAGACGTGATTAAAACGGGGAATTTGTAAAGATTCACTCACATTGGTGCGTTTAGTTGGAGATGGTGAGATGCGCACGAGTTGGAAGAGTTGAACAACGAGAATTAACTAACCTAAATAATAACGGAAAAATATGGTAAATGAGTGGATTTTATTAATAATTTTAATAGGATTTTTAGATATATATTTTTGTGAGTTTAAGGCCATTTCCTATCTTTAAAAACATTATTTTTAAGTATTTTTAATTGATTTTTAAATTAAATTAAATAATTAAAAATATAAAAATATGTTGACTTTTTCATTGACCATTGACCGTTAACCGTTTGACTTGTTGACCGGTTTTATTGTGTAATTGTATGCGCCGGGTGAGGCTCGAACCCGAGACCTCCCGTACGCGTGCACGCAGCCCTACCAACTGAGCTACGTGTCTAACCCGAAATAATTCTGTTTTCAATTATACTTATATATTAACTCAGCTTATTCAAAATTCTTTTATTTTCAAAAACATTTTAAATCATCGAACCGGTGACACTAACAGGTCTCGAACCCGGGACCTGTGCTTTAACGCTACACACAGTCCACCGCTGGACTGTGTGTCTAACTTGTTTAATATACAGATTTTTATTATACTTAACATCTAACGTAAGTTCATCCGGTTCAGTTAAAAAAAATAACATTTTAATTACAGAGGGTGTGTGTATGTATCAAGGATCGAACTCGCGGCGTGTGATATGTATATGCACACAGTCCACCGCTGGACTGTGTGTCTAACCCGAGATAATATCTAGATTTTAATAAACTTATAATCAAACTATCATCGTCTTCTACATTACAAAATTACAGTCTGCGATTACGCTATTTTATCTTGTTTAATTCGATTGACAAACATTGAACAGACTAATATGAAATGGCAGAGATGATATTTAGAGGTAAACATACCGGAGAACGATTTATCTCAGAATTCCGGCGAGTCGTCGGCTCTGTGTTTACGGATTTCTACTGAATGAATAAATTGACAGTTTTGATTAGCTACGAGGGGAATTTAAGTATTAAACAAGAGTTTTCAGAAGGTTTGAAAGTCTATACCGTTTCACAGCTGAAGATAAGGATTTCCAGAAGTTTTCCGGCGAACTGGAATTATCTGATATTGACGCCTGAAATTGATTTCGATTGAAGGGTCTGAGTTAGCAATAGCTTAACAATTGATAGACCACGAAGGTATTGAAAGACTTACTGTTTTGATGAAGAATACGGTTTTCCGGCGACTTGCAGAAATTTTCCGGCGAGTAAACAAAACCTTTTCTGATGAACTGAATGTATAGCGAAAGTGAAATGGCAGGTTTGTAGAATGTTTCTGAGTCGCGAGAGAGAGCAAAGATTGAAGTAATTCTGATATTGAAAGTTTTCGGTTATAAAAACCGATTCACTTCTAGAATTCAAGTTCATTCAAGGCAAACTTGATTAGAATCGTCGGTGCATCGGTTATAAACCAGAATTCGCGATAACTCAAACGTTTTGGACGGTTGAATAGCCGATTACGGTTTTCAGTTGCGCAACCGGTTGATCTATGGTTGACTATAAAATTCATTTGTTTCCTAGAGTTGACAGAAAAGAACAAGTGGCGGAGTGGTTATGTGTGTGTGTGTTAAGTCTTTGGAGTTCTCTTCCGGCTGACCCGGGTTCGAGTCCCGGCAGCCTTATTTTATTTTTACTTTTTATCAATTATAACTTTTATAGTTTAGTTTGTTTATTAATTATGTATCATTAAAAATCAAAATAACCATAAATACGCAACGTGACATTTATAACTTGATATTCGATTACAAAACGGAGCGGGTTTGGAAAACCCGTTTTTGACAAATGTTACATCGATGGAGGTGGTTGTGGGGGGTGGCGATGGGTGGTGGTGGGGGAGGCAGGAGATGGTGGTGGTAGATGAGAAGTTGAGAGAAATCTTTGCAGATGTGAGTTTTAAAAGAGGGATAATCAAATAGTCTTTTTATTACACTTTGCAGACATTTGGTCCACATCTTCTCGTGCAGACGTTTGCAGATGTGATTCGCAGACTGCAGACCTTTTATATCTGAAAAAACAAACACCACCTATATGTATATATGTATGTATAGAGAGATATAGAGATGAGGGATGCGTGAATATTAACTCCCTTACAT
Organism: Scalesia atractyloides; assembly: GCA_947069175.1. Taxonomy (NCBI): domain Eukaryota; kingdom Viridiplantae; phylum Streptophyta; class Magnoliopsida; order Asterales; family Asteraceae; genus Scalesia; species Scalesia atractyloides. The sequence goes on along the minus strand of CAMTDV010001633.1, from coordinate 79,487,015 downwards.
TCATGTATTTATACGTCTATTTTATATATTTATACCTTCATTTTATTTATTTATGCTTCCATTTTATGTATTTATACATCTAGTTCATGTATTTATACCCCTATTACATGTATTTCTAAGCAAAAAGGGAGAAGTTGAGAAAGGGAGATTAACTAAGCAAGCCTTGTTATTTGATTTACATAAGATTTAGGGCTAAACACATACATGAAATGAAGCTTTGAAAAGATTAACTAAACAAACCTTGTTATGTAATTAACTTGAATCGTGTTGACAGGGTTGAGGTATGGGTTGTTGGATCATTATGCCCAAGTAACATGTGACAATATTGCTAATGGGGTATTATCCTAAAGGGTAACAAAACGAGCAATAAGCGTTAATAAATGTGTTAAGACACATTGGTTTGAATCAATAATGTGGATAAAATCATTTAGTGAATGATAATGTTAAAGCTGCTCTTCTAATGTGTTGAAGACACATTGATTAAAAGACATTTATGGTCTTCATAATATAGACATATTAAGTCAATTAGAAGACCGTGAATGTTAAAGCCTTATAAGGTATGCAAGCTTAATAACACACACATGGACTAAAGCTTGCGTCTTATATCGAACATATTCTATTGATGAGAATATCAAAGAATTGGTTTTTATCAAAAGCGAAAGCAAGTCCTGTGTTTACATCAAGGCTAGTGGGAGCATAATAGTTTTATGATCAAGATGACATACTAATTTTATGCAAGTAACATTTCAACCTTGTATGGCAGTAGATTTTGGTTTGGGATATGCTTTACAATAAAAGGAATGTAGCCATATCGCTTATTTTAGGAATAAATGATCTATTGAGATAGATCAAAGCGACTTGCCAATTGAGTATCACCGATAGAGCCACCTTCACTGACGGAAAACCAAGAGATCTGGTCAGCAAAAGTTTTTTTAGTGATTACAACAAAACAACTAAAATCCAGTGAAAAAATATACGACCATCAATCCAATACCCTACATGTTAATGGTGATTCAATAAGACTTATCTTAACTAAAGTATCCATGCTTGAGTGGCATTCCAAGGACTCATGAGGTGGCTAGATTGATAAATTGACCAAATTCTTGGCTAGATTAGTAATTTTCCCATTTTTTTAACACCAACACCTAGGAAACCCATAAGATAAAGATGGCAAAGCCCACAAAACTCCAATATTTACATGCTTTGTCTAGGTTGGAACCTATAAGCTAGCCCGACATACAAAAAAATATGGGCATTGTGGAGTAAATATACAAAAATATAATATGTTTATTTTTGGTTTTCCTTCTTTTCTATCCATCTCATGGGCATTGTGGAGAAATCAAATATCGTAGTTTCAGTTTCGAATAGAAAGAATTAGGTAGATTATTTTTTGAACGGTGAAATTTTTTTAACTTCTAGTGAGAGAGATCTTACACTCTTCTAAACAGAGGGCCCTAACCCCACTCTGGCCAGACTATGTTGTTTTAACCGGGCCCGCGTTGGGCTTCAGAGTTTGACTAACGGCGTTCCCCGGAAAAACCATACCACCCATTGCCAATGACAGGGGCTTGCGCCGCCACAAGAGAGAATCTCTCTGGCGTAACGCACGGTGGACTAAATCCTGGAGTGGCTTAGACTCGAACTCTTGACCTAGGGTCTAAGAGAACTAGCCTTCATTACCTTTACAGTTTAGATGGGCTCACAATATTATAGTTTAGTCTCTAAGTTATGGGTAACATAAATAGTATCGAAAATGGATAGTCATATATTTTTGGCGTTAAATGACCACTCACCCAAACACTTAAATACTTTGATTGGAATTAAATGTTAAAATATCAATATAGTTTGTAATTTTTGTAAGGAGTAAAATGTGATCCCCGTCTCTGTGGTTTGACCAGTTTTATGACTTTCATTTAAATGTTTGTTTTTCCACGTCTAGATCCAAATTGAAATCTGGTAATTTTCATCCAAAACATGATACCTATATGTCAATTCCTATTCATTCTCACACTTTTCATCGAAAGATACAAGAGTGCTTATCATGTGATGTGCACGCGAGCAGGAGATTGAGACACGTGTCATTCCTTATTTTTTTTATAACGTGTGTGATTATGTTATAACATGCGTAATTACGGTTTGGAACAACTCATGCGTAATTTTAGTTTAACATGCGTAATTTTCATGTTTGGTGGCTTGCGGGTTTTAGCTTTTTATAACGTGCGTAATTATGCAAATAATGTGCGTGATTAGGGTTTAACCCAACCCATGTGTAATTATGCAATAACTTTTGTAATTATACATTATAATGTGCGTAATTATGTCAAGTTAATTACTATTGTGCCACCACGTTCCATTGAAGGCCTAGGGTAGGTCAATCGTGTGGCTGAGATACTCGCGTATACAGCGCACGATAAGCACTATTATACGTTATTCGGCCTATATATGTGTGTGTGTTAATTTGTAAGCGATTGTTGCAAAGTTGTGTTGTACATGTTGCATATTGGATAACAATTTGTGGGACTGAGTTGTTATACATGTTGTTTAATTTCTTTGTGACTAAGGTTGTTGTAACTTGTGTCCTTTTTATACTTTAAACCTTGGATTTGTGCATTTAAGATAATTGATTGTTATTAGACATTTATAAAGGTTATGATGAGGTGAATTTTTTAGGCGCAACAGTTGAGACAGTTCGAAAAAAGCAACTGGTTGCCACCAAATCTTTGAGCCTTATAACTGATGTTCGGTTTGCTTTTTTATGCTTGTTTATCTGGCTTTAGATTTGGAAGGTGAAGGGCAATGATGAATGAGTCGTGGTTATGGCTTTGGTGGCAATGACAACTTGGAATTGAGTTCCAATTGCACTGAAATCTATGAGCCTATTGTTCGGATCCTTATGATTGATTTATGATAATTTTTGCATTTGTTATTTTACGAAGTATTTTGAGGTTTTCACAAGGCTACAAAGATACTTAAGGACGTTGTTGAATCTGATTGCCATATCACGTTGAAGCTCAATGGGCTAGTGCCATTCAAAAGAAATAGTCCCAGCTGTAGGTATTCATTAACGCAATCCATGCGCGTCATGAAGAAGCAAAATGTTGTGAAAAACAAAAACTAAATTTGTGTTTAATGTAATGTTAAGTACAAATGTTAATTGTAAATTTTGTGTTATGTTATCGTGCAATCAATGTGAATCTGCTTATTTTAGTTAATCTTTAAATACGTTTACATAGCATTATGGCCCGCCGTAAAGCAAGGAGTTGTTAAATACTAGTTATTATTAATTAGTTTTTCTAAATATAAAGTTTCATTAGTTTGCAACCAATTTGCCAACTTGGTAACAATAAAAGTCGACAAGTCTTCAAATTATACTTTCCCTTTTTTAATTGAAACTATCGTTATTATATTATTTGTTTTCTTAACAATTATAAGAATATACTATGAATTATATAAAAGAGGTGGGTGTCATGAGATGAAGGTGGGGAAATGATGAACATTCCTTCTTGGACATAAAGGCAAGATTGACAACTATGAGATTGGAGAACGAAAAAGATTTTCCCTCTACAGCCTGTAAGCAATTTATTTTAAAATATTAATAACAAATTCAGTTTATTTTAACTAGTTTCACAATATTAGTTTAAAAGCTATGTTATAAAAAAACATCTTAAAACTAACTGTTTCTAAATGGGTGTACATAGGTTGGTTTGGTTCGGTTTTTACCATTAATCATAATTAAAAGCGCTAACTTCGATTACGGATTTTCTTAACCTTAACCACAACCAAACTTCGGTTATGGTTAATCGGATATGAAGTTGATTATGGTTCATTTCGATTAATTTCGGTTATTAACCAAAAACTTTAACTAAGCCCAACTTTTGGGATAAAGTTAAAAAATTATACACTAATGGGCCTACAAAATAATAATGAAACCCACCATATTGGACTTAGCTTGGACCTTTTTTATAAGACATAAATACTTCACTTTTCTATTAAACTACCGATGTGGGATCCTTTTTAGTAAAGTAATTATGTACTTAGTGTTGCATAGAAGATTCATACGATCATAACACCTTAGTTCTTCATCAAAATAAGGGTATCTACATCAATATTATTTTGTTACTAACATACTTTTATATTAGTAAAAAACATCTATATGATTATTGTAAAACATAAATCCATTATATAGAATTATAGACTTAACATTAGAAGTTCGATTCAGTTTCGTTTATATCGGTTAACCAAAGCTTCATAACCGATTGGTCGGTTAACCAAAGCTTCATAATCATAATCATCAGTTATGTTGGTTATCGGTTAAAATCGGTCGGTTTATGTCAGGTATGATTCGATTACCGGTTATGACGGTTAATTTACACACACTATTTCTAAGATTAAATTATTAACAATTATATATCTAAGAGGGGACAATATAAACAATAGACATGACAACTAGTGCTATTAGATTAAAAAAAGAAAGCAAAAAATAATTATACTTCACTCGTTTCTAAATTGATACAGAAACATGAGTTGGATTTTCTAAACTCGTTTGTCCCACATTTTAAAAGTAGAAAACTTATACTTTTTAAACGAAAATATTTTATTTAATAGTAACCAAATTACTTTAGTTTTTTTAAAGTGTCTCAAACCTTTTTCCAACTAGAAAAAAACACTCTAAGTTTCCATATTTCCATTGTTGTAGAATTTTTATGTAACTGTTCAAGTTTTTTTTTTAAATGACATAAATGGAACATTTATGTTGTTCAAGTTTAAAAAGATAATAATAAATGACATAAATGAAACATTTATGAAACTGGATTACTAGTTAATGGCTAGTTTAAATTTTAGGAGGCAGATGTGATAACCGATAAATAAATTAATTAAAAATGATATATTAACGGGTTATGCTATTGACGTCGTAATTTGGCTCTGAACATCAAAACAATAACAAAAGGTAAAACGATATAGTAAATAACAAAGATAAAAATAAGGTAAACGAAAAGGAAAACTATAGAAACTCGGTAGGTTTCGGCGCACTCGTTATGGTAAAGAAAAAAGTTAAAAAATATGTTCAAAAGAGTATCGGCGTGTTCGTTCAAAAGTATTAAACAAAAAAAAAAACTTTTGTCACACTCGTTATAGCAAAGAAAATGAAAAATAAAAAAATATGTAACGGTATTAACGTGTTCATTACAAAAACTATTTAGTGATAGAAAAGTAATTTAATTAAAGTAAAAGAAAAAAATATTATAGTTAAACTACATGGGTTGTAAATAAAAAAGTTTACACTAGATAACAAAATATAATAAATGACAAAAAAATTATGATTAACTTGTAAAACATGCATTAGATGTAGTACAACACTATTAATTTTCTCTTCTTTTATACTTATATATAATCTATACATATAATAAAGTAAATTATATGGGGGACACATGACGCTCGATGAGTTAATCTCAACTATTTTTCCCGCCTAAATAAACAGGTATAGATAATATTTGTTAATAAGATTTAAATAAAAAATATATTATTTTAATCAATAAATTTTATCTTTTTATGTTTTACCCCTAAACAAATAGATATGGATAATATTTGTTATTAAGATTCAAATAAATAATATATTATTTTAATCTATGAATTTTACCTTTTACTATTTATATTTATCCAGTCTTTACTTTATAATAGAGATTAATAAAATTGAATTATAATAAAATAAGCATATGTAATTCATGCTTTTTACTAATGTTTTGGAGTTTTAATGTAAAAATATAAATGAAAATACAAGTAATAATTTTATATTTTACTGTTTTGTTTTCCATTTATATTTATCCATTTTGTTATTTAATATATAAAATTAAATTTATTCAACCCGTGCAATACATAGGTTTTTTTAATATTTTTTTTATTTAGTATATGAGATTGCATTTATTCAAACCGTGCAAGACACAAGGTTTTTAAAGAGGTAACTTTTTTATTATTTTTTGATATATAAAATTTCATTTATTCAACCGGTACAATACACGTGATTCTTAAAGATATAACTTTTTTTATTATTTAATATATAAAATTAAATTTATTCAACCCGTATAACGCACAAGTCTTTTTAAAGATATATTTTTTTATTATTATTTTCTATACAAAAAATTACATTTATTCAATCCTTGTAATACACCTTGTTTTTAAAGATATACCATTTTATTATTTGATATATAAAATTAGATTTATTCAACATGTACAATGCATAGGGTTTTTAAAGATATATAATATTTTTATTATTTGATATATAAAATTACATTTATTCAACCCGTACAATACACGTGGTTATATAATAAAAGAAATAAAATGGGGACATTTTTCAGTGGGTTGAGATGCATGTATTGATAATGTGATACTAAGACTTTTTTTCAGTAAGTAACGCACACAAAGTAGTAAAGTGAGGAAAAAAGAATCAAAATAGTTGCATGTTTCTTTAAGGAATATTGGATTTCAATAATCCCAACTATTCGTCGTTGCCGCTAACAGTCTCAACTTCAAAAATAACCACTAGTTGTTCCAACTATTCACATATTGGCCTCCAGTGAACCCTGACTAACAAAATTCTAAAGTTGTTAGTCTCCGATCGCCGGAAAAAAACGTTTTTAGCCGGAAAAAATTAGTATTCCTTTTATTAATGCAACTTTTCCCAAGTTTTGATGGTATGAATTTTGATTACTTTGTTTTTTATTTTATAATTTTAGAAGGTTTGTCCCATGAAATTTAATATTATTAATGATAACTTAAGAATTTATCATGTATGTTCAATCATAATTATCAAGAGTAGATTAAAAATAATAATTATTTACAAATAATAAATTACATCGTTTTCATTAATCAACTCGTACACGAGACCATAAACTAGTATATATAATAAAATATAATTTTTGTGACCGCCCCAAAACTATGAAACATGGTGTCAAAAGCAATTCTTTATGACAGTTACATAAAGTTGTTTGTGACCGTCCAAAGGACATAAACTCATGATCATTTCCCAAGGGTATCCATCAAACCTCAATCTATATTTGAAAAATATTATAATCCTATCTTCAATATAAATGTTAAAACAAATAGCTTTTTTAGAAAACATCTGGATACACTTTTTAATTCTATATCACATAAAATTAACTTATTTTTTAAAGAATAATATTTTAATTATGTCATCATGAGATTTAACCTAAAACTTTCAAACTTTAGGCCATGTGTAGTTATAAAGCCCCTTTGGGGGCATTATGCGATACGTGTCGTGCCACGTCATACAAGGGCTTTATGGGACGTTATATCACTAAAGCCCCTTGCCCATCATTACATACATATGTTATGTATATATATGTATGTATGGATATGTGTGTGAGCGGGGAAGAAATTGGTAACCCACATAGCACCGCTATGGAGGTCACGCCCCAACCAAAAATTCTCCCTCATAGCGCCCCCTGTAATGGTGTGGGCGACGCTATGAGACGCTTTGGCCCTCCTCCCCTTCTTCTTCGCGACCTACTACGTTCAACCTTAGTGTATCTAAAAGTTGTCTTTGTTAACGAGACACTAACTTTATTGGTTAAAATCAACTTAAATTAAATAAAAATTATAAAACATATGCATACACTTTATTTTATACCATCTAAAATCAACTTAAAATTTCTTTTGAAAGGGCACCCCATGAGCCACCAAGCCCATTTGTTAAAATCAACATGGCATACCCAGCGGTGCGCGGCGAGAACTTCTAGCCAGAGCACATTTAAAAAAAATGTTTATATATAGAAACCCATATAAAACATAAACTTTTATCATAGACCCATTTAAAACTATTAATTTCAAAATTTATAACTTAAGCTCATTAGGTATTGGCCCAATACCCATTTTAGTTTCAAAACAATAACAACAACAACAACAATGAGCGGCAAAAAGAAATAGTTTACCTTATCAATTTCGTCAAGGCCTAAGGAACACGTTTTTCTAGACTCAGACACGACACTTGAATTCTCGGGACTTGCACTAAAAATCAACTTAAATTAATAAATCTTTTAGGCTATTGTTGTTTATTGTTTCATATAATAGCTTCGGCATATAAGCTATGAGTAGATTCTTGATTCATGTTTGGGAATCAAATTCCATTAATTCCTCATTGGACTTTGAACACCTAACTAAGTAACTAAACCATTTCTAGTATGGAGGGTCGGCAATTAAGGTTGGCCGGTGAATCTGTTATATGAAGAAGATCAACGTTGTTAGGTGACTGGAAAATGGATTGGAGTGGGATCGGATGGGACGACAGGGTGGGGGTCCTTTTAATGGTTGGTGTATCATGTGGACCCACCACTATCTATATATATATAATAAAAGAAACTCTAATAAGAACACATGGCATTCTTTTAGCCACTCTCTGATTATATTTCCCTCCTAAATCATAATTAGCTTTTTTATTTTTTTCTTTAAAATATGCCAAATATATCTCATTCCTTAAAATGTGATAAATATATTTCATTATCTTTTTGGAAAATTAAATATTAAATTTAATATTAAAGTCACCTTTATACTCTTTTTACAACAAACCATTTACGATTTTTTTTATAGAAATTACTAAAATTATTTGATATTTAAATTAAATATTAAATTTAATATTAAATTCATCTTTTTTACTCTTTTTTACAACAAACCATTTACGATTTTCTTAATATAAAATATTAAAATTATCTGACATTAAAGGATTGCATATGAAACAAAGCATAATTAATTTTAGATTTTTTTACTTATTGTTTGTTAGTTTAATTTAAGAAATTATATATATAGTTAGGTTTTTAATTTTTTTCTCTATTATTTTCTTAAATAATAGATTATAGTCTTGAGTATTATATGGATAGATTGAGTAATTAAAACTGTTTGTTTATATTTTTTAAAAACAATAGATAATCATGTTTAAATTGATTAAGAAATTTAAACAGATAATCATCATTATAAATCTAAAAAAACACTTTCGTAAAATCTATTTCTGGTAAGGTTTAAATAAAAAATATCATTATGAGTTACAAATTAAAAATATGTTTGAGGTAAAAGTTATTTTGTAAGAGAGTTATAAATAAAAAATATGTTTGAAGTAAAGTTGATTTTGTAGGAAGGTGGACCTAGTCTAACAAAAAACATTGGTTGGTTTAAGATATATTTAGAGGTTGAAATGGGATATTGGATTTAAACAACTCCAACTTTCATCAATTGGCCAATAACACTCTCAATTTTCGATTTGTACACCAGCACTCCCAACTTTCAACTTATTGGCCGATAACACTCTCTAACTAACTGAACCCTAACCCAGTTAGCTGATGTCAGCTGCCACATCATCAAAAATGATATGCTAGCTGCACATCATCAAAATGTCATGTCAGTTGCCACATTATCTGCTATGTCATCAAAAAATGTCATCTCAGCTGTCACATCATATGCCATGTCATCAAAGGGGGCCACATCAGATGCCACATCAGCAAAAACTAACTGGGTTAGGGTTCAGTTACTTAGGGAGTGTTATCGGCCAATAAGCTGAAAGTTGAGAGTGTTAGTGTACAAATCGAAAGTTGAGAATGTTATCGGCCAATTGGTGAAAGTTGGGGTTCTTTAAATCCAATATCCCTATTTTAAAATAAGAAATGTTGATAGTAACTAAATGAAATATCTTCCCTTATTCTATTTTATTTTGAATAGCTAAGACTTGAAGTTATGTCTCAAGTGAAGTCCTCTGATGTCGATCCTCGCCTCATAACGAGTAATGTCGAAAGTATCGATCGAAGGACATGGATGTTCTAGAAGCAGCCTTAAGAAAACTTAGCCTGTTTATGCTCAGGCATGGAAAGAACTGGTTGGCAATGAGTAAGAGAATGAATTCCCGCCGAGTCAATTGACAAGAAAGTTTCTTAACTATTTAATATTTTTCTTTATAATATTTATTTTATGAATATTTCTTTTCTTCGGTATTTTTTTTTTCCAATGTTTCAATTATTATTATTTTTTTTGCTTATTTAATAATTTAATATTTTATTGACTTAAACCCCGTGTAATACACGGGGCTCTAACCTAGTATATATATATAATATATATATATTGATTAAAAGAAGTGAGACTAGTAAATCTTGACTTATTTTATTCTTACATCTCTAAAACCTTATTTTCATTTTTCACTCTTTCTTTCTCTATAAATATCTTTTTTTTCACTCACTCTCTCTCTATATATCTTGTATGTATAAAGAGAGATAGAGGGGAGGGGATATCTCTCTCTATACATAGATATGTATAGAGAGAGATATAGTGAGAAAGGGTGTGATAATAAGATGGATGGATATGAGAATAGTGAGAGTTTTATTTTATTCTTATGTTTAGAATCTCACCCAACCAATCTATATCACACACACACCGTCATCACGTTTTTGCCAGCCCCTTCATGTTTCTCGGTTGAAAACACCTGTTAGTTATTAGTTCCCGACCCTTTCCCTATCTTGTTCATCGATCCAAGGTTAATACTGTTAGCCACCATCATCATCACCATCTTAGGGTTTCTGACTTAGATCACATCACTAGAGATCACAAATAGTGGTCAAATAATAGAAATACCCTAATTTGAAAACAACTCATCAGTAGAAACAATTGCATTAGGTTTTTTGGATGACAACTATGATATTAAGTCCTTTCGTAGTGGGGCATTATATGGCGTCGATATGGTGTATGGCACTCCATAGCGCCCGACTACACCATTACGGCCGACGCTTTGGGGTATGAGTTTTGAATCCACGCGGAAATTATCACGCCATCCCCTTCCTCCCCCCCTCACACAAGTATACTTTTACATACATATGTATATATAATTGAAGGGGTTATATAACCCCCATAAACCCCCTCTTGTATTTTTTCGCCACTTGTCATATAAACCACACCAAAGAGTTTTCTGAGCAGTGACGGAACCAAGATTTTTTTCCTGGGGGTGCGGAATTTTTTTAAAGAGTTTAGGCCCCTAGCTATATAAAAAAAATTCGGTTCATAGCGGGTCGGATCAGGTCGGGTCATGTAAAACAAGTAAACATAAACAACAAAGTTTCAGAGCGGGTCAGATCAGGTCGGGTTGGGTCAATTTCAATTTTCAAATAGTCTAACCTTATTTCCTAACTTCCTATCACATTAACAAACAAAGTTTTAAGTAAAGCGATAAACAACATAAAAATCAATCATAAGTAAGTAAAGTAACAAAAAAAACTATCAGAGTTCAAACCCTTCCTACTTTTATTTTTCCTAATCATTAAATAAAACAACAAAAAACTAATCTAAAACACAGTTTGGTCTTTAATTAGAAGAATCCGACGAAAAAAAGTGGTTCATCCCTTTTCCTTTTGAGAAATCGTGCAATAACTCCCCTACTCATGATTCTTATCACATATAAAACGCTCCATAAGTTCATAAAATGAGGATAAACACTTGAACAAAATAAATAATCATGTTCAACCAATACCATAGTCCATAATTCAAACATTTAAGCCCTAGTTTTAAATGTTGATTAGTAATCATTTAAACGAGTAAAGCTTAAAATAAAACAACAAAATCATTAACTACAAGTCTAGAACAACTAAAAAAACATAAAAAAATCAAACCCCTATACATTTATATTTTCTCCTAATCACCGCATAAAACAACATAAAACAATCAATAAAGAAAGGATACCCATTCTAAGTCGGAATTCCGGCGTAATAATGTTTGGAACGGCCGGAATTTTGAATTTCCCGGCCAGAAAACTCGTCCGGTCGTGAGTCGTTGTAGGCTGTAGTCGTTGGGCGTCTTTTTTGGAGTGGGATTTGGAATTCGAATGGGTCGTGGGTGGGTTGGTTTGGTTATTTTATTTTATATAGTTCAAAATCTTTGGGCTTGGGTAGTTGGATTAATAAAATTAGATTGTAGATTAGGTTAAGTAAAGTAAATAAGTGGTTAAAGAATAATTATATAAATTGTGCTATATACTTATATATTCATAATAATTAGTGTTTATTATTATTTTTTTATAAATTCATAATATTATTTTCTAGAAGGGGCGGTTGAAAAAATCCAAGGGATGCGGTTGGGATTTTCGACTAAATTTAACATTAAAAACTTTTTTTTTTCAAGTGGTGCAGCCGTCCACCCACCATTGTGGGTAGGTCTGCCCCTGTTTGTGAGGCTTTATAACTACACATCTAATCTAATCTAATCTAATCTAATACTAATAAAATAATCCAATAAAAGCCACATGTCATTCTCTTATTTAATAGAATCCAATAAATGGCACTTGACATTCTCTTATTTAATTATTAACATATAATGCTAATAAATGTTTTATTGTTTATTTACATATTATTCATTTACTTTTGACTTAACTATAATATATAATTAGTTATTAGTAACAATTGTACTTATAAAAAGAATTAAATAATATCAACGTGACTACACCTTTTTATTGTTTAAAAGGATTTTTTTACTATATGTTTAAAACATATATTAAATAAATTATTATTTCATACTATAATAATAAAAATGGTAAAGAATAGGTTAATCCGATACTTGAAAACCAGTTTACTTCCATACTTTGAAAACACTTTTAAAGTTATTAGTTCCATGTAACCCACGATTTCAGTGATAGAAAGCAAGTCTATAGTCACCGGATGTTTTAAACGGAGTTATATTTTTAGGCTTACCAAACTATAGATAATTTAACAAAGGTCAGTATTTCAGTGATGTCATCACGGAAAGAATGATTTATATAATGGAACTCGACTATAGGTCCTATCACTGGGTAGGATACTGAAGCACTTATATTACCTGGAAGTATTACTGACACTCGAACGTTTATCTCCAGATTTCGTTTAATACCGCTAAATAGAAGGACTGGGGACTCGGATCTGTGCTTGTTATGGCTTTATTTGTGAGTTTTTGTTGGGGCCACAACCTTCAGATGCCTTGCTCAAGCATCACACATTCATGGATCTGTAAGAAAAAGGAGAAAACATCTAGTCTCGTTAACAAAGAACCAAGTCAGGTAACATTGACATTAAGCCCATTATCCTTTTATAAAAAATATATATAATTAAGAACTATGGGCATAACAAGATCTCAAGGATTTTTATTTATTCTGATACAATAAATAAATTTCTAAGACATAATGTGGTCATAACTATCGTTGCCATCGCAACTTACTATATTTCTCATGAATGGCCTCTACAAAAGGTTATAAAGTGGCACTTATATATTCATTAATTTTAAGTGTCATGAACTCTAGACATATATGAATGGCTTCAGCATCTTCATGTATACTACAACAGTTGTGCACGACTTTTAAACACGCATTTGGGCGCATATCATTTTACCTAATATATGGACAACGTTCATATGTACTCGGCTGTGAACACTTGAATTATTCAGTAAGGCATTGTTACACGCTTTTCTCGATAAAACGTCTATCAAATGAAATTATTCAATGACATGGCTAGTAGTTCATCGTTTTAACGACTGTTAACCTTGCGATATTTGCGACGCATACTTATATCGGTGCTTATTATTATTATGCAAGTTCAATGTTACTGACATTTTTTAGCAGCAATAAAAAAAGACAAGCATGGTGTAACATAAAGTTGAAGGTCAAAATTGTTTTCACATATTACGGAGTATGGATGCATAGAAAGAACTCCTCCTAAGAAAAAGGTTTCGGTACAATGCTTTCATATATCAAACCCTTTATTACAATTTACCTTGACGACTTGTTTGCAGGACTAACAACATACAAGCACGTAAGTCGTCATTCGCGCATACGAGCGAGCACACATGCGCTAGCAGTCGCATGCTCCTCTACTTACGAGCACGTAAGTCGCCATACGCGCATGCTCTTATACATAGGAGCACGTAAGTCGTCATACACGCATGCTCTTATACATACGAGCACGTAAGTCGCCATGCGCGCAGGCTCTTTTACTTACGAGCACGCCAGCCTCCATGCGAGCCTATTGCTCTACTTACGGGCACGCTAGTCTCCATAGGAGCCTGCTGCTCCACTTACGAGCACGTAAGTCGCCATACGCGCTTGCTCCTTACTTTCGAGCACGCCAACCTCCATGTGAGTTTGCTGCTCCATTACTTACGAGCACGTAAGTCGCCATATGTGCAGGCTCCTTTGCTTACGAGCGAGCACACATGCGCTAGCAGTCGCATGCCCCTCTACATACGAGCATGTAAGTCGCCATACGCGCATGCTCCTTTTACATACGAGCACATCAGTCTCCGAGCGAGACCGTTGCTCTACATAGGAGCACATAGGTCACCATATGCGCATAGGACATTACTTACGAGCACATAAGTCACCGGCAAGCGCATGCTCCCTTACTTAAGAGCATGTAAGTCGCCATGCACGAATGATTAGTTACATACAAACACGCTTACAAAATGTAAACTGTACTACAAATGCACGCACCACTTTGGGTATACGCAAAAACACATTGGCTAAAACAATTCTCATTCGCGATAACCTGGATAAAGTGGATTAATACGTGCAAATATTGTAGACAACAGTTTACAAAGATCCAAGCACGAGGTATACGTATTCCTCAAGGTTAAAGGCTCGCGCACCATGCGCTAACCAACAGAAGTCACACGAAATGGCGAATATTTTACAATAACTCACACGACTGTGCGCGCACCGTTAAAGCAAGGCCACATTCGAAAAATCATCCGAAAGCAAGACACTCATCTAGTCCAGAATTCCACCCACTCGCCATCCGCGCATGGGAGCAACACTGGACTGGGGGGACCTGAAGGGGTATGGTCCCAAATGCTGCGTAAGTCATATGCGCGTACGACCATACCCACACTCAACAGCCAAAAACACTCACCCGGTTCCGAGGTCCATGTGCGAGACATATACGTATACGTGCAACCTTGACAGCTCATGAGAGTAAGCCATTACAAAAGGCAGCAGCCAGCCTCTGCCCAGCCAATTACCACGATGAATTATCGTGCACCTTTCACCACTCCGTGAACTCCACTCACAGTCAAAGACAAACGCAATATTCATGGCCAGCAAAGCTCCCGCGCCTCGGTGATAGGTAAGAACAAAATTAATAATCTTCACTTCCCAGCACTTCTAATAAGTCTAGTGCTCCTCCCAGCGCTTGCACTCGTGAGCAACACTAGACTAGAGGACTTGTAGAGGTATGGTATTGGACCCGACCCAAGCGGTCGGACATTCCTGTTATTTATTGCTTTTATATTAATTATTTATTATCGTTGCTTACTAACCTAACCGCGAGGCCCAACGCTACATTGGGTCAGGGACTTGTAGAGATAACCCCTAACTGGGCCTGACCCATTGAGGTTAGGGAAGGCCCATGTCCCCTATATAAAGAGGTGTTCACCTCATTATTAGGGTAGACAAGATATGGAGCCGCCACACTTTTGTTGCTGGAAAAAGGGGATTCTTCTCCTACCGGCCATCTCTACATCCCCACTTTTTCTCTTTTCTCCATGGCAGATCTAGGTGGAAGATGAAGATCAAGGGGTGATTCACCACCCTCTCAGAGAAAGCGGTTCAGATCCTTCACCAAGGTGATTCCGTGTTTCTTCAGATTCCGTTTAAATTGAAAAGAAGACAGTTTTCTTTGCCTTATGTTTTGCCATGACGATAAATAAAAATATAGGACAATTTCTATGTAAAATTGGTTTGTTTAAAAAAGAATCGGGTTTTGTAGATGACCAACTGTTGCGTCATCTATGTTAAAAAAATCAGTTATGTAACTTTATGAAGACAATTTAAAATTAAATAATTTTTAATTTTATATTCTTAAACCGGTATAGTACACGAGTCTAAAAATCTAGTAACTTAATATAAACCACACCAAAGAATTTTTTGAGCCGACTACACATGATTTACTGAATATACGACGCTTTCTTAAAAGAAAGAAACGAGAAAAAAATACATTTAAATAAAACCATAAAACGAGTGGAGAGCCAGCCGGAAGGAGATGCAGGCCCCATGACAACAAGACGTGTGACCCACCTTGTACATCATCGAGATCCAACGGTCCAGATCAAATCTCTCTCTGCATATAACTCTCTCATTTCTCACATCTCTCTCCCTCAGACACCCTTCTAACCTTCTTCATCTCCCCCAAATTTCAGCCATTTTTCTAGGGTTTCCTCTTCAGGTATTATTATTATTATTATTATTATTATTATTATTATTATTATTATTATTATTATTATTATTCATCATCATCCTCCAATTATCTGTTTTTATGTCATTTTTGACTACATTCTCGCATACAATTCACTCTCACAACTTATTTTTAGTAATTTTTAGATTTTGCGTGCGTTACGGATCCAGTTGAACTGTTTTTTTTAATCGGTAAACTGGTAAATTGATGTTATCTTCTTGAAATTTAAGTGTTTGATTAGGTTAAAGTTACATTGTTTTCAACTGATTAGGTAGGGTTGACTACTTGACTGATATAATCTGTGTTTGATCATTGAATTATGGATCGATTTCCGGTTGATTAGGTTTAAATTACATTGTTTTCAACTGATTGTTATAATCCATGTTACATTGTTGGTAATGTGGATTTCAGTTAACTGTTTTGTTACTAACTAAGGTAGGTGTGTGCTCGGTTCGGTTATTAGCATTATCTGTAACCGTAACCGAAGTCATCGGTTAATCGGTTCGGTTTTGTTCGGTTAATTTGTCGGTTTTCGGTTCGGTTCGGTGAATTTCGGTTAAACAATCAAATGAAACATTGGCTAAAATTTTTGTTTAGAAATGTATGTAATGGAGGTATAAATACATGAAATAGATATATAAATACATGAATTGGATGTATAAATAAATAAATAAATAAAATGGAGGGATAAACACATGAAATGGAAGTATAAAACATGATGTAACGAAGCTAGAAATATATGAAGATTTAAATGATTCGGTTCGGTTAGGTTAATTGCGGTTAACCGATGGTACAGAAAATATCTGTTTACCGATTTTCGGTTAAATCGGTTTCGGTTAATTTCGGTTTGGTTTTATCGGTTTTTGGTTCGGTTATTGTTCACCCCTAAACTAAGGTTTGAACAGGTTTTTAAAAAATCAAATTCATAAGTTTGAATTAAAGTTTAATTTTTTTTAAAAATGTTTCTCATGAAGTTTTCACATTCTTGCATTTGTATTAGAAAATATCAAGTAAACTTGAGGTTAGTCAGATCCTGTTTTATCCGTTTATCGTTTATGATTCGGCCCGTATTGAATTTATATATATGTATCTTATTTGGCTGCTGTAAGTTGTGAAGATCTGGTTCAATATAAGATATCAAGACTTATGCTGTATATTATTTTATAGATAACATAAAATGGCAGAAAGTGAAGACATTCAGCCGCTCGTGTGCGATAATGGAACTGGAATGGTTAAGGTATGCAAACTGCGTTTTACCTGATCCCATTGGTTAGCAGGGTATTAGTGGGGTCCGTGAGTTTTCAAATAAAACTTAAATTCATGTTTATTACAGGCTGGATTTGCAGGAGATGATGCTCCAAGGGCTGTGTTTCCGAGCATTGTGGGCCGTCCCCGTCACACCGGTGTGATGGTCGGAATGGGCCAAAAAGACGCATACGTTGGAGACGAAGCTCAATCAAAGAGAGGTATTTTGACTTTAAAATACCCGATTGAACACGGTATTGTGAGCAACTGGGATGATATGGAGAAGATCTGGCATCACACTTTCTATAACGAGCTCCGTGTTGCTCCAGAAGAGCACCCGGTTCTTCTAACCGAAGCTCCTTTGAACCCGAAAGCCAATCGTGAGAAGATGACTCAAATCATGTTCGAGACGTTTAATACCCCCGCCATGTATGTTGCCATCCAAGCGGTTCTTTCCCTCTATGCCAGCGGTCGAACAACTGGTAAGCTTTTTAATTTAGGTGTGCTAAACGGGTCGTGTTAACGGATTGGTGGGTCAAACCCTACACGAACCTGAATGTCAGGCATGTGAACCTAGAGAATACGAACCAGTCTACAAACCTTTGGGTCAAATCTGGTTGAAACCTTTCGATCCTAAAACCGGTCTTTTTGTACATGTCTCTGTGAACCCGAACCCGAACACAACACATTCATGGGGTGACACAAACACGACCTGGTTAACCTGATTTTTTTATTCTTGCGTATTAATTCTCTAAATTTACATATTTACAAAAAAAAAAAAAAACAAATGTATTAAAAACATTAACATTTAGATTATAAAATTTGATTTTAAGCTGTTTTTCTTTTTCTCTCTCTCTCTCTCTCTCTTTTTTTTAATTTGGCATAAATTACCTAACAATTTTAAGTTATGATATAACAACACATTTTAAACAAAGAAACATGTTAAACGGGTCAAACCGTGATCCCTCTAGGTCAACCTGAACCCAACCTGTTTAGCTAAATGTGTTCGGGGGGTTGATCCAAAACTGACCCGAACCTGTTAGGCTAAACCTTAATCCGTGTACTTCGTGTTAGGTTTGTCACACCCGTACGTTTTATGTTTCTAACGATTAAATTACGTATGTGCTCTTCGTGTAGGTATTGTTCTGGATTCAGGGGACGGTGTTAGTCACACAGTCCCTATATACGAAGGGTACGCCCTTCCACACGCGATCCTTCGTTTGGACTTAGCAGGACGCGACTTAACTGACGCGTTAATGAAGATCCTTACCGAACGCGGGTACATGTTCACCACAACAGCCGAGCGGGAAATCGTTCGAGACATGAAGGAAAAGCTGGCTTACATTGCCCTCGATTACGAACAAGAGCTTGAGATCGCAAATTCCGGTTCCACTATCGAGAAGAATTACGAGCTTCCCGATGGACAGGTCATCACCATTGGTGCTGAGCGGTTCAGGTGCCCGGAGGTTTTGTTCCAGCCGTCGATGATCGGAATGGAAGCTGCGGGTATTCACGAGACCACGTACAATTCGATCATGAAGTGTGACGTGGATATCAGGAAGGATCTATATGGTAATATTGTTCTTAGTGGCGGGTCAACCATGTTTCCCGGAATCGCTGATCGGATGAGTAAGGAAATTACCGCACTCGCCCCGAGCAGCATGAAGATTAAGGTGGTCGCTCCCTGAGCGGAAGTATAGTGTCTGGATCGGAGGGTCGATTCTCGCGTCTCTCAGCACGTTTCAGCAGGTTTGTTTTCAACATTTACATTTTTTTTATTTTGATTAAAGTGCCATTTTCGTCCTTGATGTTTGGCCAGTTTTGCGACTTTTGTCTAAAGGTTTGTTTTTCCGCATTTGGATATAAAAGGTTTGAAATTTTGCCATTTTCATCTAGCTCATTAACTCCATCCATTTTTCATTGTTAAGTCGGGGGTGTTCCGTCTTTTTTGTTAACTCAAAGGGCAATTCGGTCTTTTTCACTTTATCTACAAGCATTTAGCATAAGGCTGAATTGCTCTTTAAGTTAACAAAAAGACGAAAATGCCCCTGATGCGAAAATGGGTGAAAATGACGAAATTTCAATTTTTTTAGATCCTGATGCGAAAAACAAACATTTGGACAAATGTCGCAAAACTGACTACTCTTTATATATTAGGTTACAATCCCGTGTGTTACATATTCATAACTTTGTGCATTTTGCTTGTTGTGTATTGCAGATGTGGATCTCGAAGTCCGAGTACGACGAGTCTGGCCCATCAATTGTGCACAGAAAATGTTTCTGATTCGTACCTTGCGTCGTTTACTTCAACTTTGTTTTTGTCGTGTTGATTATATATGCTGGTTTTCTAAGAGTGCGGTAATGACATTTGAGTGAGCAAAGACGTTTGTTGTAAGCTCCACAATTCTTTTATTTTAATCTCATTTTTAGAAACTATATCAAATGTTGTCTCCATATGTTTCTATTTAGAGAAAGTTATGAAAGTTGCCGGTTTTCTTGAGTGTATGATCATGTAACAATTTAATACATCATGAGATATGCTATTTTATAGTTGCGTATATACTTTTTCGACATTTTATTTTCTAGTCCGATAAAGCATATCCGAGTACAAAAGATTCACGTAGTATTTAGAACACTAAACGAAAAGGTTGCATTTGATGGTGTCTCATTTGACTCGTGTTGACCAGAATTGCATAGCACACAGTTACATGCAGGTTACTGCACTTACATGTCCCCAAAGTAGATTTATCATTGACGAAAGCTTTTTAATGCTACACGAATCATATGCTATGCGAATCTGGTTTGCGTAGCATTTTGTTGAGCACATGGAAATGCATATTTAAAGATACGCGACTAAAAGCATATGCGCAAGTGCGCAACTATAAAACGACACGTCTACTCTTTACGCTCACGGCAAGCATAGTAACATGGGGTAGAAAACATGAATGTGACATTTCTTTTAGATAACATGATGGAAAAGTGAAATACAACTTTTGTGGAATTAAAGTCTTGCATTTGCTTTAAGGCTTTAATGAAATGATGGCATATGGTTATATAGTTGTCACTTGTCAGGTGTTCACCAATATATTAAATAAAAGTTATGCTTTGCTGTATCTTTTTTAATCTTTACCGGTGTTTAAAAATCGAGATTAATCGCTAGTCGTCCAGTTACTGAGTAATTTTTCTTAAATCGGTCCATTAATCGACTAGGCTCGACTAGGTCCGACTAGGCCAGCCAAAAATTGATGATTCCAGCCAAATTCCATCAAAAACATGTATATTCCGGCCAAAACCTCTAAATTCCGGTCAGTTTTCAACCAAGTCATATGAATTCCAACAATTAATCATGTATACTTAAATAAATGAGTTGAGTAAGATTAAAAACCTAGCTACTTAAAATATTTACCTATAAAAATGTATATATGTATACATAAAACTGAAAATTACATATTAAAAACCCGATCCGATTAATCCTGATTAATCCCGAGTAATCCCGAGTAGTCGCTAGTCCCCACTTCATCGGCTGACTAGCGACTAGCGAGTTCTCCAACCTTGATCTTTACAACTGTTATTAATCATATTCAGATCCAACTCTAT
Source organism: Scalesia atractyloides (assembly GCA_947069175.1). Taxonomy (NCBI): domain Eukaryota; kingdom Viridiplantae; phylum Streptophyta; class Magnoliopsida; order Asterales; family Asteraceae; genus Scalesia; species Scalesia atractyloides. Next base: position 79,465,944 of record CAMTDV010001633.1, on the reverse strand, counting down.
GCCATGATCCTGATTCTTTGACTTTTCTGAGTCAAACATGTTAATTTTCAATTTCAATATTTATGTGAATCTTGAAACTTTTCCTAGTTTGTTTCTTCTCTATTTCAGCATCATACCAAATAGTAGAAATCGAAGATAAAAATTCACATTAAGTATATATAAAACACGTATTAATTTACCATTCGAAACAATGAGTTTGACTTTCAAAAGTCAAACACACCAAAAGTATGTATGATGTATCTGTACTGTTTCATTAGTATATTTCACAATAGTATGCTAAACATGCACAAGTCTAGCTTCTAGATCACGAAAACAAGTTGTATCGCCTTTCATATCTATGTAGAAACGAGCGGAACTCTATCCCGATGCTCGTTCTTGTTCATTGGGTGATCTAGAAAGTCCAAATTCTTGTCATCTTCATCTTGATGGTCATTGTTGTGACTACATTTGGTATATGTTTGCGATCTTGATTTTGTGTATATTTTCGCAACACTTCTTTGAGTAAAACTACCGAAACCTTTGATCCCACTCGTGACCTTTCGGGCTCTGTACCTCTCCTCTTTTAAAAAAGATCGATCTTCTTCGAGCAACTTCAATATTCTTTCAGATTTCTCTCTTACCCTTAATCCCCAATTGAATCTATATATAGATAAAAACTGTTTCAGGCTCTCACAAGATAAATGTATAGTTGGCATGCCTATGGGTGTGAATTTCTAACACAACAAGAACCGAACATGAAATTTACGGATTTGGGTCTAGTCTAAACAATTTTGGGCCAAACCTGTGAACACGTTTAGCCAAACAACTTTTGTTTGGGTCGACTTGATGGGTTCATGGGTTGACCCGTTAAATTTTATACTTATAACCCGCGAACTTCATGGGCTGGAAAATTTAATTTACATTAATGATAAGTGTATAATTAAAATAAATACACATAAAGTGACATGTTACATAAATTTAATGACAAACGAAAATACAAGTAAATATGGGTTTTATGCTCTGTGAACGCGTTTAGCCGAACAACTGGTGTTTGGTCGACTTGACGGGTTCAAGGGTTGACACGTTAATTTTTACTTATTTTAAATATGTGTTTTATGTCTAACTTTAACAGATTGACTATTCAATACCAAAACTTAGAAAACAAAGAAAAATAACCATCACATTTATCTAAACATAATTTAATTTATATTTGTATTTCTTTTTGTTGTAAATTTTTGGTTTTAGAGTATTAAGATAAAATAAAAATAACAGATAAATTTTCAGGTTAAACAGGTCATTTTCGTGTAACACATGAAAATTCGTGTCATGTACTCATGTTCGGGTTTATGTGTCCAACTTTGTGTAGGGTTCAGCAACCCGTGAACTCGACCCGTTTAATACCCTATGCATACCTTTCTTGATCAAGATGGTGGAAAGTAGTCATCTCCTTGATAACCTCTTTATCACATTGAAATTCTTCAGAAATTCTCTCTGGACCATGTGTTAGCAAATGATCCAATACAACAAGAGCCTTATAAGACACCCTCCATCTCTCTTTATCAAATTTCCACAACCTAAAACACCCATCAAAAGTTACATATATATATATATATATATATATATATATAAACCAACTTTTGTAATACAAAAAAATAAAATAAAAAAATCACTAAATTTGACACCCTTTATGAAGTATATCAACAATTCTCCAGTAATCATCGACTTCAAACGCTGCACGCGATATTAATCCCATTGTTCGCGTGTCTGGTGGCCATGCATCTTCATCAGTTGCTTCTTCAGTCAATCTAAACATCAAAAACAAAACTTATAAACTTTAAACGTAAACCAAAAGGCAAAAACGCGGTTAAAAACAGAAGCTCACAGCTCTGCAGGCGTAACATCGGTTAAGGTCAATCGCGCGGTCTTGATCTTCTCTTTGAAAAAGAAAGATGCTTGTTTTTTGAGTTCATGGAAGGAAGGAGAACCCATGTTTTTTGCTTGCCTTTTAGTGTTGCAGTTTGTATAAATATCATTTTATGTACATATTATTAGTATATAAATGTTTTTTGAGTTGAATATACCTAATTTAATGCCTAAAATAATTAGGATTTGCAACTACTCCATTACCAAACACACCCAATAGATAAGAAGTGGATTTGGCTTATGTAATGAGAATGACAAATGTTAGAGTTTAAAACAAAGAAACCATGGATTAAATGTTAGGTTTTGAGGCATTCAACATTCAAAAAGCTAAAACTTGATGGTGTTAGATTTTGGCTGATTATGCATGTCTTCAAGTACATGTGTTTAAACTTTTTAGCTAATTTTGGTCAAACATTTTTGCAAATTTTATGTTTCCTAAAATACCCTTTTGCGGATCGATTATGTTTTCAACTTTTCATACGAGCAACGACTAACGAGAAAGTTCACGATACTTGTCGTGTTGATTTGTTTTTAATAAGATAAAATAGTTTCTACGCGTCTATTATGTTTTCAACCTTTTTTATATAAGTAACAAGAAAGTTCACGTTACTTGTCATGTTGATTCGGTTATAACAAGCGAGTGCACAAACATTAGCAAACATACTTTGTGACAAGGTTATGCATACAACAAAAAACTTTTATTATCGGGTTAGGTTGGGTCAGCCCACAGCCACTTTTCTTATTTTCTTTGGTATATAATTAATTATTGCGTATGTACAATAAGAATAACCAAGTTTTGTGTGGTTTTATGATAAAAGCAAACGAAGATCAAGTGTTTGAATCTTTGACCCGAGCCGATATGACATGTTACCCTCCATTGATAACTATATATGATTTGCTAATGATCCAGATTCCAGACTAGTGACACCAACCTGTTTTTCGAACTTCCCTAGGTCATCAACTTTGGTTGTAGTTATGAATCTTGGTAATCAGAAAATCAATGTACATTATAAACCACACAAAACAGACAATGTCAGATGAGGTATGATCTTATAGAATAATGGTTTCTACTAGCACAACAGCCCGTCTAGCTCAGTTGGTACAGCGCAAGGCTCTTAACCTTGTGATCGTGGGTTCGAGCCCCACGGTAGGCGTGTTTTTATTTTTCTCATATGGACCATTGGTGCGTATATTTTTTATTTTTATTTTTCTATTAACCATCCAAAAAGTTATTTTTTCTCATCTGGATCATTAAGGTTTTTAAATCATTGCCAAATTCATCCAAACCTTAAATATCGTTAAAAAGTAACATTAAATCAAGAAAATTTTATTTATTTAGTATTTCCAAATTTATTAAACTCTGTTTTTATTGCCTTGTAGTCCCTTTTCTTTTACAAATCAATTTTTATCAACCATTCGGTACATCAGTGGTGGTGGACCTGTCGTTAGTCACTTGGTTTCTCTCATTGAGGTCTCGAACTCTCAAGTTAAACTCCTCACTAGCATTACTTTGAAAGACATTGGAGGTGCCAATAAAGTTTAGAACTAGTCCTCTCTAGAGGTCGCCAGTTTAAAACCAAGCCAAACCGCCAGTGCGCCTTCGGGCAGGCAGTTTTCCCCGGAATTGATGGCTTGGTGGCTCGGTATGCATTCGACTGTGACCGTAATGGAGGAAAGCATGCATTTACTCGATTGAGGGCATCTGATGCTTAGCTAGTGATTTAGTTCGCCGTTCTAAAAAAAAAACTCTTTCTTTAAAGGATAAGATGCAACTAAGATTATATACCGTTATACCGACATAAGATTTTATCTTCAATTCGCGTGGTCTGTTGTGATTGCAGAGGAATAATAATACAAAATAAATGACTATAGTTTTTATTAAACTCTGCTTGCTTGCTAAAAAAAGTAGTAGTATAGTTTAGAGGTGAGCAGAAGTAGAGAAGGTGTCCTTTAGCTTTTGTGCAGTTTCCTTGGCAGATTCCTCAAGAAAAACACAATGATGATGAGAATAGTCTTCTGATAATACATAGCCTTTTCTATTCAGGTGGTCTTCTGGTGTGGACTGTGGATGGGGGGTTTTTGTTTTTATTTAGTACAACAGCATGGCGGTGGGTTTTCTTAAACTGACTTCACCAAAGTGTGTAAAAGAAACAGGGACTGCAGAGCATTAAAAACAGAGGTTAAAAGAATTAAAAAGTAGAGGCGGTCATGACAAGACCCGCGATTTTGAGCTAGGCACTTACTTTTTTCATAACAATCTTACCTGTTATGAATTTACATCGGGATATATGGTAAACGGATAACAAGATACATCACTACCCTTTTGAATAGCAAAACAAAGTTTTAAAAAATTACGTCCATAGATATCTGAATTATACTATAACATTAGTATGCATGACCTTTTGAACTCGACTAAATAGCTCCGCAACCTCTGACACCAGAAAATCAAAAGTATAAAAGCAAATTTATAACTTATTTCTAATTATAAGACCGTGGGGTATGGTGGGGCGGGGGTTGGAGGTATGGGTTGACACGTGGGCTGGGTGGGGTCTATTGGCAAGACCCAAAAAATTGGAGGTATGGTGGAGCTTGGGTTTGGGGCATGGCTTGGCCAAATTCCTTTTATTTTTTTTTAAATTAATGGATAAGGTATAGGCTTGGGTGTACCGATGCCCACCTGCCAGCTCAGATGGTAGCCCCGCTCAACGCCCGGTCTGAAACCCACGCTAAAAGGGCCATGCCCAAACCCATGCTAAAAGGGCCACGCCCAAACCTAAGCCCACCCGGGGTGGTCACATGGGTGTTTCCCCCCAACCCACGCCCTAACCCCTCCCCATACCCCATAGCCTTTATATTGTTGTGGTGTTCAAATATATAGTTTATTTAATTTACAGGAAATTTAAATATATTCAATATTATTTAGAAAAATTACTAACATATACCGATGAATATCCGTCGTCAAAAGTTCAAAGAAATCATTGGAGATCCGTCAGTAAACTTTCGTTGGTGTGTCGGAAAGAACCTCAAAGTGCGACGCTAGAATAGTTTTTGGCAACCCGTGGGAAGTCGGATTCCCTACCTATTTCCAATAGCATATGACCGACGAATTACAATGAGCGCCCACCTTCACCATGGATTTCCGACCATTCTTACCGTCGATAAAAGTAATTTGTTTTGTGGTGTACGACAAGGGGTTCTTCTAAGCAGGTGCGATACCTACGGCTATTGTAGAATATCGCTGTTCAAAAAAGTGATAATGTCACACTTTTTTTAAGTAAATATAATTAAAAAATTTAGTAGGCAAGGGGAGTGGTGTTGTATATTGTGATTAATCCATACATATATACATACATATAAATAATTTATTTTTTGGTATTTGTTTAATTGTAGTTTTGTTTTAAAATTGTAATTTTGTTTTAAACCATACTTAGGGAAGTGGGAGCGCCTCTGTGATGGTACGTGGTGGCTGGTGACCATGCATGGAACACCGCCGCCACCCGTGGTGTTTAAAACACGTTGAAGAAAAGGAAGGAGCCGTTGGATTGGATCGTTTGGGTGACCGTTTGAACATTTGAATTTTATAAAAAAAACTTAACCACTATATATAAATTATTCATTTTAACATTTTGAACCCACAAAAATCATTCATCTCTACATTCTACATAAAATGGAATTTCCAACCGATAGGTTTCCGCTAGACACTGATAGCTCTTCGTCTTCCGACGATGGCACACTTGAATTTTTCGAGATAGCGTATAACGAATTTGAAGGTTTGAGCCGGACAAAGAAGAAAATGGTGGACCGTGATCGTATACATGCCAACGAAGTGTTAATGAATGATTATTTTGTGAAAAATCCGGTCTACAATGCCGAAACGTTTAGGAATCGATTTTGTTTACCGAAAGATTTATTAATCTTAATTTATTGTTAAACAATTTTTTTCCATCACTAGTGATGGGCACCCACACTAAAATCCATCACTAGTGATTGAAATTGGCTTGATGACGTGATGTTTGGTGATTGGGTATGGTGAGTGATGGCTAGGGAAGCATCCCACCCTTACACGAGTAACATTCAAGTAGGATCATAATGACATCCTAATTTGACATTCTTTACTCTTTTGTGATGTGCCAAATATGTACAAATTAGCATCATAAATTTCAAAACTTTATGTAACCATCCTACCTTTTTCAAATGATAATATGTTACAACACAAAAAATGTAGCCAGTACAAAAACAACTGCAGCTAAGGCATCTAAAACCTTCCCAAGTGAAGCACTATGACCGTAAGGCGTTTTCGTAGAAGAACTCGACTGTGACTCACCCGAAGATTTGTCCGAATCTCCAGAAGAACTTCCCGAACCACCGCCTTTTGAGGACGGAGAATCCCCAGAACCCTAAACAATATCATTACAATATTATCAATCGGTCACAAAACTTTATTTCATATAAAACTTAAAATGTACAACTTCTTACTTTCTTTGGTGCAGTTCCATTCTTGACTCCAATGTCGTAAACCTCCGTAAAATCGGGTTTGAAGAGCCCAAAATTGCGCTCTGCAAGAGATCCGGGCTTCTGATTCTCGTTGAACAATGCGAAGATGTAGATCTCGAAGTTTTTACCCGGCATTAGAGGTGTACCGTCTTTAGATGTAGACTTTTTGATCATCTCTCCGTTGTATGATTTCGCATTTTCGACGTTAACCCACTTAAGCCACGGTTCTCCAAGCGACGGCCACCCTGTTTCCCCAACGATAATCGGGACATCCGCGTATCCTAGTTTTTTCATCGCGGAGTAAACTGCGTCCATCAGTCCATCAAACATGTTGTCGTATTTGTTCCCAGTTTCAGGGTCGAGAAACCCGGGGTTTGGATGGAACAAAGCGTAGCTATCGTTGCCCGGCGAGTACCCGAAGTAGGGATACGGGTTAACCATGAAACCGGATTGAGTTTGGTTTAAGAACTCAAGCATAGGCTTTATTATGCTGGTGTCCCACCCAGTTCTGAATGCACCAGAACTAGGTGGGTCCGACGATGCTAAGATACCAAGTGAATGTGGTGTTGTCACTTTTATCTCACCCATCCCCGCCTTTTCCAACGCTCCATGAAGCGTTTTCATAGCGGGGACAACATTGTCTATTTGATCCTTAGTTCCCCAATGGAGAATCTCGTTACCAACAGCAATGTAACGGATTTTCGTATCTGGGTAATAGGGTTTGATTTTGTCTTGGACCCATTTTCCCGCTTTATCAGTCTCCGTAAGGGACGGGATGTCCCCATTTGGGACAGTGATTGTCACGTAGATATCCGTTTTAGCAAAAGCTTTCATGATTTCACTATTCATATCAAAGATTTTGATCCGGTCGATTATTGTACTCTCTTTAAGGAATTGTGCGACTTCCTTAGGTGAAGGAAGGTTGTCAGCAGTCGTGCCATAGTTTACGCCGATTGAGCACACGTGCAATACGATTTGGAGAAACGTCGATAAGAGAAGAAGATGACACGTAGATAACCGTAGCGAAAACTCCATTGCTTCTACTATTCAAACAAAACAAATAGAGCATTTTCAAGGACTAATATATGGTATAATCTAAGAATCAAAGATGTTAGATTAGAATATCTAAGGATCAAATGTCAAATTAAACAAAAAGTCAAACACGATATAAGGTTCAAAAACATTATTAAGGTTGTTACCAACATTCTTTAAATTCATATGGAAAACTCTTGTTGGTTTAAACCTGACAATGTCCGAAAATATTTATTTTACAATAAAAATCTTACTTTTCACTTTTAAGTTTGTATATAAAACTAGTCTTAAGCCTCCCCGTGGACTCATAAATCCGTGCTACCAACTTTGCGAGTTTGGAGGGGGGTAAACATACAAACGGCAATCAAAACCGAGAAAAAGCGTAAGATAAAAACATGAAATTCTAACACCAAGTGAGTCACGTGACATAAAACGTAGACGAAGTCGAATTTATACCATCAATATTAGAAAGTCGAGGGGGTAAAAATCTTAAAGGACCAAATATTATCACCAAACACCGTGCTAAGAAGCATAAGAACGACACTCAAATCCGTGAAAAAACGTAAACCAAAGCTAATCTCATTTAACTTTTGTGCAGAGTTTTATTACAAAAAATATAAAATCTGAAAGTTTACTCCGTAAAAAAAACCCTCATAAAAGACAAAAAAGCCACTATTCCTCAGTATGCTATATATATAAATAATATCTTTTTCAAATAATAAAAATCAATAAATGCTGATTAGGTTGACGCAAAAGTGGTCTATTTAAACTGAATCCAAACCCGTGAATTTATATTACAATCGTATAACTGAAATTTACACCTAAACGCGTATCAAATCTCCCGTTTAAAAAACCATAACCCAAAAAAAAATTCAAAAAAAAAAACTTACAATAGTTAGTTTGACTGGATCATCGATTTCATTGCATCCAGTCATCACCACAACTTGTCCAGCAATTTAATAACCAAGGCTACCAGAACATGCTTGAGATTCAATGAAGATGAATAGACAATTGTAATTAATTTGGATAAAGAAAGGATGAAGGCCGATACAAGGAAGAAAATATTTCTTGTATTGAAAGGCCGATCGAAAAAAGATTTGATAAAGCTTTATTGGTTTATAAAACGTAGCAAATATCTCGGGCAATTGTGAATGGTTGATAAGGAACATGCATGCATGAATGTAGGACTTCCTGTTAACTTGGTATTCGATATCATCACAATGACTCGTGAGTCTTATTTTTTAGATAAACTATATTTTCTGTGGATCAAATGTAATATAATATATGATCTCGTTGGTGCCAAATATTCATCTACAGCCATAAATATCATTTCAGTTCAAAAAAGTTTTTTTTTTCTGGTCTGTGTTCCTAAGGTTTCTAATTATTTGTCATTTTTGTTAATAAACAGGTTAAACCCGTTAACCTGTTAAGACCCGTTAAGTACATGTTAATAATTTTAAGAGTAAACTTCCGTTTTGCTCCTTATGGTTTAGTCACTTTAACGGTTTTGCCCCAATAGTTTAAAAATAGCCAGTTATATCCTTGATCTTCTTAACTTTTCACCATTTTGCTCCCCACCCTAAACGGCGTTCATTTTAACTGTTAAAGGATGGTCATGTGCCCCTCACATGAGGGGCATTTAAGTCTTTTTCCTTGAAAGATATTTATCCCTTTATATTAAAACCCTATCATCACATAACCTGCCATCATCTTATTGAAGCTTCAAAAAAATCCATGGCCACCACCACAACAACCCGCCTGCGCCACCAACACAGCTACCAGCAGACGCCATCATCGCCATCAGCGACCACCCCCGCTTAATCCACACATGCTCTCTCAACCCTCTCTACCGCCAACCACTACCACAGCCACCACCCGCCGCCGTCATTTCCTTCACCACCATCAACCACCGCTCCACACACTCTTTCTCACCACTCCTTTCTCTCTTTCTCATCGCAAGGGGGTATCTCGTATGAAAAGAAACTTGATTCATTAATAACAATGGCAGTGTACATGTACAAAGAGATCCTATAATGAAGGATCTGGAACAAATACTTAGTATGACTAATTCTATACTATTTAAATACAAAATTCCAATAATTAAAACTTTATACAAAGTGTAGATAGGAACGATAAGTGATGATAGGTCCGGTCTTGTGTTGGAAGATGGGTTCTGCGTTAATATTTCTTTAACACATAAATCTGATTTTTTTTGCTGATGCTCCTTCAGTTTCTTGCATTGGATTCACAGATGGGGTTTTGATTAAATGAAATAGGTTTTTAGTAAAACCCCCAAATCTTGAAATTTTAGTTTTAGGGTGTTCTTGGTGTTCAAGATTGTAGGTGCTGTACTCTAATAAAGATGATCTTAGGATGGGGGAGGATAAAAATATTGGAAGGGAAAAGACTTAAATGCTTCTCATGTGAGGGGTACGTGACCATCCTTTAACAGCTAAAATGAACGCCCTTTAGGGCGGGGAACAAAATGATGAAAAGTTAGGAAAATCAAGGAGGTAACTGGCTATTTTTAAACTATTGGGGCAAAACCGTTAAAGTGACCAAACCACAAGGAGCAAAACGAAAGTTTATTCTAATTTTAAATTAAAAAAACATTATATGTGGATGTAGATGTGGGGTCATTAGTCGTGGGACCTGGGATGAATTATACACAAACACAAGCGGATCTTTTTCCACAATTCAAACCATAATTTTTGAATCTCTCTCACAAACACCACGATTCCCAATTTGGTTCACACCTTCAGCCGCCGCTTCCTCCTCCTAAGTACTACCTCCTTCTGTTTTTCACCTTCCGATGCGATTAATTCGTTCACTTCAGTCCAGAGTTCAAAGTTCAACCGTGTTGTGCGAGATCAAAGATGAGTTTTCCATTCAATGTAATAAGTCGATCGATTGTGTGCAGGTTTGATTCGTCAGATGCATGTTATCTGAGCATACATATGTTTATGTATGTGCTGAACGGAGAATTTTTATAAATTGGCAAGATATTGTTGAAAATTGTCGATCTATTGTTTTAATGTCAATTAGGTATTATTTGTTAGCCAAAATGGAGAATTTGATTGTGTTTGTCAGGTCGTGTTCGTGTCATAAACAGATCGTGTTCGTGTCTTAAAAAAGTCGTATGACACGCTGGTATTTTTTTGTGTCTTAACAGGTCATCTCGTGTAACCTGTGTATTAGCAGGTTTGTGTTCGTGTTTCAAAAACCTGACACGATAAGATTTCGTGTCGTGTCGTGTTCGTGTTTATGTTTTTTGAGTTTGTGTCTTGTTGTGTTCGTGTCTTAACGGATCGGGTTGACCCGTTATGCCAGCCCTAGTAACAAATACAAATCAGAATATCTGAATTATGTGTCAAAACTTAAACGGTTTAAGGTTGTTAACACAATAATTTAGAGTTGTGTAATGTATATTTTTGAAATGAAATTTATGTAACGTATAATAGTATAATCTTTTCAAAACTAAAAAATAATCATTGACTCGACAAAGAATATGGACAACAAGTAAAGCTCATAAATGCTTGAATATTCCATGCAAAAAATAGAAATATGTGTGCTTGTGAGTATTCCATTTTAAAACAACAAGAAAACCAATCAAACTCTTTCACCTAACTATTTTTTAGATTTGAAACAGAAGAAAGAAGAAGATCAAGAAAACCTCAAATGGGTTCTCGTTTCAGTGTTGGCTTGAACACTCGATATTCTCGTATTGATCATGGTACTCATGATTTTGATCGATACTGTAACCGCTTTTTCTCTCCTCTTAAACAATTTAAGATATATTTCTAGTGTTTAATTAACAGGGAAGACTAGATCAGCCTCAATACCCTCTAAGGGCCGTAATGAGAATTTGCAGGCAACAAATTTGAAATCTTTTCGGTTCAATGAACTCAAAAAGGCTACCAGAAATTTCCGTCCTGACAGTGAGTTAGGAAAAGGTAGATATAGTGCGGTTTTTTTAGGGTGGATTGATGAACGATAACTTGTAGCAGCCAAGCCACGTACTGGCACCGTTGTTGCTGTCAAGCAGATACACCGTGTTATAGGTTATGAAAGTGACCAAGAATGGTCGGTAAGTATGAAATGGTGTATGTTCAATTCTTGGATTATATTTATGAATACTTTACATCAAGATAGAAGGTAAACGAGCAACAAGCTACACCGTTACCCTTTTTGAATAACAAAACGAAGTCTTTTAAAAACTATTATCTGATTTTGTTTAGGAACCAATTATCTGATTTTACAAAATTAATGTCATTTATCCCATTTGTTTATTTTTTTATGTAATCAGTATTTGTTAAAGATTTAAACATGGGTTTATGTGCTAGCGTCCCTCATCATCGGATGACATGATCCCGGGTGGGCGACTGCTCAGGGCCAAATCCATATAGGGCCGAAAAAAATTGAATATATATATATATATATGTTTTAGAAAAAAAATTTAAAGGGCCTAGGTTTAAGAACAAAAAACGTTAAAAGGGCCGTAACAATTTAAGATTTTTGGATTTGTGCCCAATTTGCCAATGAAATTCGTAAAGGGCCTAAATGGCTAAATTCTTTTAAGAAGCCCAACTTGTGAAAGTGTAATTAAAGTAATTCAGGCCCAACTGAATAAACAAAAGTAATTCAAAACCCAATAATGAATTGAAGGGCGCTGATGGGTGGTAAAAGAAAGAAACATAAATTTGCGAATATGGCCCAAATTTTTTGTCACACAAGTCCAAAAGATTTTTTGTGATTTTCGGAGATGACCCTGGATGATCACTATCAAAATGTGCGTCTAGACATTCCTAGATAAAAGCCATTTACACTCTTTGTACCCGGTATTGTTTGAACATTTCATTTAGTTCTCTCGATAAGCTGGTTCTATTCTTAATATTCTTCCAGGAAGAACATAATTATTTAGGACAACTAAATCATCAAAATCTTGTCAAGTTAATCGGTTATTGCCTAGAGGGTGGCCACCGATTGCTTGTGTATGAGTTCGTGCATCGCGGCAGCTTGGAAAGCCTCCTTTTCAGAAGTGAGTTCTTGCAACTGCACCTCATTTTTCTTAAGGGCAACTATACCTCATTTGTGCAACTTGATTGTCTTTATCAACTTTCATTGTTGGATCTTGTATATAATTTACAAGATCAGAAACCCATGTATTACACATGATGAATAAAAGAAATACTAAATAACTAGTAATGACAATTTAGGAATTATAAAACAATAGTTTGGTTGGCGAGGAAAATAAGGAAACAATGATTTGATTGCAAAGAAAAATCAGAAAACAATTAGGGATTCTCAAAAAGAAACAGGTCGTGGATCATGCTAGGTTAATAGAAAAAAGAGAGAAAAAACAATGGCGAGTAACAGACTGTGCCAAGTGACACCATTCTCACTTATTTATCAAGTATAAAGATCGGTGGCATGATAGATGCAGTGGTGGACACCCATGAATTATTTGCTGGGGGTGCGGATGAGTGGTTCAATCATATTTTTAAGGGGTGCGGTCGGGTTTTTTTGGCCTAAAAATACACTATTTATTTTTCAAGGGGTGCGCCGCCAACCCAGACAGACACATAGGTCCGCCCCTGATAGATGGGCCGCGCTTGATCAAATACGGCCCAGGTTAAACCTATCATTCTCTAGTACATGTTAAAACAACCCTAACCAACTTACACATTTTGGTCCAACTTTTAATTTTGTTGAAAAAAATAACGTGTTAATTCTAATTCTAATTACAAACAAAACCAAAACCGACCCAATTTATGGGTTGAAACTGACACCTTTAATCTTATGACAGGAGGTGCTAACTTTGAACCACTTTCTTGGAATCTTCGTATAATAGTTGCTATTGGTGTTGCAAAGGACATGCATACTAACATAGCACTCAAGCAAATATGAGATATTATGAGTTCAGGTCCTCCATTATATTAATTGATTCGGTACGTCTCAAATGGATGGTTATTTCGTAATAGTTCTTACTTTGTTTTTTTTTTTGAGTAAACTCTCATTTTCGTTGGTAAGGTTTAGCCATTTTTGCCACTTTCATCCAAATAGTTTTTTTTTCCGCATCTGGGGTTCTGATGGTTTCAAATCTTGTCATTTTCGTCCATCATGTTAACTCGATAAGGAGTTGGATGAAAATGAAAAGATTTTGAAAGCATTAGAACCCAGATGCGAAATGAACCTATTTGGACGAAAGTGGCAAATGTGGTCAAACTATAGGGACGTGACAATTTACTCTTTTGTCTGTTGTGTTCTACAAGTTTAACCTTTTTGTGCTTTCAGAACTACAATGCAAAACTTTCGGATTTTGAGTTAGCGAAGAATGAGCCACCTTTTCCACATGAGGGTCTCAATGGCTATTCAGATCCTGATTATCTGATGAGAGGTAATATTATGAAAAAAATGTTTCATACGTCTAAGTAGTATCGGCACATTTGACCCATTATGAGTAAACAAATTGATTCATCATCCTAGTTAATTCATTCGAACATAGCTAACTACTTCTCTAAAGTCTAGATTAAATAAAAATAATCTAACATTGATCTCGTCTTTGATATTATGATGGTTTATGTTTGTTCGTCAATAAGCCAAATCGATCTCCTTTATAATATCTTCTAATAGTTTGTGATATGTTGATCGAAGGTAATTTGACTGCAAGAGGGGAGATATATAGTTTTGGGGTGGTTCTCCTAGAACTACTAACAGGGAGGCGAGGCTTCGACAAAAACAAGCCATCTAATGAGCGACTACTAGTCAATTTTACTAGGCCTTTTCTGAGCAGCCAAAAAAAGATTCTAAATATCATGGATCCAAGTATTGAAGGCCAATATTCTTCTGTTGTAGCAACACGAGTCGCCTCACTTGCAAAGAATTGTCTCATTGAAGACCCCAAACTCAGGCCCAATGCTGATGAGTTGGTTAAACAATTGGAGCAGATCCCGGAGTTAGGAAAAACCTTCTGAAAGAATCGTACAAATGATAACTAATGATGGTACTAATGTTGTTTTTTATCCAACACTAGTGATGGTTTATAAAAGATTGTGTTTGTGTATAGCTTATGGTGAAGGTCTCGACTCTCGATTCATAAACAAATTATAAAAACTCATAATGAAATCAAGAGATCAAGACTCTTGATTACGTAATTTTATTAAAGCGTTTTGATAGATAAATAATGGTCCTATTTATACTTGCACATATGGCCGGCAGTTTTGGATATCAAACGACGCGGAATGGTACAACCCTTCTAAATAAACAATTACAAATAAACCTAACGAGTTTTAGTATTTACACGTTCTTAGAGTTAAGAAAATTTACATTACGCTTAAGCCCATCATTTAATCGTGAAGCCAATGAGTTGTACCATCTATGCGAAATATTACAGATAGTAAAAACAAACATAAATACTAGTGACAAAATGTGAAAGTTTGTTTACAGTCCATAATCATAAATAAGAGTGACACATACATGTAGTTGAACTTGGTAGTTAAATAAGGTCACCAAATAAAGTGGCAAGGGGCTGCTTGGTAGTTAATCTTTTTTTTTTCTTCTTATTTTGTTAGGTAATTTGTTTTAAAATTATTAATAAAATCCTGAGAAAATATCCAATATTTTATATGAAGCAATGCAAAATGGTCTCTGATCACTTAGGAATATTATATGTGAAATTTAGTGTATTCAGTTCACTTGATAAGTTATTGTCGTAAGGGACCTAAAATACCAAACTAGCATAGTTTTTGATAGTATTTAAATATTTATTTGAAAAAGTTGCTTAATGTATGACCCATAGTAACAGTGTTATATGTTGTGTTAGCACTAGAGACAAACATGTACTAGTAAGACAAAAAAGATGAGTTACAAGTTTTAAGGTGTATTAGTATTAGGGATAAATGCGTAATAAAAGGTTAAGGTGTTAGCATTATACGATATCATAAGTATATGAACAAAACCAATCAAATTCATGAATAGTTTACATTTCATGCAAAAGGAAAGATTGAAGATACGTTACTTGAAAAATAAAACAAAAATTACCACAAAAGTACCAACACATAACATTCAAACTCATGAATTGTTACACTATGCAAATATAGAAAAACGCGTTGTTATAAAATTAAATATAACTAGAGAGAGATCAAGTATAAATATCTTCCAACGGTTTATCTTGATCTCCAATGAATTTTATAAACAAAGATCGATCCTTCAAAACAAAATCATTCATTTTGCAGCGAAATCGAATAAGATAAAGTACATCAAATGACAAATGGTATTTGATTAATTAACTAGATTAGTATTTGATAAAAGTTTTTTTAGGTATTTGATTAATTGACTAGATTAGTATTTTGATATTTTTTTTTAATAATTTGCTAATGCTATTATCTTTATGTGTAGAAATGCATGTTTAGAAAGATATTTTGATTAAAAAAACCCGAGCCATGTATCAAAATTTCATCAAATTTCATCAAGTCCATTAATAAAAATAATAATAAAAGAAGTCAATAGAAAATCGAATTATTTGAAGATGAACTCGATGATTTAACCTTGTGAAGACCAATTAATAATTATCTGATTAATACACAAGAAAGAAGTAAGAAGACGTACATTTTTAATGGCTAAATTTTATACTCCACGGTATTGAACTCATTACCTCCTCCTATCTAAATACCTAGAGGGTTTTCCCTTTACTACTAAGCCAAAGCCCTAGTGGCAAGAAGAGGTACATAACCAAAGGCCCTTTAATCAAAAGGTCATGTTTGTTGAATACAGAGCAATGGTAATGAAGGCTAGACACAAGAGAAATAATGAAGCTATGTTGCAATAGAAGCACACCAGAAAATACTGTGAACAAACAAACTCAAATGCTCTCAAAAGTTTCGAGCTTTTCTGAGAATTCTGAATGATAACTCAAGGCAGTACACAAGCAAATAAATAAACATACGACCCACTCTCCAACGTTCACATGGTGACCAGGAAAACAGGAAACAAAAACTGGGAAATCCTAGCAACCTTTATGACTCTTTCTACTACTTGCTGAATACGAAATAAACTCAAATAAAATATAAAATAATTGAAATTAAATTCCAAGCACACTGACTTCCATTTGTTGACTGGACATGTATTTTAACACTCCCTCTCATTTCCAGCTTCCAACAATCCCATGGCTTTCCTGAATTCAGTTAACTTTGAACTCGACAGCCCTTTCGTGAACACATCTGCAAGCTGCTCGGTAGTGTCAACCTGCCTCATCTTGATCTCTTCCTTTAGCACCTTCTCGCGAGTATAATGATAATGAACCTCTATGTGTTTAGTCCGTGCATGAAAAACTGGATTTTCAGCAAGTTTAATGGTTGACCCGTTATCACATCTCAGCTCCACTGGATACTTCACTGGTTGATTTAACTCTTCCAGCAGCCTAACAAGCCAGGTGCATTCCTGAGCTGCCATGGCTGCAGCCCTATATTCAGCTTCCGTCGTAGACAACGACACTGTGGGTTTGCGTTTGCTACACCATGAAATGGCCCCTGACCCGTACATGAACAAGTAACCTGTAGTCGACCTTCTTGTATCAGTATCCCCAGCATAATCAGAATTACAATAGCCGACCAACTTTGGATCAGCCTCCCTCTTAAACCCTATTCCGTTATTCACCGTTGCTTTCACATACTTCAAGATTCGATGAACTGCAATAAGATGAGACTTCCTGGGATTCTGCATATATCTACTCATGACACCAACCACAAAATAAATTGTTGGCAGCGGAGGATTATCACAGGTTTGATAATCCTGAACATCAGTATTTGATCTCTAAGGAATGGAAGAGGGTTCCATGGTTTCCTTGATCAAAACACGATAACAACACACACGCACAAGACATAATAAAAAACGTATGGAATAGGATATTGTAAAATATCTTGGTGCCGGTAAAGATCGCCGTCGAGGGTTAATATATACATGAGAGGCGACGGTCATACGGCGGTTAATTTTGGCGGGAGCAACCGTCAGTTAAAACGGTGTCAACCAAACCGACGTAACCCTTCGCTAATATTGTTACATACACATATAATCATAAGTTTAATTATCCTAATGATACACAATACATATATAATTAAGTTTACAGTCTAATACACTCCCCTAAACTTGATTATACTTTCGAGAACGCATTAAGACACTCCGGTGCTTCATCCACCGCTTTCTCCACTTGTTTGAAATCAAACCTTCTCCTTCTGCAGCTTTTTCATCCCAAGCCAGTCGTTCCTTGCAAAGAATGCATAATGATCTCCTTCCTGTTCAGGAATACAACCAGCACTCGAGCTTCTTTCCTTTCGACCTGTAATTGTCTCTTGTTCATCATCATGACTACGGCTTTGTCTCTTAGATTCATCATTCTTCATTGGCTCTCTTTCGAATACATTCTGCTGCGTTGCTTTAAACTTGTAATAATAAACAAGAACATCAAGGTACATCGTATACATTAACCTCATTAATTCACCATCTTGATGATCGAACCCCATGTCCTTTGCTACTACAACCCATAAATTGTTTGAAGTAAGATTCCTGTACCTACCTTGTCTCTTTACCACCACGTATAATTCAAGCAGATTAATCTTCCTATTATCAGACGCATACGCCGGAATTGGCCTTGTCGAGATTTCTAACTTCGTCTTTATAAACCGCTCTACCATCTCATCAAACTTGATCTCCAGATAAAATTTGTATTTACGGACATAATCAACCTCTTCTAACATATCAAGCAACGCTTTGCAATCTTGAAATTCACTAAATTTCATTGCTTGAAGGATCATAATATTCCAATCCGGTTCGTGTGAAGACAAATTCAGATTTTCAAAATAAGAGTGTAAATAATCTGTTTTGTATTCATCATGTTCCGGACCATGATTGATTATTGTTTGTTTTTCTTTCATGCCGATCTCGTCCTCTTTAGTTAAACCAGAAATTTCATTTTTCTTATTGAAGACAGGAACACTAAAAGTGGGAAAAATTCTGCATTTTTCTCCAATTGTCTTGACCGTATAACCTTGTATCACTAATTGGTCCATACTAAGAACGTTCTGATCCAAGTCAGGGGTGTAAAACACACTCTGAATTCGAAACTTATCATTTCCAGACATAACATCAACAACCCCAAACCCTCTTCTGAATAGAAAATTGTTTTCACTGATTTTGGTCTGTGCACCGAACATGTTTTTGATTCGTTTAAAAACATCTAAGTTTCCCGCATAATGGTGTTTAAAATTAGTGCTAACATACCAAATTTCAGACCATAAACCGCCTTCCATTCCGGTCACTATTAATTCCAGTTTGTGATCTTCATCGGCTTCTTGTCGTTGTATACCGGTGTTGATGGCTTGACGTAGTAACTGGGTTGCTTCATCATTCTCCTTCGTCTTACACGAGATGATTTGGTGCCCGGGTTCGTTGCAGTAATAGCAACGCTTGTGGATTGAATCTTTCTGCCGTCTTTCTATCTTTTCATCTGAACAGTGTTTGCAGGGCGTCATTGATGATGTCGGACGGAGAACATCTTCTTGTTTAACCCTGGCTCTGATACCACTTGTTGGCAGCGGAGGATTATCACAGGTTTGATAATCCTGTACATCAGTATTTGATCTCCAAGGAATGGAAGAGGGTTCCATGGTTTCCTTGATCAAAACACGATAACAACACACATGCACAAGACAGAATAAAAAACGTATGGAATAGGATATTGTAAAATATATTGGTATCGGTAAAGATTGCCGGCGAGTGTTAATATATACATGAGAGGCGACAGTTATACGGCGGTTAATTTTGGCAGGAGTAACCGTCATTTAAAACAGTGTTAACCAAACCGACGTAACCCTTCGCTAATATTGTTACATACACATATAATCATAAGTTTAATTATCCTAATGATAATACTTATATAATTAAGTTTACAGTCTAATAGAAATATCGGGTCGGGTTAGTGTGAGGTAGATAAGGCTCCCCACAATCTTCCTGTATACTGAAGGATCCGTTAATTTTTTTCCATCTTCAGCTCAGATTTTGACATTAGGATCCATTGGTGTTGGAGCTGGTTTGGAGTCATTCATCTCAAACCTAAACAAAATTTCACTGGCATATTTTGTTTGATGCAGAATCACTTGTTTCGCCTGGATACTTCAGCTCCAAACCTAAGAAATGATTTAGATGTCCAAGATCCTTCATTCTGAACCGCACACGTAAGTTTGCTTTTAGTTGGTCAATCTCTTCTTCAAGATCTCCCGTGATAATAAGATCGTCCACATAGACGAGGACTGCAGCTACTTGATTACCATTCTGTTTAACAAAGAGACTAGCATCTGAATTAGTAAATTTAGATCCATTTTGTTCAAGGAACTCACCGATTTTTCCAAACCACGCCCGTGGCGATTGCTTTAAACCGTAAATGGCTTTCTTCAACTTACACACGTACTCCGGTTGATCTCTACTTTCAAACCCCAATGGTTGAGTCATATAGATGACATGATCGAGATCTCCATATAAAAACGCGTTATTCACGTGTAACAATTCGCAATTTCGTTGTTAATTTTGTTTTATTTTATTTCCGTGTATTTCGTTTATATTTCGTCGTTGTACTCCGGGATTCGATTATGGAAAAGTTATGTTAAATAATTATGTTTTGTCACAATGATATCTCATCTAATTGCTTATTAAACTCAACGCTAACTCAAACGCAATCACAAGTAACTGTGTTACTTTAATAGCCGAGGGTGTTGTTGTTGTACAATAACCACTTGTGCCATCGCATCGCTTATCTCATCGCACCGTAAAAGGCAGTTAATTATGTGGAATTATATTTTATGTGTGTTATATTTGTTTATGTTATGGTTTGTTATCGCTAAAACGCTCGCACACTCACGCAACTCGCTCTCTCTCAATACAATGGTAATATAACGCTTAACGCTTCGCTAAAACGCTTAACATAACTATCTAATGCGAACCGAATCGCCAAACGAACGCCTAACGCGAAAATAACAAACGAAACTTAGCTATTTGGCCAAGTTCGGCCGAACTTGGTTACACCAAGTTCGCCCGAACTTGATCAATGGTGATCAAACCAGAAACTTCCTCAACTTGGCCAAGTTCGCTCGAACATGTGCCAAGTTCTGCCGAACTTGGTCTCCACCAGCCCATTTTCTCTCCTCCTATAAATACCCAACACCTCCATTCGTGCTCCTCTTGCTGCAAGTTCGCCCGAAACCTCCCGAAACCGAAAACCCTTGATTTCCAAGTAAGAATCAATCCGTTTTTATGCAACAACAACGTTTTACAACGATTTCTCACAAGGTTTTACCTTCGATTTCATCAAAACTCTTCTGTTTACGAAAAGTCTTCATCTTTTTCTACAAAATTTCTCTTTTGCACTTAGATCTATACTTAGATCTAAGCAAAACCTTTTAAACATCGATTTTTACACAAATTTCGGACTAAATGACGTATGTTTCGTTCACTATGAAGTGGAACGAGGCGTGGTCAAGCAAGATCTCAGATCCGGAAGCACAAGGACGAAATCGTCACTTTACACAAGCTGGACTAACCCGTACGAACCATCAAGTTCGCCCGGATTAGCCCGGGTTTTTGTAAAATGGCTAAACTCGCTCCAAAAGACCTCTCCAGCCTAGGTTTTGCTCAGTAAATTAAGGTTGGAGGGATGGACACTCGATTTCCTCAGCAAACGACGCGAAAACACACGATTTGGTGACTAAAAAGATCAAGTTCGCTCGAAGTTGTCACATATTTGTGACCAACTTCGGCCGAACTTGTCAAAATCCCCAAGAAATCAATCAAGTTTTCTCGAACTTGTATGGTTGACAAGTTCGCCCGAACTTGTATCAACCTCAACAAAAATAAGGCAAGTTCGCCCGAACTTGTCCAGTTTCTCAGGAAACCAGACAAGTTCGCCCGAACTTGTACTCCCAGTAAGCAAAACAGTCAAGTTCGCCCGAACTTGTATCACATCCAAGAGATTTGGTACAACTTCGCCCGAACTTGTACTCTGCTCCTTCACATTTCGTCAGATCGAAAGACTGATGCACTTCTGTTCGCTTACAGGCTGAACCGGCGCTCCCTTCAATCCACATCAGATCCCGTCTCTCTCTCTCTAAATGCACCAACTGTGAGTATACTTGAACCCTTTTTACGCTTAAACGCACTTTTGGGTGTTACATACGTTCTTATATCAAATCACATCACACAACTCTAAAACGCTTATTCGCAATCCTCTAATTACATGACTATACGTGAAATCTGCTGAATTGTATGTATTACTTGATTGCTTGTACGCCACCTTTAACATGATAGCTTGCTAGAGGTTGACCCGCCACCCGGAGGCCCGGGGTTGTTAAGGCTCGCATTTTCATTTCACATTTATTTTCCTTTTTAGGATGTGGACACTTGTTCGCATGACTCGATCAATCGCGGTTTGTTGGTTTACTTGAATCTAAGTAGTTACATAGTTCACAACTCTTACGTATGTCATGTGGAGTATGCTAAACGCTTTTATATCTATTATGTACGCAAACCTGTATGCTCACCTTTACTTAATTGTATTGACTTTTATTTTAACGTATGTGGCATGTTGAGGATTGTCTACTTTCGCAATTGGATTAGGATTATCTCTAGAAACTCATGTAATAAATCTAGGGAAGACCGGATTGGATTTATGTTTAAGAGATTGTTTTGGTATTTGTAATGATTATTGGAGGATTATATGTTTGATAGTAAGGGATATTGAACGCTTAAATATTGTCGCTTATATAGTTGTTATGGAATCTCTTGAGCAATCTGATTCGGCTAGTGCCGCGCCCCGATGTTTCCGCCATCGGTTAGGGTGTGACATCACGTCCATTTGCCACAACAACCACCTCTTACTTATGGCAACTGCTAGTAACACTCGTATAGTAGTTAGTTTTGCCACGGGGCTGAACGTGTCTTCGTAGTCCAAACCAAACTGTTGTGAAAAACCCCGTGCAACTAATCGGGCCTTGAATCTCTCTATCGACACATCTGTTCGCCTTTTTAATTTGTAAACCCATTTGCATGAGACTGGGATTACGTCTTTGGGTCTTGGCACTAGGTCCCATGTTTGATTCTTTAGAAGGGCAGACATTTCCTCCTCCATTGCCTTCTTCCATTCTTCTTTACTAAATGCTTCTTCAAAACTTTCGGGCTCAAGAAACCTCTCTTCAACAACAACAACATTAGCATTAGCATATCTAGGATTGGGCTTCCTTGTCCTTTGAGAACTTCTAGGACCAGGTGTTTGTTCAGTGACTTCTTCAACATTAGTGGTTGAACTTTCCTAACTATTTTCATCATTATGGTTCTCATTTGCATCAACTGTGTCATCAAACTTTAATTGTACCCTCGCAACTTCAAGATCCTCCTTCGGTTGTTGAGTATCAGGTAGTGCTTGACTATCCGCGGACCACCAAGAGGAATTTTCATCAAAAATTACATGCCTAGACACGTATACCCTTCCAGTGTTAGGATTACAGCAGCGCCAACCTTTTCTTTCAGCATCGTACCCTGCAAACACACAACGTACTGCACATTTCTCCATCTTGTGACGAAGATGGCCTGGTACAAACACGTAACATACAGATCCAAACGCCTTAAAGTAGCTGACATTTGGCTTTTTACCTGTTACTTTTTCGAATGGAGTGGTATAATCCAGACCTTGAGCTGGTACACGATTAATGATGAACGATGCTGCTCCCATCGCCTCTGCCCAGAACTTTCCTGGCAAATTTTTACCATGTATCAGGCTTCTCGTGACTTCACCCAGATGTCTATTCTTGCACTCTGAGACTCCATTTTGTTGCGGAGTATTTGCACAAGTCAATTGTCGCCTAATTCTCTTCTCCTTCAAATAGTTGCTGAAGTCGTTAGCAAGGTACTCACCCCCATTATCGGACCTCAAGCATTGAACTTTTCTACCGGTTAGCGTCCCTGCGTCAGCTTCAAACTCCTTAAACTCTGAAAAGACTTCTGATTTTTCCTTCATGAAGTAAACCCACACATATCGGGAAAAATCATCAATAAACGTTACCATATACCTCATACCTTGAATCGAAGGTTGTTTGACAGGGCCAAAAACATCAGAATGAACCAAATCAAGTGTCTCCTTAGCTTGAAACTCTGATTTCTCAGGGAACGGCTGCTGCGACGCCTTACCAAATTGACAACCTGAGCAAATTATTTCTTTATTAATCTGTAATTTTGGTAGCCCATTCACTAAACCTTTTTCAGTCATTAATCCCAACTTATCTAAACCCACATGGCCCAGTCGCTGGTGCTACATATCTGCACTCTGGTTGCCATTAGCCTTTTAACGTAGGTTGATTCTGCGTTTAGCACGTACACAGTGTTGGTTTTCCGGCCACAAATAATCGGAATAGATGGCATATCAAATTCCTTGAAGATCTGGATGTCCTTGGGCCCAAACAAAACATCATAGTCATTATCGGTTAATTGCGGAAGAGAAAGCAGGTTCTTCTTTATCCCTGCAACATGATACATGTCTTTTAGGGTTAAACCTTGTCTTCGACCTCCTGACGGAAAATTCACATCATCAATGTGATTGATACAGTGTTTCGAATTATCGGCTAGAACAACAAGTCTATTGCCACCATATTTACTCGGATTGCTTAGTCTTCCTTTATCTCTAGTCATATGATTAGAGCAGCCCGAATCAATGATCCAATCATCCAACCGGTTTTCCCTTGACTCAGATGTAGCGGTAAGGGCAAACACTTCTTCTGTTTGGGTGACAAACGCCTTCGCATCCCAGCCTTCTTCAGTCATTGTTGTTGCGGCATTGCTTTCTTCATTTCGATTGTCCTTGCAATTCTTTGCAAGATGCCCTCTTCTACCACAATTATAACATTTAAACGGAAATTTCTTACCACTCTGTGACGGCTTCCGTTCACCAAAAAACTCCCCTTGTTCAGGTTCACCAGTCTTCTTGTCTGCAGTGTCACGACTCCGGCTTTTATCTTGGTGTCGGTTTGACCCAGGATAACTCCTACCCTGCTTGTGTTTTCTTTTGCCTCTTTTTGCATATAATGCTTCTACCTCTGTTTTTGTTGTAGAACCAACTGTTAGACCTCACATTTGTTTGGCCAGAGCCTCTTGGCTTGCCAACAGATTCTCGAACTCACCAAGTGACGGTTGCGTTGGCCAACCTTGAAATACAGCCACAAAGCTCCGATACTCCGCCTTCAACCCATGAATGATGATACGTTTCATTCGAGCATCTCCAATAATGGACTCTAGGTCAAGTTCGCCGATTTCCCTACACAAGGTCTTGACTCTATGAAAATATTGAGCAATGGTTGATCCCCTTGAGTTATAGAAAATAACTCATTCTCTAACAACTGAAGACGAGCATCATTCTTCTTTGACAGAACTTCTGCTAACGTATCCCACACGGTTTTAGGATTTGTTGCATCCTTGATGTGTTCAAGGAGTTCTTCTTCCACTGTCGTCTTCAAGATGAACATTGCTTTCCCGGCCTTGACTTTCCACTTCCGTAGAGCCCCATCTTGAGTCTCTCTTGGGGGTTGCACGGTGTCGTTTCCTTGCACCACTTCCCACAGATCTTGCCCCTGCAAATACGAAGAAAGATATGTAGCCCAGGTCTTGTAATTCTGGTTATTCAATTTCTTCACTCCACCGATCAATTGCAGGTCCGACATTTCGAATGTGACTCTGATACCACTTGTTGAATACAGAGCAATGGTAATGAAAGCTAGACACGAGAAATAATGAAGCTATGATGCAATAGAAGCACACCAGAAAATATTGTGAACAAACACTCAAATGCTCTCAAAAGTTTCGAGCTTTTTCTGAGAATTTTCTTTATTTCCGAATGATAACTCAAGGCAGTACACAAGCAAATAAATAAACATACGGCCCACTCTCCAACGTTCACATGGTGACCAGGAAAACAGGAAACAAAAACTGGGAAATCCTAACAACCTTTATGACTCTTTCTACTACTTGCTGAATACGAAATATGACTTCCATTTGTTGACTAGACATGTATTTTAACAATGTTTTCCTATAAATATAGTTATACACCAACTATAAATTTTGTAAAATATTTCTGTTCGACCCCTAAATCAAAAACATTCTGCCACTGTTAACTAATAGATATTTTCAAAGTAGAGAAGGTAGTTGACAAAACATTTTTTTCTATAGAAAGCAGGCAATCACACTTTTATTAATAATAAATTGGGACCAAACGTTGTTGAAGGGTATATACCTTATACTGCCGGCAGTATTTTTGTATTCTCTTTTACCCCAACCATGTCATCGACAGTCGGCAGTATTTTTGTATTCTCTCTTACCTTATTTTTAGAACCTTTGTTCCAACATTTTGGCTTGACTATAACAATAAAAAATTCAAAAACATCTAAAAGGATTGAGTAAATAGTTCTTAGAAAGAACAACAAAAGGAAGAGTGGATCAAGAGAGAACCATATACTTTAATAGCATTTATCTTCTTGATAATTTTTGTATGAAGGTTAGATGATCACTTCTTTGATAAACGTACACTAATACATAGTTGCTCATTCGGATCATCCAAAGAACCTAACATTCAACAAGTATACACTCGAGAGTTGTAAGAAAGTTCTAAACAAAACCTTTAGCATAGAAAAAAAAAACTGGTAAATTCGATCAATAAATTATAACAGTTAATAACGAACTCCTTTTAAAGTTTTTCTTTTGATCGGATGATATTTCGATCTGCCATCGTTCCAGATCCTACTCCTGCGTATATGGTGGTGTGCTGCTATCCTACTCCTGCGTATGTGGTGGTGTGCTGGTGGATTGTTAGTTGGTAGTCCCAATGCCTCTAGTTCGGGACGTGTTAGATGATTTAGTGATGTGCTTGTTTTGGTTTCGGTATTACTTGATACTCTTCTTTCTATTATGCGGGGGAATAACATACGTGGAAACACTGTCTCCCTCAAAATTTCTTGATCTCTATGCATTGTTGATGGGGTGCCCTCAGCTCTGATCTTTAGGTCATAGTTTCCAACAGCGTGCTGCTCTTCTTGTATTTCGTAAGCGGATTTGGTAACAGCATCTCTACAACCTTTAATTTGGATATCCTCTAGAGTTGGGATGTAGTTTAAGTCAAGTGGAATCCCATTAAGAAAAAAGCAACGGTACAACGCTAATTGTTTGAGACATGGGAAGTTGATGCCAGAGGCTTCCCACTGTTGGATATCCAACCATGATAATTTCAAGAACTTAAGTTGATGAAATGATTCCTCACCCGCATCCCACTGGGGTCCCACGAAGGCATTTCTTAGTAGTTTTAGGACCTCAAGATTAGGTAAAGATTGAATTACAGACATGTTACTCCATGGAAGATGACATTCTTCTAATGTAAGCCTTTTCAAAGATGCAGGAAACTCTATGCTATTCTCTTGGAATCCTGGCATCCTTTTTGACTTTTTCGATCTTATATTCTGTATCGATCTTACCTTCACTACCTTAAGGAAGGTGAGTGATTTCAAATCATATTTCCAATATCGATAAATGGAACACGAAAGCTTCTTAAAAACTGGAAAATAGTTCACCCAACTTCTAGGTTTACGTCCCAGTACCACACCGAAAATGGTTTGCAAGTTCATAAACGGCATCTGAAGTGGAGGAAACATAATTGTTGGGCGACACTGCAAGTGCCTTAGATTCACCAAGTTTGATATGGTTTTTGGGAGCACCAAAGGATCTTTTGAAAACCCTTCAATGATGAGGGTTTGAAGGCTTTTAAGATCGCATATTGTGGATTGGAAATCTCCATAATCATTTGGAAACGCAAGGTACCTTAAGTTAACTAATAATGTTATCTTTTCTGGAAAACACTCCTGATCACATTGTTTAATATCCAGCACCGTTAAGAGCCTCCAGGAACGTGAACACTTCAGAGCGATGTACTCGTTAGGAGGCCAAGGTGGTAAAAGTATAACATACCTTGTGTAATGCGAAATGAATAAGCGGCTTGTATATGGCGCAATGATAAAATTTTCCCATCCCGGTACTTGTATGCTAAACCGTTCTTTGCTTGCAATTTCTGAGCTGAGCTCACTTAAAACATCATGGACAGAGAAAGTTTTGATGGCACGGTTGAACTTTCTATCATGAACAACTACAAGATTTCTGTCGACTAGTTCCATCAGATAATCCTTTGCAGTTTCCTCCAAGCTTTGGTTTTCGTCTTCTTGTATAAATCCCTCGGCAATTCATAACCAAATTAACCTTTCTACTCGAAACCTATAGTCTTCTGGGAAGCCTGCTAGATAAAGAAAGCAGTTTCTCAAGTGAGAAGGTAAATAATTCAAACTCAAAGCTTTCCGTGTGCCCCTTGACGATTAATGAACTGCAACTCTGGGAAATTCTTTCCCATGACTCTTTGATTACTGGTTCTTTTGCTAGAACTCCTGCTATGACAACCACAGCAAGTGGCAATCCACGACAGTTTCTTGCAATTCGCATCCCAGGTCCAGTTAGCGAGTCAGGGAAATATTGGCCATGGAACACCTTCTTACGTAGCAACTCCCAGCTTTCTTCATCTGTCAAGCATCTTAATTGATGGACAAAACCATATGGGTTTGCATGTAAAGCAACTTTTTTGTGGCGACTGGTGATCAGAAGGCGACTTCCGTTGTCATGGTCAGGAAAAATAACTTTCAGGTCATCCCAAGCCTGAGTGTTCCAGATATCATCAATGACAACTAAATATCTCTAGCGCATAAGGCGCTTGTGCAACTTTTCACGGAGAAGAGAGTAATTATCCCTTTTATGATCAGGTTCTATTTCAACTCCTATGGATGCCAATATCTGATTTAACAGATCTATTTTTTCATATGTTTACGTGTATTGAAATGATAACCAACATAACGATCATTGAACACTTTGGTAGCAAGGGTAGTCTTACCTGATCCTCCCATTCCAACAATAGAGACGACATCTAGCTTCCTTGTATCTTCGGCAAGTTTGTCTCTTATGATCTCAAAATCCGGATCAAGACCCACTACGGTTTCATCCAATAGGCCGTTCGATCCTAGTGAATTTCTGGATGAGGAAGTAACACCAGCAGCGGCAGATTGGGTTTTCAGATTCTCGGTTCTTGGAGATGGTTCCATCTTCATGTTATGGAGGATGCTAAAGTAATCCTCCTGGATAGACTTGATTGAACTCATAATTTCCCAATGGAAGGAATCCATAATAGACAGATCAAGTATATCGTGTGCCTCTTCTACTACATCTTTGAATCTGTGCTTCAGATTTCTTACTTCTTCAAGCTGGTCGTTTCCTTTTTCAAAGTATAGGATTTGGATCGTCGATTCAAGCTCTTCATAAAGCAATTGAAAAGGATAACTTTTACTATCAATTAGGATGATTGCTTGTTGATTGATGTTACCATAAATCATCTGGCATAATTTCTTCATTAGGAGCTTCACCCCACGGTATTTCATCTTGTTTCTTCAAAGAGATAAGTTTTGGCTGAGTTGACTCGATATATGTCTAATGGATCTCGTTCCTATACCAGTGGTGATATATTATATATAAATGGAACCCATTAAGTCTAACTAACTCTTAAATCAATATCCACCATTGGATTTGGCTGAGATTAAATCTTAGCCACTTAAACTCACAAAAATAACTGCTGTGACAGCAGTTCAGAGCAGTTTCTTGTGTTTTTCTCAACAGGTGGTTACCTCCACCTTTTCCTGCCCATGATCTCCACAATCCAAAGATAAACTACGTCGGTTATAAGCGGTTACCACCTCAATCAAACCTTTTTTTTCTCTCCACGTCGTCGCTGGTAACCTCCTATATAACCTACAATCATCTCCATTCTCACTCTTATTTCTTGCACTGATCTAAAGATTCGTTTGAGTGTTTTGAAATTAGGTTTAATTTTGAAGTTAGCTCACAGAGCATCGGAGAGAGGTCAGAAGTGGATGGAAGTTCTCGCTAAGACTACAAAGGAAGTTCTTCTTCAATCAACTGGGTTTCGCTCTAAACATGCCCTTATTTTCGTATCCAATTTTGCATAAAATGGCGTTGTCTTCAACTAGATTAGTCTCTAAAGCAAGGACGGCCTTCGGTTCCACCGCTGTTAATGCCTAGAAAGTCTTCACTGACATAAAAGAATTTTTTTACAATGGCGGGGTGGTTATGCTGCAAAATCGAGCTCCAAAACCGGCGTTCGGATGTCTCCGGTGACCGCGGCACTGGTAAGTTCAGCGTGATTATCAAAGGTTTTTTTTAATCAATTGATACGATTCTCTTGTATATTCATCATAGTTATGGGATTTACCCTGAATCAACGAGGCTATCAATTTTGTGTTGATTTGCATATCTAGACTTCAGTGATATCAATTAGCATTATTCATGTCAGTGCAGAACCGTTAAAAGGTGGTTTCCGTTGGTAATCATCGTATTCATCATCCATTACAGGTACGTGAGTTTATAGTTTTGTTTCCTCTTATGGGCTATTTTATAGACATATGCATAGATGTAGGTTTATTTTGCAATTTAGTTATTGGGTCTTGTCTTCATTAGGGAACTGATTTATTTCGACATGTGACATGGTTTGCATAGGGATTATTTCTGTTACATTTATGCACAATTAGTGGGGTGGGTTTTTTTGTGCATTAACAGGTTACCCTTAAAGTGAAAGAGGATTTGTGGAGTGTTTTGGAAACAGAACCAACAGATGGAGAGTTGGCCGAGGCAACGAACATGAACGTATCACAGTTGAGGAACCAGGACTTAGAGTGGAGTCCTATTTCGTGTGGTTTATCTGATATGGCCTTTTTAAATGATGAGATGAAGTTTGAAAAAAAAACATTAATATTTATTAATAACTAAAATGCTATTAACCACTGCATGCTTTCTATTATTTTGTTTTATTGATTGAATTGATTATTGTCACAAGATGTTCAATAGGGTACATGGTTCTTACAAGTATAGAACAACCGGAGCAATAGGTATCTCGGACAGAAGAATGACTGTATTTCCACAGAGGGTACTCACAATTGAGAAGCAAGGTACCATCAATGTTGACTCAACCGGCCTTAATAGCAGCCAATTAGTTGGAGACCAGGTAATTTCTTTCACATTTTTGTAATATACATAATACATTACACAATGTATGTTACATTGAAATTGGTGAAAATTTAACCTATTCCACTTGCTTCTATCAACACTTGCGTCATATTTATCTATTAGCATGTATATGGTGCTGCTGAGAATGGATTTATATACATATTGGGATCTACGTAAACTCATCAGCTGATTTTGAAAAGGACACACTGGTTGTTTTTCTATTAGTGTGCTTATTTTTTTCTTTGGTGTTATAAAAGTCACCTGGTTGCTTTATAAATTTTTGGTCCAGTGTTCTGTATATGCATAATGACGTGTCACATATCCATTGCCCTCCTCTTCCTCCTTCACTGTGAGTCTTTCTAAATCTTTCTATGTGTATCTTTATAAATTCTTTTTCTGTTATAAAGATTCATAGTCCAAAGTTTCTAATCTTTATAGAATTTATCATGGATTCCCTATGCCCCACAAGGAAGCCATCATGGCTTCCTGAACACTTGTAAAACATTCATTATTCCATTGTTTTCACTGTATTATATGTGTTCCTTTTCTGTAGGACATTTGTTCTTTAACCAGTTAGCTCCATGACACCACTGTTAAATCCCAACATCAAGTTATGTATATTTCTGTGCTCGTGTTTCGTGTTTATTATTTAATTGGTTATAGTTAATAAATAGGAGCGTATTACAGTTAGTAATTAAACCTATATGTAGATTTGTGCAGCTATGTCGGCTTCTAGGGATGGTCTTCACCTTATGGATTTTAATCCTCACCCCAGCTCTCATGCCATGTGGATTATGAGTAAGAAACCGTTTCTTTTTCATTAGAGCTAAGTGCTAATTAATTTCTTATGTTATTTTGAATCGCCATTACTCCTGTTGTGATTCAAAGAGTCCCCGAGAGGCTGTCGATCGTATATGGGCCGTTATCTAAATCTGTTACTGCCCGTGCCATTTATCCACTTAAAGAAACCATTGTTGCTGGAACCATGGTGGGTATACATACATGCTACACTGGCGGAGTTTGAACAAAAACTTAGTGGGGCCGTTTTCTTAAAAATCCAATATTTTACTCTACAAAAAAAATTTACCGGATTTTTTGGTAAAATTAACACTACGAGCGAAAAATCGGTGGGGGCCGGGGCACCCCTAGCCCCAATAAAGCTCCGCTCATGACTACACTCCCTTGCATTGTTATCGTTTTTGATGGATGTGTTGTTAACAATTAATGTTGTTTTGTTTAGAGAGCATCTTTGTCAACAATTTCTTAAAAGCACCTTTGCAAGAAAGGAGACGGTGATGACGATGAGCAATCATGATTCATGAAAGAGGATAGACCATATGAAACTATATATCATGATAGAGGAATGAGATAAGCAAGCAACTATATCCATATACTAACCATGATATGATATAATGTCTCTCTTTTCATCTTTCTGGTTTGCAGTTAGCTTCCCCATATGGAATTTATTCAACACATAGTGCAGATCACTGGACTCATGTGATCCTAGCCTCAAACCGTGGGATCATCATGGAATCATGGTGGATGGGAATCATGGGATCCAGTGGTATAAAAATGCTAAAAGTGATTTGGGCCTTATTATGCAAAACATACAATGGGAAACTATTAACATAGATACAACTTTGCATGTAAAGAAAGTACGCAGGATTTGCAAAGTAAGAAATGTTACAAGTTTTGATAAAGAGAAAATAATAGTTACGTCATTTTTTTGTATAATATACATTCTAAACACGCATTTTGGTTGGTTTTAAACAAATGATATTTTTTTAGAATACAAAAAATAAATTACTTATGCCATTATAAAACAAGTATGGCTTTAAATATGCTATTACTAAGTTGGGGCTTCTTTTTATTTATAATCTTTACATAAATGCAATTTGTTAAATGCTCTTACTAAATTGTATCAATCTTTCATTTCATAGTGAACTTATGTTAATGAGTTGTACTTTGAGCATGAACAAAACAGTTTTTATTTAGAATGTAATTCAATATATTGATGAAATTATGGCATTGAAGTGCCTGGCAACGGGTATATTTTCTGACTCTTTTTTTTTTGTGTTGATAGGTTCAGCCATGTTGTTAGTATATAATATATCAACATAACCCGTCCACCGGACGAGTATTAAACTAGTTATAATGGATCTCGAGTAGTTTCTCGGAAGCACCGCAAGAAACATCATTCATGTTGCTGCAACTTGATAATAAATAAAAAAGGGAAAAGAATAATTAATAAAACAAATCTGTTCAATTTAATAATAACATGTTCACATTAATTGTTTTTGTTTAGTTTTCTTTTAAATATGATAGTAAAGTAAATAAAATAATGATCATCCTAGAAATGGCATGACGTACGTCTTGCAAAGTTTACAACTTAGTTAGTATTTAATCATATTTTTTCATACCTTTGTATAATAAACCTTACAAGATTCATGAGGATAATAATTCGTGCATCTGTATTTAAAAATTTCTAGGATATACCTTTGGATAAATAAGATCAACAATAACATTGGTTATAAAATGTGGTAGTATCGTTATAAGTAGGTTGATATAGGAACTCCTATAAAACTTGTAACCAACTTTATAGTTCATTAAACTGTCAAAACATTTATAAATAATTTTATTCGTTATAATAACGATATTATTTTGCATCCTTATGTAAATATTATAATAACTAATATAAATAATATTTGGAGCCTCAAATCTAAGCTTAAAGTATTACAATATTTGATAAGAAACTCGTAATTTTAGAAATTCCTAAGCTTGACCAAATTTATGTCTTTTGTTAGAGCATAACATATGAAAGTTAAAAGTATAAATCTCACTAGTATAAATTACTTGTAAGTTACCACAACCCCCCTAAAAAACGAGTCTAATATCAATGTGATTCATCTTTTAAGGTATAGATTCCATACCCCACCGCTTGTCGTTATCATATTTGACTTGATTGTAGAAACCCTTTGGTTTTCACGTGCCTTTGGAATTCCTAAACGTTTTTGGCATTTCAGTATGTTTCAATTGGTTGTCCTTTCATTCATGTTCTCACTTATGAGTATATTGGCGTTGTTATATTGAGCTTAGTATTTATTGGTACAGTTTTGTGTCTGTAGCTTGTTCTTAGGTTTTGTATGTCTGTACGGTCTTTGTTTTACGTGTATGTATTTTGGTTGAGTCGGCCAAGCCGAGATATCCTCCTATCTCGACTTAGCACGACATTTATTTTCTCTCTGTTGTAAGCAGTTTGCATGTGTGCAGCTTTTAGTTTGTTTAGGTTCTTGGTAAACTGTCTGTTTGTCTGTAGAATGTGTCTGTATTGCAGGTTCCTACGAAGAACCTATGTTCTTCATAGGTTCATCATCTACGAACAACTGTTGTTCGTTGTTTCAGTATGCCACGAAGAACCATTCTTCGTGGGTTAAGATTGTTCGTGGATATGTCCAACGAAGAACCAATCTTCGTTGGACTGCATGTTGTTCGTGGGTGTCTGATGGTTCTTCGTAACCATGCAGGTATGTTGAACTATAAATACAGACTCACCACTTCATTGTTTACTAAGAGAGTCTTGAGAAAGTTGTAACACTGTGTGTATGTGTGTACTGATTCTCTTCACTTTAATCTAAGATTGTGAATCTTTGGTTCCTTTGTGTTTGCTTACATTTTGCTTCGGTTGCATATTTACGTGGATTCCGCACTTGTAAGTGTGTTGTATGAACAAGGAAGTAGGTTGTTCTTGATCCTCCAAGTGGACCTACAAGTGGTATCAGAGCTTTGGCTCTCTTCCTTGTTTAAAACCGAGCAAAATCTTGTGTTTGAGCAATTTGTGAAGCATCTTAAATGTGTTCTTGAACTTGAAAACAAGAAAAGTTAAGTTTTTGCAGAAAAATCTTTAAAAGGCTTAGTTTAAACTTGTTACTTAAAGATAATTTTTACAAAAACATAATTAAAACACAACACATGGAGACAATAGGATTTGGTTTTTCTTGAAATTTCTTGCAGAACTTGAGTTCGACGAACTTTCCAGCAAGTTGTTTTACCGGAAAAGTCATCGGAATTTGTTGGTGAAGATAAGATTTTAAAAAAGTTTTACTGAAAAGGTGATTTTTTCATATGTTTGTTTTTAACTAAACTTAGACATTCATCGATCACCTTTCCATATTTCAGAAAAAGGAAGTTTCTTTAAAAGGGGAATCTAACCAACCAACCAACCACGAACAACCTTGACTTACGAACAATTCCCTTCAATGAAGAACTGATTCTTCATAGACAAACATTGTCTTGGACGAAGAATCATTCTTCGTCGAAGATCTTTTCTACGAAGAACAAGAGTTGTTCGTTGGAGTTCTTTCTCACAAAGAACTGGTTTTTCGTGACATCAGTTCTTCGTGGACCAGTTGTTCGCTGGTGGAGTGTTAGCATTTGTCACAGAAAGTTGATAACTTTCATAAACTTTACAAATCTACAATTTTAAAGTCATAACTTGTTTTAATCAATCAAAATGAGTTCAAATCCATGGGATTGGAGTAGTGGGGCTAGTACAAGTCAAGGTGTGTCACAATCTAGCTCCGATATGTCATGGGTCAAATGACTTATGCCTCAACAAGTGTCAATGGTTACCGCTACTCAATGGGCTTGTGTTGCAAACCAAAAGCAAAGTATTCAAACTCTTCTAATGAGTGAAAGTGAAACATGTAGTAACAACCGTCCACCAAAATTGAACCATATGAATGATTATCCCGCATGGAAGGGACGTTTTCATACATATGTCCTTGGTCAAAACACGGAGTTATGGACATGTTTCACCACGTACAATGTTGATCTCGAAGAAGCAGGTTCCAACCCAACCACCTTAGCTAATATGACCGAGCCCGACAAGAAAGCCTATGATCTTGAGAAGAAAGCTTTTGTAATTCTCACGCAAGCTCTTCATAAAGATATTTACCATCAATTCATCTATTGTACCTCCACTAAGAACTTGTGGGATACATTAGAAGCAAGAGGTGAGGGAAATGCGGCTACAAGAAAAGTTCGTCATGATCTTTTGAAGAAGAAGTTTGAAGGTTTCCTGTTCATGGAGAATGGGACGTTGAATGACATGACAACTCGGTTCTATTACTTACTAAGTGAGATGTATTCATATCATGTCACTGCATCTCAACAGGAGATAGTTACACGTTTTGCTGATGCATTGCCACCCAAGTGGAGTCAATTCGTAGATTTGTTAAAGCATACGGGAGTGTTGGATGCTATCACAATCTATGAGTTTATTCAGAAATTAGAAAACAAAAATGAGGAAAAAATCCGTAAGGCAAAAAGGATTCCAGTTCCTCAAAATCCAGAAATGTACTTTGGCGGCATCAATACAGGTGTTAGTGCTTCTACACAACCGAAACTGCAAACGACATTTGTCTCAAATGCAAATCTGTTTATGCCACCACCATCGAAACCAGATCAGTCAACCAAAAATTATAGTCAAGGCTTTGACCCTAGTGCCTTTTTACCAAAACCTCAAGATTATGCCTCTCAACAAGCTTGTTATGGTAATAACTTTCAACCTTCAAATCCTAATACCGTAAGATTTGATACCTCACATCTCTCAAAGGTCAGTGTGGAAGTTGCCAAGGAGCACATGGAACTTCTAAATACTATGGTTAGCGCTTATTGTGGTTTAGTCGCTGGTCAAATTGGAAACATCAATTTGACAAACGAAGACTATCAGCAGATCGACAAGGATGAGATGGATCTTATGGACATCAAGTGGGCATTTGCAAGTGCGGTAAGAAGAGCGAAGGACTACATGGCTAGGACGGGTAGAACAAGTTTGGAGAGTAAAAAGGATACCAAGTACGGTTTTGATAAAGATGCCGTTACTTGTTTCAACTGTGGTGAGAAAGGACATTTTAAGCATGAGTGCACTCGACCTCCAAGGAAAGGAAATCAAAAGCCATTCAGAAATCAAACCGACACATCCAATACCAACCAAGTTAACAACGAAAGAGGAATAGTAGCTGTTAACAATCCTAACCAGGTTGGTTCTTCAAATACAAATAGAGCCTTAGTATTGCAGGCTGATGAAGGATGAGACTGGTCAGTACAGTTGGGTGATGGAAATCAAGGAGGAACTGCTTGCTATGCCAAGATTATCAATCATGTCAAATCTGTCCAACGTGGGGAAGCTTCTGAAGATGATGATAGTTCGGGTTACAGCGTAGTTCAGATGAGGAAAGCTCAAGTGTTGGAGGTTATGGTTTGGATTCAGATGTCACACCCTGACCCGCAGCGGAATAAGAGTCGGGGCATAATTGGGTTATCACCAAAGCTCATGATATTTACTAATATGTTTCATATTTATTAAAGTCAAAATTACATTCCCAAATATCCAAACATGTCCATACAATACAAAGAAAATAAACCAAACAAAACAATCCCAAACTCTAAATCATTTTATTCTTCTAGTCCAATCCTAAGTGTTTCTTGCTGCAGCTGGTTCACCTGTATCATGTGTAAAAATGGGGGTTTTTGGGTCAACATAAGTTGGCGAGTGAACCTTGTTAGATAAACATTTATTATTGATTTACTTATTAGTTTATCAATGAAAAATTGTGCATAATCATAAATGAGCAAATGTAAATAACCAAGCAGTAGCAATAGCAATCACAACTATAACATACAATAACACATGATAGCATACATTAACATACCAACATCATACGATAAATAACATGAATGAAACTGTGCGATCAAGGCTCAATCAAACGGAGCCGATCGTATTGCATGTACTGAAAATGATAAATGTCTGTGCGATCAAGGCTCAATCAAACGGAGCCGATCGTATGTGGGCACGCCAGGTTCACGCTCATAATGTAATGGGGAACATGCTGAACGCTCATAATGTAATGGGGAGCGGCGGCCTATGAAATTGCATGTACTGAAATAATAAATTGAATTTAACAATAACCACACAAACAGTTGTAACAAGCTGAATACACAAGTTCATGATATGATGTATGCACAATGGTTTAAATATAATATATAGCAAGACACATGATACACCCCAAAACGTGATTAAAACGGGGAATTTGTAAAGATTCACTCACATTGGGTGCGTTTGAATGGAGATGATGAGATGCGCACGAGTCGGGAGAGTTGAACAACGAGAATTACTAACCTAAATAATAACGGAAAAATATAATCAATGAGTGGATTTTATTAAGGATTTTAATGGAATTTTTATATATATTATTGTGAGTTTAAGGCTATTTTCTATCTTTAAAAATATTATTTTTAAGTATTTTTAATTGATTTTTAAATTAAATTAAATAAATAAAATATAAAAAATTTGTTTATTTTTGCGTTGACCGTTGACTTGTTGACCTGTTGACCGGTTCGGTCAATGTGCATGTATGCGCTGGGTGAGACTCGAACCCGAGACCTCCCGTACGCGTGCACGCAGCTCTACCAACTGAGGTATGTGTCTAACCCGAAATAATCTTGTTTTTAATTATATTTATATACTAATTCGATTTATTCAAAATTCATTTGTTTTTAAACAAAGATTTTAAATCATCGAACCGGTGCCGTTAACCAGACTCGAACGCGTGACGTGCGACTTAGTGTTGCACACAGTCCACCGCTGGACTGTGTGTCTAACCTGGTTAATATCTCGGTTTTTATTATACTTAACAACTAACGGGGTTAACCTGGTTCAGCTTTAATAAAAAAGGCATTTTATTACATAGAGGGTGCGTGTATCAGGGATCGAACTCGTGACGTGTGCGTATTATTTGCACACAGTCCACCGCTGGACTGTGTGTCTAACCCGTTTAAAATACCAATTTTAATTATACTTATAGTGTTATCACAGTTCATCTTATTCGTTGGATTTTACCGACAGCAGATTACACCATTAAATCTTGTTAATTCGATTGTTAAGCATTACACAGACTGATAAGAGATAGCAGGGATGATAATTAGAAGAAAACATACCGGTGAACGATTGATTACAGAGTTCCGGCAAGGCGTCGGTCTCTGTTTTTAAGAACTTCAACTGAGCAAATCAATTAATCGTTTTGATTAGCTAATCATGAAATTGAAGTGCTAAACAAACGTTATCAGTGTGTTTGAAGGTCCTTACCGTTTCACAGACGAAGATAAAGATTTCCAGAAATTTTCCGGCGAACTGGAATTATCTGATAACAGTGCCTGAATTCGATCTCAAGTGGAAGGTTTGAGTTAGAAATAGCTTAACAACTGTTAGACTACGATGGTATTGAAGAACTTACCGATTTGAGGAAAAATACGGTTTTCCGGCGAACTTGCAGAATTTTCCGGCGAGTTGATTTAAGCTTTCTGATGGACCGAATGTGTGACGAAAATGAAATGGAAAGTTTGTATGATGTTTCTGAGTCGCGAGAGGGGTCTTGATTGAAGTAATTCAGACTGTTGAATAGTTTCGGTTATAACACTCATCATTCTCAGAATTGAAGTCAATTCAAGTCTGAATTGATTAAAATCGTCGGTGCATCGGTTATAAACCTGAAATCGCGATTATTCAAACGTTTAGACGGTTGAATAGCCGATTTCAGTTTTTCAGTTGGCGTAACCGGTTTATCTAGGTTTGTATATAAGAATCATTTGTTTCCTAGAGTTAACAGAAAACAAACAAGTGGCGGAGTGGTGATGTGTGTGTGTGTTAAGTCTTTGGATTTCACTTCCGGCTGACCCGGGTTCGAGCCCCGGCAACAACATTTTATTTTTATTTATTTTGTTTTCACTTTTTATCAAATATAATTTTTATAGTTTAGTTTGTTTATTAATTATGTATCATTAAAAATCAAAATAACCATAAATATACAACGTGACATTTATAACTTGATATTCGATTACAAAACGGAGCGGATTTTGGAAACCCGTTTTTGACAAATGTTACATCAGAGGTGAAGCTGGATATTGATGCTGAAGTTGAGAGTTTGCTGAAGGGTGCTGAAAATTTGAGCAAACAAAAATTTGTGTTAATCATGAAAGCAGAAGTTGCCACAAAAGAAATGGAGAAACTTTTCAACAAAGATGGATCCTTTTCTTGTAACACTGCTTTCATGGCAAATGTGGCAGCCTCAACAAGTCAGGTATAATCTGATGCTCCTAGGGTATGCAATGATTGCATTGAATTGAAACAAAAGTTTGAGACAATTAACCTTCATAATCATAATTTGGTAATTGAACTGGCAAAGTGCAAAGAAGCTAACTTGGCATTAACTAGAAACGAAAAGGATTTCAAAGATGTAATTGACACATTAAACAAAAGCGTTTCTGAGTTAACCAAAACTATTTTAAATAAGCAAAAGGGTATTAATAATTATATTAATATCATTGAAGAAACAAAGAAGGAGCTAGCTATCGCAAAATGCGAGTATGAAGCAATCAAACTCAAACTGGAAAGTTACTCAAATTCACAGTATGTGCTTGATCACATCATTGATGTTCAAAAGCTAAAGGAAAATGTGAAGTGCATTGGGTATAAGGCGTGTCCACCCCTTTTGAGACATAACTATACCAAAATGCCTGGTGAAGAGGAAATGACCCGATTTGAACCCTCCGTACCATTTAATCCTGATGAATTTGCAGCAGGATTAGGGTTCAAATTGGATGAGCCCTCCAATGAAAACAAGCAATCTAATAAGATTTCATCTGAACAAAGTCCTCCAATTGTTGAGGATGCTGAATCGTCAGATGATGAATCAGATGTGACTGATCAAGATCAATCCCTTGACAGCAAGAAAGGAGTGGGAATTCCAATCGAGAATCACATTTTATGTGATCCTCCCTCTCCAATCGAGAAACCTGTTGTAAAACAAGAGATTGATCCTGCAAAGTCTGTTGAAGCACTTGTTGCTACTTTCAAAAGTGATAACTACTTATACACTTTGGTTGATGACGAGAGAATTTATTCAAACAAGGACTTTCCAATCAGAAATGTCAATCCGGCTTTAATTGACCAAGTTTTTTAAAATTCCACAAACAAGTTTTCGGGAAAAAAAAGTCCACATGTAATAGTAACACCATGTGAAAAATTACCTCTCAAATCGCAACAACCAACTGCTTCCAAAGGAAAACAACAAGAGAAGCGAGCCGAGAAATCTAAGGTTTCACAACCAAAGGATGATCATAAGGTGGCTCGTAACAAGAAGAAACAAAAGGATGTTAAATTTGTGGGCTCAAAGGGTACTGACAAAATTGAGACTTTTGAAAATTTATCTAACAAGGATTTTGTTAAACAAGTCAAAATTTTGAAAAGAAATGAACAAAACATTTATACTCAACATACCAATGGGTGTGATGGTGAACCAAGTACCTCAAAACCTACGAGCTCAACATCTAGTCGTTAAAACACATCTCCTAAGTTTGTTGAAAGGAGATCTTGCTTCGATGTGGGGAGTTTGGACACATCATTAAAAAACCCACAAACATACATGCTTTATACATACTGTACTACACAAAATTAACAAATTATAAATATATAACTAAAATAAACAACAATATAAAGAACCCTAACCGTGTATGTTGCCGGAGGTGGTCGGATTTCAGTGGACGTTACCGGAGGTGGTTGGAATTGAGTTGTAAGAAAAAGCTATACATAAACCTTTCGCAGATAAAAAAACTGGTAAATTCTATCAATAAACTATAACAATTAATATCGAACTCATTTTAAAGTTTTTCTTTTGATTGGATCATATTTCGATCTGCCATCGTTCCAGATCCTACTCCTGTGAATATGGTGGTGTGCTGCTATCCTACTCCTGCGTATATGGTGGTGTGCTGGTGGATTGTGCGTTGGTAGTCCTAATGCCTCTAGTTCGGGACGTGTTAGACGATTTAGTGATGTGCCTGTTTCGGTTCCGGTTTTTGTCAGTATCTCCTCCAAATTTTCCATAAGAAAATGTAATTTTGATGGGACAGCTCTGATCTTTAGGTCATAGTTTCCAACAGCGTGCTGCTCTTCTTGTATTTCGTAAGCGGATTTGGTAACAGCATCTCTGCAACCTTTTATTTGGATATCCTCTAGAGGTGAGAGGTAGTTTATGTCAAATGGAATCCCATTAAGGGAAAAGCAATCTTACAACGCTAATTGTTTGAGACATGGGAAGTTGATGGCAGAGGCTTTCCACTGTTGGATATCCAAACATGATAATTTCAAGAACTCAAGTTGTTGAAATGATTCCTCACCCGCATCCCACTGGGGTCCCACGAAGGCATTTCTTAGTAGTTTTAGGACCTCAAGATTAGGTAAAGATTGAATTTCAGACATGTTACTCCATGGAAGACGACATTCTTCTAATGTAAGCCTTTTCAAAGATGCAGGAAACTCTATGCTATTCTCTTGGAATCCCCGCATCCATCTTTTGGACTTTTTCGATCTTATCTTCAGTACCTTAAGGAAGGTGAGTGATTTCAAATAATATTTCCAATCTCGATAAATGGAACACGAAAGCTTCTTAACAACTGGAAACAGTTCACCCAACTTGTAGGTTTATGTCCCAGTACCACACCGGAAATGGTTCGCAGGTTCATAAACGGCATCTGAAGTGGAGGAAACATAATTGTTTGGCGACACTGCAAGTGCCTTAGATTCACCAAGTTTGATATGGTTTTGGGGGGCACCAAAGAATCAAATGAAAGCCACTTAAAAGGATCTTCTGGAAACCCTTCAATGATGAGGGTTTGAAGGCTTTTAAGATCACATATTGTGGATTGGAAATCTCTATAACTAATTCGAATCGCAAGGTACCTTAAGTTAACTAATAACGTTATCTTTTCTGGAAAACACTCCTG
Organism: Scalesia atractyloides; assembly: GCA_947069175.1. Lineage (NCBI taxonomy): Eukaryota > Viridiplantae > Streptophyta > Magnoliopsida > Asterales > Asteraceae > Scalesia > Scalesia atractyloides. Next base: position 79,423,494 of record CAMTDV010001633.1, on the reverse strand, counting down.
ATCACATTGTTTAATATCCAGCACCGTTAAGAGCCTCCAGGAACGTGAACACTTCAGAGCGATGTACTCATTAGGAGGCCAAGGTGGTAAAATTATAACATACCTTGTGTAACGCGAAATGAATAAGCGGCTTGTCTTATATGGCGCAATGATAAAATTTTCCCATCCTGGTACTTGTATGCTGAACCGTTCTTTTCTTGCAATTTCTGAGCTGAGCTCCCTTAAAACATCACGGACAGAGAAAGTTTTGCTGGCACGGTTGAACTTTCTATCATGAACAACTACAAGATTTCTGTCGACTAGTTCCATCAGATAATCGATTGCAGTTTCCTCCAAGCTTCGGTTTTCGTGTTCTTGTATAAATCCCTCAGCAATCCATAACCAAATTAACCTTTCTACTTGAAACCTATAGTCTTCTGGGAAGCCTGCTAGATAAAGAAAGCAGTTTCTCAAGTGAGAAGGTAAATAATTCAAGCTCAAAGCCAGTGCTTCCGTGTGCCCCTTGACGATTAATGAACTGCAACTCTGGGAAATTCTTTCCCATGACTCTTTGATTACTGGTTCTTTTGCTAGAACTCCTGCTATGACAACCACAGCAAATGGCAATCCACGACAGTTTCTTGCGATTTGCATCCCAGGTCCAGTTAGCGAGTCAGGGAAATCGTGGCCATGGAACACCTTCTTACATAGCAACTCCCAACTTTCTTCATCTGTCAAGCATCTTACTTGATGGACGAAACCATATGGGTTTGAATGTAAAGCAACTTTTTTGTGGCGACTGGTGATCAGAAGTCGACTTCCGTTGTAATGGTCAGGAAAAATAACTTTCAGGTCATCCCAAGCCTGAGTGTTCCAGATATCATCAATGACAACTAGATATCTCTGGCGCATAAGGCGCTTGTGCAACTTTTCACGAAGAAGAGAATAATTATCCCTTTTATGAGGTTCTATTTCAACCCCTATGGATGCCAATATCTGATTTAACAGATCAGTTTTTTCATATGTTTGAGAAACAGTGACCCACCCACGTGTATTGAAATGATAACCAACATAAGGATCATTGAACACTTTGGTAGCAAGGGTAGTCTTACCTAATCCTCCCATTCCAACAATAGAGATGACATCTAGCTTCCTTGTATCTTCGGCAAGTTTGTCTCGTATGATCTCAATATCATGATCAAGACCCACTACGGTTTCATCCAATAGGCCGTTAGATCCTAGTGAATTTCTGGAGGAGGAAGTAACACCAGCACCGGCAGATTGGGTTTTCAGATTCTCGGTTATTGGAGATGGTTCCATCTTCATGTTATGGAGGATGCTAAAGTAATCATCCTTGATAGACTTGATCATTCTCGTAATTTCCCAATGGAAGGAATTCATAAACAACATGAAGTTTTTTGAATTCTTATCGAGCACAAACAGATCAAGCATATCGTGTGCCTCTTCTACTACATCTTTGAATCCATCCTTTAGATTTCTTCCTTCTTCAAGCTTATGCAGGTCGTTTCCATTCTCAAAGAATAGGATTTGGATAGTCGATTCAAGCTCTTCATAAAGCGATTGAAAATGTTAAATTTCCCTATCAATTAGGATGACTCCTTGTTGATTGATGGTACCATAAATCTTCTGGCCTAATTTCTTCAATAAGAGCTTCATCCGACGGTATTTCATCTTGTTTCTTCAAAGAGATAAGTTTTGGCTGAGTTGACTCGATATAAGTCTAATGGATCTCGTTCCTATACCAGTGGTGATATATTATAATGGATCTCGAGTAGTTTCTTGGAAGCACCGCAAGAAAACATCATTCATATTATAGTAAATAAAACAAAGGGAAAAGAATAATATATAAAACAAATCTGTTCAATTCAATAATAACATATTCACATTAATTGTTTTTGTTTAGTTTTCTTTTCAGTAAATAAAATAATGATCATACTAGAAATGGCATGACGTACGTTTTGCAAAGTTTACAATTTAGTTAGTATTTAATCATATTTTTTTCATACCTTTGTATAATAAATCTTACAAGGTTCATGAGAATAATAATTCGTGCATCTGTATTAAATGATTTATAGAATATACCTTTAGATAAATAAGATTAACTATAAATATCTTTCTATACTAATAAATAAAAAGATAATTAAGATCAACTATAAACATCTTTCTATACTAATAAATAAAAATCATTTTGGACACGTGTCACACTCTAATACTTTCTCATCTTATTTTCCTATATATCTAAAAAACTTAGTTTCACCTTTATAATGTTAGGCGTACTCTTATTTGAAAAAGTTGCTTAATGTATGACCCATAGTAACAGTGTTATATATTGTGTTAGCACTAGAGACAAACACGTTATAAGAGGTTTACATGTACTAGTAAGACAAAAAAACATGAGAGAAGTTTTAAGGTGTATAGTATTAGGGATAAACGCGTAATAAAAGATTAGGCCAGTCGGTGTGGCGTCATACCCGGCACTGCGACGGACCCTCATGAAAGTCCTCCCCACCCCATTGGCCCGTCTCGTCGTGAATGTCCTCCCCAAGCCGTGCTCAACGACAGGCAACACACACACAACTATACATACATATACATATGTGTATATATATATATATATGGGCTCATCTCCACACCCGCTGACGTGGACGCCTACATGGCAGGTCATCCTTTGAGAACTACCCTTCTCCACACTCCATGGTCTTAAGATGTTAGCATTATACGTTATCATAAGTACATGAACTAAACCAATCAAATTCATGAATAGTTTACATTTCATGCAAAAGGAAAGATTGGAGATACGTTACTTGAAAAATAAAACAAAAATTACCACAAAAGTACCAACACATAACATTCAAACTCATGAATTGTTACACTATGCAAATATAGAAAAACGCGTTGTTATAAAATTAAATATGACTAGAGAGAGATCAAGTATAAATATCTTCCAACGGTTTATCTTGATCTCCAATGAATTTTATAAACAAAGATCGAATAAGATCAAGAACATCAAATGGGTGCTTGTTTCAGTGTCGGATCGAACACAGGAAATTCTCATCTTGTTGGTGAGTTGATAATCTACTAGTGATTTCGATTGAATATTGATTCTAAGATCATGATGATCTAGTTTTTTCACAGGGAAGTCTACATCTGCCTCGGTACCCCCAAGCCAAGCTGAGATTTTGCAAGCTGAAAATTTGATATCGTTTCGTTTCAATGTACTTCAAGAAGCTACGGAAGAGTTCCATCCGAATAACGAGTTAGGAGAAGGTAGATTTAGTACAGTTTACAAGGGGTGGATTGATGAACAATCGCGTGTGGCCACCAAGCCAGGTGTTGGTACTGCGGTTGCTGTCAAGAGGTTTAATAAACATTATCGTACTCAATGGGACGAAGACTGGTTGGTAAGAATGAAATGCTGGATTTTGGTACTTGGTATAGTTTATTAATGAATCTATACTCTCAGTAAGATGGTTTTCTATTAATATTCTTGCAGGCAGATATTAATTACGTTGGGAAGCTTAATCATGAAAATCTCGTGAAATATATCGGGTGCCCAGAGGACGGACACCGACTCCTTGTGTACGAGTTCATGCCTCGAGGCAGCCTAGCAAACCACCTTTTCATAAGTGAGTTCTTGCTATCATACCTTACTTGTGCAACTTGTTTACTTAAAATTTCGCTATTGGATCATGTATACATATATTGAGGCAAGATAGGCGGGTCAGAAGGGATTAGGGCTATGAATTTCTAAGACGACACAAACTTAACACGTAATTCGCGGGTTTAGGTTGACTTCGAGCGGGTTTGGCTCAGCTTCGAGTTGGACTCATTACTCACGAACACGTGTTTAGCTAAACTAGGAATATTCGTGTTAAACCCGCGGGTTCTTGGGTTGATCACCCATGTAACCCGTTTCCTCAAATATCTTTTATATATCAACTTAAACTATTTGGGTTGTTTTTATGCCAAAATTCTAAATTTTAAATAAATTGGCATCCTTTATCATAGTTCATCCAAATATTAAAAATAGTATGTAAATTTAGAATTTTGAAGTATTCACATGTAATAAAACAAAATAAAATTACGCCAATATACGTATCATATCAGCTTCATGTGTTTGATATATTTTCGGGTTTATGTCGTGTCCGGGTTCATGTTGGATTCAGTATGCCAACCTACGAACACGGCTTGTTTATCAACCCTAACCCTAGGTGGAAGTTGAAACATATGGTTTTCTAGCTAGTGCAAAAGGGTGCTAACATATTATGTTACAAACACTAAAAAAGGATTAACTCATAAATATAATGTGACAAAATCTAAACAATTATAATCCTAATGACAGGAGGTTCTCACTTTCAATGTCTTTCTTGGAATCATCGGATAAAAGTTGCTCTTGGTGCTGCAAAGGGACTTGCATACTTACATACTACTCAACCAAATATGATAAACTTTTATTTCAAGTCCTCTAACATATTAATTTACTCTGTACGTCTCAAATTAATGGTTATTTCATGACAATATATTCTCATTTTGTTTTAGATCTAACCTTTACATGCTTTCAGGATTACAATGCAAAACTTTCAGATTTCGGGTTTGACAAGAAGAAAAGGATTGATCCTGAATTTGTAGGTGCTGCGAACGCCTATGTAGCTCCTGAACTTTTACGCACAGGTGGGGGCGGTTAAAGTAAATATTTTTTAGTTGATATTGTAACATGTAAGTCTGTAAACGAACCAAATGACGTTACTATCGTGTTCGTACGTGTAAGTTAAACGAAAGAAAAATAATTGAACTTGTTGGTCTTGTTTAGGGTTGGCCCCTAGGGTGTGTCGGGTGTGCCCCAGTTCTCCATTTTTTGAACGGCTTATACTTGTGCTTATACAAAAAAAAAAGCTTCAAAAAAATTATGTCAAAAATGATTTATTTTTCTCTTTAATAATGAGTTTTTTAATGTAAAAACTAATAGTTCCTAATTTTTCAATTTTTTTTTGTTTCCCCAATGAACTTCTCCACACACATATATATATATATAGTCGCGCTGGGTATTCGATATCTAAGAGGCAACCTTGTTTGTATTTATTCATTAAGAAAACCGAATATTGTTCATGTTAGGGTTGTTTGTATTTACTCATTAAGAAAACCGAATATTGCTCATGTTAGGGAAGATATATAAAAAAAATATAAACAATCAAAGTTTTTAATTTCTCTAACAATCTACTATATTGTGATGAAAGGTCGTCTTACTGAAACATGTGAGATATACAGTTTCGGGGTGGTTCTCTTAGAACTATTAACAGGGAGACGAAGCTATGACAAAAATCTTCCATCAGATACTAGGCAAAGGGTAGCCGAGGTTCTCAAGCCTCTATTGACCAGCAAAGAAATGATCCTACGCATCATGGACCCAAGTATTGACGGCCAATATTCCAATGTTGCTGCTACACGAGCCGCGTTACTTGCAAACAAGTGTGTCATGTCAATTCCTGGACATAGGCCGAATGCTAATGACTTGGTTAATGAGTTGGAGTAGATTCAACAGTTGTAGAAAACCTTTCAGAAAAATTCCTGCAAATGTATTAGTTCAGAAAGATAAAGATAGTAATGTGTAGAATAATGAAAATTGAATAAGTTACTATATGGTATATACCAAACCATATAGGAATACTATAAGGATTATTAACAAGATTAATATATTTATAATAAACTCTTAACTAAAATATTTTGCATAGTATAATTTTGTTTTTTTTATTGCCTTGTGGCTTCAACAAGCGATGGCTTTTGAAAGATTGTTTAGATATGTCTGGTGTGACTTCAAATAGAACTGAGAATGAATAACTGGTCTAAATGATTTTGGTGTACAATTTGATTGTTTGATTCATACATTAGAAATTGGACAACCCATGACGATGAGAATGAATGTGGTATTATCACTTTATTATATGAAGACGAAGATAGTGAAATCAAGAATGAGTTTAAACACGCATTGCCCTATCTATTAAAAATACAACTTTGTGAATGGTGCTTATTGGTTGCCATTGGTGGAGAAGGATGGTGGTGAACTCATTATTGGGCCATATGGCTGCTTTTGCTATAGCCACCAAGCTTTTCTCACAAATACGTGTTGGTGAGATTAGCACTCATCAAAAGCACAACTTGAATCATCACTGAAGCAACACAAACCCTACAGCTTGCCTTCTTCCCCCAATTTCATCACCTGGCCGGCAAATTCTCTCCCCTGCCAATCCACCGCCAGCACCGATGACATGAACCATACTCGACCGTCAAGTTATGTTAATAATCCACTAAATGGTAATCGATTTCCATTTATTGGTTAAGGTATACCATAGATGAAGTCACAAAAAATAACAAGTTATTTTTTAAGTGGTGACGGATTTAGAAGAAAATTTTAGGTGTAACCTAAATCTTTTTTTAGACTTGGGGTATCCTAATATATCCTTAGGGGTATCCTGATATATACAACAGGAAAGTTTACTTATGGTTATGTAGTAAAGTTTATATAAGAAACAATTATCGAACCAAAAGGACACGACTTTTACTACTCAACTTTTCTTTTGTTATCAACCAGTTTATTTAATTGCTTTTGTTTGATTTGTACGACAATAAAATAAGAGTCGTCAGTAATAGTGAATAAATACACGAGGTATTGTTTGGGATGGAATTCATTTGAAATGAATTAATGTTAGCTTGGTGGCGTGGTGAACCAATTAAAAATACCATCTTCCTAGTTACGGTTGTCAGCGTGCTTTCACTAATTTAACAAGAGGCCGGTTATTGTACAATATCCACTATCGTACAAAGCGAACGCGATAACCACAGCCACAAGATCTTCACTTCATCAAACGTGGTGGCAAGAAGGTAACAATCAAAGATTTAGATATAATTCAAATAGAAAAGGATAGAATTGTAAATTGCAACTCTATAATTCCCGGTAACTTTGTTGCGAGATTTCAAAATCAAAACTAATTTTAAGCCCTAATCTGTCATTCATTTTATCAATCAACACACATACACACATTAGAACTTCAGCCTATTCTCCACCTTGATCCTCCATCGATACTGCTGTTGATTAGAGGAAGATAGCTGACGAAAATGACGATTACAGATTTGGGAGGTAAGCCTTGGATTTAATGACCTTTTATGTTCCAAGCTTAGGTGCACTCCTTCAGTTTTCATGGATACGATAAGGAAAGTTACACCCGCACAAGTTGCAGATGTGAAGAACAGTGGCTTTGGTTCTGTTCTAGAAATGAATATTAATCACATTTCTACTCATTTAGGGTTTTGGCTGTTAAGGAACTTTGACGAGCAATTCAATGTCCTAAACATGGGAAATCATAAAAAACCAAGTTACACTAGATTTAGTGTATGATGTATTTGGTATTCCAAGAGGTCCTAATCTGATTGTTAAAAAAAATAAGCCTAGAAAAGGTGCCATTGTTGAGAAGAATACTGCTACGGAAGGTGTCGAAACTACTATAGATGAGTTCAAAAAACAATTGCCCTAAAATAGGCTTACTCATCGGATGGTTGCACAAGCCATGGGACAACAAAGAGAAGGCGGTAGGTTATTTAAGTTAAATTTCCTAGTCTACTGAACACAGTCTTTGTGGAGATTACAAAATCAACGACGATAAATCAAAAGCTTTTGCTTGCAATTGACAAGGAGGAAGATATACCAAAACTAGATTGGTGCTAATATCTATTTGAATCTCTCTGGCGAACCAAACAGGGTTGGAGAAGGGTAGATTCACAATACAATGGACCTGTCGCCTTTCTCACGGTATGTTTTCCTATATTTTTTACCATGTAACAAAAATTATTCTTTCTAACATTGTAAACTTGTTATACGGATGTGAACAGCTTTTGTACACACATTGTACAACAAAAGCCACCGTCTTTTCACCCGTGTCGTTGAATGACCAATTACAAAGTATATCACAGCTGCCATGATGGATGAAATGAAGGAACATTTGTTCAAAAATGGGCTGATGATAGATGTTGAAGATGGCAACAATGTTGTCCAAGAAGAACGTAATACAATAATGCAAGATTTTTTCGGACCAACATAGAACAAGATCAGCAAACTCGCTTGCAAGAAAAAAAAACGCAAGGAGATCAACATGACGCTGCAATTGTAAACGAAGTCTCCCAAGAAGAACGTAATACAGTAATGCAAAACCTTTTTGGGACCAAGATATAACAACATCAGCCAGCTCACTCGAAAGAAAGAAAAACAAACGCAAGGAGATCAACATGAGGCTGCAACTGTAAATGAAGTCTCCCAGACAACGCTACAGAAAGGACAAATATGGCAGACACATAAGAGTTCTCATTACCACCTGTGGATATCACAAAGATCAACAATAAAACGACTGTGTCTGAAAATGAATCTTTCAAGGAGTTTTGCATACCCACTGCCGATACTTTTGAAGAAAACATTGAAATACCTGAAATATCATAGGTGAATCTTGTTATGGGTGTTGGAACTGAAACACAAGAGCTCTTAGACTACTGCAGCACTCCGCTTCAACTTACCGGAAGGCCCGGTGGTGACGGGCCGGGGAGCTAGCCCGGTGGGTCCGGAAGGCCTTTATCGTCAAGGTGCCCAAACGAGGTCGGATTGACACGAAATTTTGCATGAGGCACCAGGGCCATGAAATATAATTGTCACAAAAAAAAAAAGAATCGGTTTTCAGGTGGTGATGGGCCCACATGTCGGGCTTGGTGTGCCTGTGTCATTTATTTGGCGTAATGGATGTGTTGACACAAAATGTTGGCTGACCCCTCCATCCCAAGGTTGAGAAGCAACTTCCTTTTAGAACTTTATTTTCAAATGAGGGTCGCGATGCCTCACGCAAAAGTTTGTGTCAATCCGACCTCGTTTGGGCACCTTGCTCGAAACATAAAGGCCTTCCAGACCCACCAGGCCAGCCCCCCCGGTCTGTCACCACCCGTAAACAAAAAACCTTTTTTGGAAACCTCATATTTCATGGGACTGATGCTTCACGCAAAATTTCGTGTCAATTTGACATCGTTTGGGCACCTTGCTCGATACCTTGACAATAAAGGGCTTTCGGACTCACCAAGCCAGCCGCCCCGGCCCGTCACTACCCAAAAACCAATAACCTTTTTTCAGAAACCTTATATTTCATTTCCCCGCAGCCTCACGTAGAATTCCGTGTCAATCCGACCTGGTTCGATGTAATGTTTTTATGCTTAGGGTATGTAGCATCATTTCATATTTTGTAATTATTTTTTAGGTTATGTATAATGTTTTTATTCTTATGGTAAAAGGTTAGTTTCATTTTAAATATATCAACAATTAAAAATTATAAAAAAAAATAAAAAATAAATAGGCCGAGCCCGAGCTTAAAAAGTATCTGAAGAGTAGAGCTCAAGCTATGAAAATAAAGCTTAAAGCCAGCAGAGCTTGAGCTCTGTTAAGTTAAAAAGGTATATTAAAATTGTAAATTGTTTTGATTTAAATTTTAGTTTAAAAAAAATTGTTAAAATAAAGTTAAAGTCAAATGGTCACACATTACCTCTCTGTCTCCTTACCCTCTCCCTTGAGACGCTTATACACAGCATCATCAAGTCACATCTTTAGTCTTCACCTTCCCTACATCCCTCCCTCGAGACCCTCGTCTTTCCATTTCACCTCAAGTCACAGTCACTGGCCAACTACGGACCAGCCACCACCTTTTCGTTTTTTTTGCTTGTGCAGGTTTCCCAGCTCAGGTAGTGGGGTCCACACCACCATTAGCTGTCACCGTCACTACCGGCCACCGCCTCTGCCAACTACGGACCAGCCACCACCTTTTCGTTTTTTTGCTTGTGCAGGTTTCCCAGCTCAGGTAGTGGGGTCCACACCACCGTCGTCGACCGATATTTCTGTTCAGTGTGGTCCGATGTGAGGACCTTGGTCGCAAACAGCAGGACTCGGGCCATTTTGCGAGCTAAACGGTAAGTTTTTTGAATTCTTGGGTTTCGGTCGATTCGTAAATCCCATGCGGCACTTGTAAATACTCTCCGCCTATCAAACTTTGCAAACATAATTTGAGATTTTAAAATTTTGACACGTGGGTTTGGTTTTATCTTCTCCTGCCCACTTCCTTTTTAATATTTAGTTTCTTTTGTCGACAATAAATATTTACTTTTTATCTTTATATTTTTTGCTCCTAGCCTGCTTATTAGTTTTAAGTGGTATTTTATATTCGTTGTGTTTCGATTCTGATCCGAGTTTGTCTCATTTTTTATTTGGTTTGTGTGATCTTTGGTGTGCACCTTCTACCTTTGTGTGTTGGTTTTGTGCGTCTTCTTAAACATGAGGTTTCCAAAAGAAATTTATTTGGTTTACGGGTGGTGACAAGCCAGGGGGCTAGCCCGGTGGGTCCGGAAGGCCTTTATCGTCAAGGTTTCGAGCAAGGTGTCCAAAGAAGGTCAGATTGACATGAAATTTTGCGTGAGGCATCAGGGCCATGAAATATGACTGCCACAAAAAAAGAATCGGTTTTCAGGTGGTGATAAGGCCACGTGCCGGGCTTGGTGTGCCCGTGTCGTTTATTTGGCGTAACAAATGTGTTGACACAATAGGTTGGTTGATCCCTCCATCCCATGGTTTAGAAGCAACTTTCTTTTAGAACTTTATTTTCAAACTAGGGACCCTATGCCTCACGCAAAAGTTCGTGTCAATCCGACCTCGTTTGGGCACTTTGCTCGAATCATAAAGGCCTTTCAGACCCACCGGGCCAGTCCCCCGGCCCGTCACCACCCGTAAACCTAAAACATTTTTTGGAAACCTCATATTTCATGTGACTGATGCTTTACGCAAAATTTCATGTGAATTTGACATCGTTTGGCACTTTGCTCGAAACCTTGACGATAAAGGGCTTTCGGACCCACCGGGCCAGCTGCACCGGCCCGTCACTACCCAACAACCAAAAACAATTTCCGAAAATCTTATATTTCATTGCCCCGATGCCCTTTACAAAATTCCGTGTCAGTCCGACCTCGTTCAATATAATGTGTTTATGCTAAGGGTGTGTAGCATCATTTCGTATTTTGTAAAAAAAAAAAGGTTATGTATAATGTTTTTATTCTTTGGGTAAAAGGTGTTAGTTTCATTTTAAATATGCCAACAATTAAATATCTTAATTTATAAAAGAAATCAAAAATAAATAAACCGAGCCCGAGCTTAAAAAGTTGGTGACAAGTAGAGCTCGAGCTATGAAAATAAAGCTTAAAACGAGCTTAAGTTAAAATGGTATATTAAAATAGTAAATTGTTTTGATTCAAATTTTAGTTTAAAAAAATTGTTGAAATAAAGTAAAAGTCAAATGGTCACACATTATGTCTCTGTCTCCTTATCCTCTCCCTCGAGACGCTTATACACAACATCATCAAGTCACATCTTCAGTCTTCACCTTCCCTCCCTCGAGACCCTCGTCTTCCTAATTCTACACCTCAAGTCAAACACTTTTGACCACCGATCACCGGCCACCAGCCACCATCGGCTGTCACCGTCACTACCGGCCACCGCCTCTGTCACCTACGGACCAGCCACCACCTTTTCGTTTTTTTGCTTGTGCAGGTTTCCGAGCCCAGGTAGTGGGGTCAACACCACCTTCGTCGGCTCATATTTCTATTCAGTGTGGTCCGACGTGAAGACCTTGGTCGCAAACAGCAAGACTCAGGCCATTTTGCAAGCTAAAACCATCGGTAAGTTGTCTGAATTCTTGAATTTCGGTTGATTTGTAAATCCCATGCGGCACTTATAAATACTCTCAGCCTATCAAACTTTGCAAACATTGAGATTTTAAAATTTTGACACATGGGTTTGGTTTTATCTGCTCCTGCCCACTTCCTTTTCAAATCGTACTTTTTTTGTCGACAATAAATATTTACTTTTTATGTTTATTTTTTCCTTCTAACTTGCTTATAGTTTTAAGTGGTTCTTTTTATTCGGTGTGTTTCGATTGTGATCCGCTTGTATCTCATTTTTTTTTTGTTTGGTTTGTGTGATCTTTGGTGTGCACCTTTCACCTTCGTGTGTTGGTTTTGTGCGTCTTCTAAAACATGAGGTTTCCAAAAAAAAAATTGGCTTTACGGGTGGTGACGGGCCAGGGGGCTAGCCCGGTGGTTCCAGAAGTCCTTTATCGTCAAGGTTTTGAGCAAGGTGCCCAAACGAGATCGGATTGACATAAAATTTTGCGTGAGGCATCAGGGCCATGAAATATGACTCACACACAGAAAAAAAATCGGTTTTCAGGTGGTGATGGGCCCACGTGCTGGGCTTGGTGTGCCCGTGTCGTTTATTTGGCGTAATCGATGTGTTGACACAAAATGTTGGCTAAACCCTCCATCCCAAGGTTAAGAAGCAACTTAATTTTAGAACTTCATTTTCAAACGAGGGCCCCGATGCCTCACGCAAAAGTTCGTGTAAATCCGACCTCGTTTGGACACCTTGCTTGAAACATAAAGGCCTTCATGCCGAACTCACCAGGCCAGGCCAAAGACCTCGTTTGGACTCACCTTCATGCCTCACACAAAAGACCTCATTTGGACTCACCTTCATGCCTCACGCAAAAGACCTCGTTTGGACTCACCAGGCCAGCCGCCCCGTCCCATCACTACCCGAAAACCAAAAACCTTTTTCAAAAACCTTATATTTCATTGCCCCGATGCCTCACACAGAATTCCGTGTCAATCCGACCTTGTTCGATGTAATTTTTTTTATGCTTAGGGTATATAGCATTACTTCTATTTCGTAATTATTTTTTGTGTTATGTATAATATATTTATTCTTAGGGTAAAAGGTGTTAGTTTCATTTTAAATATGTCAACAATTAAAAATAACAATTTATAAAAGAAGATAATAAAAATAAACAAGTCGAGCCCAAGCTTAAAAAGTTTTCCTGTGAAAATAAAGCTTAAAACGAGCCAAGATCGAGTCTGTTAAGTTAAAAAGGTATATTAAAATAGAAAATTGTTTTGATTTAAATTTTAGTTTAAAAAATTATTAAAAGAAAGTAAAAGTCAAATGGTCACATATTACCTCTCTATCTCCCTAACCTCTCCCTCGAGACTCTCATACACACCATCATCAAGACACATCTTCAGTCTTCACCTTCCTACCTCCCTCCCTCGAGACCCTCTCCTTTGCATTTCTAGACCTCAGGTCAAACACTTTTGGCCACAGATCAACGGCCACCATCGGCTATCACCGTTACTACCGGCCACCGCCTTTGTCACCTGCTCACCAACCACCACCATTTCGTTTTTTTTTCTTGTGCAGGTTTCCCAGCCCAGGTAGTGGGGTCCACACCACCTTCACCGGCCGATATTTCTGTTCAGTGTGGTCCGATGTGAAGACCTTGGTCGCAAACAGCAGGACTCAGGCCAATTTGCGAGATAAAACAACCGGTAAGTTGTCTGAATTCTTGGGTTTCGGTCGATTTGTAAATCCCATGAGACACTTCTAAATACTCTCCGCCTATCAAACTTTGCAAACATAATTTGAGATTTTAAAATTTTGACACGTGGGTTTGGTTTTATCTGCTCCTGCCCACTTCCTTTTTAATATTTAGTTTCTTTTGTCGACAATAAATATTTACTTTTTATCTTTATATTTTTTGCTCCTAGCCTGCTTATTAGTTTTAAGTGGTATTTTATATTCGTTGTGTTTCGATTCTGATCCGAGTGTGTCTCTTTTTTTTATTTGGTTTGTGTTATCTTTGGTGTGCACCTTTCACCTTTGTGTGTTGGTTTTGTGCGTCTTCTTAAACATGAGGTTTCCAAAAAAATATATGGTTTACAGGTGGTGACAGGCCGGGGGCTAGCTTTATGGTCAAGGTTTCGACCATGGTGTCCAAACGAGGTCGGATTGACACGAAATTTTGCGTGAGGCATCAGGCCATTAAATATTACTGTCACAAAGAAAAGAATTGGTTTTCATGTGGTGATGGGCCCACGTGACGAGCTTGGTGTGCCTGTGTGGTTTATTTGGCGTAACGGATGTATTGACACAAAACGTTGGTTGATCCCTCCTGTAACAACCCGACATTTCAATATCTCCGTTTTACCATTTATTTTGTGTGTAACCGTTTGTACTCTGAGATTGCAATGTAAAAAGGGTTAACATTATGCTAAATACATTTTCATCGCACTCATTACGCATTTAAAACGCTTAATACTCGAACGCTCATCGCAATGCAAACTAAACGCGGTTGTTAATGTTGAATTATGTGATGCAGCGTGTTTATGTGCATACATGTTTTATATGTTTTATACTCGCTCAAACGCTCGCTCGCTCATTTAACTCGATTTATCGCTCTAATACGCAACGTAACGCTTAACGCCTCACTAAAACGCTAAACATAACTAACTAATATGAACGAAAACACCCAACGAACAGCCGACGTGCGAACTGTAAACCATTCGCACAAGTCAGGCCAATTCGTATGAATTGCTTCCAAAAGCTCACGCTCCTCTTCTCCTATAAATACCACACTCTCTCACACACGTCCTCTTGCTGCCACTTCACACAACTTCTTCTACTTGTATTTTCTTTGTTTTCCAAGTAAGTAACAACTATTTTTACACAAACCACAACAATTTCCACAGTGATTTATACAAGATTATCATCGATTTCATCTAAACTTCTTCTATTTATGAAAATCCTCATCTTTTTACATAAACCTTCTATTTTCACCTTGGATCCACACTTAAACGAGTATATTGGGCTTAGCTTTGGCTTCCCAAGTAAGAAATCTTGTTATTTCGACTCACCAAGTGTTCAATCTGAGTAAAACTGTTCTAAACTTGATTTTTACACTATAACTGACTAAAACCGGCATATGTTTCGTTCACTAGATAGTGAGATGAAGCAGTGTCAAAACCGTAATGGAAAGGACTCGAAATCACATCCGTTTTAGGCGAAAACTCAGTTCCGGACGCATGAAGACGCAAGACAGTCAACTCGTGCGAACTGGACTGGCTTGCACGAACTGAACAATTTGTATGAACCAGTCCAAGTTCCCATAAGCGACTAAACTCGCTCCAAGACCTCCCCGGCTCTAGGTTTGATCAATAGCTTAAGGCTGGAGGGATGAACACTCGATTTCCTAAAGAAAGATGTGAAAAACACTCGATTTTGGACACGAAATAGGTCCCTTCGCACAAGCACCAGTTCGTACGAATTGACCACTTCGTACGAACTGACCAACTCGTACGAGCTGACCCATTTCGCACCAAACACAGTTCGTACGAACTGTCTATTTCCCCACGACACTCTGTTTCGACCGTTTCAGCACTTTGTAAAACTGATGCACTTCTGTTTCCGCATGCAGGCTGATCCGGCACTCTCTTTACTCCATCTCGCTCGTGCCTAACTATTTAAGCACGCACTGTGAGTATACTTGACCCCTTTTCGCTTTAACGCACTTTTTGGGTGTTACATGCGTTCTCTATAACAAAACACAGCACACGACACTTAAAACGCTTTAAACGCAAACCGCTCTCGCAGGCTATACGTGAAACTCTGAATTGTTGTGTGCTACGCTTACGCTTGATGACTCGCACTACCACCCTTAACATGATAGTACTATAGGTTGACCCGCCACCCGTAGGTTCGGGGGTTGTTAAGGCATGCTCTCGCTTTACTTTTTTCGTACTTGGACACTTAGGTGAACACGTGACGCCCATACTCATACTGTAACATCCGTAAAAAAATGGATTTTTACCAAACCCGCTCCGTTTAATAACCGAACAATCAGTTAAAAATATCGTGGCGTATTTAATGCCCAAATTAATTTTAAACGATACATAATTAATAATTATATTGGAATATATAATTTATTTTTGAAAAACTGTTAAAAATAATGAAATAAAAATAAAATAGTGCTGCCGGGTTTCGAACCCGGGTCAGCCAGCGAGTCAAGTGACTTAACACTCATCCATCAAACCACTGCGCCACTTATGTTTCTTGTTCATAACTGGAAACAATTAATTCATAACATGAACCTCGAATTCAAATAACGACGCGCCCAATTTCAGTCGTCGGAAATCCCGGCGATCTCGCGAGATTGGACGGTTTCTTCAGTTATAACGTAAACCTTAATCACTACATCGGTTATAACCGACGCCTGAGTCCGCGACACAAGTTATAACCGCCAGAAAGTTTCTAACCGACGAATCAAGTCGGAAAACGGGCCAAATTCATCGATGTCCCGCCCTATAAATACCCCCTCTAAACTCTGTTAGCTTTTTCGCCCACAATCACACATTTACCCGACGTAATTCCACTCGCCGGAAAAGTTCTGCACCTCGCCGGAAAACCGAGCCCTTCACTTCTGAGCCTTACTGAACACCCAGAACTTATACCGAAGCCACTCACATCCATCTCAAGCTCACTGAAGACTCTCTGCCGCAAGACATACGTCGCCGGAAGTTTCTGCTGTCACCGAGTTTCGTCGGAGAAACAGAGGAGTCCAGTCGGTATACCTTACGCTTAATCCTTCATTCTTTTTATTTAATCTCACATGTAATTAACCACCAGACATTAATGAACTTGATTAAATCTTCGAACCGGTCGGACTTCCGATTCTGGTTAGATTCAACGAAGGAGACGAAGTTTCAGTTGTGTATAAGTTTAATTTAAATCAAGATATAACTCGGGTTAGACACACAGTCCAGCGGTGGACTGTGTGCACATTAAACACGCTCACGTCCCGAGTTCGATACATGTCCCACGCATACTCGCCTTAATAAAAATGTTTTTTTTAACCGAACCGAAGTCACTGCGTAAGATGTTAAGTTTAATAAAAACCGGAATAATAACCAAGATAGACACACAGTCCAGTGGTGGACTGTGTGCGCGTTTAAAACACAGGTCACGAGTTCGAGTCCGGACTACCGCACCGATCCGAACAATTATCAAACATTTTATTTAAGACAGAAATGAAAATATTTAGTTTGTATATAAGTATAATAAAAATCAGTTTATTTAACAAGTTAGACACACAGTCCAGCGGTGGACTGTGTGTTAACCTAAACCACAGGTCCCGAGTTCGAGACCTGTGGAGCGCACCGACTCGTTAGATTAAAATCGTTTTTAAAAATAAATGATTTTCTGTTTAATCTAATTAGTATATAAATATAATTAAAAACAGAAATATTTCGGGTTAGACACGTAGCTCAGTTGGTAGAGCTGCGTGCACGCGTACGGGAGGTCTCGGGTTCGAGCCTCACCCAGCGCACACAATTACACATACGAACCGGTCAACAGTCAATGGTCAACGGTCAACGGTCAACGGTCAGAAAAGTCAACATTTTTTTATTATTTTTATTTATTTATTTTAATTAAAAATACTTAAAAATAACATTTTTAAGGTTAGAAAATAGCCTTAAACTCACAAAAATACACCCAACAATCCTACTAAAATTGATTAATAAAACCCGTTTACTTACCGAATCATCATGCCATTATCTAGGTTAATTTCACTCGTGATTGAAACCAACTTCGTGCGCATTCAACATCATCAACCGAACGCACCCAATGTGAGTGAATCTTACAACTCCCTTTTTAATTACACGTTTTGGGGTGTGTCATGTGTCACAAAATTAACTCGTTTATTTAAACTTGTGCCATACCATATTGTGATCTAAACTTAGATTGTATATATTGCTTGTAGTTATGTATTTCATTTTGTCAATTTATATGCAATTCATTCATTAGGCCCATCAGTTCCTCGTGAGAGACGAGTTGAGTAACGCGCGCCTCAAAACAAATCCATTATTGTTAGTGTGTGTATTATTTAGTTTATGTTGTTTGTAGTTATATATTTTATATTGTCAAGTTTATGCAAATCATTCATTAGGCCCATCAGTTCCTCGTGAGAGACGAGTTGAGCAACGCGTGCCTCAAAACGATCCATTATTGTTCATGTGTGCATTATTTAATATTAATTGATTAGTGAATAAGTTTACATCTATTTTTACTCATGTGTGGTTGTGCACTTTATTTTATAATCAATTAAATAAACTTGTTCAAATGTTTTCCATAGGATTCACTCGCCAACTTTTTGTTGATCCAAAAACCATTTTTACACATGATACAGGTGAACAGGATGAAGCAAGGAAAACATAGGAAATGCCTTAGAAGAAAACAATGAAGCCTAGATTGATGTTTAGGTCATGATGCAGTATCCCCTACTTTCAGAAATTTCGTCCCGAAATTTAAGTAGTAGTGGTAACAGGAAAAAGATGTGGGTATTTCTCGCGCATTGAGTCTTCACGTTCCCAAGTAAACTCGGATTGTAATTTCCCATTAAAGTGTATTAATGAATATGAAACGTTAAAATAAATGTCATGAGCTTTGATGATAACCCAATCATGCCCCGATCACCTTTTCCGCTGCGGGTCGGGGTGTGACACATACGCGGTATGTTGGTTAGCTTGCATCAATGCTATTAGCCTATATGATTCACATGCTACATTTATACATGCTGGTTTTGTGAAACGCTTTATTTACTATACTTATGTTAAACCTGTGTACTCACCCTTACATGCTTGTATTGACTTTATTTTAACGTATGTGACAGGTTGATGGATTGTACGCTGGAAATGGATTAGGATACTAGATACCCACCTAATTCATTTATGTTTTTTGTTTTATTGTTTGAGACAGTTGTATTCCATTTTTTACTATTATGTATGAAAATTTTGGTTGCAATTTATGAAACTGGAATTTAATTAATTATTGTCACGAAATAGTATGGAATCTTCTAAGCAATCTCGTCACATAGTGTCACATCCCGACGATTCCGCCATCGGTTGGGGTGTGACACCTCCATCCCAAGGTTGAGAGGCAACTTTCTTTTAGAACTTTATTTTCAAACGAGGGCCCCGATGCCTCATGCAAAAGTCCGTGTCAATCCGACCTCATTTGGACACCTTGCTCGAATCATAAAGGCCTTCTAGACCCACCGGGGCAGCCCCCCGGTGTAACGCCTCGTATTTCCAATATTTATTATTTTTATAAAAATTCGCGCTCGTTTTCTATTTTCTGAGTCGCAACTACAATCGGATCGAAAAACGGTGTAAAAACGGAAACAACGCATTTTTACGTGTTTTTAACGAAACGACAACCGAACGCGATTTTTTTTGATGTCTTACATTTAATTCCCATGTTTAAAACTTAAATAAAATTATACGCTATTTCATAACGTTCGGGCGCAGAAATGGGCTTCAGAATCGCGTTCGGGCCACTCTCAAGCTTTTAAACTCAACCTATCAAACCCTTACCACTTAACCTACCTATTTAAACCTCCCCTAACCCTCATCTTCTTCCTCTAACCAAACCCTAATGCACACCTTCAACACCAGCCGCCACCCCTTCCTCGGCGTTTTTCGGCGACCGGCGCCGTCTCTGGCGGTGCCCTTCTTCTCCGGTTACATCCCTGCGATCTCTTAAACCCGACACACACACACCCGCATATATACTTACAGACAGACAGAGAGAGAGAGAGAGCTGTGAGGAGAGAGAGACGAGATAGAGAGAAGGCAGGTGGTGGTGGTGGCGCGACTATGACGGCTCCGGGGGGGTTTCGATCGATGGCGGCAGCGGCCGTCACCTCCAGCGAGCGACGGTAGTGGTGGGTGATTCAAACGAAAGATAGAGCGACGGCGGTGCGGTGGCGTGGCGACGGAGCAGCATCGCGGCTGCGACGATGCATCGGACCAGCGGCGCGACAACGGCAGCCAGCGAAGCAGCAGCAAGCCGCAGCAACAGAGGAGCGACGGCGGGTCGACGGCAGCGCCCTGGTAAGCGGCGGCAGTCCAGGTCTCCTTCCGACGAGCTTCAACGCTTCGGTTCAAGATGCGTTCGGGTCAGATTTCATGTTCAACAATTCCGATTTCGGTTCAGGCTTGATTCGGATTCGGTTCTGCTTAATCTCAGCTCAGCTTTCAGGTTCACTCTTTCAGGTCCTGGTAATGCTCGGCTCAGTCTCGGTTCAGGTACAGATTTAATATTTAGTTCCGGTTTCAGTCAGCCTCGGGCCTGATGCATCTTGGTTCAGGGCTTCGTCCAGCTCGGGTTCTCGTTTGGTGTTCGGTCAAACCTGGTCAACTGTGGTCAAACAGTCGCGGGTTCGAGACAACATCAGTAAACAACAGTTTCAGTTCGGGTGAACACCGATTTCAGGTTCGAGTCTCTTATTCTATTTTGTTTCCGATTTAGTCAGTTTCGTGTCTCAACTCGACGGTTGTTTTGTCGTTTCAGTTGGCTCGGCTTTCACGACACAAGTTAACTCGGTTCAGTTTAGTGCGACTCGGCTTAGCTTCAGTCAAAAAGTCAAACCTGGTCAACTGTCGGGTCCACGATCTAGAAACGAGGCCCGGTATAGCAATGACGTGTATATTAAATCTTGTTATTCCATATTCATTTATCGTTTTAATTGTGTAACCTAATTTTATATATAATTTGGAAACATAAGTAGGATATGTAAATATATATTTGTATTGTTTTGATAAAATTGTTGAGTTTTGAAAATGTTATCGACAACTAGATTGTCGGGATCATCCAAAACAAGAGGAAACTCTGCCCGTTATCGAAAAAATAAATATACTTATTTACTACACTTCCAGCAATATATATATATTTTCACTTTATGCTTTTCGACAAAACACATTTATTCATTACACCGTTCAACAACATATTTATTTAATATTTATTTCGCCAAAGTATATATCTATTTAACGACAAGATATACTCATATTATTCCTTCCGGCAAAATAAATATATATTATATACTTTTCGAAAATTATACTTCTCTAACGGCAATATATATATATATTACGTGTTTCCGACAAACAATATATATTTATCTATTATTCTTTTCGTTAAAAAAATACATATATGTCTATTATCCCGTTTCGTCAAAATATACATTTATCTATTTTCTTTTAGCCAAACTATATATTTATCTAGTAATCTTTTTCGTCAAAATATACCAATATTTATATACATTTACTTGTTAAACCTTTCGACAAGGGTGTATTTATTCGCTAAACCTTTCGACTAAATATGCTCCACGATTATACTTTTTCGCCAAAAATATATATATTTATTGTATTATTTTGATAACACTTTTATCTTTGACGAATTTAACTTTAGAGTCGTTACACAAATTCCGTGCTAAACATACACGTATCTTCAACTCCGATTCGATTATTCATCCATGTTCGTTGTCATTTAAGGTGGCATTGGTGTCCCCTTTCTCCCACTCATCAACTCGTCGTGGAATTTCCAAAGAAGACTTAGCAATTCTGTGAGTACACTCGACCCACATTTGTTTATATCACTTTTTGGGTGTAACATGTTTCCATATACAAAAATCACAAACACTTAAACTTTGTGAAACGCACAAACAATCCTATACACATGACTACTTGAATCGTATACTTGTTGCTTGTCTGGGGATAAACGTTGTGCTGTGCTTTAGTCATTAACTATTTTTAGCCTTGTTTGACATGCTTAGCGCTATAGGAATTCACGCATCCACCTCCATCGCTTTACACGTGAGGTCATGTTAAAACATCGTGATTGCGTTACGGGTTTGATTATTAGCATTGCATGCCTTGATATTGCTCTTGTATAGATTTAGTTGCCATGAGGATTGTTAAAACTTTATTCGTATACGTATGCTATGCTTAAACTTGTGTACTCGCCTTTGCTTTTGCATTGACTTTATTTTAAAACATGTTACAGGTTGAAGGAGATGACGCTATGAAAACAATATAGCAAGGACTAGATACACACAAATTAGACGTTAGGTTTAATGTCGACGTATCAATTTTGTTATGACTTTGCAAATGTTAGATTGTTCTTTGTTTTGTTACATTGATGTATTTGACAATTCTTATGAAATGAAATATGGTTTAATTAATTATTGTCACTTAATAATGTTGTGAGCAATGAGCAATCTCGTTTTCGTCTCATCCCGATGTTTCCGCCATCGGTTGGGGTGTTACACCCGGCGCGTCACCACCTGTAAACTAAAAACCTTTTTTGGAAACCTCATATTTCATGGGACTGATGCTTCACGCAAAATTTCATGTCACTTTGACATCGTTTGGCACTTTGCTTGAAACCTTGACGATAAAGGGCTTTCGGACCCACCGGCCCGTCACTACCCAACAACCAAAAACCTTTTCCAGAAATCTTATATTTCACTCCCCCCCCATGCCTGTTGAAAAATTTCGTGTCAATCCGACCTCATTCGATATAATGTTTTTATGCTTAGGGTATGTAGCATCATTTCGTATTTCGTAAAAAAACTGGGTTATCTATAATGTTTTTATTCTTTGGATAAAAGGTGTTAGTTTCAGTTTAATATGTCAACAATTAAATATTTTAATTTGTAAAAAAAACTAAATAATAAATAAGCCGAGCCCGAGCTTAAAAAGTTTCTGACGAGCAGAGCTCGAGCTATGAAAATAAAGTTTAAAACGAGCCGAGCTCGAGCTCTGATAAGTTAAAAAGGTATATTAAAATATAAAATTGTTTTGATTAAAATTTTGGTTTAAAATATTATTAAAATAAAGTAAAAGTCAAATGGTCACACATTACCTCTCTGTCTCCTTACCCTCTCCCTCGAGACGCTTATACACAACATCATCAAGTCACATCTTCAGTCTTCACTTTCCCTACCTCCCTCCCTCGAGACCCTTGTCTTTGCAATTCTACACCTCAGGTCAAACACTTTTGACCACCGATCACCGGCCACCATCGGCTATCATCGTCACTACCGGCCACCGCCTCTGTCACTTGCGTCCAACCACCACCCTTTCGCTTTTTTTGCTTGTGCAGGTTTCCGAGCCCAGGTAGTGGGGTCAACACTACCTTCGCCGGTCGCTATTTCTGTTCAGTGTGGTCCGACGTGAAGACCTTCGTTGCAAACAGCAAGACTCAGGCCATTTTGCGAGTTAAAACCACCGGTAAGTTGCCTGAATTATGTGGAGGTTGCAAAGCCGAGGTGTTCGACTGTGGTAGTGGCTTTGGCAACAGGAGGTGATGTGAAAGTGGTCAGAGATGGTGGTTTTAGGTGATGGTCTAGGTAAACATCAAATATAAAAAAAAAATTAAAAAATGGTTGCATGGAAAATTACCATAATGGCCTCATTTTAACATATTTATAGAGTTAAATTAAGGTACAAATAAAGTTAACATACAAAACATACAAACTAAAGGAAAACACAAAAAACGCGATGGCATTTTCATAAATATCTGAACTTCAAAATTACTCTACAGGATCATTTGTAGAGTGATTTTGGTCTTGTAGAGTAATTTTGTAAAATGTTTTTGTAGAGTAATTTTGATAAAAAAAACCCTAACCCCCACCCCTCAGAAACCTAAAAAAAACCTAAACCCCCCTCCCAAACTAAAAGCTAAAAACTAAATCATAAAGCTAAACCCCATAACTAAATGCTAAAAAACCTAAACCCACCATCCCCAAAAACCTAAAAAAACCTAACCCCCCTCCCCCAACCCAAACTAAAAGCTAAAAACTAAACCATAAAGCTATACCCCATAACTAAATGCTAACAAAATTACTCTATAATATCAAAATTACTTTATAGGATCAATTTACAAAATTACTCTACAAAAAATCAAAATTACTCTACAGGATCATTTGTAGAGTAATTTGATAATTACCCTACAAGAACAAAATTACTCTACAAAAACATTTTACAAAATTACTCTACGGATCATTTGTAGAGTAATTTGATAGTTGCTGATAATTACCAAAATGTCATCGCGTGTTTTTCTCTTTTCCTTCAGTTTGTACGTTTAGTAAGTTAAGTTTATTTTTATTTTATCTTTACACTATTTATATATCAACACTCTTTATTTATATATTTCAAAGGAAATTGATCAACACGACACCGTTTAGTAAAAGAGTTGCAGCTAAAAATATCAGCATCCCCTCCTATCATCCATCTTGAGGTTTTAAGCCTGGTGGGCAAAGGTTTATCATCTCTATCAATTTCAATGGCGTTGCTACAGTTTATGTGCTCCGTAACGCCACTGGCACGTGCAGCAAGGTCACGTGCCATCATCGTCTCCTCTTCCCGCACCGCCGTCACTATCCCCACCACCACCGTCGCTAAACCAAAGATTTCTCCACCGGATTCAAACGTGCTTCTGGGTATGTCTGAGGAACAACTTCAACAGCTGGCTCTTGATTTTGGCCAGGTATGGTTATGAAAAATTTAAAAATGTTGTAATTTGATTAATTTTATGACTTGAGTTATGAGTGTTGATATATATATATTTGTTTGAATGAATTTGGGGGTTTAGCAAAGTTATAGAGGCAAGCAGTTTCATCATTTGTTGTACAAGAGAAGAGTTAAAGATGTTCAGGGATTTAATCAGGGTGAGTCCACTTTTCTTCAGGAATAAGATTGGAATTCTATTTGGTGATTAGGGATGTAAACGAACTGAACGTTCAGCGAACAGTTCGTGAACAGTTCTGCGGGAAGTTTGTTTATGTCCATTCGTTTAATAAATGAACGAACACGAACAGGAAATTTCGTTCATTAAGTTATACGAACGAATATGAATAGAGCTTGCGATCGTTCGTTTATGTTCGTGAACGTTCAGTAATGTGTTCATTTATGTTCGTGAACAGTTCACTCGTTTACATATATTTGTGTTCGTTCATTTAAAGGTTTTTATATGTTGTATTTTTGTTTTATTGTTTGTAGTTTTTAAAATTTGAAACCCTTGTTATACTATATGCCTCCCCAAACCCATCCCTCATTTAACTATTTCAATTTCAGTCTGTGTTAAAGTTTGACAAACTTAATTTTGTCTTAATCATGTTTATGATAATTATGTCAACTGTGTTCGGATAATTATGTTAAGTGATTATTTATTTTTTGGTGGATTGTTGGTAATCTTTGTGATGAAAAATGCGGATTTTATTCTAAAATGAATATATTTTGTGTATTCATTTGTGTTCATAACCGTCGTGTGTATTCATTTATTCATGAACAAGGCCTTGTTCGTGTTCGCTCGGTTCATTTACAGCCCTATCGGTGATATATCGGTTATCGGTTCCCTGGTGAGATATCGGTGCAAAATATTGGTCAGAATATTATCGGTACCGTAGGCGATATTAACAGACATTTGATCTATATTTGCCCGATGTATCACCGATTTTCCCGATATTAGTACCTTTCTTTTTAGTGTTTTAAGTCTTAATTGTTAGATGTTAGTGTTTTAAGTCTTAATCACTTCCTACTTGCTAAAATTGCTAGTCTTTTGCAAGTTGCAAAAGGTTAATTTGTTAATGGTACGGGAGTATACTGAATTGTTAGTGTTAAATTGCTATATATAAATTCAGCATGATATTAAAATTAGATATCCCACCGTGATTACCGATATCTCAAATATCGGTCGTTGGCCGATATCCGATTTTTTACCGTATTAACTGCTTGGTTGGAATTTAAGGGCACACACGATGGATCCTTGCCCACATTAATGGGAAAATGTTAGCTTTTATTTATTTTCAATCTAATGTTTGAACATTGTTGTTAAATGTAAAAGTGCCTCTGGCATTCAGAACCGAACTCCAGGAAGCTGGTTGGGTGGTTGGACGATCATCTGTGCATAGTTCTGTTACCGCAACTGACGGCACTATCAAGGTTAATGATCTTTCTGTTCCTTAAACCTTAATCAAACCTAAATTTCATTTGATTGCATCTAAATCGCTTCACTGTTCGATCCACACTTCAGTTGCTGATAAAACTGGAAGATAATCGACTGGTGGAAACCGTTGGCATACCGGTAACAGATGATAAAGGCTCGGTTCGCCTCACAGCTTGTGTTTCATCACAGGTGATCTTTCTTTTCTTCCAAACAATAACTAACCCGTTTCCATTTTTTACGGTTCTTGTTAATTAAAAAGATATATATTGATTTGATTTCTCAGGTCGGCTGCCCATTACGGTGCTCATTTTGTGCTACTGGAAAAGGCGGTTTCGCCAGAAACCTTAAAGCGCACGAGATTGTGGAGCAGGTTTCAAAAAGCAACGAAGCAAATGAATTTTTTTACGATGATGATAATTATATCGTATATGATTTTTGATTTACTGTTTTATGTGTAGGTGTTGGCGATAGAGGAGGTGTTTAACAATAGGGTTACGAATGTGGTATTCATGGGAATGGGTGAACCGATGTTGAACCTGAAAGAAGTTCTTGCTGCTCACCGTTGCTTGAACAAGGTTCGCTTTAAACATTATCACTTGCATAATTATTTTCCCTTTTCTATTGAATCTATTCTTCAAAAGAGTTTTTTATAATAATTCTTCCCTTTTATGTTTATTTATATTTTTAAGGTAAAAATGATGTTAGGCCAATGGCAAAGCTTGATATTTCCGACCGGGGGTCGAAAACGTATATACCCAAAAATTTCTATAAAAGCAGGGGGTCAAAAACGTATATACCCAAAAAATTCTATACAAAAACTACATACTCTCCACTACTGAGCTAAATGTTCGGGGGTCGGCCGCCCCCTCCCGCCCCCACTATGCTGCGCCAGTGTGTTAGGCCATGAGCCCCTATGAATTCATAGTTACTTTTAACCTGATCATGTCGTATTAACGAATGTGTGTTGTGTTTTGGATTGAAGGATGTACAAATAGGACAAAGGATGATGACCATTTCTACTGTCGGAGTCCCAAACACTATCAAGAAGCTAGCTTCTCACAAACTTCAGTCTACGTTGGCTCTTAGGTATGCACCATACTCTCATCGTCTCATTTGTTGACATTTTGACTCTTGGTTTAAAAAAGCGCGCCTAAGCGTGAGGTGACCTCAAGCGCAAAGAGTTGCGCTTTGAGTGACATAAGGCCATTATCTCACATGAAGCGCACGTGAGGCATTTTTTAGCAAAATGTGGTACAACAGGCTTTCTAGGCTGTACATGTAGGTATTTTACATTTTAAAAAATATATAAAGCTTATTTATAGCTAAATTTTGGGTAGGGGATGCTAGAAACCTATGAGATATATAAAAATATTATATAATCACTTTGCGCCTCGCGTACGAAAAGCTCACCGCTTTTGCGCACTTTGAGCCTCGGTTTTAGACCTTGACACCTCATTGCGTTTCTTGCTTTTTATAACCAAGTTTTGACTTCTCAGTTCGAATATTTTTTTCAACTTAAAGAGCTATATCGGGCAATGGATTTTGGATTATATGACTTTTCTGAAAAATATATGGTGTCAGTATTGGAAATTCTCGTAGAAATACTATATTAAATAAGAGTCATCAAGTTTGTAATCGATAAGTTGGATTTGACTTAAAAAGTCAACATATTGACTTTAAATATTTATGTACTTCAGCCTTCACGCTCCGAATCAGAAACTGCGGGAAAAGATTGTGCCGAGTGCGAAAGCGTACCCTCTGGAGGCGATAATGAAGGACTGTAGGGACTATTTCCATGAAACTAGTAGACGGGTATCCTTTGAGTACACGCTATTAGGTACGTGTTCACTTATGCTGTCAAAAAAATATTTTTAAGATGAAACTAAGTCAACCTGTTTTGACAGCTGGAGTCAATGATGACGTGGAGCATGCAAAAGAACTTGCAGAGTTACTTCATCAATGGGGACCTGGATATCATGTCAACCTCATCCCGTTTAATCCAATAGATGGCACCGAGTATAAGCGTCCTTACAGAAAAGCGGTACACATTTCTTAACTTTTTTTATCGTCTCGTATCTCCTTTAAAGTAAAGAATTTAGTTTGAAGAACTTCTGGTTTAATTATAAACTATACGTGCAGATCAATATGTTTCAATCTATGTTAGAATCCCGTAAAATAACCGTTAGCGTACGCCAAACACGAGGGTTAGATGCAAGTGCGGCTTGTGGGCAGCTAAGAAACGAATTCCAGAAAGTTCCATTGGCCGCACCCTCCAATGATGACATCCAACCTGAACCAGAACTTGAGCCAGAACCAGAGGCTGCGGTTGCTTGCTAATAAATTACAACAGTTTCAGGCAGTTATTGGCTCTGCTCAGTTTTTCGTAATGTATACCCACATATACTTTCATGGCTCGTATAACCGATCAAAGGGTACCACCGGTTTCGGTAGGTGGGTTAGTTAGGGTCTTCCTGCTTGAACAAGAAGCGCAGGGTGAGTGGGAGTTAAGCCCGGATCTGGTATGGTGATTAGTGATCAATATGCAAATAGGAAGTACTCGAGTCGTATTAGGGTGTCACTTGTTTTTAGTAGTTACTTGTTTTGTTGCTAATTTGTGTGCCCTTTTGTCATTGTACTTAAGTTTTGTTTTATTATATAATGTCCAAACATAAATTATCTATTTATGATTTTCCTACAACTAGACAAAAGTTATACGGTGGCGAGGTCCTTTTTACAAAATATGATAAATTTGTTTGTTGTTTATTAAACCAGTATGGTTTTGGCGAGTGGCTTTACTATTGGTGAGATTCTAGTGGGTATTATTGTCGATTTTGTTAGAAAACCGGTGTTGATTATATTGGTATAAGAATAAGTGGTGATGATTGTTTAGACGTTTCGTAAAAGGTACATTTTGTAAAGGCTATGGGCATGGAATAATTATGTGTGAATGTATCATAATGACCTTATGTGGAATGATTATAGTGACCTTTATTTCTGGTACGTTTTTTTAATCTAATAGGGGCCATTTACATGGTCACTGTAAATATTTATTTTGATTTTAAAAATCTAAATATATATGTTAATTAAGATAAGCGGGTCATCTATGGTGAACAGGATGCTAGTCCTTTGAGTACGGTAGCCTTCATTCCATGCCGTGGACCTCCTACCAAGCATCAACGTCCAATTTAACCTGATATGCATGCTAGAAAGTTAGTTACGCTTACTGAGTCCTACTTTTAATAAAAAAACAAGGAGTTAACAGTTAAAATAAACGTTCCGTAATTGTTATCAAACCACATTTTCACAACAAACATGCACGTCAACTTCAATCATAAATAAAAATCAATTCGTGAAACAAACTTCAACGTTAACTACTTGGCACAGGGCCAAACACGCTTATACTGATATAAGACTCCGTCCATAGCTGCTATGTCGCCGCACTGATCATTTAAAAGAGTTTAACCATTTAAGATAGCATGCATATCAGCCCATAATAATAATAATAATAACTGTAAAAGTGTGCATCTAGAACTCACCAGGGAGTGTGAACTTCTTATGCTGTTTAAATGTATGATCTGACTCTTGGACTCTTAGACTCTCAGTCAACTCAAACTCAGCTGGTGAAAGATACACATATAGTTCATCAACCTGGTGCTCTCAAAACTCGCAAAGTAAGGCTTCGCGCCCTCCTATGGAACACGTTGCACTAACTCTTTGAAAATCCAGTTTGCTATCTGTCGTAGCCTTGGCATATTGCAATTTTCAAGCATAAATCCGCTTGCAAGGTTGTAACTTGGTAGTTCAATACCTCCTGTGACCAAGAACATTGATGAACACATTTGATGAGAAAAGGGTTTGGGTGTTAAAATGTACCTTAGATGCATGACCCGAGAGTTATCAGTATTTATCAAATCTGTTCCTATCTAACGGAACACTATTGGATCAAATGACAAAGGCATTGTTGAGAAAAAGATGGCTTAATAGTTTAGACGATCTTTTGGGAGAACGCTTTAAAACTCACTTCGTCGTCTGGTAAAAACATCAAGTCATACATTATTCACTTTCACTTGAGGATGAAGTACTTGTAGCATATTACAAGAGGAAGATATTAAAAGTGAGTGTACCTTTATAACTTGTGCCATTAGCAATGAAAGGATGATTACGTGAATATGTTTTGTACCGCATATATCACATGTTATCTAGGATATATTCTCCTGTTGTTATTTGAAAAGCAGAGAGATCTCCACCAATAATATGATTCCATGATTTGTAATAACTCAACACATCTTCTACCTCATTGTTTTTATCATTATACACAAGGCTCATCCCACAATTTTTTGTAAGTTGCTCATCATTATGGTAATCTGTTCTCTGTGCAACATCAATCGTAATTTGGTCACCACATTCCATCTCATTCGGCTCAAACATCCAATGGCTTAGAATAGTTAAACACTTTCCACCTAACTTTACAACAACGATATAATGTTCATAAATCTAGGTGTGGTTTTTTGTAATGTTACTTATTTTAATTGGGTTTTCTTTGCATTGTGTTAAAGATCAAGTCATTGTGTCTTTTAACTGGGTTTTGATCATTACATTTTAGTAGCGTTTTTATATATTGTGTTATTATCAAAACGTATAACACAGTGGTAATTTAGGTTCTGTCCACTACATTTTATTAGAGCCTATAACACAATGTATGACTGTTTTGGTCAAAAATTACCGAAGCAATTTAGCGATCAGATTAGTTTTGTGAGGTAGTGTGCTATGTAGACTAGATAAAAATGTGTTAACTTGATTAAAAATATAAGCAGTTTCGGGATATAGTTCCAGGATATAGAACTATATCAATTCGTAAAAACAATGCAATAAAGTAAAGGTTGACACGTGATATACGAGGAAAGCCCTTGATCAATCTAGATCGCCGGCATAAAACCTCGGGAGCTGACAATAGCCGGTTGCCTTGTTCTTCTTATTGAACAAACAGCAGGATACAACTTCGGGATACTGCTTGGATCAGCTCTAAGTGTTACAATGTTCGAACAATGTGAGTGTTTTCGAGTGTTGCTGTAACCAGAAAGTGAAAGAGTGCGAGATATTGTGTCCCTACTGCTGATCCAAGTGCCCTTTAAATAGTAAACAAGACTAACTAACTATCCTACATTTTAGGGATCCTTCGCATATTCCCTCTTAACCATTGTAGACCCTTTCTTCCGGCCTCCAACGTCTTTCTTTCAACCGTCATGACCGAGTCTTCAGGAGGACCAAGCCCTGTGAACGTTGGTACCTTGCATCCAAAGAAAATCGTTAGTAACGAGTAGGATACTCCCGCAGGATGTTACCAATATCCTGGTTCAATATCCTGGTCACTGTAATCAATATGTAGGGTCAAGATATATCCTCAGGATACGAGTCAGAAAATTCCACCCCTAACAATTGTCCCCAAAAATATATCTATTGGGATTCTCTAATCCAAACGAATATATTTTTCTTTCTTTGTGCCACTTGATGCTTCTTAATGAGATATAGACGTTGATGCGACATGGTGCAACTTCCCAAGCTATTTTCACTCCATGCCTATCTATATTGCTCATATATCTTCTCACTTCTTGTTTGATGGTCAGCCATTCTTCTCAGAATTTCCAGGTATACTTTCTTTCTCTGTCTTATCTCTTTCTTCTGCCATGGCCAACCAACTCGCTCTCACACCGGCGATTCTGCCCCGATGTTCATCGAGCAAAACCTGCTCAAAGAGCCAACGAAGGAGGTCTGCTCTTTCGATAATGCCGACATTGCCGCTCTAAGAGCCTCCGGCGCCTTCCCCGCCGGAGCAATTATTCGTCCGTTCGATCGGAGCCTCCGATCAGATGTATCTTCTACTGAATGACTCTGTTTCTTGTACTACCCTTTTTCTATCGGACTTTGATACCCCTTTTCGGACTTCATCATGCGTTTCTTCTATCTCACTCGTCTCAGTTTTGCCCAAACCATGCCTATGGTTTGGAGGGTGCTAGCGGTGTTGGATCGGATCAAAACTCATCATATTCATGAGCTATGTGTTGAAGACATAGCCATAGCTTACCGTCTGCGATCCCACGGTTCCAGCCGCTTCTTACTTTTTTCCACCTCCAAACACCCTCTCATTCTTAAGGCAACCAAAAAACGAGGATGAGTGGAAACGAAAGTTCTTTTTCCTTAAAAGAGACTCCATTGAGCACGATGTCGATTTTCCTGTGAAATGGGAAACTACTGGTAGGATTTAGGGTTTTGGGAATATCCCCAAACGTATCCTGATCTTACATCCTGAACCGACATCTTTATTTCTTTTTGTTGCAGTGAATCTCAAGGAACGGGCCCCCCCCATCCGCAGAATCGGAAGAAAGAATCAACACCATCTACCAGCTGCTAGAAAGCGAGAGAAGTTTTTCTGTACTCTCCACAAGTTTAAGCCAACATTCAAGCTCCAAGATGTCTGGTAAGGATACCTATATTACATATTCCTACATATGTTCAATCAATTAAGCTATAAAAGTATATAAGAGTTGAGAGTTTCCCCTTTTGTGCAGACTCAGCCAAGGTCCCTGTAGTGTTCGACCTCGAAGAACTTGACAGCTACTCCGGACCTGCTCCGGTGAAGGTAGAGCCAAGTTCCAAACCTTCCACCACGTCTAAGCCGACTGTCAGTTCCAAGCCTACAGTCACCCCCAAGCCTTCCTTAGCAACTAAGGCTCGTGTCTCCGGCTCCCGCAAGAGGAAAGAGACCGACTCCCTAGCCACTTCTGCCGAGGCCTTTTCTTACGAGAACCAGGGGTTCTTTGAGTCCAGTGGCTTGATGACTTCTTTCCTTAATCAGGTAAATATCCTTATCCTGTATCCTGCACATATATGTTGAACAGATATCCTGATTAAGTTATGTTGATACCTGCGTTTCTAATTGTAGGGTCTTGGCCGCCTGACAAGTCTCTACGAGGAAGCCTGTGGGACCGCTAAGATGCTGGAGGCCCAACTGAAGAAGGCTGAGATCACCATTGTGGATCAAGGGAAGATAGCCGCCGCCAAGTCTCAGCATTACGAGGACAAATACAAGGCTGTGACTCAGGAAGCTAAAGCCGCCATCCAAAAGGCTAATCAGGATGCCCAGGCCAAAGTGGATGCAGCTCAACTTCAGCATGAGCAGGATATGCACTCCTATCGGGAAGGCCTCAAAGGTTCTGTTGTCATTTCCCTCCTCCAAGCCAGACTGAAGATGGCGTATGAAGCCAGAGTTGCGGGCTTCGAATGCCCTGCCTGGAATATCGACGCTTGGGAGGCGAAGCTAAAGGACCTAGGAGGTAAACCTGTGGAGTGCCCTGCCAAACCTGTGGTCGAGGAGCCTTCGAAAGCGGTAAAGGCTCCCAAGGATTCTGAGGCTGGTGCTGGTGGTCAAGGTGCTGATGCTGGTGGTGAGGATGTGGTTGATGATGTTGCCAAGGATGATGCTGAAGGTGTTGCATAGGGGTGTGAATTTCTGACACGACCCGGAAATCCGACACGAACCTAACACGAAATTCGCGGGTTTAGGTTTCGTCTAAACGGGGTCGGGTTAGTTTCGGGTTGAACACGCGAACCCGTTTAGGTTTACGGGTCAGGTTCGGGTCAACCTGGTCGGGTTGGCGGGTTGACCCGTTTAACACATTTATACTATATTATATTTTTTTACAATATATTTTATCTCATAAATTAAATGGGGCGTGTATTTTATGCTATGATTATAACTTAAAAGGAGAAATTAACATAGCTTTTATAATTTAAATATGATATTATTATATACATTTGTGTTTTTTAAGTAATTTTTAATTTTAATATATTAGTTTTAGAAAAAAAAATTAAAAAATTCCGGTTAAACGGGTCGTGTTCGGGTCAACCCACAAAACTTCGGGTCGTGTTCGGGTTCATATATATGATACGATTTTCGGGTTTGGGTCGGGTTCGGGTTCGTGTAAAATTTTCGGGTTCGGGTCGGGTTAAACCCGCCAACCCGCGAACACGACCCGTTTAGCACCCCTAGTGTTGCAGCATAATGGCAGTGAAGTGGGCGATGATGGATATTTGATGCCTAGGCCGGAGCCTACTTTTTTTAAATTTGATGGTCTGTAATCCCAAACAATTTTACTTTTCCTACACTTGAACAGTTTATATTTCCTGCACTTTAAACATTAGTACTTTGTGATAACTAGAGGTGGAGGGATCCTGAGTTTCAGGACGAAGCCCTAGTCATCAATGTTCATATGCTTTAGTACTTATCACACTCCTTGGTGGATGGTTCTTGGTTTAAGACGAAACCAGGAGTGTGACATTTTGGTTTGCTAATAATAGACCAACCTTTTGACCTTATCAGTTGTAGTTATATTTACATTCTGAAAGACATGTTTTAAATATCCTGATAATGATCATCCTGGTCAGGATACTGATGAAATGTTTAATATTTTTATCATCCTTAATCATTTTGATTAAAGATGATCTTATGAAAGAACTTAGATTATTTAGATAAGGCTTTCAAAACTTGAAAAATAAAAAACCATACCAGAAACACTTAGGTGATAATTTCCAACTTCAATCTTCAAACCGTTTGCAATGTCCCCGGCATGGATGTCCCCTGTCTGTGCAGGATATTGCGTCAGTGCATGACATACCTGAGTGTTTCTCACTTAGTGATTAAACTTTGTAGCTTTTTCTTCGCAAAAGAATGTGTGTTAACACAATCATAATATGTCATATCTCTGGATCTTGTCAAAAACTATAGTTTACTGGGGATAAACCCTTAGTATCCTAGGGATAAACCCTTAGTATCCTGGGAATAAACCCTTGTTTTCGTGCGCTACAGGCAGGAGTGTATAAACTCCAAGACTTAGAAAGGTGAAAACCTTTAAACCTTAGAGAGTATGAAAATACCCTTTCGCGAGAGAGGGTGATCAATCCTCATATACATTAAGGATCCAGGGTATAGCCAATAATAACAAAATTGTCAGTCACTATTACATGAACTGGTCCCGCTATCTTAAACTATACCCGGATACTTGCGCTCCAGGCGGGGTGTTTAAACCCAATTCGGGAGAAAGGTGAATACCTTTAAACCTGTGAAGGGGTCTGAATCCCTTAATCGTGAGAAAGGGGGCCAATCCTCAAGTTTTTCGATCCGTCTTGAGTACATATCTTGGAGTAATCCTTTAAACTAAGGTGGGTGTTAGGTTAGCTAACACCCCTCCGATGCTTAAGTCAGTATTGGGTTTCAAAGAATATTAAATTAAACATATTTAAAAGAGATAGAATTCATACCATCCTGAGTCAGAAAGTAAATCCCAAACTCACTTGAAATAAGCCTTAAGATGTACAGCATTCCAGGATCTTGGTATCATATCTCCCTTCATGGTTTTAAGCCGGTATGCTCATTTTCCTGATTCCGACTCAATTTCGTATGGTCCTTCCCATCTTGGAGCCAACTTCCCATCAGCAGGATTAGTCGTATTCTGAAACGCTTTTCTGAATACCCAATCTCCAACTTGGAATCTCCTAGTTCTTAAATTCTTGTTGTATGACTTTGCTATCCTTTGTTGATATGCCGCCATCCTTAGCTTTGCTACATCTCTAGTTTCATCAATAGTATCCAGTTCTTGACATAGGGTCTCAGGATTCGCTTCAGGATCTCGTAGGCTTGACATAGCTGTGGGTATCACCATTTCTGTTGGAATCACTGCTTCTGCCCCAAATACCAAAAAAATAGGGTTTGCCCAGTAGCATTCTTCACAGTTGTTCTATCAGCCCATAGGACAAATGGTAATTCTTCTGCCCATTTTTCTTTCTTAGCACCTAATCTCTTCTTCAAGTTATTGACAATTATCTTGTTCGAGGATTCTGCCTGTCCATTAGCTTGAGGATACACCGGTGTTGACGTGATCATCTTAATTCCCCAACTTTTGCAAAAATCAGTAGTCCTTTTGCTAATAAATTGGTAACCATTGTC
This sequence comes from Scalesia atractyloides, assembly GCA_947069175.1. Classification (NCBI taxonomy): domain Eukaryota; kingdom Viridiplantae; phylum Streptophyta; class Magnoliopsida; order Asterales; family Asteraceae; genus Scalesia; species Scalesia atractyloides. The sequence goes on along the minus strand of CAMTDV010001633.1, from coordinate 79,387,759 downwards.
GCAGATTATCTCGGCCGTATCCCAAACCTTGTCAGGATATTCCTCTTGATAAAAGACACCACTTCCTGATCCCTAACTTGGACAAATGCTTCTGCTTCAACCCACTTGGAGAAATAATCTATCATTGCTAGCATGAAAACCTTTCCTCCAGGAGCCTTTGTGAGTTTTCCCACTATATCCATCCCCCACTTCATAAATGGCCAAGGAGATATGATAGGATATAATGGTTCTGCAGGCTGATGTAGTATATTGCTATGTCTCTGACATGCATCACATCTTCGAGCATATTCCACAGCGTCGTTCCTCATGGTCGGCCAGTAGTATCCTGTTCTCAATACCTTAGAGAATAAAGATCTGCCCCTAGTATGGTTGCCACAATCTCCTTCGTGTATATCCTGAAGTATCTCCTTGGTTTCAGGATCTTCCAAGCACCTCAGATATGGACCTGCAAGGGATTTCTTATACAAAACATCATTTATTATAGTAAAGCGGGATACCTTCATTCTGAAAGCCTTGGGATTTTCGTCCTTTGGGACATCTCCTTTTTCAAGGTACTTCACAATTGGAGTCATCCAGGATTCAGGATCCTTATCAGGATATGCTTCACCAGGATCCTGAACAGTTGTTACCTCCTTATCCTGAAACTTCAAGAGTTCTGTCGCAGGATACAGGATATGTAATATTGGTATCTGAGTTCCTTCCGGTATCCTGACAGTAGATCCTAGATTTGCTAGAGCGTCGGCCTCAGCATTTTCCTCTCTTGGTACCTGTTCAAGTGTAAAATTTTCGAAGTATCCTGCTAATTTTTTAACAATTTCAAGATATTCGGCTAACTTTTCACCTTTGACTGTATAAGATCCATTGAAATGGTTAGTAATCAATAGGGAGTCAACATACACTTTCAAACACTTAACGTTCATACTCTTAGCCAATTCTAATCCTGCTATCAGGGCTTCATATTCTGCTTCATTATTAGTAGCAGGAAATTCACATCTAATAGCCTGGGGTAATATGTCCCCCTGTGGCAATTTTAGTAGTATTCCTAATCCTACACCCCTTATATTAGATGCACCATCAGTACACAATATCCAACATCCTAAATCCTCACCTAGTTGTTGTACTTCTAGGTCAGCTTCATTTTGAATATCACTACTAAAATCTGCCACAAAGTATGCTAGGGCCTGAGACTTTATAGCATTTCTAGGTTCATATACTAGATCATAAGCACTTAGTTTAACAAACCATTTAGCCATTCTACCAGACATTTCGGGTTTCCTAAGCACATTTTTAACAGGGTAATTGGTTTTAACATGAATCCTATGTGTTTCAAAGTAATGTCTAAGTTTAGTTGATGCCATGACTAGAGTTAATATTAGTTTTTCTAAATGTGAGTATCTGGTTTCAGCATCTAAGAAGCTTTTACTAACATAATAAACAGGATATTGCTGACCTTCGTGATCCTTTACCAAAACAGCACTTACTGCATTCCCTGATACTGCAAGATATCGGGATAAGGGTTCACCACATATCCTAGAAATTTTCATGCCCCTACTCCGAAGTGACACGTAGCAGGATTCAGCTTCATATTATACTGGTCCAGGATATTGAAAGCACATTCAAGATCCTGAAGATGATCCTCAGCTTTCTTGGATTTTACCACCATATCGTCAATATACACCTCCATTGTGTCCCCCAGTTTGTCTTTGAACATCATATTGACTAACCTTTGGTATGTTGCACCTGCATTTTTTAAACCAAAAGGCATGGCAGTATAACAGTATATACCTGTAGGTGTCATTAATGTTGTATCTTCCTGATCAGATGGCTCCACTGGATCTGTTGAAATCCTGAAGATGCATCCATAAAGGTCAGCATTTCATGGCCGACAGTCGCATCTACCATCGAATCTATGTGAGGTAATGGGAATGGATCTTTAGGACAGGCTTTATTGAGGTCTGTGTAGTCTACACAAACTCTCCATTTTCCATTCTTCTTTTGAAACACTACTACGTTTGCTAGCCACTTAGGGAACTTGACTTCCCTAATCATCCTAGACTTCAATAATCTTTCAACCTCCTTTTGTATAATCGCATTTCTTTCAGGAGCAAATTTCCTCCTCTTTTGCTGAATTGGCTTGAAAGACCTGTCAATTCCAAGTTTATGAGTTATAATATCTTTCGATATACATGTCATGTCCTCATGTTTCCATGAAAACGTGAACATCCTGCGTTTCAAAAAGTTAATAAGTTGACTCTCAATATCCTGAGGGATGGTTGTCCCTACAAGCACCGAGATATCCGGATTATCCTGATCCAGGATAACTCTTTTAACATCCTGCTCAGAAGTTTCCACAATATCCTGGGCTTGTATCTTTAATTGCTATCCTGCCCTGGATTTTGTTGACGCCTTCATCGAGGAGGAATAGCATTCCTTTGCTTCTTGCTGGTCGCTTTCCACCTTGACTACCCCCCAAGGAGTAGGAATCTTGACACATTGATGATAAGTGGAAGGCACGACTTTCATATCATGAATCCATGGCCTGCCTAATATAATATTGTAGCAGGATAATGAATCCATGGCCTGCCTAATATAATATTGTAGCAGGATAATGAATCCATGACACAAAATCGCTGCATAGAATTTACTCGCTCAACGTAGACAGGTAGCTTTATCTCTCCAACAGTGTTCTTTGCTTCTCCACTGAACCCTACAAGCACGGTGGATTTCAAGGTTATCTCCATTTCTGGGATGTTCATCCTTTTCAGGGTTTCTAACTGGATGATGTTGACCGAGCTCCCGTTGTCCACCAATATCCTGCGTACAAAATGGTTAGCGATATATAAGGTAATAACCAAACCATCATGGTGAGGATCCTGAATGTTATCCCGGTCGTCACTATCGAATGTTATGACTTTGTCATTCGTAAGCATCGTCATCCTCGTTGGCTTATCCCCTCTTTCTGCCTTTGCCTCTTTGGCATGCCTTTTAGCGGCAGAATAAGAGGTCCCACATATATCGGATCCTCCGGATATGAAATTGATTATTTTGGCATCTGAGGGAGGCGATGCTGCTCGTTCAGGATCCTTGTCAGTATCCTGTCCCTTATTCTTCTTCCTGCCGATAAGACTTTCAAGTAGCCTTTGCTTAGGAGATAGCTTATCTCTTTTCTCAGGGTTATGCAATCTTCCGTTACATGTCCAAAATCTTCATGGAAAGCGCACCACTTGGATTTATCCTTCCAATCAGCCTTTTGTTGGTTCTTCCTAGGCCACCTTGCTTTATCTCCTAAACCCTGCATGGTATATATTAGTTTAGGAGTATTTACAGAAAAACAATACTCAGATAACTCAGGATACTCCTCAGGATCTTCGTCCTCAACAACATTCACTTTTTTGTTGTCATTCCTGCCATATGGCTTAGAGCGATATGGCTTGTACGAGGATTCTGACTTCCTGTTAGTTGATTCATATGTTGAGGATGAATTCATCTTCTCTTGCTTTTCTTGTCATCTTCAAGCCTGATATATCTTAGGGCCCTGTTTCGAGCTTCATCCAGATTCCTGCAAGGATTCATCACAAGATCTTGATAAAATTGGGAATCCTTCTGTAATCCCATCTTGAATGCTTGTACCGCCGTAGCAATATCAAGGTTTGGGATATCCAAGGATTCTTTACTAATTTGTTCACGTAATCCCTAAGGGATTCTTGAGGTCCCTGTGTTAACCTGTAGAGGTCACTTGTTAGTTTTTCAAAGCTTCTACTACAAGAAAATTGACTGTTAAACAAATTAACCAAATGAGCAAATTATGTAATTGAATGAGGTGGAACGATTAAGAGCCACTTCAAGGCTGATCCTGTCAGAGTAGAGCCAAAGCCCTTGCAAAGACATGCTTCTTTAAGATCCGGTGGAATAGAATTCACTTCCATCCTCTCCCTATACTGGACAATATGCTCTTCAGGATCCGTTGTCCCATCATAAAGCTTCATGTTGGGAGTTTGGAATCTCTTTGGGATTTCAGCATCACAAATGTGGCGAACGAAGCGGGATACGTTGTGACTATCCTAGGACACTTTCGGTATAGGCTGCACTACCCCAGGTACACTTGATATCATATCCTTCAACTTCTGAAGCTCTCTAGAGAGTGCTGAGGTTACACTTGTATCCTGCGAAGATCCAACATTGTTAGTAGCAAAAGTATTAACATTATTAGATAAGTTACCAGCCTGTTGATTCTGGCCATATCCTGGAACATATCCTGGATCCCTGACAGTTGACATCTTGACCGATGAGGGGATCTCTGGGATATTGCTCTGGAGTGACTCGGTATAATGTTGCCCTAATTATCCTCAGTGTATACTGCCGAACTAAAGTTCAGCATCCTGGGTTGCAAAGGAGTGACAATATCCTCAGCAGGTTTCCTGGGGTTGGATTTTAAAAGTTGTATTTCTCTTATCAGCATCTGGTTAGTTTCCTGTTGTTGCTTCATTTGACCCTGTATACTACCAAACAAAGACAAAATTTCGTCGTTAGAAGCAAAAACAGGAGTTCTCCCTGAAACTCCGGATATGGAGATATTTTGAGCAGTAGTTGTGTCTCGAGCTGCTTGGCTTTCATTCCTCCTTTGGGAAGTCTGGGCAGGTGGAGGTGGAAGAGGTAACGAACCAGTTACAGCAGAGGTTGGTGTGGGCACCGAAGAAGAACTCAAACCTGACTGAGAAGCCATCAAAAATAACCTCGCGAAAAGATTAGAGAATAAAAAACCGATTAGTGATTTTAGAAAACTTTTGATTAGAAATAGCACCACTTGCCCCACGGTGGGCGGCAAATTGTTTTGGTCAAAAATTACCGAAGCAATTTAGTGATCGAATTAGTTTTGTGAGGTAGTGTAACATTCGTCGAAAAACGGGTTTTCCAAACCCGCTTCGTTTATTAATCAAATATTCAGTTATGATTTTCGTTGCGTATTTAATGTTCATATTAATTTTAAACAATAAATAACTAATAAACATTGTTAGAATTTTAAACCATAATTAATAAATAATAAAAAAATAAGTGAATAAAAAATAAATAGGGCTGCCGGGTTTCGAACCCGGGTCAGCCGCTCCAACAAACACACAACACACCACTCCGCCACACACTTTACTTTGGAATAATACAGAAATAAATAAAACTTAAAGTAAACCCGGATTCAAAACAGAAAATCACCGCACGCTCAGAAATCGCAATCACCGGAAAATCCGGCAATCCGCGATTTTGGCCAAATCAGTCTTGACTAAAACGCTCAAATTGATGTCGACGTCGGTTATAACCGTTGCCGGCAATCAATTTCCGTTATAACCGACGGAAATCTTAACTCGCGGACCTTGACTCAATTCAGCCTGTTTTCACTATAAATACCCTCTTGAACACTCTGAGAATCTTTTCGCTCAGAACCACGATCGTCTCCGAAGCTTAATTCATCTCAAAACACGTCGCCGGAGATATTTTACAGTCGCCGGACTTTCACCGGAAAACCGAGACTTATTTCAAATCGGTAAAATTCTCGACTCTTTTATTTGTAATCCATTATTAGACATATATTAACTTCAATCCTTCAAACAGAATCTGTCCCAGACTACGCTGCCGGGAAATCCCACACTCGCCGGAATTTCACTGAAACATCAAAGTCTCACTGTCGATCGGTATAATCATCTAAAAACTCTTGATATCTCTTACTCAGTAACTTAATTTCATAACACAAGAAACAAAACTGTCAAACATTTCACTCAGCCCAGAGTCACAAATCAGAGCCGACGACTCCTGCCGGAAATCTGAAGTAAACGCACTGTTTTGGTACATTCTGTTCTTTAATCTCGTTAACTATTACTTTCCAACCAATTATAAGTTTTGATAATCGAATTAAACAAAACAGTCGGATCTCACTGATCTGAGTTTTTGTAAACGAAGAAGATGAAGTCGAGAATGAGTATAAGTATAATTAAAATCATATATTCAAACGGGTTAGACACACAGTCCAGCGGTGGACTGTGTGCGCAAACAACACACACGTCACGAGTTCGAATCGCACAACGTACCGACTTTCAGAAATAAAACTAATATTTTTAGAACTGAATCAGAACAAGTCACAGTATGTTTATAAGAGTAATAAAATCCGTGAGTTAAACAGATTAGACACACAGCCCAACTGGTTGGGCTGTGCGGATACGAACCGAAGGACCCGAGTTCGACTCCGGGTCCCTGCAACCGGTTCGGCTATATAAATCTTTTTTAATAAAAAACCAAATAAATTTAAACTTAATTAGTATATAAATATAATTAAAACAGAGAATATTTCGGGTTAGACACGTAGCTCAGTTGGTAGAGCTGCGTGCACGCGTACGAGAGGTCCCGGGTTCGAACCTCACTCAGTGCACAATTAACCACAGTCCGACCGGTCAACGGTCAACGGTCAAAAAGTCAAAATTTTTATTTCTTTTTATTTATTTATTTAATTTAAAAATCAATTAAAAATACTTAAAAATAATATTTTTAAAGTTAGAAAATGTCCTTAAACTCACAAAAATAAATCTAAAAATCCTATTAAGATTATGAATTAAAAGTATTAATCTCAAATAAAATCCATTTATTTACCGAACCATTTCGTTATTATTTTAGGTTAGTTTTCCTCGTCGATCAAATCCCAAAACTCGTGCGCATCCAACGTCATCAAAGAACGCACCCAATGTGAGTGAATCTCTACAAATTCCCCGTTTTAATCACATTTTTGGGTGTATCATGTGTCGTTTAATTCCTTATTATATTTAAACACTTGTGCATACATCATATCCGTGATCAAATGTGTATGTATCAATTGTTGTGTGAGTTAAGTTTAGATTGAAGTTATCATTTTCAGTACATGCATTTCATTAGGCCCATCAGATCCCCGTGGGATACGGGTTGAGTAACAGGTGCCTCATTCGATCGGCTCCGTTTGATTGAGCCTTGATCTCACATACATCATCATTCATGTCATTCGATCGCTCCGTTTGATTGAGCCTTGATCTCACATACATCATCATTCATGTCATTCGATCGGCTCCATTTGATTGAGCCTTGATCTCAAATACATCATCATTTATGTCATTTACTCATCCAATGTGGTTTGTGTTTTGTTATATACATATGTTTGCTCACATGTGATTATTGCACAACTTTTCAATATTAAACACAACAAGAAAATTAATAACAATGTTTTATCAAGGTTCACTCGCCAACTTTTATTGACCCAAAATATCCCTCATTTTACACATGATACAGGTGATCCAGTTGAGGCAAGAAACACATAGGAAGGCCTAGAAGAATAAATCAGTTTAAGCTTGGGATTGTTTTACTTAGTTTCATTTCCTTGTAATTGTATGGATTTGATTTGAACATTTAAGTTGTAATTTGAATTTAATAAATATGAAACATTTTGGTAAACATCATGAGCTTTGGTGATAACCCAATTATGCCCCGACTCTTATTCCGCTGCGGGTCGGGGTGTGACAGGTAGTGTGCTATGTAGACTAGATAAAAATGTGTTAACTTGATTAAAAATATAAGCAGTTTCGGGATATAGTTCCAGGATACATAACTATATCAATTCGTAAAAACAATGCAATAAAGTAAAGGTTGACACGTGATATACGAGGAAAGGCCTTGATCAATCTAGATCGCCGGCATAAAACCTCGGGAGCTGATAATCGTCAGCTGCCTTGTTCTTCTTATTGATCAAACAGCAGGATACAACTTCGGGATACTGCTTGGATCAGCTCTAAGTGTTACAATGTTCGAACAATGTGAGTGCAGTGAGTGTTTTCGAGTGTTGCTGTAACCAGAAAGTGATAGAGTGCGAAATGTTGTGTCCCTTACTGCTGATCCAAGTGCCCTTTAAATAGTAAACAAGACTAACTAACTATCCTACATTTTAGGGATCCTTGGAATATTCCCTTTTGACCGTTGTAGACCCTTTCTTCCTTCCTCCAACGTCTTTCTTTCAACCGTCATGACCGAGTCTTCAGGAGGACCAACCCCTGTGAATGTTGGTACCTTGCATCCAAAGAAAATCATTAGTAACGAGTAGGATACTCCCGCAGGATGTTACCAATATCCCGGTTCAGTATCCTGGTCGCTGTAATCAATATGTAGGGTCAAGATATATCCTCAGGATACGAGTCAGAAAATTCCATTCCTAACAATGACAATGAAGATGGGGTTATATTTGGGTTTTCTATATAGGTTCTGGTCAATGTGGTTAGTCTATTATCCTGTTTTAATTTGTTGTCCATTGTATTTTAATCTGTTGTTCATTGTGTTTTAGTCTGTTATTCATTGTATTTTTGGTCTGTTGTCCGTTGTGTTTTTAGTCCTTTGTTCATTGGATTTTTGGCATGTTGTCCGTTGTGTTTTTAGTCTGTTGTTCATTGGATTTTTGGCATGTTGTCGGTTGTGTTTTTAGTCTGTTGTTATTGGATTTTTGGCCTGTTGTCCGTTGTGTTTTTAGTTTGTTGTCCATTGTGTTTAGTTTGTTGTTTATTATATCTTTTATCCGCTATAATCAGTTGAGTTTTTAGTATGCTTTTCATTGTGTTTTATGTAATTATCATTGTGTTTTAGTCTGTTTTCCATTGTGTCTTTTATCTGTTGTTATCGATTGTGTTTTTGTTCTATTTTTTCATTATGTCTTTAACCCTCTGTTCTTTGTGTAATACGTAACTGGGTTTTTCGATTTTTTTAAAGTATAACAATAAGGTACTCATATTAAAGATTAAAAAACGCTTGATCTTATATAATTTTTTTAACAAATGATATATAAAAAGGTTACAGACATTTAAAAAATAAGAATAAAATAACATGTGACTTAGATATGCATGTTTCTAGACATGTGATGCAATAATCTCCTTGATTCTGAACAACTTTGTTGCATAACTCAATCCTAATAAGGCCATCTGTAGTTTTAGGGGGCGTTATGCGACAAGTGGCGAAAAGTGCAAGAAGGAGGCTTTATGGACTCTATATCACAAGAAGGTGTAGTGGTAAGGGGGTTATATATACCCATTTTATTATACATACATATGTAGTATCAGGGGCGTAGCTTAGTTGGGGGTCGGGGGCGTCCGACCCTCCGAACTTTTCGCTCAGTAGTGTTATATATGTAGTTTTCGTATAGAAATTTTTGGGTATATACGTTTTCGACCCCCGGTTCCATAGAAATTTTGGGTATATACGTTTTCGACCCCCGGTCGAAAACGTCAAGCTTCGCCACTGTGTAGTATATATATGTGTGTGAGTGGGGGAGGATGGGCCACGGCGGGTGTAACATTTGTATAAATCGGGTCTCCAAAACCCGCTTCGTTTTGTAATCAAATATCAAGTTACGAAATTTCATTAAGTATTTATGAGTATTTTGAGTTTAAACGTTACATAATTAATATATAAGTTAAACTATAAAAGTTATAAAAAGTTAAAATAAAATAAATAAAAAATGTTTGGAGCTGACCGGACTCGAACCCGGGTCAACTGCCTACCATGACTTATCTTTCCGTCTCCAAACCACTCAGCCACAAAATGTTTTCTGTTAGTATTATGAAACAATTAAATTTTATACGCAAACTCGGATTAACGGTTACTGATATCTGTATAACGGAAATCGGTGAGCCAAATCGCCAAATCAGTTTTCGTTCGTTTAATTAACGTATAACCGACGCATATCGGTTTCTAATTAAAGTTCAGATTGAATGAACTTCAAGTTTTGGGTTTTGAAACCGAAAAACATTCAAGTTTCAAATAATTCTGATTCCAATCATTTATACGATTCATAACTGTTTCAAATACACTCCAAACCCTTTTCGTCGCGTTTTCAAGTCTTTTGAGCTCAAGAAAATTGTCGCCGGAATTCTCTGCAACTCTCGCCGGAAAACCGTGTCCAACTCAAACCAGTAAGATTCTACTCTCTTGCTGTTTCAATCTATTGTTAGGACACCACTAACATTATTCCGTCACTCAAAGTCAGTCACAGAAGACTTTGCTGGATTTCTGGTTTCGCCGGAGAAATTCTGGAATTTGCCGGAACCACGCTAGTTGACGGTAAACACATTCAATCGTGTAAATAATCCATGTACTCTGGTTCAATTTCAAATCTAATTCTTTAATTCTGTTGATTAGCCCCTCTCAGCCGGAGTTTCAATAACAGAGTTGCCTGTTTTCGCCGGACTTCCTGAAGAAGACGACCTGTCCGGTATTTCTTTTACCCAAACTGTTCGGTTTGTTCATTCAAACTAGTAATCATGTTATTTAAGTAGTAGAACCCTGAATCAGTGATCTATGTAAAACCGGAAATTATAGTGAAGAAGACGAACATAACAACGGGTTAAGAATAATTAAAATTCGGATAGTTAACGGGTTAGACACACAGTCCAGCGGTGGACTGTGTGCAAAGTTTATATACGAGTCCCGAGTTCGATCCTTGCTTCACACACGCTGCGTAATAACATTCCTTTTTATTCATAAAACTAACCGGGTTAGATTGAGTAGTTGTTAAGTATAATATAATTCAAGAATATAACCGGGTTAGACACACAGTCCAGCGGTGGACTGTGTGCAACACAAACTGCACGTCACGCGATCGAATCTCGACACAAACACCGGTTCAATGAGAATAAAACGTTTTGTAAAATAAATGAATTTTCGGTAAATTCGAATAAGTGTATTAATATAATTAAAACTAGTTTTCTAACGGGTTAGTCACGTAGCTCAGTTGGTAGAGCTACGTGCGCGTGAACGGAAGGTCACAGGTTCGAATCCCGCTCGGCGCAAGAATTACCGCTGACCGAACCGGTCAACGGTCAACGGTCAACGGTCAAACAGTAAAAAAATATTATTTTTTTTAAATAATTATTTGTTTTATTTAAATTAAAAATCAATTAAAAATACTTAAAAATAACATTTTTAAGGATGGAAAATAGCCATAAACTCACAAAAATATATCCAAAAATTCCATTAAAAATCTTTAATAAAATCCATCCATTTAATATATTTTTCCTATTATTATTTAGGTCAGTGATTCCTCGTTAACTCGTTTCATCTAAATCGTGCGCATCTCACCAATTCAAATCCAACGCACCCAATGTGAGTGAACCCTTCAAATTCCCCGTTTTAATCACATTTTTGGGGTGTATCATGTGTCTTATTCATTTCTTATTATAACTAAGTTATTGTGCATATATATCATATCATGACATGTGTGTTAGTTGTTGCTGTTCAGTAGTTAGGATTGTTTGCAAGTTATTATTTCAGTACATGCAATTGCTGAGGCCGTAGCTCCCCATCCCTCGAGGTTGAGTTTGATCCCCATTTTATTATGCGGTTGATCAGGGCGTGCCCGCACGATCGGCTCCGTTTGATTGAGCCTTGATCGGTTATTTATTTTCATTTCAATACATGCAATACGCTCGGCTCCGTTTGATTGAGCCTTGAGTGCACAGTTCAATTTACATTTCAAGTTCATGCAATACGCTCGGCTCCGTTTGATTGAGCCTTGAGCACATAGTTCAATTTACATTTTCAGTTCATGCAATACGATCGGCTCCGTTTGATTGAGCCTTGATCTCACAGTTCATTTATGTTAATTATCATATGATGTTGGTATGTTCATGTATGTAATCGATTGTTAATGTATGTTATAATTGTAACCGATGTTGCCATTGCTTGATTTCATGCATATGCTCTTTTATGATTATGCACAATATTTTATTGATAAACTAACCAGAAAATCATTATTAAATGTTTATCTATAAGGTTCACTCGCCAACTTATGTTGACCCAAAAACCTCCCATTTTACACATGATACAGGTGAACCAGCAGCAGCTAGGAACACGTAGGATCTGGATTAGAAGAAATAAAATGATTTAGTGTTTGGATTATTATGTTTGGTTATTTTCTTTTGTAATGAATGAACATGTTTGATGGTTTGAGAAATGTAACTTTGACTTCATTTAATTATGAAACATAATAGTAAATGTCATGTGCTTTGGTGATAACCCAATTATGCCCCGACTCTTATTTCCGCTGCGGGTCGGGGTGTGACAGATTGGTATCAGAGCCATGACTATAGGGATATAGGATAGGTTATTAGACCCTTAGAGCCTATACTATAGTCGATTAGAAACTTATAAGAATTTTGTGTGTTATATGCCAAACTTCATGATGTTTATATGTTTATGTTAAAATGTTACATTTGATATTGTTCAAACATGTTCATAAGTATGTATTATCAAATAATGCTTATCATGAAATCGTATGATCATAACATATCACATCCATGCAAGCACACACCACATCATGATTGATTTTACAACGATTTTCGTGTTTTCAAATCTCATCAAAGTGAGTTCTCATGACGGGCATGTAGTAACTGGAAGGGTACTAGTACCGGTAGTCGGAACGTCCTGTCTAGGCTGGCATTCGTATAAATCCAAAATAAAGGACCAGTTTGCCTACCTGGGGACCAACGATGAGAGTACGAAATATCTATTAGGCCAAAGCATGCTATACCAAACGTCGTGAGAGCTAACCCCACTTTGAGTTGTCATTGTGTCTACACCTGGACACGTTCCGACCAAATATCTCATGAACATATTTTGTGGTTAGCATTCGGGGGATGCGAGTGTTAAATTGCCAATACTAATGTGAATCCAACCAAACCAATAGCCATGGGGGCCCACATGACTATATAGGTGAAGGTATGGGGGACATTTGAGGCCCAACATGAGCGAACCCAAGACATCCTTCGGATGTAGTTGCATTATTGATGTTTATGTTATTTTCATTTTTTTTTTTTAAGACACATGACACCTAAAAGATACCATAAACTCACAATCTTCTCATTTTATGATCCTGTAGATGTCGTATAGATCGCATCGAAGGAGTAGGAAATCGGAAAAGTCTCAGGAACGATTGGCCACCCATATCGCCAACCAAATGGCCACGATTTTACCTGACATTGTAGTACAAGTACAACAAGCTCTTGCTGCAAATCCTACTAACCCTCCTCAACAACAGGACCAGATCATCAACGACCCTCCTACCAGCAAATGCACCTACAAACATTTTAAGTCTTGCGATCCCCCAAAATTCGAAGGGACTGAGGGAGTCACTGCTCTCCAGCGTTGGTTCGAGGAGATGGAAAACGTTTTCTTAAACTGCGATTGTCCTGAGGATCGCAAAGTTCGTTATGCCACCGGGAGACTACTTGGGGTAGCTCTCACTTGGTGGAATACCGAGAAGGGAAAGAGGGGAACGGAAGATGCGATGTCCTTAACTTGGGAGGAGTTAAGGGAAATCATGACTAGGCGATTCTGTCCTAGGAGTGAGATTAAGAAGTTGGAAGATGAATTTCATGCCCTGAAACAAAAAGATGGTGATCACTCTACTTACAACAAACGGTTCTTGGAGTTGAACCAGATGGTACCAAACTTATTCACTCCAACCTACCGTCTGATCGAACATTACATTCGAGGACTTCCCTCGAAAATCCAGGATTCGGTCCTCAGCGTTTCACCGGTAACACTAGAAGCTGCCATGGAATTGGCGACAGAACTGACCGAAAACCGAATTCGTAATGGGAAGTTCAAGGAGGAAAAGAAGAAAACCCCTGCTGAGGGACAAACCTCAAACCACCACACTCCTTCCTCCAAATTTGCTAACAAGAGGAAGCGTAACAACAGGAACTTTGCAGTCACCCACACCAACACCCCTGTTCCTGCTGCACCCATCACTCAAGCCACTCCTCCACCCGCGCCATACAAAAGACCATACACAGGACCACTACCAAAATGTAACCGTTGTCAGTATCACCACTCCCCTGACTATCCTTGCCAGTACTGTACCAGCTGCGGTCGCGCTGGACACCTTGTACAACAATGCCGCGCACCTCAACGAACAAATCGCCACCAACCTATAACCCAAACCCACCAACAATTTATGGGTCAAGCCCAACAACAACAACCATTTCCACCCACTCAACATTTAGCCCAAACATACTATCAACCCAACTACCCTATGGGCCAACCTATGCGGGCATGTTTCAATTGTGGAGATCCAAGTCATTTCAGGAACTCATGTCCAAGGCTGGTCAATATTATTCATGCTCAGGCCCAAGCCAACCCTGTGAACCAAGCAAACCAAGCTCCTCCACCTGCTAGAGGAAGGGCTTTCAATATTAACGCAAACCAGGCCAGAGCTGACGGCAATGTGGTCAACGGTACGTTTCTTATAAATGGTAGATATGCCTCTATGTTATTTGATACTGGTGCGGATAGAAGTTTCGTGTCATTAGAGTTTGAACCTATCTTAAGTAAAAATCGAGATAAGCTCGCGGAATCCATAACAGTGGAAGTTGCAGATGGAAAACCAGTTTCGTTAGATTCTATTTTACGCAACTGTACGCTCACCCTAAACGATCACGATTTCTCAGTCGATCTTATTCCTATGAAGCTGGGAAGTTTCGACATCATAGTCGGAATGGATTGGCTTAGTCAGCATAATGCGGAAGTTGTATGTCGCGAGAAATTTATTCGTATTCCTCTTTCAAACGGTCAGACTCTTCGAATTATTGGAGAAACCTCGGCGAAAGGACTCAACTTAATGTCTTGCCTTCAAGCTCAGAAATACCTTCGCAAGAATTATGTCGCGTTTTTAGCCCATATCATCAAGAAGGGAACCGCAGAAAAGAAACTTGAAGATATTCCTGTTGTAAAAGATTTTCCCACAAGTTTTTCCTGACGACATTTCAGGACTTCCTCCAATCAGAGATGTCGAGTTTCGTATCGATCTTATACCTGGTGCCACACCAGTGGCAAAATCTCCATATAGGTTAGCCCCCTCTGAAATGCAAGAGCTAGCCAGTCAATTGCAAGAGTTGACTGACAAGGGATTTATACGCCCCAGCTCATCGCCTTGGGGTGCACCTGTACTTTTCGTAAAGAAGAAGGATGGATCTTTTCGCATGTGCATCGATTACAGAGAGCTCAACAAGTTAACTATCAAAAATCGATATCCTTTACCTCGTATAGATGATCTTCTTGACCAGCTTCAAGGTGCCAGTTTTTTTTCGAAAATCGACCTTCGATCGGGCTATCATCAGCTTAGGGTGCATGAAGAAGACGTCCCTAAAACTGCTTTTCGAACTCGTTATGGTCACTATGAATTCATGGTTATGCCGTTTGGATTAACCAACGCACCAGCTGTTTTCATGGACCTAATGAATAGAGTCTGCAAACCTTACCTTGATCGATTTGTTATTGTGTTCATCGACGATATTCTTATCTATTCAAAATCTAAAGCTGAGCATGAGCGTCATCTGCGACTTGTTCTTGCACTTCTAGAAAAGGAAAAGCTTTATGCCAAGTTCTCTAAATGTGAATTCTGGTTAAAAGAGGTGCAATTTCTTGGGCATGTAGTCAATGACAAAGGAATACATGTGGACCCATCAAAGATCAAAGCAGTTCAAGAATGGCAAGCTCCACGTACGCCAACTGAAGTAAGGTCTTTTCTTGGACTTGCGGGTTACTATCGTCGATTCATTTCAAACTTCTCTCGCATTGCGGTGCCACTCACGGCTTTAACCCATAAAGGGAAACCATTTGTATGGGGGCCCAAGCAAGAAGAAGCTTTTCAAACCCTCAAGCAAAGACTTTGTGATGCACCAATCCTCACTCTTCCTGAAGGTTGTGATGATTTTGTAGTCTATTGCGACGCGTCAGGGCAAGGATTGGGATGCGTTCTCATGCAAAGAGGAAAAGTCATAGCTTATGCCTCAAGGCAACTCAAGACTCACGAAAAGAACTACACCACTCATGACCTTGAACTTGGAGCCGTTGTATTCGCTCTTAAGATATGGAGACATTATCTTTATGGCACGAAGTGTGAAATATACACTGACCATAAGAGTCTTCAACACATCTTCAATCAGAAAGAGTTAAATATGAGGCAACGGAGATGGGTCGAACTTCTAAATGATTACGACTGTGAAATCGAATACCACCCTGGTAAAGCAAATGTGGTGGCCGATGCACTTAGTCGAAAGTGGTATGCGAACTCCATTCATATTCTATGTTCGCAAATTATAACCAATATTAAGGATCAAATTCGAGAAGCTCAACACGTTTCAATAACAGAGGAAGATGTACAAAAGGAGATGTCCTGTGGAGCCGAGCTAAAGCTGGAAACTAAATCTGATGGTATCTTGTATTACCTAGATCGTATATGGATTCCTAACCATATCAATCTTCGTGAAACGCTCATGCATGAAGCCCATAAGTCGCGATATTCCATACACCCAGGAGCCGATAAGATGTATCAAGACCTACGGTACACCTATTGGTGGCCTGGAATGAAGAAAGATATTGCCGTTTTTGTTTCCAAGTGTCTCACTTGTTCTAAAGTAAAGGCTGAACACCAAAGACCCTCAGGACTTCTGGTCCAACCAGAAATACCTGTCTGGAAGTGGGAAAATATAACCATGGATTTCATTACCGGGTTACCTCGCACTTCTAGTGGGTATGACACTATATGGGTGATTATAGACCGACTCACAAAATCAGCTCACTTTATTCCTATTCGAGAAGATTTTAAGAACGAAAAGCTTGCTCGTATTTATATCAGCGAAATCGTCAGCCGTCATGGAGTTCCATTAAGTATTATTTCTGATCGTGATGGTCGTTTCACCTCACGGACATGGCAGGCAGTACAATCCGCAATGGGCACTCGACTAGATCTCAGTACCGCCTATCATCCCCAAACCGATGGACAGTCTGAGCGCACCATTCAAACCCTTGAGGATATGCTTAGAGCATGTGTCATAGACTTCAAGGGAAATTGGGACGCCCACCTACCGTTAGTCGAATTTTCGTACAACAACAGTTATCATTCTAGTATCGGCATGGCACCTTTTGAAGCTTTATATGGTCGAAAGTGTCGATCTCCTGTTTGTTGGCACGAAATTGGGGAAGCTCAAATTACTGGTCCGGAATTGATCCAAGAAACAACAGATAAAATTCATCAAATCAGAAACAATCTTCTAGCGGCTCAAAGTCGTCAAAAGAGTTACGCAGATAAACGACGGAAGCCCTTGGAGTTTAGCGTTGGTGATCATGTGCTTTTAAAAGTGTCACCATGGAAGGGAGTAGTTCGTTTTGGGCAAAAGGGAAAGCTAGCACCACGTTACGTAGGACCTTTCAAAATACTCGAAAGAGTAGGTCCTGTAGCTTACAAGCTTGACCTACCGGAAGAACTCGACAGAATTCATCCCACTTTCCACGTGTCGAACTTGAAGAAGTGCCTCGCTGATGAGAATCTTCATATTCCACTAGAGGATATTCAGATTGATGAATCCATGCATTTTATTGAAAGGCCAGTAGAGATTATGGACTATGGAGAAAAGCGTCTACGTCGAAGTCGCATTCCTATTGTTAGGGTACGCTGGGAGTCGAAACGGGGACCTGAGTTTACTTGGGAACGTGAAGACTCAATGCGTGAAAAATACCCTCATCTTTTCCCTACTACATCAACTGTTTGAATTTCGGGACGAAATTCCTAAAAGTAGGGGATACTGTAACATTTGTATAAATCGGGTCTCCAAAACCCGCTTCGTTTTGTAATCAAATATCAAGTTACGAAATTTCATTAAGTATTTATGAGTATTTTGAGTTTAAACGTTACATAATTAATATATAAGCTAAACTATAAAAGTTATAAAAAGTTAAAATAAAATAAATAAAAAATGTTTGGAGCTGACCGGACTCGAACCCGGGTCAACTGCCTACCATGACTTATCTTTCCGTCTCCAAACCACTCAGCCACAAAATGTTTTCTGTTAGTATTATGAAACAATTAAATTTTATACGCAAACTCGGATTAACGGTTACTGATATCTGTATAACGGAAATCGGTGAGCCAAATCGCCAAATCAGTTTTCGTTCGTTTAATTAACGTATAACCGACGCATATCGGTTTCTAATTAAAGTTCAGATTGAATGAACTTCAAGTTTTGGGTTTTGAAACCGAAAAACATTCAAGTTTCAAATAATTCTGATTCCAATCATTTATACGATTCATAACTGTTTCAAATACACTCCAAACCCTTTTCGTCGCGTTTTCAAGTCTTTTGAGCTCAAGAAAATTGTCGCCGGAATTCTCTGCAACTCTCGCCGGAAAACCGTGTCCAACTCAAACCAGTAAGATTCTACTCTCTTGCTGTTTCAATCTATTGTTAGGACACCACTAACATTATTCCGTCACTCAAAGTCAGTCACAGAAGACTTTGCTGGATTTCTGGTTTCGCCGGAGAAATTCTGGAATTTGCCGGAACCACGCTAGTTGACGGTAAACACATTCAATCGTGTAAATAATCCATGTACTCTGGTTCAATTTCAAATCTAATTCTTTAATTCTGTTGATTAGCCCCTCTCAGCCGGAGTTTCAATAACAGAGTTGCCTGTTTTCGCCGGACTTCCTGAAGAAGACGACCTGTCCGGTATTTCTTTTACCCAAACTGTTCGGTTTGTTCATTCAAACTAGTAATCATGTTATTTAAGTAGTAGAACCCTGAATCAGTGATCTATGTAAAACCGGAAATTATAGTGAAGAAGACGAACATAACAACGGGTTAAGAATAATTAAAATTCGGATAGTTAACGGGTTAGACACACAGTCCAGCGGTGGACTGTGTGCAAAGTTTATATACGAGTCCCGAGTTCGATCCTTGCTTCACACACGCTGCGTAATAACATTCCTTTTTATTCATAAAACTAACCGGGTTAGATTGAGTAGTTGTTAAGTATAATATAATTCAAGAATATAACCGGGTTAGACACACAGTCCAGCGGTGGACTGTGTGCAACACAAACTGCACGTCACGCGATCGAATCTCGACACAAACACCGGTTCAATGAGAATAAAACGTTTTGTAAAATAAATGAATTTTCGGTAAATTCGAATAAGTGTATTAATATAATTAAAACTAGTTTTCTAACGGGTTAGTCACGTAGCTCAGTTGGTAGAGCTACGTGCGCGTGAACGGAAGGTCACAGGTTCGAATCCCGCTCGGCGCAAGAATTACCGCTGACCGAACCGGTCAACGGTCAACGGTCAACGGTCAAACAGTAAAAAAATATTATTTTTTTTAAATAATTATTTGTTTTATTTAAATTAAAAATCAATTAAAAATACTTAAAAATAACATTTTTAAGGATGGAAAATAGCCATAAACTCACAAAAATATATCCAAAAATTCCATTAAAAATCTTTAATAAAATCCATCCATTTAATATATTTTTCCTATTATTATTTAGGTCAGTGATTCCTCGTTAACTCGTTTCATCTAAATCGTGCGCATCTCACCAATTCAAATCCAACGCACCCAATGTGAGTGAACCCTTCAAATTCCCCGTTTTAATCACATTTTTGGGGTGTATCATGTGTCTTATTCATTTTCTTATTATAACTAAGTTATTGTGCATATATATCATATCATGACATGTGTGTTAGTTGTTGCTGTTCAGTAGTTAGGATTGTTTGCAAGTTATTATTTCAGTACATGCAATTGCTGAGGCCGTAGCTCCCCATCCCTCGAGGTTGAGTTTGATCCCCATTTTATTATGCGGTTGATCAGGGCGTGCCCGCACGATCGGCTCCGTTTGATTGAGCCTTGATCGGTTATTTATTTTCATTTCAATACATGCAATACGCTCGGCTCCGTTTGATTGAGCCTTGAGTGCACAGTTCAATTTACATTTCAAGTTCATGCAATACGCTCGGCTCCGTTTGATTGAGCCTTGAGCACATAGTTCAATTTACATTTTCAGTTCATGCAATACGATCGGCTCCGTTTGATTGAGCCTTGATCTCACAGTTCATTTATGTTAATTATCATATGATGTTGGTATGTTCATGTATGTAATCGATTGTTAATGTATGTTATAATTGTAACCGATGTTGCCATTGCTTGATTTCATGCATATGCTCTTTTATGATTATGCACAATATTTTATTGATAAACTAACCAGAAAATCATTATTAAATGTTTATCTATAAGGTTCACTCGCCAACTTATGTTGACCCAAAAACCTCCCATTTTACACATGATACAGGTGAACCAGCAGCAGCTAGGAACACGTAGGATCTGGATTAGAAGAAATAAAATGATTTAGTGTTTGGATTATTATGTTTGGTTATTTTCTTTTGTAATGAATGAACATGTTTGATGGTTTGAGAAATGTAACTTTGACTTCATTTAATTATGAAACATAATAGTAAATGTCATGTGCTTTGGTGATAACCCAATTATGCCCCGACTCTTATTTCCGCTGCGGGTCGGGGTGTGACAGCGGGATGTATTTCGCGAGGAGACAAAAAACTCAACCTATAGCGCCGGCCGTAACTATGTGGTCAGGCGTTATAGGTTGCGATCAAGGTTTCGGCTGTATATACCGCCTCGTTACGGACGGTCTAATAAACCACGAGCGCTCCCTCTTTTTTATGAGTTAATAGTATTATTTTAAATTCAGAAAACTTGCCAACTTACATCAAAACAGAAGGTAGCCGGGCAACAAGCTGCGCCACCAATCCTTTCTGAATTGCAAACCCTACCCTTCCAAATACAAACCCTTGCCCCCTTGGGGTTGAACAATTGCTGTAGACGACCCGTTGAACCCTCGTCAAGAAGTGGATAGCTTCTGGAACTAGGGAGCCAAAAGTATCAAAGGCAAAAGGGACAAAGACATGCTGGTTCTTTGCGCAAGCTTTAGCGTGCTTATCCACTTTCTTTGATTCTGCCTTTCTTGCCGCTTGTCCAGCTACAAACCCGTTTTCCTTTAAACCAACTAAAGGGGAAACCCCCGTGAGGTCTACACAAGCATGTTTCCCTCCAGCCCAGCCAAAGACGAGCAAATCCGCTGGTCACAGAGTAGATCTCCCTTCCATAGGGTCCGTGAGGAAATTCACAGGGGCCTCTTTCTTAGCCGAAATCTCAGCTCTTCTTAAGATGTCTCACAAAGCATCACGCACCCAGTCGTGCCGATATTTGAACCCAGGGAGCTCTTTACAGTGAACTGCATGCTCCCCGTATTTATCCATACAAGCTTTACGACATATCGGACAAGTTTCATCTTCTGGGTACATAGGGATCATCAACCGGTATTTGAGAATGGCTCTATATTCTACTGCAGACATACATTGTCCCAACCCCTCAATTGGTATAACGGTCAAAAATTCCTGAGTATGGGGACCTTTCAGGCACTCAAACACCGCCTTCTGGCGGGATGACAAATTAAAAGCTTCTCCCAGGCTTTGAGCGATTTTGCTAAACAGAGCATTCGCCAAAGTTTTTTGTGGCTCCGAGGGGGCGGTGTCCTTATTAGAAAAACCGTCAATATCCAAGTCTGGGAGAGAGACATTTAAGCGTTCAAGCGCCTGCTGATAGTCCGGGTCAAGCCCGACGACCTCACAGTTTCGAAGGATATGATCCTGTAGTTCCCAAGACTGAGCTCTAGACGCCACAAAGGCATAATCCCCAACATCTCGAGCTGAGAAGAGGCCCAAACCACCTAGACGCATTGGCAAAGATGCCAGACGCCACTGGAGGTCACCAAAGAAGGGGCCGCCACCCACTATTATGTCTTCTATAGCCTCTCTAAGGCCATCATCAAACCGAGATACCGCATCCTCCATAAAATGCGGTTGACAAGTCCGCAACCCAAAAAGTAACTTAGCGACCCCCATGCACGACCTTAGCAGAAGGAGTTCACATTGGGGATCTCTCAGGCAGAGTAAGAGTTTCATGAGGTCAACCGCCCCCCGAGGCTCGCCGCCCTGCCAACTCCTCAATAAAGCTAGGATCCCGACTAACAGCTCCACCAAGGAGCTTAATCCCCTTCTCTGGTCTACCGATCCCTCTCGGGAAAAGCCCATCTTGAACTTTTCGCACGTCGCATGTCGGCCAAAGAACCTCTGTTTTCTTAATGTTGAGATAAAGCCCTAGAGATGGCCCCTCCTCGTTGATGATGTCTAAGGCCTTAGCAACCTCAGGGGCGTTGTCGATAATCGTCCCATCATCCAAGTACCAAGCATGAAACGGGAGTTTACAGCGGTCCTGAACCCGGAGAATAAGGGGATGTAAGGCAAGGGCAAAGAGAAGGGGCCACAAGGGATCTCCATGTTGAACTCCGGTAGTAGCCCCAATACACTCGTTACCAACATACAACCTAGCAGGCTGGGCGTAAAGAAATTGGACCCACCGATAGATTGACGGGCAACGCTGATGAACCTCGTGCAGAAAAGCTGTGCAGTCGACCGTGTTGAAAGCATTGGAGAAATCTACAGTAAGCAAGGCCAAGGAACCATCTGCATGAAATGAGTTGAGAAACCTGTTTGCACTGTGAAGCACCGCCTCTGCCCCATTTGGCACCCCCACCCCAAATTGATAGTCACCCAAGTACTGGGTCATTTCTTTCCCGACCTTCTTCATCGCCACCTTTGAAACCAACCTTCGCCAAATACCCCCCACAGCAATAGGTCGAATTCCTTTATCAGGCTTCAATAAGGGGGTGAGGGGGGCCGAGGCAACAAACTAAGCAAGCACCTTAGGGCAGGATCCCCCAAGCCATAAGTTAACAACTTCAGTAATGCTCGTAAGCAAACCTGAGGAAGTCACCGAGCCCTCGCCCCCAATAGCATCTAGCAGGTATTGGGCCCGTATCCCGTCTCTATCACATGACGTCCCTTTAGGAAATGATCGAATACATTTGAGTACACACTCCCCATCAACAACAAGAGTGGGTTGGGCCAAAGGGTTGGAAGGCAAGGATGGGGGCGGCACCACTGGGTGTTTATCAATAAGAGCTTTCAATGTCGAATCACCTAGAGGGACAACTCCACTAGAGCATAGGACCTTAACCGCAGCTGTGAAATATCCATCCCTGACTTTCCGAAAACATTGCTTAATATTAGGGTTCCTTTCTTTGTCTTCCTCTCTCCTGCATTCTCCCCTTGAAGCCCCCGTCTCCCCCACGCTATCCAATAGGGAAGAGACCAAATCATCAAACCCAGACCCATCTTTCCAAATTGTAAGCGCGTGTAAGATGTGACTACACTGTAGAGATTTCCTATTCCCTGACCTTCGCTCTTGTCTGGAGGATGGTCTAACCACCCGCAAGGTGCAACACGGTAGTAAAAAAAAATTGGACCCAATTGTCAATCGATCTTGACGACGCTACCACTTTAGCTCTTTTTTTGCATCGAATGCGTTGTACTCAGCGTCCCAACTATACAACTACAACACAAGCACACAGTCACGAGTCATGACGCACTCTTCTTCTTCTGCGTGTCAAAACCCAGAACAACACTGAACCCTAAACTCAACTTCCCCGTATCTCCATTCTCACCCTAGATCATTCTCTCCACCTCTTCAAATTTGCCGCTTAAATCACCGAGTAACTGCCGGTACCTCCGCAATTTCCTCTACATGCTTCTAACCACGCCTCAATCTGTAAAAAAAATAACTCAATTTTATGCAATGCGAGTTTAATATCATATACTGTCATTTTGTACCGGCGATCCTTGCGATCGAGAAGCATTTAATGTATATATATTATATAATGATAATGATAATGATATATTACATGAATGTGTTAGCTAGGGTTTCAATGCTTTGTTGAAGAAGCATTTTTATCAACTGATTTAGGATATTAGGGTTAGGTTTTGTGATTTTGTTTTTGCAAGAGATAATTGTGAAAAAGAAAAACAATGTAGAAATGTTATAAATATGACTTAAGTTTTGGAATGTGAGTAGAAGATGATTGCATACAGAGATGAGATCGGTACCGGTACACTATGTAGTTAATATCCCGATATATCACCGATATATCAGTGATATATCGGTTATCAATCTTTTGCCAAGATATCGGTGCAAAACATCGGTCAGAATGTCGGTACTGATAATATCGACGACATTGACCGACATATCATCAATTTTCCCGAAACCTTTCTTCTTAGTTCTACCACTTATCTTTCTTCTTATTGTTGTTATCGGTGTTTTAAGTCTTAATTGTTAGTTGTTACTGTTACATGTTAGTGTTTTAAGTCTTATTCAGTTCTTACTTGCTACAATTATTAGTGTTTTGCAAGTTGCAAAAGGTTAATTTGTTAATGGTAGGAGAGTATACTGAATTGTTAGTGTTAAATTGCTATATATATTATAAGTTTAGCATGATATTAAAATTACTGATATCTCACCACGATAACCGATTCGGTCCTTGACCGATGTCCGATATTTTGCCGCATTAACTACTTAGCGGCGGTACCGTACCGCAACATACCGAAATCGAAACTGAGCTCAACTCTGAACTGAATACCGTACCGATTATTGGCTGTTGGTGGTGGTATGGTACCGGCATTGTTGAAAACACTGAAAAGTATGAATACCGAAATCGTTGAAACAAATACTGATTGTTTGTCTTGTGTGGTTATTAGGCGTGTTTAATGGATGATTATATGGATCATAGCTCTGGGGAAGACAGTGACGGAAACGATTCGGAAGTAGAGGAGTATGCGGATAAAACATATGAAGAGCTAACGGGTGGAAAATACAGTGTGAAGTTATCCGATGTAACTTTCACTTGCCCGTTTGTACAAACAAGAAAAAGCGCGATTACCAGTATAAGGATCTGTTACAGCATGCAGCTATGGTGGGAAAAACTGATTCGAAAAAACGAAGTGCGAAAGAAAAAGCAAGTCATTTAGCGCTCGTTAAATATCTCGAGAAAGATGTTACCGAAAACTCCGGTCCGTCACAAGATAATGTTGATGTTGACCACCTTGCAGAGCATGATGGTGACGAGATGTTTGTATGGCCATGGAAGGGTATTGTTGTCAATCTACCTATCGAGTTAAAAGACGGGCGTTACGTAGGAAAAAGCGGTTCGAATTTAAGGGATACGTTGACTACGAGAGGGTTTAATCCCACGCGGGTGATTCCGTTATGGAACTTTCGCGGTCATTCGGGATCCGCGGTTATCGAGTTTAGAAAAGACTGGGTGGGATTCAACAACGCGATGTCGTTTGAGAAAGCGTATGACGCTGATCATCACGGTATACGGGATTGGAAGGTTAATAAAAACGATCTGAAGGATGAGGTTTACGGGTGGGTTGCTCGATCCAATGATTATAATGCGACTAATATTATTGGAGAACATCTTCGTAAGATTGCGGATCTTAGAACCATTTCGGATATAATGGCGGAGGAAGATCGTAAAGTGGATAGCTTGGAATCAAATTTGAAAAATATAAACGAAGTGAAAAAGAAGCAGTTGGAAGAAATGGAGAACCAATGTGTCGAAACTGAACACTCGCTCAAAAAGTGTATTGCCGAAAAAGACGTACTTCTTCAAAAACATTATGACGGTTTGTGTGTGTTTTTAGCTTCACATCTACTGTTATTGTGATATAACAAACTTGTTACTTTTTTTTGTATATGTCAGAGCTCAAGAAAATTGAGTCGGGTGCACGAGAACATTTCCAGAAGATCTTTAACGACCATTTAAAGACGAAACAGAAATTGGAAGACGAAAAGAGAAAACTTGAGCTTCAAGGGCAAGAACTACAGAAACGTGAAGCGAATAACGAAATCGAACAAAAAAAGCTAGCTGAAGAAATTGCAGAGGTGTGACACTTTGCGTGTTTCGTGCTACGTTCATAAAATGGGAAACTGAAACTGAAGTTGCTTTCTTTTGTTCTTTCAGAATGCTGTACGGAATAGTTTGCTTGAGAAGGCATCTGATGAGCAACAGAAAGCCGATGAAAGTGTGATGAATCTCGCAGAAGATCAGAAGGTTAAGGATTATATTTTTTTTATATTATTATTATTATTATCAAGTTTTGAGGTGAATTTTTCTGTTTTTGGTATAACTAGTGGGTTATCACCCGCGCTCCGCTACGGGTTCGAAACGTAGATAAAAATAAGCAAATCAAAGAGAGTTAAAGTTGTTTGATGTTTTAGTTAAGGGGCTAAACATGTATTATTAAAGTTGAGGGGCTAAAGTTGTTTTTAATAAAGTTGAGGGAGGGGCTAAAGTTGTTTTAGTTAAGGGGATAAACATGTCATTAGTAAAGTTGAGGGGCTAAAGTTGTTTATTGATAAAATTGAGGGGCTAATTTTTTTTAGTTAAGGTTCTAAACATGTCCCTATTAAAGTTGAGCGGTTAAACATGTTATTATTAAAGTTGACGGGCTAAAAATGTCATTATTAAAGTTGACGGGCCAAAGATGTTTGATGTTGACAAAACAAAATAGCCTTTTAATATATATAATAATTTGTTGAGTCGACTTCAGAGGGAAAAAGAAGAACTGCACAAGAAGATAATTATGCTCGAGAAACAGTTGGATTCAAAACATGCAGTCGAGCTGGAAATAGAAAAGTTGAAGGGGCAATTAAATGTTATGAAGCACATTGGGGAAGATGATATAGAGACTCTAAAAAAAGTGGATGAGATACAGAAGAACTTGAGAGAACGAGAGGAAGAACTCGACGATCTGGAAAGCTTAAATCAAACTCTCGTTGTTCAGGAACGCAAAAGCAACGATGAGCTTCAAGAAGCTCGTAAAGAATTAATTGAAGTGAGCGTGTTCTAGTTTTGTTTCGTAATTCATGTTCCCGTTAGTTAATAATGGGCCCAAACGGGTCGGGGTGAAAATAGCTAGGGTTGGGTTGACCCAAAATGTTTTGACCAAGTGTATTATTTTTGGAACTAGCATATCACTATATCAAATATGATTTATATTATTTCAGTGATAATCGATGTTTTTAATAAAATGACGAGTAAAATGCCATTTTCGTCCCTGAGGTTTGGCCAGTTTTGCGACTTTCGTTTGAAGGTTTGTTTGTTTTTCCGCATCTGGATTCAAAAGGTTTGAAATCTTGCCATTTTCATCTGGCTCGTTGACTCCATCCATTTTCGCCCATTAAGTCAAAGGTATTCCCCTCTTTTTTGCTAACTTAAAGGGCAATTCGGTCTTTTTCACTTTATGTAAAAACACCAAATACCCCTTAAAAAGACCGAATTGCCCTTAAGTTAACAAAAAAGACTTAAATACCCCTGACTTAACGGAGAAAAATGGATAGAGTTAACTAGCTGGGTGAAAATGATAAGATTTCAAACCTTTTGGATTCAGACGTGGAAAAATAAACCTTTGGACGAAAGGCTCTAAACTAGCCAAACCTTAGGGACGTAATGACAGTTTAATTTAAAATGATTTATAAGATTTTATGCATTACAAATATTGTTTGGGTGACTTTTGTTTGACCTAATTCAAGATTAAACATAACTCATGCTAACCCATCGGTTACTAATTGGGTTGTAAATGCATGTGAAAATTACTCTTTTGCAGGGTTTAAAAGATTTACCGAAAACAGCTCATATTGGTGTGAAGAGGATGGGAGAACTCGAGAATAAACCGTTTATTGATGCGATGAAGAGAAAATATGACGAGTCAGAAGCGGAAGATAGAGCGTCGGAACTATGTTCGTTGTGGGAAGAGTTTCTTCGCGATCCAAATTGGCATCCTTTTAAAGTCGTCACTGTTAATGGAAAATCTCAGGTATACATTTGATTAGACGTGACAATTTTGATGTATATATAAGTAGAGGCCGGTTAACGAACAAGACCACCTTATCGTCCGATGGTACGCGAGCATCTCAACCGCACATCTGATCTGATCTAGGCCTTCAATTGAACGCGGTGACACAATAGTAATTAAGTTTGCATAATTACGCATCTTGTTGCATAATTACGCACGTTATTAGCATAATTACACACGTTATTTGCATAATTACGCATCTTGTTGCATAATTACGCACGTTATTAGCATAATTACACACGTTATTGCATAATTACGCACGTTATTTGCATAATTATGAATGGGTTGGGTTAACCCTAACTACGCACATTATATTGGTGGGCGCGTACCGTCGCACGTTAAGAGCCTTTTGTATTTAAACCTTCCAGTGTATAAGTAAATGACCGATTTGGGGTTTATATGATCTCTAACGGGCCAAGCGGGTGGTTAACGTTCAGAAAATTAGCTAAAAAGAGATTACTATGGTGTATTTGTGTAATGTTTAGTATGATATCTCAGAAGTTATATAATATTTTTGTTTTTATTTTTATACAATGGGTGCAGCGTGTGATAGATGAAAATGAGGAAAAACTGAAGGCCTTAAAAAGAAACTACGGGGAAGAAGTGTATAAAGCTGTGGCTACTGCGTTAACAGAAATAAACGATTACAATCCGAGTGGAGCATATGTGACAACCGAGCTATGGAACTTCAACGAGGGCCGGAGATCTACATTAAAGGAAGGAGTTATGTCTCTTTTAAACATGTGGGACATGCACAAACGCAGGCGGAACATGTGATCGGGTTTCACCTATATTGCATTAGGCGTATGCTTTCCGGTGCCATGAACTCCAGTTTTCGTTTAGTTATTCGTATCAATATAAATATGTAAACCAAACTGACAATGTTTAGACCTTCTAAAAACATTTCTGTTTAAATTAGTGTGTCCGTGGATCGGTTTGGGCTCAGAAGCTAACCAAAACCGAAATTTCAGTTATTGGTTTTAGGGAGCCCTTGGGTTTGGGTTTCCAGTTTTACGTATGGGTTTGGTTCAGTTATGGGTCGGATTCTGGTTTTATATTTCTGCTTTAAGTATTTGGGCGTGAAAAAAATTGGCCCAAAGTGATGAATTTGGGCCTGTAAGTTTTAGTAGAAATTTTTTTGTTAATCACGTGTTAAAGAATTTAGGCTATAAAATCCAATGGAAAATGTTCAAACGAGTCCGGTTTGGTTCTTAGATTTGGTGTCTTTGGTTTTGGAACTGAGGTATTACCGCATCCGAACCCAAATTTTTGGTTTCTAAAGTAAACGAAACCAACAGGCTGTTATTAGTTTGCGTCGGTTATTTTGGCACGATTTTTTTCGATTAGGCTAATTGCTTTTTCCGATTGATAAAATGACTGTGTTCGTGTATTGGTGTTCCAATTGACGTGTCTCTCGCTTTAACTCATTTTGTACAACAATCCGATTTAAATGTTTGCGGTATGATTAGTAACTGTCAACCTGTTCGACACTTTTACATAAAAGGGGCTAAACGAGTTGTGTTTAGATTAGACATTTTTTCTTCAACGTGCACCGCTTAGGGTTCATGTTTTTTTAAGAAATGACAACATGGGTCGTGCTAGGACTGAACAATCTGAACATGTTAACCAGGGGTGGAACTAATGTATTAAGAAGGGTAGCATAGGCTACGGCTCAACCCTGTATTTGTAGTGTATTTTTTTCAGGGTTTTTTCGATTCTATACAAAGGATACCTCTAAACAAATACGAGGATACCTCTGAACTAATGGGTCAGCTCCTCCACTGAATTTTCAACCCTTCTTATCTGAACCCGCCACACAATTAACAGTTTAACACCTATGGAGCAGTAATGGCTCTAAAGAAAAGCTTAATTATAAAATTAAAAAAAAACGTGATTAGTAAAAAATTTACCTTAAAAATAAAAATTCAAACATAAAAATCATAACCAAATGACTCCAAACTCTGTTAACGACGTTATCAAGTTTCCATAAAACGACACCGTATTACAGCAATATTCACAACACTTCAAAACCCTAAATCGGTCATAATAAGCCTATATATACACACCACCACCAACTACTAGTTCACCAAATCAACCCTAGCTTTCCGATCAACCGCCGCCGCCGCCGTCGCCGTCTACCACTGGCAACACCACCACCACCGCAGGTGGTCGTATTCACCGATCTCTGTTCTTCCACCTCTTATTCATTTGTTCATCATTAGATGCTTGATTTATACAGAAAAACCGAATTTTAACGAATTAGGGTTTTATTTGTGTTTTGATTGCATTTGTTGTATTTGATTGTAAATAGATCCAGATGTTAAAACATATGTGTTTTTCTCTATTTATACACAACAATGCGTATATAAAAATCCTAATTCTTTTTCCTCTATTATGATGAGTTTGTTTTCAATTGATATATCGATTGGGTACGAGCTTCTCCATTTTGTTGAGAATGAATTAGGCAGCGGCCAGACAACAGTAGAGATGGTATCCACAGATAAACAGTTTTTGCTATCTGTTTGTCTACTAAATTCTATCTCACATCTGTTTAACTTTTTTATATGTTTATAGCTTTAATTAAAATCAATTTTAATTGTTTTTCTGATTTTTTTTTTTTTTTGAAAATGGATTTGTTCATTGGTGAATTTGAAATAGAAAAATAAAAATCTGGATTGAGCCTTAACATCTAAATTATAATCTCTAAAATATAGAAAATCTTACTAAGAAATGTGACAAAACAATTATAAGTACTTGTAATACACACTAAATACTATATTTAACCAAATCCTTAAAATTCAAAATAAAAAGTTTGATGTTACCCATTCTCCTGACCCAAAACCGAACCCAAATAAGGCGAACCCTGACCCGAACTATCCGTCTTGAACCTCAGCGTATTCCTACTCGGACTCCCCACCGGCGACAAACCCCAACCTGAGCCCTTCGTCCCACCTGCAGGAAAGCAAAACCCAAAATCAGAACCAAACAATTCACATCCTAACAACCTCGTATAAGCCTCATTGTTCCGTCCACACCCGTCAGATGTAAAAAAAACCGGTTTCAGAACTGAAACTGGGAAAAAAACCGAAACCTGTTTTTTTTAACGGTTTTTTTTATAACCGGTTTTAGAACCGAACCGGCGGTTGTACACCGGTTAGGGATCTTGAGCTTTGAAACCGGTTTTAAAACCGAAACCAAAACCAATCCAAACCGGTTACACAGGTTACTGTTTTAGGTTTGAAAAACCGGTTAGTGACCGAAACCGGTTAATTAAAAAACCGGTTTTTTATTTGGATGGAAAAAACCGGTTCGGTTGAAAACCAAAACCGGTTATTGAAAAAAAACTGATTTTTACGCCTCCAGCTACACTTTCTCTAGTAACCCGAACATGTGAAGCCTGGAAGATGATATACACGAAATGAACCGAGCACTGCAGTCTCCTGCGGACTTCGAAGAGGGCGAAGGTGTTCGGTTTCCGACATCCCAGCTGGGAGATTGATCCCACTCTTTCTTCTTTGATTCGAATCCATGTTTGTTTGTTCTTGGATTGATTGATCGTGAAGTTCTGAGTGATTTGAGAGAATTGAGAATTGGGATTTTTTGTTTCGGTGGGAAAAGTACGTAACGGTCGAATTGCGTTGCTCATGTGGATGTCACGTGAGAAGCGCGTTGACTTTAAAGTTCAAACGTACACACGGACAAATCAAATATCTTGTGGTTCGAAGCTTGCTAGACAGAAGCTCAGCAAATAATTGTCGGGTGTATGTTTACTTGTTTAGTTTGGAAATAAGATGATCTCAAACCAAAGTTTGCTTGCTTAGTTGGCTCGTTTAAATTAGTTTTAGCTTTTAAGTTTTAACGTTTTATAGCCTAAAGTAAAAGACATTGAAAAAAATATTAAATTTAACACTTCATTCCATCAACACTTTTGCTTTCTTCAATGTTTTAGCATGTCGACTGCCTCAAAACTAAGCCAATCTGAGAGAGCTCAAGTAGCCCAGTTTGAAATTTGAGCCGGCTCATTTTAAGTTCAAGCCGAGCTCAAGCTCATATTGGCTTGGCTCGACTCATAAACAAGCCTAATGTGTATTTAGAGAGGATGTTTGGAGGGGACAGTTCTCAAGTGTTGTGTCTGGATTTCCGGACTCGTCTAAACGGGTATTCGTGGATCCCTCATGACCTTTGAAGCTTTTTAATAAAAAGTAACCTTAAACGTCTATAATTAAAAAGAAAAGACAAATTTTATTTACATTTATCTATACACTATATGTCTATATGTACACACTATTATATACATATATTACACAAACAAACACTCTCCACCTTCACTTGCTATCATTAATTTCACATTCTTTTTCAAACACAATGAGCTTGAGTGACGAAGAAAACACACAATCTCAACCTATAGTTTCTATTTTTGTTCCTGGTAATAATGATAGTCGGTTCATGAAAATCGCCATAACAGTACAAGTAATTGATGTTTGACAACATAAAAAATGTTGTACAAGTAATTGATGTTTGAGAACATAAAAAACATGTACTTAGCATTTTATCATTGGTTGGGTATGTGGCCAAAGAAACTATGTGTTGTATAGCCGATATCATTTTTATTATTAAAACTCTATTTTTCATCGTTAGATCCACAAAAGAACAAGTGATATTCCCAACATGGCCGGCCTTGAGAGTGGGCGCGAAGGACCACCGGCCTGGGCACATTATTTTTAAAAAAAATCTAATATGTATATGTATAAAAAATTAATAGGGTATACTCA
Organism: Scalesia atractyloides; assembly: GCA_947069175.1. NCBI lineage: Eukaryota > Viridiplantae > Streptophyta > Magnoliopsida > Asterales > Asteraceae > Scalesia > Scalesia atractyloides. The sequence continues at coordinate 79,355,281 of CAMTDV010001633.1, read as the reverse complement.
TACAAACATCAATATAGGCCCACTTGCAAAACTATTTTTATGGTTTAGATTAGTTACTAGTCCATTGACATTAGGTTTAGACCTTTAGTGAGGCCAATACCCAATTTCGTTAAGGCCTAAGGGCACGATTTTTCGAACTCGAACAGGGTACACGAATTTTCAGGGCCGCCAATGAATTTCCCAATGTTTTGAATTGAAGTACTAAACAAAAGATTATTCTTGTTTCTCAAGTGGTGAGAGTTTTAGTTTTTGAATGAACATTGGTGTAAAATTTAGTAGTAAATTTGATATATTCGATGGATGTGTGAGTTTGAAGTTTGAGAAAATTTGCAAAATAATTTTTCTTATGGGCTGTTTGGCAATTTCTGAATGGGTAAGTGTTGAACCAGTAAAAGGTCTCAATATTAAGAGTCAGTATAACGCTTAACCATTTAGATAAGAGATCTTAACCATTCAGACTCAGTATAATGTTTAACCATTCAGAGTCAAATGTCTAAATCATTCAGACATATCTGCTCGTGAAACAAACAGTTTAAACTATTAAATGTTAAACTAATAATAGGTCCGAACCATTAAAAACTGGTTAAAAGCTGGAACAAATAACCCCTTATTACTCTTCTTTATTGTAAACCGACGGTCGAATTTGCCCATCTTGAAAGAAAAATTAAAATCCAGTGGTGGGTTCTCAGTTCTCTATTAAATACATTATATAAATGTGACATGTGTTACTTCATTAAATCAGGCCTATCGCTCTCCTGCGCTTGTTTTATTATTATTATTATTATTATTATTATTACTAGGTTTGAACCCGTGTATTACAAGCCTGTGTAAATATAATTTTATATATAAATAGTAAAAAAGAGATATTTTAAAAAAATCGTGTATTGCACGTGTTGAATAAAATATAATGTCATACGTTAACACATACAATCGTCAAGATTTATTTTATAAGAATGAATTTTGATATACTATTTACTTATTATAACATTTTAGTTTGTTTTTTATTTATTATTAGGTAAAAAAACACATGTATTACATTGGGTTGAATCCAGTTTTTATTATACATTTAAATTATGAGATACAATGATTAAGTTAGTTTTATGCGCATGTATGCTTATTTGTTTATTTCATTCATAAAATATACGTCTCAAACTTGTATTTTAAGAGAGATTACGATACAAAAAGGTGGAAATCGATCCCCGCGTTTTTATATGTTTACTGTAAATGCGTTTTTATATATTTACTGTAAAATCAAGAATTAAATTCTCTTTGAATGGAGTATAGATTTGTTATATTTAAAAATGGTGTTCTTTCTGAATGTTGATGTAATGTGCGATAAATTATGGGTTTAAACCAACTATAACAATACGCCTAATATTACAAAGGTGAAACTAAGCTGTCTAAATTCGATATTTGAAAGAATTTTGTGACTATATAATTAGAATTATTTTTTCTAATTTGAATTCTCTCTATATACAATTTTGGTAAAAGATTCTATATTTTTTTAAGCTCTATATAAGTATGGTAAAAAATTTACATTTTTTTGAAGCTCTATATCAATTCAGATGAACTTCAATGTTCAAAAAGATGAAAAAGATTGAATTTGATAATATAAAAGTAATTATATATATTATTAAAAAGATGAAGAAGATTGAACTGGATAAGTATAAAGTAATTATACAATTATTAAAATCAATTTTTGTACGAGTTGTATTTTTTTTTTAATTTTATCTTCTTAATTTTTGTTTAAAGTTCTTATTATTATTTTATTTAATATAAGAGATAAATAGAAAAATAAGAAAAGAAAGCACCAGAAAGTGACATGTATTCAAAAAAAAATTTTATTTATTAGTATAGGAAGATTATATATTGTTTAAATTTTTTTCATACTATGTTAGAATCTTTCCTAATTTATTTCAAAATCATGAAATACTGATTTTATTATTATTATTATTATTATTATTATTACTGTTATTATTAAATATTGTTTAAATTCTTTCATTCTATGTTAAAATCTTTTCTAATTTCATTCAAAATCATGAAATACTGATTTATTTATTTTTTCTAAAAGAGTGTTAGTTAGAAATGAAATATTTACACCATATCAAAATCATGAAATACTGATTTTCTTTTTCTGTAAAGTGTTAGTTAGAAATAAGATATTTACAAAATAGTGTTTACCAAGGTTGTGTAATTTTTTTAACCACTACATTTTATCTTTTTCACGGTATCTTTTTCTTCAATAATTTATTGTACTTTTTCCCTAAAATCAACCTTTTAGAACATGCGTGGTGGTAAGGGTGTATAATACCCTGACTTTTGGACGATTTCTATCATGTAGCAGTACAGTCAGCAAGGGACATTATTGGGCGTTTTTTTTCTTTCTAAAATGGGTGTAGCGGGGATGTGAGCATTATGTTAAAAGTGTGTAAAGAATTAAATAAAAATACAAAAACCAACAGAAAAAGGTATTGGACTAAAAAAGGAAGATTAAATGTGATTGGTTGTTTCAAATTCGTTAAGTGTTGTTTGAAAAACGCCAAAACAAAAAAAATGACCAAACATGCTCAGAAGGGTGGTTAACCGGCGGGTTTGGGGTGATTGGTGAAAAAAATACGCCCCTGATGTAGTGATTACGGATGGCCTTATATCTTTTTTATTGTTTTAACCAACCTACCCAGCCTATATTGTACTTTTTAATTTAACCAACCAACTTATTGTACTTCTTTTTAGTTATTATTTATTTTGATCAACAATGTCAAATACAAACTAAATATCTATAGAAGGACTTATAGCCTAGTGATATTAACATGTTAGAAATATGTTTTTCCTCGTAAGATCGAAAGTTCTAGTATCATAGTGCACAAAATAAGTAAACATGAGTGTGTGAGTGATTTTAAAATTAAACCTAAAATAACAAGTACAAACGAATTTAGAAGGTTATATAAGAAGTAACCAATATTAAAACTTCAAACAAAATACACTAGTAATAATTAAAAAATGAGTAAATTACATGGATAGTTCTCGTGGTTTACCAAATTTTTAGATTTAATTCTTAACTTTTCAAAAATACACGGATGATACCTATGGTTTGCAGTTGCACTCTGTAAAGCATTAGTCTCTAACTTTTTTCAAAAGTACATGAATGGTTCATGTGGTTTACACTTTGTAACTCATTTAGTCCCTAACTTGGACCTGCTAAAATCTTTAAATTTGTTGATTGAATGCGATACAAAACGTAAACCATGAAGATCACACGTATACTTTTGAAAAGTTAGAGACTCAATCTGAAATTTTTGATAAACCATATAAACCATCAATATCATTTACTCTTTAAAAAATTTGCTTTAACAGAAGCGAAATAGGAGCCCATTTTAATACATTAAATGTCCGATTTCACATGGAAGTCCATTATTTATTTACATGTGGCTGTCAGGCTTAAAACCATATATTTTTTCAACATGTTTCCAGCAGCCTTTTTTGCCACCCCTTTTCTAAACTTAGTAGCCAATTACGTGCGTTTTATAATAAAACTAAAATAACTATTTCATTTATCTTTTTTCTGCCTTTAAAAAATGTATTTTTTTTTCTGTTTGTATAATTGGCATTATCATTATCATTATCATTATCATTATCATTATCATTATCAATACAGTAATTTTCAAACGTTTTAAATAGTAGTTTTATAATAAAAAAGAGAACAGTGCCAGGCAGCTGGCCTGGCACTCCCCCATTGGACCAGCCGTTTATTATTTGTTTACGCTGTAAAATTACGGGTTTGCCCCCGGAATAGTGTCAGGCAGTTGGCATGGCACTCCCCCATTGGACCAAACGTTTATTATTTGTTTACACTGTAAAATTACGGGTTTACCCCCACTTTAAAATTACGATTTTGACCCCTGCTCAAAATAAAATTACGCTTTTGGCCCCAGCCAAAAATTACGATTTTGCCCACGACTCGAAGAAAAGGAATAGTGCCAGGCAGCTGCCCTGAAACCCCCCATTGAACCAGCCGTTTATTATTTGTTTACGCTGTAAAATTACGGGTTTGCTCCCGGAATACTGCCAGGCAGCTAGCATGGTACTCCCCCATTGGACCAACCGTTTATTATTTGTTTACGATGTAAAATTACGGGTTTGCCCCCACTTTAAAATTACGATTTTGCCCCCAGCTCAGGATAAATTTACACTTTTGGCCCCAGCCAAAAATAACGATTTTGCCCACGACTTGAAATTACAATTTCGCCCTCAGCTCAAAATTACGTTTTCACCCCTGTTCAAATGAAAAAAAATATGTTCTCGCCCCCACCTTAAAATTACGATTTTTCCCCGTTAAAAGAATTATGATTTTGGCCTCAGTTAAAAATTACGATTTTGCCCCTGTTCAAAATAAAATTACGCTTTTAGCTCCAACTCAAAATTATGATTATGCCCTCGGTTCAAAATAAAAATATGGTTTCGCCTCCCACCTAAAATTACGGTTATGCCTTTAGTTTAAATTTATATTACTGTGTTGCCCTAGGTTCAAAAGTATGAGTTCGCCCTTGCGCTGATTTACACTTTTGCCCCTGGTTTCAATTTCCAGTATTGGCATCACTTTAGCTTTTGGCAAATTACGATTTTACACCAGCAAAAATATAACTTTCCATTAGTTAAAAATAACAGTATTGCCATTGTTTTAGTTTTTTTTAACAAAACTATAAAAGTGTTATGTTTTTATTGGTTTACTCGATTTAATTGTTTTCCGTGTCAATGAGCTGCCTAACACTCGCTCATTATTCGGCCACCGCCCACGGGGCATCTAACTAGTGTTTATTATTTTACAGAAATTGACGAACTCTAAACCATATTTAACAATTTTGATTTATTTAGTTAGAATGTGTGTGCCATAAGATTTAGATTAGAGAAGTATAAATAAGGTTGTGATCATCAAGGATGGAATGGGTTTTAGTCAAGTAGACCGCTACTATATGAGGTATGGTCATGGTTGAACCTAAACCAAATTGTCGAGAAATGAGCTAGGCAGGGGTGGTTCGACTGTACAGAAAAAATAACCTGTTTTCTAGGGTTTGATTGTGTTAGTTACGGATTCGATTCTTGCTCTCCGATCACAATACCTTCATTCCTTCAATTCTCAATCTCTTGAACTTCTGTTGTAATTGTTTGATTTGTGTGTCGTATGAATCTTATATAAAAAATGTGTGCCATCATATTCACATGTGTTAATCTTGAATAAAAGGTTTTGTGTTTTTTTTTCGAAAAGACCTAAATTTTAGCATCCACTGTAAGCCCTAAAATAGATTGAGCTAGCCCTTGAGCTAGATTTTGGCTTGACGGCTCCAATCAATTCCGACCATGCCAAGTTCTATTTCCATAAACTTATTGATGAGATTTTACTAATACATATCATATTTATTTATTTATTTTTTGAAAGGAAAATTTCATTCAAAACGTCCTCCGAAACAGGGCCAAACAGGCTAAAAGGACACCACTATACAAACTTAAATTTACATCAGTCGCTCCATGAGACAGACTTAATCTTAGACCTATGGTGAAATCAAAAGAAACTCAAACTCTTGATCTCGTCCATAATTATCTCCACCTTAACCTCTTTGTTTTCGTATCTTTTCCCGTTCCTAGCTTTCCACATATACCAAACCGCAACCATGATAATTCGTTGCAGTGCATTTTTAGCAATATCATCTAACCCACTCAAGTCATGAGCTTGCACTAAATCTTTCGTAGAAAACGCAAAAATGTTTGGGACTCCACACCACCTGCTGATCCTTTGCCAAATGATGCTTGAAATGTTGCATGCCGTAAACATATGTTCGGTAGTTTCATCAACCAAATCACAGAAGACACACCTGCTTTCACATATGTATCATATTTACAGTATAAAAATTTGAGAAAATAAAAATAAAAAGTTTTCCAAATACCCATTTCAATTAATACGTAATTACGTACAATAAAAGTATAAAACATACAAAAAGCAATTAAAAAGGTATTAAATAACATACGGCCGACAAGTTGCTTTTTCTATAACGCAGTTTAGGACGAGTTTTTGATGGCATTCCGTTCACACTAATCCATTATTTTCGTTCACACTAATCCATTATTTTCTAAAGTCAACGTTATCATTTAAAATATTATCAGATTTTTTTTAACGACAAATTAGGATCACTGGCATACCACTGTATTTAGTTTTTTTTTTTTAAGTTAACGAATACAGAATTTAGAAATTTTTTAATTGAAATAAAATAAACACTTGATTTTTTTACTAATCTCTAGTTAGAATATTAGGTTATTATTCTTTTTGTAATGCAGCTTACAAATTTAGTAAAAATCAAAGAATTTAGTCCCCAAATAATTTTAAGCCACAAAAATTTGTGTTCGTTTGTTTTATGTGTTTGTATTATGGGCTTGTTTTTGTAGCCATCGTATCCCACAACCCCAAGTTGCATCGATTGCTTATAGTTATTCGGTTTGATCACGATTGAAATGAAACTTGTATGCAACTAAAGCACGTGTCGATTTATTTATTTCTTTTTCTATATTTTTAGATGTCTCATTTGAAAAATCGACCATATCTACAACTTGCGAGTCATTTCTGTGATAAAATTAAGTGTTCATGTTGCATATTAGACATGACAAAAATTTATGTCTTTGTCACATATATTATTGCCTTTTGGTCTCGACTTGAGACATGAGATCCAACTCACTACCTTCAATTGTTCGTCATTTGCGCTTGGTCGTTAGATGTATGGGTTAATCGTTTGGACTATGGGTTCAATACTATCGATTTTTGGGTTCAATCTCATCCTCACATCATCGATTATGATTTCCGTTCTTCACCATAAAAAATGATTCCCCTTAGCAATCATTAGATTTTGATTTAAAGAATAACGAGAGTGATTCTAATTGTAAGTTGCGTCAACATGATTAGAAATTTGTTGTTGTTTAGCCTTTTCTGCTTTTAAAGCATATATAAGAACGCTCGTGTGAAAGAACAAAATATCCCCATCATTGAGCGTCGTACAGAAAAAATATGGGAACTAAAGCCGAGATTTTCGTCAAACCACAAAGACCAAAACCGTAATTAACTCTAACAATCAGACTCTAAACCTACTGCCGACAGAGTCATCGTCAAACCACAAAGACCACCGTAAGGAACTCTAACAATCAGACTCCAAACCTCTGTCGACAGAGTCACACAATAGGTTTAGTAATTTTGAAATAAATTTAGTCCCCAAAATTTTTAAGCCACAAAATTTTAGGTTTGTTTTTTCGTAAGTATTTACCTTATGGCCTGATTTGCAGCTACCACACCCCACATCTTGTCTTTATTCCATATCCACTTGTAACACTAGGTTTACACACTCAAAAATAATAATAATAATAATAATAATAATAATAATAATAATAATAATAATAATAATAAATAAACAATACATGCTATTGTCACGATGTACATGTATATAAAGAAGGATAAAAAAAATGGCTAGTGTCATTTGGTCCTAACAAAACATGCAATACCATTGTTTCCATTAAAACGTTTGACACTTATGTTGATTAATTTATCTGTCATGAGCAGTAACTCCGTCGCAATGCACCTACTGATGACTAACTTACACCGGTAGCAAGACCGTTCCCGAAAGTCCTCTAAAAAATTTGGCTCCGAGGAGAGAGAAAAAATTAGGCCCCCAAGATCGTTGTTTATTTCTGATTGGGTTTGAATTTCATTGTTGCATGTAATTTAAAAAAAAATTATATTTGTTTAATATAACTCTATGATAACTCCTTTTAGACTACCCGTTGTCTCTCACTTTACAACTCAGATTTATCCTCTAATATCGCGACATATGACGCTGACTAGAAACATACTCATCACCTTGCTTACTCGCGCCTCCCCTCACTTGAGCCTGTTGTGGTTAACACCTGCTCGCCCAAGCTACCACACCCCAAAACACCCGCTCACCCAGGCTACCACGCTCACCTGAGCGATAACGCTCGCCCAAGCCACCACCTCGTTGTCGTGTTTGCAAGCGCTCACCTGCTGATGTGGCTTGCGTCGGGTCGCTCACCCTTACCACATTGCGCAATCTTAAAACATTAATAATTCATAAAAGTGAAAAAAAAGACAAGAGAATTACTATTAAAATACTTTTGTAAAGGAGTATAGAGAAGAGCTAGCAAAGGATGTAAAATCCAATGTGAATGGTGGCACAAAACACAACAAACATGAATTTTGGTTGGTAGGATATTTTAAGTTGGTCCCTTGCTCACCAAACACATGGGCTAATCCATGTGAATCTAATCCATGGGAAGAAACAAAAACAAAAAAGTTATGCATTTAGTACTATCGATATTTGATTAACTTAATTTGATGACAGAAAACATGTTTTATGGAGTTACCACCGAATATAATTTGTCCACATGTGAACCTGCCCATCACCTACTAGCATTTCATATGACCTTTGAGAATTTTCACAAAAACTGAACAGATAGATTAGTCATTTAGGGCTAAAGTGCATAAAATAGTGTTTTCTCAAATTATATAAATAATAGGTTAGTTAATAGTCCTGACAAGTTGGTCTAGAGGTTAGTTATTTGGTTTCCTTTTTGAGATCTCAAGTTCAACTCATACTAGCATCATTTTGAATGACATTGATGGTGATAATAAAGTTTAAAACTAGGCCTCTCCAGAGGTTGCCAGTTCGAAACCGAGCCGAACCGGGTTTTACCGCACTGGGCCTTTGGGTGGACGGATTTTCCCCGGAACTGGTGGCTCAGGTATGCATCAAACTCTGACCGTTATGGAGGAGGGTATGCATTTGCTCGATTGAGGGCATCCCATGATGCTTATCCGGTGATTTAGCTGGCCGTTCAAAAAAAATAGGTTGGTTAATAATTAAAGAATTGTACATAGAACCATTTTTAAAGTTTTTTTATGTTTTGTAACATAGATAAATGAATATAATTCACCTATCGTAATTGTTAAAACAACAAGAGTATGGTAGGGAAAAAGTCTTGGATCCACTTCGTCAGAAGCTTCCTCGGGGATATTTGTGGACAAAGAAGCACCGTTAACCTTAACGTAGGAGATTACCTCCCACGTTTGAATTTCGGCGTGAGAATAAGTAATGGGGTCTCGAGAGTTAATAGGGTTAAAGAGAACAATAGTGTAGAGTTTTAGAGAAAGCATTGTGCTAAGACTTACCTAATTTGGAATGTGTGCTATCGAGGAGTCCCCTTATATAGGCAGAACTTTCTGCCTTTGGGGAAACCTTCTCGACAGCTCACCTTCCAGATTGGGTAAGTCTTATCCTTCAGGGTGTTGGTTGTCCCGGTTGCCTTGCCTTTCTGGTGAAAGTCTAAATTATGTCTCTAAGTTACTTTTACATACTTTTGGATAAAGTCCTATCAGTTTGACTTCGCAATCTTAGGACTTGTTATGTATACAATAACCGAGCTTCCAGCTGGTGGTCATTCATCTGACCGCTTCCAGCTCCGCTGAGTGGAAGCTTCCTAACACCCACGTCGCCGCGTCATCAGTTATCTATAAGGTAACCTAAAAGATATTTCATAGGATAAGCGGCTACAAAAAGTACCATGTGTTAGGTATATAAAACTATGTTTCTAAAGGATAAACAAGTATAAAAATTAGATACTTGATCTAATGTTGGGTATATAAAAATATATTTCTAAAGGATAAACAAGTATAAAAATTAGATGCTTGATCTAATGTTGGGTACATAAAAATATATTTCTAAAGGATAAACAAGTATAAAAATTAGATACTCGATCTAATTCACATATAATTTATTTTTGGTATGTTTATCTAATTATTATTAGACAAATAATCGGTTACAAGTACACTGACTATTCCCATATGTCATAACAACATATATGAATTGTTCTAAAAATATTATATACTGTGGTTTGCGAAAATTGCAGACTTGGTCCCAGTGGTTCACTAATTACAAAGCTGATCCTAATAGTTGTAATTTTTGCACTCGGGTGGTCCCTAACACTAACCTTTGTTAAATTTTCCAGTTAAACCTTTGTAAAATGACTAAATTATCTCTAAACAATTAAAATATATAAAAAAACCAAAAAGACATCTCACCCCTCATCTTCTTCTCCCAAGTTCTCTCTCTCCTCTTTCTAAACCCATCACCACCACCTCCACCTTCAACCCACCATCACCACCACCTCCTCCACCTTCAACTAATTAAACAGTATCACACTCAACAATTATGCAATCTCAAAGCCAAGGACAATACTACCAATTCTCCACATCATACTCAACACCAATCAATACGCATATATGATAAACCCATTAACGCCTTTAAAACAAAGTACCTGCTACTAGACACAGGACCGTTACTTCCAACTCCAGGAATCAAATCATCCAAACCTCTTGAACTCTTTTCACTTCAATCCCCGCTTGGTTCCGCCTTCTCCGTTCACCCTAAATTCCCTAACAAATCATGATCAATCTGTTGACTCTGTTTATTTGAATAACCACTCACAGATGCTAAAACATCATCATATCTCAAATTTGCAGAAGACGACACCGTTTTATCAAACCTATCATCATCATAAACCGGTGCATCATAAACCGGCGAATTCGAAACCTAGGTTTACTTTTCATTTCATCGTCTTCTTCGTGTTGGTATTGGTTCGCAGTGCATCATAAACGAGTGAATTCGAAAACTGATCACTCTAGAGATAGAGTTAGAGAGAGAGAGAGAGAGAGAGAGAGAAGTGCAGGTGGTGGTGGTTGCGGTGGTAGTGCAGGTATTGGCTCGCGGTGCTGGTTTCAGGTGGTGGTTCACAGTGGTGAACGTGTGTGCTCGGGGACGGATGGTGGTCGTGGTGGGGTTACCGGTATTTGAGAGAGAGAAGAGGGGGGATAGGGGGTTGAAGAAGATGATGGGGTGGGTCTTTTTGTTTCTTATTTTTTATTTTTTTAATTGTTAGGGCAATTTGGTCATTTAACATCAACTTAACTGGAAAATTTAACAAAGGTTAGTGTTAGGGACCACCCGAATGCAAAAATTACAACTGTTAGGACCAACTTTGTAATTAGTAAACCACTGGAACCAAATCTGCAATTTTCGCAAACCACAGGGACCAATAAACATGATTATTTTTATTTTATTTTATTTGATTAGAATTGGCTTACACTCAACGTTTTGATTCTTTCAAAAGCTATTATCATTTTCATTTGTAAATTAGAAAATAAAATTCCATACGCATATTACAAGAATATAAAGGTGGACGATCACCATATCTTACTTCCAAACTACCAACAACATTAGGACATCATTAAAGAATCTTCTTTAAACACATGCAATGTTCCTCTACATTGTAACAAAGTAACACAACTTTGTTTTATCCGTACCAATAAAATTCCAACTTTGTTCGAAATCGAGCCGAATCAGGTTTTACCGCAGTGGGCCTTCAAGCTGGCGGGTTTCCCTGAAACTGGTGGCTCGAGTCAGCATCCAACTTTGACCGTTATGAAAGAGGGGATGTATCTGCTCAATTGAGGGCATCCCAGGATGCTTATCTGATGATTTAGTTAGCCGTTCAAAAAAAAGTATAGCTTTTAATACATTACAATACAAGGTTATTTTTTTAACACAATCGTGTTACAATTTACGATGTAAACAAAATAATTGCTCCAGTGAATCAAAACTCATGTGAATATCACACGTCGTGTGATATTCTACGGAGTTAGGTCCATAACCTGACTCATCATATATTCACCGCTTCGATCTGTGGGTCAAATAATCATCCAAATGGTCCTACTTGACCCGTCACTCAAAGGCCCACACCAAGCTTTTGACTTGCTAAGTCACATCTAACCTCGGCCAACCCGACCCGAGAGTTTACAAGATCAAATTCCATCCACATGTTTTGTTGATGGTGGTGTCCGATCACATAAGCTTCAATTCCTAAAAGATCCGAATTCCCAAATGTGAAGCAATGTATTTCATCATTCCCTTTAATCAAACCGGGTACTCGAACCAATAACTTCTCACCCGAAACGCTCATTTGGGCGCCCCGAAACATCATGGTCACACTAGGTAACACGGATAACCCACCCCGTGTCGGGTCAACCCGGTAACAAAGGTCCATTGCACCTTGGAATACAAAATCCGAATCCTCATAAACCCGCAAAACCGCTCTAGTTTGGTTCAAATACTCGTGTCTCAAAGCGGCATAAACCGGCCCGAGAAGGAAAGTAAACTGGGTACCCGAGTCCACCGTAGTTTGACCCGCACCCGTATGATCCGGTTCATAAACCGATTTCGGCAAACCCAAAACCGTCTCCGAAACTTTAATCCCTTCAAGCTGAACCGTGTACGCGACCCGGTCGAAATAAGGTAACGGCCTCGATATATTAACTAATGGCGTGTAACTCAACGGTTCGAGCCACGGCACATTAACCTCCCCGAACACTAATACCCCGGTCGAGTCCCGACCCGATATACAATACGAGAACTTCGGGTAACCCATTTGCGTAACAAACGATAACGACCCACGGTTCATACCCAACAACCCGGTGGACTTCGAATCCTCATCCGGGTCGGAGCTTGACCCGGTATCCATACACCCGAATACAATCCGGGTCGGGTCAAAACCCGCAAACCGAAACGTATCAACAGCAAGATTACCCTCAACTGAAGTGGCATCAGCGTATGACACAATGACGTGGCAGAGGTTTTTCGGGTCACAAGAAGCGGGTAAGATGAAGTCTCGGGTTCGGGTCGTGCAAGTCGGGTCAGAACAAACAACCGGAGTGTAGGAAGTAGAGTTTAACGGGTCGAACCATAATGGTGTGGTGGGTGTTTGTTTGCACCGGAGCCACGTCAGCTCGCTGCCGGTGTCGAGGACCACCACCGCTTGCTGCGGCGGCGTACCGACGGCGAGGGTCACCGTTAAAGAAACATTGTGGTTGAAAGCAAGCTTGTTGGGTGGTTTTTGACCCGACCCGGATGTTATTTGTTGAATCTTTAGTGGTAGGATTAAAGTTTTTGAGTAAATTAAGGTAAAAAAAGATGAGAAAAAAAGGTTATAAATGAGAAAGAGATAGAAAGAGGCCATGAGGGTAGAAAACTAAAAACTAGAAACTAGAAATAGAGATAGGGGATGTATGTATATGACTATATGTATATGTTTAATGGTTTTGTGTGTGTGTGAGAGTTGGTTTTTTTTCTCTCTCACATAGAACACGGTGAGTGTGTGTGAGTGAGGATGTACGTGAGTTTATGGTTGTAGGATTTTGGGAAGTGTAGGACCCGACCGGGATATGTTTCTATGTCATGTTTGGTGTATTGGTTGGTCCACCCAACCGATATCGGTTCATGAGAATAGTAACATTTCAACCATCTCAAATCAATATCAGGTCAGATCCATTATTCAGGTTATTCTATTTAGAATTTTTTGAAGAGTGATGGTTGTCTTTCCTTTTCAAATTGGTAGTTACATATGGGGTAATTGTAATATTGTATATGTATACTAATCTATAGGTCTACAACCCAAGATATATGGCCCAGATGAAGTGGGGCAGTTCTAGAAAATACTTTGTTTCAAAGAAAAAGGGATAACGAAATCGAAAAAACGTTAATTTTTTTTTTCTAAAATTTACACTACCGTCGAAGCGTCAAGGGGCAACGTGGGTTACCCCTTGTTAAGAGTTAGATCCGCCCATGTCCAAATCGTTTGATATCATTTAGCGATTAAGTGAGTTCGTTTACATGTGTTTACCAATTAAGAGAGATCGTTTCGGTTTGTTACATCAATTAGGACAGGTTGTTTGGATTTGTGCTACCAGTTAAGGATATAATTTGTGTGGGTTAGCGATTAAGCACGCTCGTTTGAAGTTGTACTAGTGATTAATTTTGGTTGTTTTAAATGATTGAGTTGATTGTTTGAGAGTTTTAGCGATCTTATGAATCATTTAAATTCTGTAAATGATCAGACTACTCGTTTATAGGTCTTAGTGGTAGTTATCTAAGGATTGGTGACCTCATTTAAATCAAAAACCGGTTTTTTGTATAACCGGTTCCGGTTACTAACCGGTTTTTTTACTCAAACTAATAACCGATCAAACCGGTTAGGGCCGGTTTTTAACCGGTTTAACCTAAAAAAACCGGTTTTTTGTAACCGGTTTCGGTTATTAACCGGTTTTGAAGGCAAAAAACCATAACCGGTCTACAATCGGCGGTTCGGTTTCGGTTACTAACCGGTTGTAAAAAAAGCGGTTAAAAAAAGCGGTTTCGGTTTTTTTTCCGGTTTCGGTTCTAAAACCGGTTTTTTTGTACACCTCTAGCTAAAGGACATAATGTGCAAGGGTTTGCAAACATCGAGTACGGTTTTTTGTATTTATTAAAGACAAAAGACATAGTTTGCAATAAGTAGCATACATAAAGGACGATTTTGTAGTTTACTCTATTTTTCTTTTTTGGTTTTAAACGTTAGCTGATAGTAACTCACCAAAGATTCTCAAGATAGAGTTCGGGGAATACCCCAAAATTTGATGTAGAATATCCGTGTCCAATCGGGGCGGTGGTTCTAATCAGGGGTCACACTTACTAAACTTCTCGCATGAATTTCGTACATAAAAAACGCTTGCATACAAGTATATAGCCCTATGTTATACACATATATAGTTCTTAGAGTAAATTGGATTTTACATCCTATAAGTTTTAGCCAAATTTCAGGCGATGTCCTTTAACTAACGAAATTAAATGTTGTGTTATACTATCATTCATTACCACTATGCCCAAAACACTTTAGTTAGATTTGAGTTCAGACATTTTGATATGAGATTTACGTACGGTGTTACAAGCACCCCCTCTCTATGGCATGCTAGTGTTGGTCTTCCATGTTCTAGATCTTCAATAATCTTCTCAATTTCTCAATTAATGTCATTAGCCACTCGTCAATGGGTAATGTGGATGGAGAGTAACACTCATAATACTCCCAACTGAGAGAATCAGGGAAGGTTCTCTTTACGGGACCAACTAAGGTGTGAAAGTAACTAGTCACGTAACAAAGATAACGTTTGACCAAAGTAAGATACACATGTATTGAATGTGTTGGTTGAGATTGAATTGGATGCCCTCTCCTGCTAAGAGAAGGGCGTGCTACTCGTATGTTTTTCGTATTTGGGCTCGCACTTTTAAATATTACTCATTGCGGTCGCCTAGAGTGGCGATAGATGTACAACTGTCATATTCTAGACTAGGTGATACTTTTTTCCTGTTGGCACATAGCCGGGTTGTGAAGCTCATGCGTTGACATGAGGGGATTTATATGAGATTCTAGGGTACTCGATGTTTTATACGTGTCCATTTTTCTCATCGAAGCCTATGGATTTGGGCAACTTGATTAGGTTGACTTGGTCATATGTTACTTGATGTGTCTGGCATTGGTTGCACCTAGGTGTCTATCTAGCCCTGGTTGTGCTTGGGCTTTTGGCCCGAACTTGAACCAATACTGGGTGTAACCTAATGAGTCCATGATGAACTTATAGATTTTGTTTTGGTTGCTTAAGTGTAGACTTTTAAATGAGGTCACCAATCCTTAGATAACTACCACCAAACACATTTAACTATAGAGTTCTCTTCTCATTAATATTTATTACGCACAAATTCATTGGCGAAACTTGAGGTGAGTTATTTCTTAGACCATGAGTAATGGGGCATTATAGGGGCGTGAAGTGATTTAATAATGCCCCTAAAACCATCCCCATAGGCTTTATACGAGCATGAAGAGGAATGGGCATTTCTAGTATAATGCCCAATGAGAATAAAAAATTTGGAAAGTAATGATTGAATGGGGCATTAAGGAAGGGGTTAACCATTACACACTTTTTAATAGGCATTATAGGTATTGATGTAGCGGAAAATGCCCCTTAAAGGGCATTAACCATTACGCATGGCCTTATGAGCCTTGTATAGTTCTTCATGCCAATGTGAGATTTAATTAGGATGTTACCTATTATATAGGCAAAGATATGACATACATGTCGAAATCTCAGGTGGATAACTCGTTATATTTTTGATAAAGGGAAAGTGAATTTTAATGATCCCACATTTAGGTGGTTGGTCAATCATAATCCCACCTTCAAATATCGCTACTGGTAGTACCACCTTTTAAACAAAAAATTCTCACTGGACCGATGTTAAAAAAAAATTAACGGTTTTTTTTCTTCCGAATTTCAAAGTATGTTTAAGGGCTTTTGATCAGAACGTGGATACGATTCGATTGATATAAAACTTACGTCGAAACAGTGCTTCAAACGGCTTGCTTTTTGTTAATTGGAAGTTTAAATACCCCAATTAAAGCAATATTTTCGTCCTTTGAAGCATCGTTTCGAGGTAAGTTTTACATTAATCGACTCGTATCCTCGTTCTGATAAAAGCCCTAATACATTAGTTTGAATTCTGAAAAAAAATCTGAAAGGGGTTAAGTTTTTTTAACGATGTCCAGTGAGAATTTCTTTTAAAAGGTGTTCTTGCGTTTTCTTGTGTGTTGGTTTGAGATGGACTACAATTGTGCAAGCGTATTATACGTGCATTTAGTTGTGAACTAAGAATACTATGATTTTCAAGGAAATTTAGTAGTCGTGCCTTAATATTAGTGATACGGGAACACACATTTTGATAGGGTTGGTTTTTTTATTATTTTTTATATTAGACCATCCGTAATGGTTAATGTCTCGTAAGGAACATTTTCCGTATATCAGTATCATAACGCCCCTTCACAACATACGTAGTTAACGTCCCTTACTTTCTATTATAACGCCCATGGGGCAGTATTGGGGGCGGGGGCATTATCAAACCTTTCAAGTCCCTATATGCTCATTACGTATGGTCTAAAAGAAGTTGGTCGTATCATGGTAGGAGCATGAAATATTTAGCAAATTATCCCGGAAAAGGTTAGACGAGGATTAACATTTAGCTAGAAATAGATAGATATAGAGTTTTGAATGTGTTTTTAATGTTAGTGCACATCAAACTAGCAATTTATAAAGTTGTAGTTTTTGTGCTATTTTTAAATATCTTGCCTAAGTATGGATATGTGATCATATTTCAACATGCTTAGCTTAAAGTAGTGATCAAGGTAGGGAACAATTATGTTTATTGATAAACACTAGAATAACATACACAAGAGTGGTGAAAAGATGAAAATTGGTTGTCTTAATATATGGTGGGAAAGTGTTGTGGATGAATTAAGTGCTAGGCTAAATGAAGTTGTTAATAAATATGGTATAACTTTAATAAAAATGTGTATACGGTTTATCCCTAAACATGATGGTCCTAGAATCACCCCCGAATGCTGTATGACCCATGTTAGCTTAGATCTATAGCTTAGTATGTGGTTCTAGACAACTTGTGCTAGCTAAACACTTATATCAATTTGCACATGAATAACTTAATTAAAGTAGTGAAACGTTCATTGGGCAATATAGGGTTCTGGCCAGGGTGGGAGTAGTCGTGTATAGACTGGATCTACAAGAAGAGTTGAGTGGGATTCACCCAGTGGCGGACCCAGAAATAATTTACTGGGGGTGCGAACGTGGGTCTTAACCAACATTTCAAGGGGTGCGGTCGGCATTCTTGCCTATAAAATACACTAAAATTTTCTTTTCAAGAGGTGCGCCCGCCCACTTAGGCTATAACCTAGATCCTCCCTTGGATTCACCCCTTGTTTCATGTTTCACACGTGCCACAAGTTGACATTAAAATGGAATTTTAAACTGAACAACAACATTGAGGAACCCGTGACAATACTTGATGGAAAATAAAAGAAACTACGTAACAAGGTGATCCGTCAAGTAAAAGTACATTATCTATTCTACCTGATTAGATTGATGTTTCTTCACTAACAAAGTTTATTATCATATTAAAAGTTGTTCTTAGCATTACGATCAAGCTTCTATTTATAGGTTATTTTAGTAACTGGATAATTAAATTTGTTTGAAATAACCTAAAGAATGAAATAGAAGTTATAACGGAAAAGTCAAATTAACCAACAATTTAAAAATACAACTACATTTAAAAAAACTTTAGCTTTACCATAGGGTTGATGGCAGTGGCGAATCTAGAAAATCCGCCACGCGGTAACGTCTTATAAAAAAGCGGTAGCGAAATCGAAAAAACGTCAAATTTTTTCAAAATGGTATTAAATAGATCCGCCACTGGTTGATGGTCCAGTGGCAAAACAAAACCTTTTAAAACATTTAGGTGTGAAATTTAAACTTAACTCTTATAAAAAGCAAGAAATACGCACTTTAAAAAAACTTTAGCTTTCTTTGCAAACTCATAATTTAGCTACAAGACAAGACTAAAATCAAATCAATAAACTTTTTACTCATTTTCAACTCTTTATATTATTTAATGCTAATTTAACTTCTAAAGTTTAGTACATATTTTGCACTCCCTATTTTGGTTGAGTATTATCTAGAAGTTACAAAAGAAAATATATAAAATAAAGCATAAAAAATAAAAAATGAAATAAGGCCTTAGACATCATCAACGAGGAGGGGCCATCTCTAGGGCCTTAGACATCATCAACGAGGATGGGCCATCTCTAGGGCTTTATCTCAACATTAAGAAAACAAAGGTTTTTTGGTCAACATGTGACGGACGGAAAGTTCAGGATGGGCTTTTCACGAGAGGGATCGGTAGACCAAAGAAGGGGGTTAAGTTCCTTGGTGGAGCTATTAGTCGGGATCCTAGCTTTATTGAGGAGTTGGCAGGGCGGTGGGCCTCGAGGGCGGTTGACCTAATGAAACTCTTACCCTGCCTGAGGGATCCCCAATGTGAACTCCTTCTGCTACGTGCATGGGGTTGCTAAATTACTTTTTGGGTTGCGGACTTGTCAATCCCATTTGATAGAGAATGCGGTATCTCGGTTCGATGATGGCCTTAGAGAGGCTATAGAAGACGTAGTAGTGGGTGGCGGCCCCTTCTTTGGTGACCTTCAGGGGCGTCTGGCATCTTTGCCAATGCGTCTAGGTGGTTTGGGCATTTTCTCTACTCGAGATGTTGGGGCTTATGCCTTTGTGGCGTTTAGAGCTCAGTCTTGGGAACTACAGGATCATATCCTTCGAAACGGTGAGGTTGTGGGGCTTGACCCGGATTATCAGCAGGCGCTCGAACGCTTAAATGTCTCTCTCCCAGACTTGGATACTGGCGGTTTCTCTAATAAGGACACCGCCCCCTCGAAGCCACAAAAAACTTTGGCGAATGCTCTGTTTAGCAAAATCGCTCGAAGCCTGGGAGAAGCTTTTGATTTGTCATCCCGCCAGAAAGCGATGTTTGAGTGCCTGAAGGGTCCCCATGCTCAAGAATTTTTTACTGTTATCCCGATTGAGGGGTTGGGACAATGCATATCTGCAGTAGAATACAGAGCCATTCTCAAATACCGGTTGATGATCCCTATATACCCGGAAGATGAAACATGCCCAATATGTCGTAAAGCTTGCATGGATAAATACGGGGAGCAGGCAGTTCATTGTAAAGTACTCCCTGGGTTCAAATATCGGTACGACTGGGTGCGGGATGTTTTGTAGGATATCTTAAGAAGAGCTGAGATTTCTGCTAAGAAAGAGACCCCTGTGAATTTCCTCACGAACCCTATGGAAGGGAGATATACTCTGCGACCAGCGGATCTGCTCGTCTTTGGCTGGGCTAGGGGGAAACATGCTTGTGTAGACCTCACTGGGGTTTCCTCTTTGGTTGGTTTAAGAAAAAAACGTGTTTGTAGCTGGACAAGCATCAAGAAAGGCAGAATCAAAGAAAGTGGATAAACACGCTAAAGCTTGCGCAGAGAACCAACATGTCTTTGTCCCTTTTGCCTTTCATACTTTTGGGTCCCTAGCGCCAGAAGCTATCCACTTCTTGACGAGGGTTCAACGGGTCGTCCACAACAATTGTTCAACCCCTAGGGGGCAGGGGTTTATGTTTGAAGGTTAGGGTTTGCAATTCAGAAAGGATTGGCGGCGCAGCTTGTTACTCGTCTACCTTCTGTTTTGATGTAACTTGACAAGTACAGTTACTTTCAAAATCTAGTATTTATGTCAGTTATAAAATATAAAAATAATTGGTTGGGGTTTCCTAATCAGCAATATAGTTTACATATAAGCTGTGTCATGGTCCACGCTACAAGACATGAGTTTGATTTGAATCATCCGAATGAATGGAACTCTTTTCTTCAAAGTCAACTTTGGTTGATATTGTGTCATGGTCTTATAGTTCTGACTTCCGAGTATTAAATTAACTTAATTAAGGTAAAAAGATATATAAATTTCATAAAGATTACAAAGTTATGTTTGGTTGGTTGCCAATATGAGACTAGCTCTATGCTTTTTTAGAAGAAAGGTCATATCTATAAATGTGGAGAAGGGGTGTTATTTAAATAAATGCGTAAAATAGTGTAGTTTGTCGCTAAAAAGGTACTTATGGTTGTATATTTTCATGGTTTTAAATGTAGGGTTTTATATATCTTGTTTGCCAACTCTAACTAAAAACAATTTTAGTGTTGAATATATTAAAATCAGTGAATGGTAAACCATTTTCGCATTAAATTCGTGACGTTGATAGTTCATGAACTAGAAAAGAAATAGAAAGAATAAGAACAAATTGTACCTAGCCTAGGTACACATAGGAAAGTCCTGTAACCAGAATAAGATGACTCACCTTTATCCCAGAGGTGGAAGGTTTAAATACTGTAAAGTGCATGCATTGATGGTTAATTAGAGTAGTGGTGTAATATTGTGTAAATGCGGATGTAGCATTACACCAGTAGACCCAAATAGCTAGTATAATTAAGATTGTTATGGTTATATAGAGCTACACTAGTAGACCCAAATAGCTAATATAATTATAAAAAAGTGATATCTATGATCAAGCATTATTATTGTAATATATAAGAGTGTAGACCTGCTCATGGACCACCAAAGTATCTGTATACACAAATGCAGGACAGATGAACCAAAAAATAAATTTCAGAAAGTGAATGCCACAAAATAGAGATGGGCATAATCGGGTTTTATTATTACCCGGAACCGGTTCCAACCCGGAACCGGTTCTGCTTGGATGTCATTGGAACCGGGTATGGTGTGGAACCGGGTCCAGTTCCTACCCGGGTTCACACCCAAGAATATGGAACCGTGTAGAACCGGGTACGGGTATTATGGAACCGGGTATGGTGTGGAACCGGTTTCTGTGTGGAACCGGTTTACCGGTTTCTGACAGTAAAATCCGACTTTTTACTGTTCAGAACCGGTTCCTGACAGTCGAAAATCTGACTTTTACTGTTTAGAACCGGTTCCTGACAGTCGAAAATCTGACTTTTACTGTTCAGAACCGGTTCCTGACAGTCGAAAATCTGACTTTTACTGTTCAGAACCGGTTCCTGATAAATGTTACCGTTGGGAACCGGTTCCTGGCAGTCGAAATCGGTTTTTTTATATAAACCCCTCCCTACTTCCATTTCAAAACTTAACACTCACCATCATCAACTTACAAACTCAATCATCTTCTAAAATCTTGCAAAATACCTATGGCATGCAACGAAGAAGTTGTTACGGTCTTAGAGACGAAAAGAAACCCAGCTATATGGAAGAATTTTGATCTCTGTTTAATGTCCGACAGCCACGAGATGGCTAGATGCAAAGCTTGCGGAAAATTTATGAAGGCCGCAGCCAACTTAACCCTTAAGAAACACACTGAGCGGCATTGCCCAGTGACGAAGGCAAAGAAAAATGAGACGGGAGAAGGTTCCGGCACCGGTTCTTCAAATGTTTGATGTAACCCGTTTGGTTTGTTGTTTTAATAAAGTTTGTGTAATGTTTCTTTATATTGTGTTTGTTATTTTTGTGTTTCTTTCTATCGTTAGTCTCCACTTTTTCGGCTATAACCGGTTCCAACAGTAACATTTTAACGGTATAACCGGTTCCTTCTAGAACTGCATTTCCGGGTACTGATGGAACCGGGTACTAGTAAAACCGGGTACGGGTATGAACCGGGTACGTTAGGAACCGGTTACTACCCGATTCAAATGGTAAAATTGTGGAACCGGGTTGGAACCAACGGGTATTTTGAACCCGGAACCGGTTCTACTTAATGTCGGGTAGGAACTGGAACCGGTTCCAGTTCGGTTCTACCGGTTCGGGTTCGGAACCGGTTTTTATGCCCATCTCTACCACAAAAGTAGTTATAAATTTATTGTAACATGGGTTGTCTTGAAACGTTCTTACATGGCCCAATTCAAGCATCCATTCAAAAGCCCAACCAATAGTTTGTGATTAAACCTGCCATAGTTAGTAGGGGTGTTAAAAAAACTCCGGATCCGAAACAAAATACAAAATATATGAAAATCTGTATCCGAAATATCCGAAATTTCAGATATCCAAATACTGATAATCCGAATTTTCGGATACGAATTCGAATGTGGATTTCTAAAAAATTCGGATAATGATTATACGTTATTCGAAAACCAGGAATAGATAGTGTGTGTGTATATATATATATATTATATGAGTACTATCTAGTTTAAATATAGTAAATAATCGGAGTCTGATGTGCATTTATGAATGTTTTTTTGTTTTCAGTGTTGGAAATTTGGAAAAATTAAATACAGGTTTAGTCTTAATCTATGCACGAAAGGAATTTTTTGATTTTTTTTATTAATTCGGATATAATATTCACTATCAGAATTTTCTGATATCCGAAAACCGGATAATCCGATCTTGAACACCCTTAATAGAAAGTTGGCAACCCATTTTTCTCAGGTTTTAGTTTCTCCTTACAATACGTACACAAACTGGATTTCAGGCTGAACCGGATCGGTTTTAAAACCGGATCATATTTTGTCAATGGAAGTCAAAACCAGTTTTTAAGGGAATTAAAAGTTGTCACATGTTCAAAATACAAACACTCTGGTCACAATAACGTTTGATTTGTAGGTCAATGAGTTGTTAGTGGTTCATGCCTTTTTTTAACCCTAAGACAGGTGTATATCTACTATTTTCTACTTTCATTTATTGTATGGAATTTTAATCCAATCATCTTTGGCTACTATTAGTACATGAAACTTTATTTTGTTATGTAAGGAGTGTTGGTTTATGTCAAATTTGGTATGGTTGTTATGTTGATTTCTGTCAATTGCAATTTCCGTCCCTTTGGTTTGCAGGAGTTCGAACCTTGAGTCCTCGTCATTTGATTTTTTCACACGTTATGTCCCTTAACCCTAAAGTGGTTAACTTTTCAGTTAATTTAGTTTATGTGTGAAACTAGTGATATGCTCTCTAAATTATCATTTGTTGTAGAAAACAAGATAAATAAAACAACCCACAAAATTATTTAATAAATAATTAACATACAAAATTACAATTACAAGTAACAACAATTCATGGAAATAGAACTCTTTAACATCCTCATGTCTTTAGACAAATACTTAATAGTCCGTTTCTTAAAATCTCACTATTTAGAAAGTATAATTGCAGCTTCCATCATCACTCCTAGCCGTCGGGTCGAAGTTGTCGGCCCTAGGGTCCGTGCACCCTTCCGGCACGGGAACCTGAACCTGTTGGGCGGCTTTCCCTGCACCCGACCACACAAAACAAAACAAAACAAAACAAGAACATCAGAAACAAAACTTTACAAATGTATGAAATGATCAAACTCGTATTAAGGATCAATGGCGCTCACCGTAGAACGCTCCTCGGCTTATAGCATCCTTGTTAGCGTCCCCAAGTGCAGCCGAATCCAAATAGGTCTCGGCCAACTGGACTCTCTTCACATTCTCCTGTTCTTGAAC
This sequence comes from Scalesia atractyloides, assembly GCA_947069175.1. Lineage (NCBI taxonomy): Eukaryota > Viridiplantae > Streptophyta > Magnoliopsida > Asterales > Asteraceae > Scalesia > Scalesia atractyloides. Next base: position 79,331,431 of record CAMTDV010001633.1, on the reverse strand, counting down.
CAACATGTTACCGTACTCTAGAAGCTTTTCGATTGTTATCTTTGGTTGTTCGAATGTAGGCGGGCCTTCCCTTGAGTTCACAAGCTTCTTTCCGATTCCTTCAACCCCGACGCCAGAAATCCACTTCCTTACTTCATCGTCGTACACTCTAGCCCTCAATGCCCCAAAGAAATCTGAAAAATAACCAAGAAAACTGATTGTGATATTTTGTTTTGTTTTAAGGAACATGTTTTTCTAAACAAACATACAAGGATGGCAAACGAACCCGAAACATTCAGGACGTGTATTCAACTATGGGACAGTCTGAGATTAATTCTAACACATTTCACGGGTATAGTATTATGTGATATCTGATCCGATTACCCGAAACATATATACACGTTTACCCAAATCATACCCGTTCAAAATTCTTTTTCTTTTTATTTTCTTTTGTCATTAGCTAGTAGAATATCTACTAATTCCTAATTTTTACTTTCGAAATTATATTTTTTTGGTAATAAAATTATATAAAAGTTTAAAAACTAATGGGTACAAGGATATAAAAATTGGAAATCGCCCATTATCTAATGTATAACAAACTAATGGATACACCCGATACCTGATACCTGACGGGTAATTACCACATAGATATCAGACAGGTATGGGGCCGGATATGGCGCAAAGTTTTACTGTCTTTGGAAGAACCATACCTATGGATTGTCCAGGGAAAGTGTCCACAAGCTTGGTAACATCCTCCGTAGAGACACCATCGGTTCGGAAGATACCGCAGCAGACACCGATCCGGTCTTCTCTAGTCGGAGCCCAGTAGAACTTCTCCATACGTCCGTCACGGATGAGGGGAGCATATAGGGTCGAAAAGTCGTTACCAGTGACAATAATCGGGACACGCGGGTTCTCTTCCTTGTTGTACATACCTGGGAGCTGAACATTTGTCGGGTTATCGGCGATGTTCATGAGAGTGGCGTTAACCATCTGGTTGTTGACTGTGTACTGGTGGTTCCGCCCATTCTACCCGCTCCAGCGTCAAGATCGTTGATAAACAGGCAGCACATTTTACCCTTTTTGATGATGTCTGCGGCTTCACGGTACCTTTGTCTGATCAACTTCGCGGGTTCTCCAGCGTTTCCGCTTTCTAATTCTCCAGCACTCATCATAATTGGGCTGCAATTATTCATACAAAGAAATGCAGAATCAGAACTTAATGAAAACGAATGAAAAAAAAATTACTGAGTCCGCCACTGGTCATAACACATAACAATGCGTTTTGATAATCAATGCTTACGTGATTCCCATCTTGGCGAACACGAGCTCACATTGGAAAGATTTTCCCTGCCCTTTGCCTCCCCAAACACCCAAAATGAGAGGAACCTACATGATCAAAATCAAGATTAGAGTCACTTTCTTGAATTTTAACCGAAAAACGACATAATAAATGAATCATTATGGTTAAAAACCTTGATGTTTGGCAAAGTCATGAAGTTCTTTGTGATGTGAACAACAAGTTTGTCCATGAAAGCCGGGCGATGTAGAATCCATCCATGTTGTTGTCTAGATATCTAAAGATCAAATTTGACACCAAAAGTGATGAAATGTGAGAGAATTGAAACAACATCCATAAATGATATGTTTTGTATATTAAAAACTCATAAGAATCTGTACTCAGGGGCGGAACCAGAGGGGGTCAAGAGGGTCTACTGACCCCTCAACCACAATTTTTGTTTTATTTTGTATATAAAATGTGATATTTTTCGGAAGAAAACATGATTTGGACCCTCCAGTTGTAGCTGGTAGAAAAGTTAACCTTATTATGGCCCTCTAATAAAGAAGTTCTAGTTCTACTTATACGTTGAGAGACGACAATTGACTATATATAAACAAAATAATGCAATCATATCCATATAGATACACAGATGGAGGGACCAATGATGCTTACGTGCGAAGACCAGTGCTAATGTATTCGTACGAATTCATGACCGCATAATGGGTTCCGGCATCTTGTGGAGCTTGGAAGAGTGAATCAACCATACCCTTACCTCTAGTGATATCTTGTTGATCATCCGAAATATCGTATGCAAGTCCTCTCCATCTGTCTTTGTCGGTTTGTTTGCTTTCATCGATCTCTTTCTCGGCTGCAAATACTTTGAAGGAGAGTGGCTTGTTGTTTGTGATTCTTGAATTCACAATTTTCTTCAAGTTACTTCCCAAGAAAGCTGAGTTTGGGACTGCAGCACCAGCATTGGTCCCATTCAAGCTCAACTGTAACAACAGTGACAAATTTAACATATTAAAAGTTAAAACTAGCATACATATATCCATTTTGAGATCCATGATCTAAACATTTGACTTTATTTAGGGTGTGCATGATGAAACCCGCTCGCAAACTACCATGTTCGACTCACTAAAAGCTCGAATTAAGCTGAGCATAAAGAATAAGCTTTTTTAATAAATAAGCCCAGCTTTAGCTACAAATAGACTAAAAATCGTCCATTTATTATGTAACTTTTATTTGACATTTTTAATATACATTTATCATAGGGTTAGGTTGTTGTACAAATGAGTGTTTACATACAAAATATTCTTAACATAAAAAAATGAAGTAGGGACCCTTTTTGAAATTCTTTTCTCTTCTTGTTAAGCATGTATTTTAGTCCGAAAATCCAAAAAATCGTGATTTTACACGAGTAGAGTAATTATAATTACTCTAGTGCTGGAAAATCACGATTTTTTTTACATATTGCAATTAATCGTAATTCTTAAGTAGCAGGGAAAAAATTTCAAAAAAAAAATCTTCGTTCATTTCTTACGTTAAGGGTATTTTATATGTTAACACCCATTCATATTTAATCTTTACACAACATTTAAGATAACTATTATTATATATAAAATAAATTAAAATAACTAAATAATAATTTTATATATTATGTTATAATATAAATTTCTAGAAATATATTAGACAATAAACGAGCTGAGACCAAGCAGTGCTCGAGTTTGAAAAGCCACTCACGAGCTAAGCTTGAGCTTTAGAAATATAGTTCGAAATGAACTAATTCGGGCTCAAACTCTCATAAGGTAAACGAGCAGACCAACGAGCTCCGGATCGACCGGCCTGTTTACACCCCTGGATATACTACAACTAACTAATGCAAATATGCATGGATGACAGTTTAAAGTTTTAACAATCTTGATCGATATGGAATTGTATACAAATTTTATAGAATAGCAGAAGACTGGGAATGAAGAGAGGAGGAGTACCGGAACACGGTTGACGGCGGCACCGACGGTGGAGAAGGTGGTAGCCATTGATCTCAGGCAAGTTTCAGAGAGAAATTAGTGAAAGAGATGAAGTTGAGAATAACATGAAGGTACCAAGACAAGATAACTTATATGAAGAGGATGAGGTTTTAAATTGTTAACGGCCACACATTCATGATTTGCCGCGATGCCACGTGGCAGTAAAGTATTGATTGATGGTATAAAAGTCTAGATTAGGAGATGGGCTTCTGAGGTCATGATTTAACATTTGATCTTCACCACTTGTGTATCCATTGGGCTCATCTGTATGTACCACAAGTTTTTTTAAATAAATTATGTGCCCTTGGGAATATAAATGTAGTAGATAGGTCACTCTTGTGTTTTTGTGTTTTTAAGGTATAGGATTTGACATCTTATATCAAACAATAGTACTTGATTTTCCTTATTAAAGAAATTTTATACCTTCTTAGGAATATAATTGTGGTACATGAGTGATTGTGTTTTGTTTTTAAGGTATAGGATTCGAAAACTTATACGACCAATAATATTTGATTTTCTATATGAAGAGTTGCTATGCATTTTGTAACCCAAATGGAGTTTATACATTTCCAATCGAGTTAAATTCCATTTTAGTCTATGTGATTTGAGCGATTTTGCTAGTTTAGTCCAAAGGTTTCATTTTTCGCATGTGGGTTCAAAAAGGTTTCATCGTTACCATTTTAGTCCACTGGATTAACTTCATCCATTATTTATGTTAATGATAAGGGCAATTCGGTCATTTTATATGGCCGAATTACCCTCTTAGTTAACGGGATTACATATAAAATGATCGAATTTCACTTCTAGATAATAGAAAAAATGGATAAAGTTAACCCAGTGGACTAAAATGGCAACGGTGAAACCTTCTTGGACCCAGAGGTAAAAAATGAAATATTTGGACTAAACTAACAAAATGACAAAAACCACAGGGACTAAAATGACATTTAACTCTTTCCAATCTAGGGTAAGTTACTTGAAAGTATAGATGGTGTAACATCACAATTCGAAAAGGTTGACACGACACAATTATTGATAATCAGAATAAAACAAACAATCTAAAAAAATCATCTTTGTTATGAATATATTATTTATGGTGACTCTCCACATCCTTAACTCCTCATTGTATTTACTCTTATATTAATGTCATCTTGATCCTCAGACTATAAATGGTGAATTAGAAGTTCAAAGGATAATTCATTTATCAATATTAAAGAACATATTACCAGACAAGTTCACTGACCTAAATAGAGTGACTAAGTAAGTCACATAATCAACTCCACTTATATTTGTGTGCCAAAAGGACAACCACATATTTTGTAATTAGTCTACTGCACGCTTGAAGCGTGGTAGACTAGCGATTCCAATAATAAAATTCCTCGAAAATTGGAGCAAGTATTTAAGATGGTCAATTCGAGGTTATAGTAATAAGATCTCCTGAAGAGACATTAGACATGATAGTTCAAGAAGAACCTCAGGTACCTCAAAATAAAGAGATCTCGATAAGTTGTATCATGTCTAAGATATGTACGGAATCAAAATAAAATCGATGTCGTTATACTTTGTATATAATATAGCGCTTGTAATGATGAAATGATGAGGATCAAAATTTAAGATCTGCCTATGAATGAACACAAAGAAATAATTGGCCAAAACGAAACTACGCAAATGAGGCAGAGTTAAATTCTCTATTGGAATGGAAAGTTTCGGACCAGTAGTCCATACAAAGAAGGTTGTAAAACATATTAGAAACAAACAAGTCTTTTATATGAATCAATAAATGAAAAGAAAATGGTATAAGGAAAAATTGGTGGCACAAGGATTCGCGAAGACCTAAAATTGATTATGAGGATTCGTATTCTCCAGTGGTGGATACAATAGCTTTCCAATATTAATTAGTCTGGTAATAATATTAAAGAGAGAATTGACATGCGTCTTATGAATGATATTTATCACTTGATACTGAAAGTTTACATGAAAGTCCCTGGAGGATTTAAATTATCAAATTCATGTAAATAAAGTTCTCGAGAACACTATGATCGTTGTATACATATACGATTGAACTCCTGATGAGTTACATAAAAGTGAATTGAAACATCTTAACGATATAATTTTTGTGCACCAATAAAGATACATAGAAAACTTGTACATGATGATTATGATATCTCAATAAAAAGTGTACAAGCATGGTACAATATGGATTGGAAATAAAAACAAGTATTCATGATATATTTGCATATAATGTAGAAATCTATGTGTTAAATTAAATGAGCTAGTTTGTAAAAGAACTCCTAAAGAGTGAATGCATATGCATATTTGGACAAGATGGAAAGAATTTTCTCATGGATTAACAATGAAAGAAGCTTTGGTATCGAAACCTCAAGAACGTACTATATCAAGTTCATAAAAAGGTATGGACTAAAGTAGTCGAGTCGAGTGTTGTACGAATTGAGATATTCAGATAAAGAACAATATAAGTTTGATAATATTATCCATCTTTATCAAAAGTCTTCTCTTAGAAGTTCATTATAATTGCTATTTACAGTGATGATGCCTCACACCATTGAGATAAGCTGTCGAGCATTTAAAAGGAGAAATTTTTTAATGACCTTGACACATTTTAATTATTACTCAACATGCAGTTAGAGTATATGTGTAATCAATCAAACTATACCTCTAGGAGGTTGAAGCGTTTACTATAGACAAAGCTCATCCTTAAAGTACATTAAAGTTTGTTCATTGCATCATATAGAAAAAACCTAATCATCTCCAATTAAATAAATTGAAAATTTTGGTCAAGAAGTACCAAAGTTAATTGCAGTTGGTGCATTAATATTTCTTGTTATCCATGCATGATTATAAATCTTTTATTTGAATTTATTGACATGCTATAACATTTGTCAAGCAAAGAGACGTTGGAATCGGTTAAAGCAACTACTTCGAAACATCTAAGGTATGTAAAATTATTTTACTAACCGATCAAAACAAGTTTGGTTAGCCTTGTTGATGCAGGGAATGTAACACAACATGGTCGTTGATCTTGTGGTATGTATATATGATAGGAGGTAGTAGAAGTTTCACATAAAGATCACACATCATTGCTTAGTTTAAAGAATTGCATATCAAGAGATCAAGCAACAATTCATTGACTACACAAGTTTGAGCAACTTTCACAGACGATCGACATTATCACTTAAAAGATTCATAAATGAGGGGGGGTACTACACACATTGCATTCTTTTTTCCTTCACTAAATCTTTGGCTATCAGGTTTTTGAAGACGCAACAAATCTGATCCAAAAGTATCAGGGGGAGAAAATACGCGTTGTACTCCTTTTCCCTTAGCTATGGTTTTATTCCACTGGGTTTTCCTAGCAAGGTTTTTAATGAGGCAGCATCACCAAGCGTATTACAAGAATACTATACTATTTCATCATGTGGATAGCCAAGGGGGAGTGTTATGAATATATTATTTATGGTGACTCTCCACATCCTTAACTCCTCATTGTATTTACTCTTATATTAATGTTGAGCCTATAAATAGAGACTTTGTATTTCATACATACATATCAATTAGAAAACATTTTGTCTTTCTCTCATTGTTCTCTCAATATTGCTAATAGGTTAGTTGTTTCACAACAATCTTCACGTTTATATGTTGTAAATTCTAAACATTTTTACATGATTAAAATTAAATGTTCTCTAACAACTCTACTACTCTCTTCACACCAACCTTGGATGTCCCTTTAAACATATACATACACAAAAATAAGTAATAGCATCGGTAGATATACGCATATCCGATTCATATTCAATTCAAACTCAATTTTGAACGAAAACTGACCCACTTCAGGCCATTTAAAACCCAATTTGATACGATATATTTACAAATCAAACGCCCAGCAATTAGTTATAAAAATGTAGGATTTGAAATGCGTATCTTTTCAACGCTACAATAAAAGCTAGTCACGTATAATAATATCTAGTTAGGTTATAACATAATTCACAATATCATAATTTCTATAATGGGTGGTTCAACATTACTTTTTTTTAACTTAACTTTTATTCACAACAAAACAGCGGCAACCACAGCTCAAAAGAGGCCAAACCACAATTACAAGAGAAAAGTGAATATGAGCCTGTTACGCATCTAAGCTTAGATGCAAAACCACCAAAACTACGTAGTTTTATTTAAATCTAACTAACTAACTTAAGTTTAGTTTAAATCTTTTTTATTTCACTGCTTGATCTTCAATAATCTTGCCTTCATTTTATATCCTGATCGTCTTCTCCGAATTTCCCCATCGTGCAAACATCTTAAAATGAACACACAGTCATCTATTAAATATTTCTATCTATACCAGTATACTGTGTAATAAAAAATCAACTACTTACAACTAAAGAACTTCACTAAAAATAAAAAACCCCAATGTTATTTTTTGTTGATTTTAGTGATCCTTTTAATTATTTGTGGGTGGAAGGAGTATACGTGGATATGTAAGTTTGTCGTTGCCTTGATATAAAAAATGGTTTGCATTGGAGAGACTTTTGTGACATCGATTCATTAGTTGATGAACAATTATGCAGAAGATCAAAAAGAAAAATAATACTTGATTGAAGTTCCTTTTCGGATTAGAATTATTAGTATATTCAAGTATAATGATTTCTCTTTTGAGTTGCAGTTATGAACGAAAAAGATTAATGAATCAAGAAGATGGACATATAAGGTAGTAAAAGTAGGAAGCTTAGTTTGGATTAAAACGACGTAGTTTTGAGACCATTTTTAACAAAACTACGTAGTTTTGGATGGTTTCATATCTAAGGTTAGATGCGTAACAACCCATATTCACTTTCCCCCAATTACAAACCCATTATGCACAAAGAAGAATTACACCATTATACTCAACTAAGAGCTCCGAATTTATCCCTATGTTTAACCTAAAGATACCCCAATGATTTAATAGAACCCATAACCTCTCCAACATCGCATACATTATTACCAAACACTTTATCATTTCTCGCTCGCCAAATGCATCAACACGCCACGATAATAAGGCCATGAACCAACTTTTTCTTCTTCTTATCCATACCAGAAACCATGTAATATTCCAACAAGTCTTTAAAGCTGGAAGCAAAGAAAAACTGCATACCACACCTCCTCCAATTATTTTGCCCATATCCTCATCGTAACGGAACAAGCTGTGAATATATGGTCAACGGATTCAGGAGCTTCCTCGAAGAACACGCACCCTTCCGACCCCACATGTATATTTCTTCTCCGAAGAGCACCCCGAGTAGGAATTCGACCGATTCTCACCCGCCACATAAAAATATTGATCTTCGCGAGAACCCATATACACCACTTAATAATATGATTATGACTATGATCTTCCATATCCCTGAAAAGCTTTTTACAAGACCCGATAGAGAACTGACCTGAAGTATAACCGCTCCAAGTCCAAGAGTCTTCGATCCTAGACAAGGTAATTGGATCTAAACATTTTATAAGTTCCTCTCATACCGCCCTCTCGCCTCCCGTGAAAACACCCCTTCTCCAAACCCACTTCCACTCTATCGGCTGACACCTTATCCTCCACGCAACACCATTTATTAGAATCCAACGCAAAAAGGCTAGGCCATACCTCACGTAAAGGTTCCTTTCTGAGCCGAGGACCAACCCAAAACCGAATGTTCTTACCGTTGCCAACCTTACCCTTAATAAAACCATGCAGATTTTTCCATAAATTTTCAGTTTCTCATCCATCCTTATCAAAGTATTCCACACACCCGTTACCGCTTTATTTGAGGGAAAATATGCCCATGCCTTTTTCTCACCATGGCGCGCATCTACCACTTTCCTCCATAGACCGTTAGGCTCAACTTTGTACCTCCTAAGCCATTTAGATAGCAAGCTAAAATTCACATGAGATATTTGTTTATTCTCAAACCTCCCGCCTTTTTAGGGGCGGTAACCTTATCCCAAGCCACCCAATGCACTTTATTATTATTACCTGTACCGGACCATAGAAATCTTTTTATCATAACTTCCAAATCATTTAACACCTTAACCAGCGCCTTAAATAACGAAAAGAAATATATTGGGAGACTCTTTAAAACCGCTTAGCGTCACCCTTCCCCCAATAGATTAAGTATGAGCCTTCCATGATGCAGGTATCGATTCAAACACCTCATAAATAGGTCTCCAGTTACATATTCTATTCATATTGGCTCTGACCATAATACCTAAATAGGAAAACGGAAGCGAACCCCTTTTGCATCCCACCACCATAGCCATGTCTTCAATTTCCAACTCACTCACCTCATCCCAAACAAATATGATTTATGAAAATTGATTTTCATACCCGAGCATATATGAAACACCCTAAGGCGTCTTGCCACATTAACAATGTTACCTTTTGACCATTCGCCTAAAATTAAGGCATCATCGGCATATAAAAAGTGCGAGATAGTAGGACCCTCATTAGGAGTTTTTATACCATCCAATACCCCGGACTTACAAGCCTTCGAAAACATCTTTGAGAAAGCTTCCATCAAGATAAGGAATAGCAAAGGAGATAAAGGGTCTCCTTGCCTAATCCTTTTTTTTACATTGAAATTCAAAGGTGGGTGTCCCGTTGACAAGAACCGAGGACCTACCCGACTTCAAAATACCCTCCACCCATTTGCAGCATCTATTAGGGAAGCCCATTTGAGCCAAAGCCGACAATAAGAAAGGCCAATGCACATTATCATATGCTTTTTTCAAAATCTATTTTAAGCATAAACCCCCTCCTTTTAACTTTTTCATCCATGCCAATAATTCGTTAACATAACGGGGCTATCCAATATTAATCTATCTTTCAAAAACGTTTTTTGGGTCTCTGAAATAACCGACCCGATGACTTTTTTCATCCTAAAAACACCAATAAGATTGATCGGCCTATAGTCTTTCAATCCTTTCGGGTCCTTAACTTTTAGAATCAAGGTTATAAAAGAAGAACCACAACCATTATTAATTGTACCTGTATCATGGAAGTACGACATAATGGCTCCCTAGCACACATCCCCGGGGGACAGGGTTTTGTCTTTGGAAGATTAGGGTTTGCAATTAAGAAGGGGGTGGCGGCGTAGCTTGTTGCCCGTCTACATTCTGTTTTGATGTAACTTGATAAGTTTTTTTATTAGACCTGATTGGATTTTATATAAAAACGCGTAAGAGTTATAAAAGAAAGTTAAACCCATCAGGCCCCAAGGACTTATCTCCACCGCACTCGAACATTACATAATATATAATAATAAGTTCAACCAACGTTATAGCATGTGAAACGTTTTAAAACATGTTTAAGTGATCATCTAATAGAGAATTAATTCAAAATATCATATCACAGAATTTGCATAAGACATAAAGAACTTCCAAAGGTTAATCGGCCCGTATCAATAATCATAAATGTGAATATATCAACACTCAAAATAGAAGATATCAAAATTCTTACCTTGACAAAGAAATGTAACCACGATGATAATTCTAGGAAAAAAATAGAAGTTTTGTCCTTTATCTTAATACCATATATCAGGGCTCAGCCAAGTCATTTTCAACGAATTTTGACAGGTTTTGCACTTTATAGGGAATTTTGTTGTATATTTTGTCCTTTGCACCCAACAGTTAAAAAAGTCTGTTAAGTCTGGTCACGTGATATGCATACGAGGGTAGTTATGTCTTTTCCTCCTCCCCTTCCTATAATATTACATCAACTCATCATTCTCTCCCTACCTCTCTCTCTCTCTCTCTCTACCGCCTCCCCCTGCATCCACCACTGAGCAACCACTGTCCAACCACCACTAATTGCATCTACCACTGTGCAACCACCGTCTAGCCGCCACCAACTGCTACCCACCCCCTTCATCATATCAACCACCGCCAATCAACCGCTTCATCTTCTTTCTCCCTTTCTCCATCTCTCTACACACACCCATATCTACAACTCAAACAAACGGATGGAAAATATGGACGATAGTGAACGGTACGACATCAGTGAGTTTTTTTTATTTGTTGATTTTGCCAATTTCTTAGATATGTGAGTTTTGTGATTTGTTGGTTCACCATGAATGGCTAGGGTTTTGTGTTGATTTCACCACTGGGAGAGATAGGTGAGAAGAGACAGAGGGGTTTATGTGCGGCGGGGGTTTCAAATATGGCATGGTTTCATGTGGGAGGTTGTGGCGAGGGTTTGGTGGTGGGTTGGTTACTCATGGTGGTGATGGGTAAAGGTTGCGTGGATGGTGGTTTTGTGCTGACATGGCAGGGGGGTGGTGGTGTGAGCAGTGGCAATGGAGGTCTGGTAGCGGTGGAAGTCTTGTGGGGTAGTGGCAGTGAAGGTGGGTGTTGTGGTGGTGATAAGGGTGAGGTGTTTTAGAGAGAGATAAAGAGATGAGAGTAAGTTGACAAAAATACCCTCATGTGCAAGTCACATAACTTGATTTAACAAAAAATATATCTGGGTTAGAATCAAATAACAAAACATGCAACAAAATTCGAGTTAAATGCTTGGTTGGTCCCTGTGGTTTGCAAAAATTTCAGCGTTGGTCCCATTGGTTTACTATTTACACTCGTGGTACCAAAACTTGTAAAAAATGAACTCGCTTGGTCCCCTGCCCTAACTTCAGTTAAATAACTCTGTTAAAACACTCCACATGCTTGGCACGTGAGGGCAATTTCGTCCATTGAGTTTGATTTGATGTTCACTTTTTGCAATTGCACACTTAGTCCTAGATGTCAGTTGATATTTATTGGTTTCCCTCTCATTTCTGTTCATCTCTCCCACAGTATCACTTACAAAGACTCACCGTCTCTTCGTTTTCTCTGCAACATCCCGGCGATTAAACAGATAATCGGTGCGTTTAGGGCTGATCGAAGGGAATGGGTTGGTACATTAGGGCTGAGTTTGATGATTTTAATCCAGATCGTGATTATAGTAAGTTTTTTATGCTGATAGTGCTAAAGTTCAAACATTTAGCAATTTTGTAGTGTTTGTTTTACAAAATTACTACCACACACTGTTTTGGTTGTTTTCTGTTATGTTTTTTGAGCAGATGGAAACCCTAGTTTGTTTTCTGCAAAAATCTTCTATGCTGGAACTTTTCGGAGGTTTCCAGGAAGAAGCTACATTCAAGGTAGGTCAGTGTATGTTGATTACATCGACATTGATGAGTTTTCTGTCCATGAAGTTGATTGGATGATACGAGACCTTAACCTGTTCAAAGAGAAGGTGCCAATTTATTATCATTTTCAAATACCTGATAGAGATTTAGATACTGGTTTGGTAGCTTTAGGGTGTGATGCTGATGTTCGTAACTTGGCATAATATGTGGGTGAAAATAAGTTAATCAACTTTTACATTGAACATGTAAAATCTGTGGTTGATACTTATTTAAAATCACCAGAGGGATCATCTAGGGTTGTTATTGAGGAATTAGTAGAGGAAAGTCAAAATGTCCAGGAGAATGTTGGTGTTAGACAAAACAAAGAAAAGTTAGTACCTAGGAGGAGACTGATGCTTGAGTATGTTGAAGGGTCATCTAGTGCAAATAAGAATACAAGTAACATGTTTGTTGATAATCCAGTAGGTAACAATGATAATCCGGTAGGTAACAATGATAATATAGAGACTGAGACTTATAATGCAAACCAGGGTACACGTGTATATGGTTTTAACTTTGATGACATTGACTTTTCTAGAGTATTCCCAAACAACGAGGATCTTAAGGATGCTGAGGGTGAGGTAGAGGTTACTTGTAGGAATGAGAATGAGGGTAATGGGGAGGATGAGGGTGACATGGAGTCTGATAGTTATAGGGAGGCTGAGGATGACATGGAGTCTGATAGTTATAGGGAGGATGAGGGTGACAAAGAGGATGAGGGGGGTAGTGAGGCTGACTGTTCTAATCAAAGTGAGGCTGAAGGTGATGACTCAGAAGACAGTGACTACATTGTTGACAATGATTATGAGGTGGAAGAAACAGAAGTTGATATGAGGGACTTCAATACTTTTGTAGATGAGGATGAAGAATATGTAGGCAGCCTTAATTCTGGCACTAATAGTGTTAGAAATGAAGTGGATTATGAAAAGGAAATTGATGATAACCTTAGCTATGAATCATTTGATAGCTTAACTGATGAATCAATGGAAGATTTTGAAACAAGAAGGAGCAAGAAGCTAAGGAAAATCAGGCATAAACAAAAGGTTAGCATTTGTTTAACTAACTGTTTACTTAACTGTTTATTATTTACGTAAGAATTTGTTAAATTATCTAATAACTGTTGACATTTAACAGGGAAAGACTAGGATCCATGAGGTGAGGTTTTACTTAGGTCAACAATTTGGATCTGCAAAGGAGGTTAAAGAACATGTTAGGCAGCATGCCGTTCTTACCAGAAGGGAGTTGTCATTTTTGAGAAATGACAAGGCTAGGAGAAGAGTCATTTGTGAAGGTAATGTACCAGTTTATAAGAAAGGTGATGGGTTTGTAAAACAAGTATCCAAGAAAGGCAATAAGGGAAAATCTACTGTTGGGCCCAAGCCCAGTGAGTCTGTTGTTAGGCCCAGTTCCAGGGAATCTCTTAGGGAGTCTCAAAAGTCAGCATTGGCACTAAGTGCCAATGCCATATCCTGTAGAAAAAGAAAAGAAAGATTAGACAAGGCAGCTTGTACATTTATGTTGTATGTGGCTAAAGAGAAAGATGACGTTGAAACTTGGACAGTGAAAACTCACAAGGCAGAGCACACCTGTCTCCAAGCTAGAGAAAGTCTGCACCTTGCAGCAAAGTTCATGGCTAAGGAGCCTTCTGTGAAGAGATTGGTTGAATGTAACAAAGACATCTCAGTGAGGACCATCCAAGAAGAGCTGTCAAGGAAGTATGAATTAAGGGTTTCAAGGATGAAAGCCTTTAGGGCAAAGATACTTGCTTTGAAGGAAGTTCAAGGGGACAACAAGGAACAATATGCAAGGCTAAGGGATTACATAATAGAGCTTCAAAGTGCAAATCCAAACACAACAATGCGCATTGAAGTTGAGTCTGAACCCAACCCATCTTCTCCAACAAGGGTGTTCAAGAGGATTTACCTCTGCTTGGGTCCACTGAAGCTAGGCTTCAAGGAATGTGGGAGGGACATACTAGGCTTAGATGGGGCTTTTTTGAAGGGTTCTCAACGGGGTCAGGTATTAGTTGCAGTAGGCTTGGATTCCAACAACGGGCTCTATCCACTGGCCTATGCAATTGCAGAAGCAGAAAACAAGGATTATTGGACATGGTTTTGGAATGTCTCAAAGATGACCTAGCACTACAAAGCAACTCACATTTTACCTTCATATCTGATAGACAAAAGGTTAGCCTTACTTTTTAGAGTTGAATTGTTTATAAATATGTTTTTTATTGCTTTGATTGTTTTGATTTTAACATGTTTGCTGTTTTGGGTGTTAAATTTAGGGCCTTATTCCTGCACTTGAAAAGGTATTCCCAGCTGCAGAACACAGGTTCTGCCTTAGGCATATTCACCAGAATATGAAGTTAAAATGGAGGGGCAAAGGCTTTAAAGATTGCTTATGGGCATGTGCAACTGCCAGAACCGGTACTTACTTTTAAGCATTTATTCATTCAAGTGTTGGGTCAACAATTTACTGACTTGTTATTCATGATTGTTCTTGTGTAATAGTACCTGAGTTTAGGGATAAAATGGAAGAGTTGAAGAAGTTCAATGAGGAAGCATACAAATGGTTGGCACAAATTCCACCAAAGCATTGGTTGAGATCTCACTTCACAGGTAATATTCACTTTAAAGATTAGACTAGTTGCTAATTTAAGCACCAAAGGAATTTATCACTTTATACATTTCTTTTTTGGTTATCAATGTGTAGGTTGGGCACAATCTGATGTTCTACTAAACAACATGTGCGAAGTTTTGAATGCCAAGACTGTTGAAGGGAGGGAAAAGCCAATCATTTCATGTTTGGAATATCTTAGAGAGTATTTGATGAAGAGAATAGTCAATGTGATGAAGGTGCAACAGCAGTGTAAGGGCCCCCTCACACCAAAGATAACAGAGATCTTTGATGAGATCAAGAAGGCTGCAGCCCAATGCAGTGTGAAATGGTGTGGTGATAGTAGGTGGCAGGTACAAGGGACTCTTGGGCAATATGTTGTGAATGTTGAACAAAGGGTTTGTACTTGTATGAGGTGGGAAATTTCAGGAATCCCATGTAAGCATGCCGTAGCTGTTAACTGGGATATGGCTGCACACAAACAACAGGTGGGGCCACCTGAGGATTGGGTTCATCCATGCTACTATCTGGACACTTGGAAAAAGGCTTATGCCTACAAGGTTGGTCCAATCAATGGTCCCAAACTCTGGCCAATATCACCAGTTCCAACAACATTGACTCCTCCACTTCGCCACAAACAAGCTGGCAGGCCAAAGAAGAAGAGGAGAAAAGACCAAGTGGAGGTTGAAGATATCTTAGAGAAGAAAGGGAAGCTGACTAGAAAGGGTGGGTCTGTAACCTGTAAGAAATGCAAAGGGAAGGGCCATAATTCAAGAGGCTGCAAAGAAAGGAATGGGTGCTGAAGGTGGTTCTGCAGCTGCTGCTGATGGTGGTCTGCTGCTGATGGTGGCTCTGCAGGTCAAGAATAAGCTGGATACGCTTAACTGATGAAGGGCTAGATTTTAAATATCTTTTTGTAATGTTATTCAGCCGTATGCTTTAAACAATACTTGTTAACTGTTGCTTGTCTTTATTATGTTTGGTATGCACTATTGTGGCTTATGTTTATGCCATCATTTTGGAAATGTTAATCGGCTATTATAGTTATTGTTGTGTTTGGAAATTGAGTATGTCTTTATTACATTTGTTGGGTATTAATTAGTTTGTTGTGCAATTAATATGGTAGGTGGAAAGATCAAGTGTAAACAACATGTTAGGCAGGGTCATAAATTTGATTTGTTGAGTCTTTATTAGGTTTGTTGGATATTAAGTGATGGCAATAAATGTCATCCGTGTCGCTTTTCCGCTTTATTTAACATGCTTTTCTGTTTTATTTAACATTGGTCGTCCGTATCGCTTTTGCGCTTTATAAAACAATGGTCGTCCGTTTCGATTTTGCGCTTTATTTAACATTGGTCGTCCGTATCCCTTTTGCGCTTTATTTAACATTTTTCGTCCGTAACGCTTTTGCGCTTTATTTAACATGTCAATATACACAGTTTTGTTTGCCACAACCACAATATCTATGAATATCCAAAATTCATTCTAATATTATTTGGTCGAATTACATAATTAACATTGCAGTCAAGCTAACAACATTCCAAAATGTAACCCTAACAGAAACAATAGTACTAAGATCAGGGTGTTCTTCCATCTCAGTTCAGTCCTTAGTTCATCCCTTTCTTGATCGGCCCTGTTTCTTGCTTGGAGTAGCCCTGGAATGATGCGAACAGCTCGTGGGCACATTGGCGGGTCAAACCAACGAACAAATCCAGGACAAGTGACTTCATGTCATATCAAACATTTAAAAAAATTGGAACCAAAAAGAACATCTACTAATGAACCCTAATGCTTACCGGTGATGGACATGCATAGAATCGTCGTCCTGGATTATTGTCGGTCCATGATGTGCGAATGACGGCTAACTTTCCACAGCGACAGGTTGTCATTCTAGGGTTCCTGGAGAAACATGGGTGAGGGGAGGAAGAAGGGTCGTTAATTTTGAGGGAAAAAAAGGAGGATAAGGTGGCTTTTATAATGAGCTAGACTGAATGAACGAAATTGCCCTCACGTGCCAAGCACGTGGGTGTTTTTTAAAAGAGTTATTTAACTGAAGTTAGGGCAGGGGACCAAACGAGTTCATTTTTTACAATTTTTGGTACCACGAGTGTAAATAGTACACCACTGGGACCAACGCTGAAATTTTTGCAAACCACAGGGACCAACCAAGCATTTAACTCACAAATTCCATGTAAAATGTAAAACCTGTCAAACTTTGTAAAAAAAGACACCGCCTCATATATGGTTTTAAGATTAAAGACAAAACTTGTAATTTTCCCATGATTCTAACTCCAATGTCATGAGAACTACAATATCTTCGTTTGTTTCAAAGGATTTTAAGTTAATATATTATTAGGTAATCTGGATTATGTATTAATCCCTTGCATCGCCTGATTTACTTTAAGACAGGTGATTTACCTTCTTTTTGTTGGCTGTGAGATTTGTCGGTAAGAGACACCGAGTGATGGTGGTGCACACCAACTTTTTTTTGTTACATTAGTTATTTTTAAAATATAATATTGTTACTTGATAACTCTAAGGTTGTGTCATCGGCAATTTTTTTCTTGTTTTACTCCTATAACCATTCAAACGTGTTTGGTTTTTTGTTTATATTTTCTTGCATATGTATTATATTTTTTAGCTTCATCAATTTATTTACTTTTACATCAACTTTTTATTATTAATTTGATTTTCAAAAAATGTCATTTTGTTATGAAACGTTTTATTAAAAATGACAATTTAAAGTAACATTAAAAAATAATTAACATAATTAATATAATAATATATTCAACAATTACGGATTTATTTTAAAATGCTAACTGAGATTATAATTTATAGAACTATGATTAGGTAAATTATAATATTTACTTTTCTTGTTAGGCATTAATTATTTGCAATATATATTAGGGGGAAGGGAGTGGAGCGGCAAACCCATCAACAAACCACTTTGCCGAGCGGTAACACCACCGCCAACAAAGTTTACCGATTGGTTTCGTTGATGATCGGTAAAGGTTTACCGATGCGGCAAAGGTGATGTTTGTGTGTGTTGTCTATTTCTGCTGCTGCCACCTCATTTTAATAAAAGAAAAGATGAAAACAAAAAAAAAGTTTGTCACTTTCAAGTGTTTAACCATTGTCAACATTTTTTACCAAAAGTTTAAACTTTTTGACATGCTGACATGGCACTCTCTTATTGGTTAGTTTAAAAG
This sequence comes from Scalesia atractyloides, assembly GCA_947069175.1. NCBI lineage: Eukaryota > Viridiplantae > Streptophyta > Magnoliopsida > Asterales > Asteraceae > Scalesia > Scalesia atractyloides. Next base: position 79,313,118 of record CAMTDV010001633.1, on the reverse strand, counting down.
TTTGTTATTTTTACTTGACTAACCACTCACTTCACCCTTAGTATGATCTAACACTGTATCCTCACCCGAGAAGCCCAGCTGCCGACACCACCCATTTAAATCACAAACTTCGGAGATTGAAGTGACAGACCTAGACCTGAATATATGATATATAAAAGTTATTTTTCTTGTAGTAAGCTTGTATAATAGTTTTGATTACTATAGGGTGTTAAATTAAGGGCATGTTTGGCTAAGCTTTTTGAACCAATATATTGACTTATTGGCTTTTTAAAAAAGCAAATAAGTCAAAATATTGTTTGGATAATTGAAAAGGACTTTTCAAAACAACTTTTCAATAGGAGGAAAAAATCAGTTTTGAAAAGCTAGAACTTTGTGGGTTTTTGGAGCTTTTTAGTAATTTACAAGTAAAAGTTAAGCCAAACACTTTTTATAAAACAACTTCTTAACTTATTGGCTTTTCCTACCCCATAAGTTATTCCAAACACTTTTTTAAGAACTCATTTTCAAAAAGTTGAAGTCAATAAATCATTTTCACTAAAAGTCTTTTTTTAGTTAAATAAGCTTAGCCAAACAAGCCCTAAGTAAAGTAATGGGGTGGAGTACCATTTTATAACTGAAACCGGTGATACTAACTTGGGACATCTTCAAAAAAACGTGTAGAACCGAACACGTTAGACGGGCCTGCAATCCCAGTCCCGTCAGGTTGAGGCAGGCGACCCCTTCAGTTCTGGTCAGAGACGAAGGAAAAGGAGGCAGGGAAGCGGGTGGGAAACGATAGTTGCACGGGTTCAAACCCGGGGTCTTATTTTCAACTTCTTGACTGTTTTGCCACTCCGCTGTGCCACTCGGGACATGTATCATACAATTGGACAAATTGTTTTGATTGGTTATTGATCACCTCAAAAGAAATAACATCACCAAAAGATTAGTGAGATTCAATGAACATTCAAGATTGATTGATTGATTCGACGACGACACAACACAAAGAAACAACAGTAAGAACTAGGAAAACTACGGTAATTGAAGAACGAATGAGATGGTTAAGTTGCTAGTGGCGTAGATGGCGACCCAAGTTGAGAGGGTGACCGGAGGGGGGTTATTTTCTTTTTTCGTATTTTTTGTTAAAGATAAAATGATATTTTACCAATATATATTGCAAAAAATAAACAGACTTCAGCTCCAAATAGCAAAACTATTACGACTTAGCGAACAAGAGTAGGGACTGTTTGTTTCGGCTCTTACTGGTTCAGACCTCTTACGAGTTCAGCTGTCTGTTTCGGAAGCAGATGTCTGAATGGTTCAGACATCTACCTCTGAATGTTTAAGCATTATACTGAGTCTGAATAGTTAAGACCTCTTATCTGAATTGTTAGACATTTGCCTCTGAATGATTAAACATTATACTAACTCTTAGTGGTTCAGACGTCTTACTGTTTAGACACTTAATAGTTCAGATTTGTTATTGGTTTAGCATTTATCTATTTAGAAGTTACCAAATAGCCCCTTAAATGTTTAGTTTGGGATACATGGGATTAAAAGGGTAATCTTTTCTTGTCATGGGACCATCCTTCACGTAATTCTATAACCTATAAACCACAAGTTTATTTCTGACTTGTTTACTTCTATAAATATACTCTTGAAGGACACCTGAAAACTAATCATATGAGTATCCAGCCTTGCATATATTAAACCCTAAAGAAAAAGGACACCTGAACTTAATCATGCACCATGAATATCACCACCCAGCAAAAGGATGAATCAGGACACTTATCATGACTGCATGAGTGCATCTGGGTCACCCCTATTCTCTTTGTGGGTAACCAACCAGTATTAATTCACTACAAACAAGTTGAGTTAAAATACTGTTATCCAACAATTATTGTTTGTACTGAACATACCCATAAACAGAAAGAATAGGCCCTCATTCAGCTACCATACTACATTTTTATAATCATAAAAGGAGCTTTTAATTAGCTTTAATGCACAAATTAGGAAAGAATTAGCCAAAGTGAGTAGGCCACAAAGGAGACCTTAAAGAATCTACTTTAACCTAATGTTATATTGTCCCTAAGCCACCAAAATGTCATATCACCTTTTCAGGTGGATAATAATCATGACATCTGAAGTGTTAATCAATATAAACTTCATCCTTTTTATTAAATCAGATCATCAATTACTTAGAAAAGACTTAGAAAATGACAGGAGCTAGTTCTTCATGTGGTGCATGCAAGTTTTTGAGAAGAAAATGCACTAATGAATGTGTTTTTACTCCATACTTCTGCTACAGCCAAGGAGCCGAACATTTTGCCGCGGTTCACAAGGTTTTTGGCGCGAGCAATGTCTCCAAACTGTTAATGAAAATCCCTACGCAAAAAAGAAGTGAAGCCGCTATCAGTATATCTTACGAAGCGTTGGCTCGAATGCAAGATCCTATATATGGTTGTGTGGCTCAAATATTGGCCCTCGAACAACAGGTTTCACAAATGTCGTTATGTTAGCCGCCAACTTTATTATTTATTATATATATTGTTATTTGATTTATGATGTATCTTTGTTTGTTAGTCATTATCCTATCTCTAGTTTGTTAGTTATTAATTAGTTGGCTAGCTTTATCATTATTCGTTAATCATAATCTCTGAATCTCTATATAAAGAGGTCTTGTTTTCAGTTATTTAATACACACAAAATAATTCCTACGGGGTAGAGGTAAGGCTGTCTATATCTTACCCTCCTCAGACCCTACCTTAGCTTTGCTGTTGGTGGGTTTTACTGAGTATGATGATGATGATGATGAAAATAATTTACACCAATTTCATTTTGTTCTTCGTTTCAGTTTGTTAATAAATGTCTTGTGTGCGTTGTTGGTTCATATTTGACCACGTATAATCGATCCTGCAGGTGACGAGGTTACAGGAGGAGATAGATCAGCTAGTGAATGACATGATGGGTTATGCTTCATTCGAACTGCCGGATCATGCAAGTTTACAAGATATAGATAACATGAATAACGGGTTACCGATCTCTTTTCAGTTTAGTAATGATACTAGCAACTGTGATCATCCAAATCAACAGACTCCGCCCTTGTCGGCTGCGCCACAAGCTTCTTGTTCATTGGGCAATTTGGAGGGCCAAAATGCTTATCATCACAGCTTTCTGGATCATCCAATGATGGAAAATGGATGTGATATCTTGAACATATAGTGCTTTTGAATTCTTAAAATTTAAGTGGCACATGTTTATTAGCATAATAGGAACAATCTTATTTGATGTATAAACCAGTTGCATGCTTTGCAGCTGTTGCAAACAACGTGTAAGATACCTTTAACGACTTGTTATGGGACATGTTTCCAGGCAAAACTGGATTTGAATATTTTCAATCGTTGAAGTCATCATTTGTAAAAAAAGACATGTCATCTACTCTTTTGTCATACGTCCAACGTCCTGATAAATGAATTTACTTCTAAAAAAAGTTACAGGCCAATTGTTGTTATATGTAATCGTTTGAGTGTCATAATAAAAAGAAAAAAAATAAAAATGAAGTACACCATGAAAATATGCATGTCATCTTGTATGTGTCATATTATATTTTCTAAACACCCTAACTATATGTTCTACTATGTTCCTCTTTTTCTCCCTTAGCCTCATTGAAAGTACCCTAGCCCCCTCCTCCCTAACTCTCCCGTCACCAGTCACCCTCCCCTCCGCGCGCCACCACCACCAACTGCAACACTCTCCCCCCTCTCCTTTCTCCGATTTCGTTCCTAGTATCGTCTATGAGGACCTAGCATCGGCTAGCGTTTGTCCTAGTTGATCATGGCTTCGAAGCACAAGTACAGTGGTGGTTGTGTGCCATGGTTATCAACCAGATGTAACTGAAGAAATCGATGTTCTTTCACTATTTCGATTTGCATATGAGTTGGTCAAATTGTAAACCCAATCTGGAGTTGTAACATCCCGCCTCTCGTACCACAAATATTGTCCACTTTGCCCCCGATGGGTTGCCCGACCAAGAATTCAGATTTATTTGTGGCTGCCCCGGTGGATATTTCCTACGAGGCTACTTATCCTAGTACTATTCCCACCTGATTACACTTAACTGTGGAGTTTTCATGTGCTCCACAACCAACGAAGCCCGAAAACGCGTTGGTGATTTAAGAGGCAGCACATTCCTTATGAATCAGTATCTCTTGTTGTCACAGTCGATATGAGATTTGCCTAGAGTGTTACAATAGTCAATGTTAATCTGCTATCGTTATAATCACCCCCCAGGGACTCATCATCCCCGATGAGGTTTGCCCCACCATCCTGAACATCACAGGAGTGGCTTTGATACCATTTGTAACATCATGTCTCTCGTACCACCAATATTATTCGCTTTACCCTTGATGGTTGCCCATCTAGGAACTCACAGATTTGTTTTTGGTTGCCTCGTGGAGACTTCCCTAGAGGTCACTCACCTTATTACTACTCCCACCTGAGCACGCTTAACTTTGGAGTTTTCATGTTCTGCAGCCAACTAAGCCAAAAACTTTCAATTTTGGTTTCTAGAAAGAAGCAGATTGTAATGTTTTCATTCATTCCTCATGGTTTCAAAAGATACAATTCAATCAAATTTTAAAGGGAGGCTAAGCCATAAAACACTCCTTGTTCATCACTCCTCTAATTATGGAGATGATATTATTAGACAAACAATAAAAATAAGGATCCTATAATTACAAGAGATCTTACAAGAATATCCTTTACTCCCCCTCAAGTTGGAGCGTGTAGGTCACGAACGCCCAACTTGCAAAGTAGAGTTTGAAGACGTTGGGCTCCCAAATGCTTTGTAAATAAATCAGCGATCTGTTGCTTCGTATTGATATGCAGCGGTAAAACATTGTGGGATTCGACTCGTTCTCGAACGACGTAGCAATCCATCTCAACATGTTTCGTCCTTTCGTGAAAAACGGGGTTATTGGCAATGTGCTTAACTGCCAAATTATCACAAAAGAGAGGCGTGGCTTGTAGGTCGGTGAAGAGCCATCGCATCCAAAGAACTTCGCTAATGCTAGTGGCCATAGAGCGATACTCAGCTTCGGCTGAAGAACGAGAAACCGATTGCTTTTTTGTTTTCCAAGATATTGGTGCTCCACCGAGAAGTAGTACATAACCAGTTCGTGAACGTCTTGTAAGTTTGCAACCAAGCCAATCAGCATCAAAAAAGGCAGAGAGATTTAAACCACCAAGTTTTGGTAAAAGAATACCTTGACCGGGACTAGACTTGAGGTAGCGTAAGATCCGATTGGCAGCTGTCAAATGATCCTCTCTTAGATCAGAAACAAACTGGCTTAACAAGTTGATGGAGTACGCCATATCCAGCCGTGTACTTGTAAATAAAGAAGCCTACCAATGAGGCGTCAATATTGTTGTGCATCAACTTTAGGGCTTTCTTCACATTGACCAAGCTTCAACCCTTGTTCCATGGGAAAAGAACTCAGTCGACAGTCGAGCATGCCACTATCTTCAAGAAAATTTAACGTGTATTTGCGCCGGCTCAAAACTAACCCATATGTTGGGCGGGCAACTTCGATTCCCAAGAAATACTTGAGCGAACCAAGGTTCTTGATGCTGAATTTTTCATCGAGATATTGCTTTGTCTCTTGAATTTTAGTAGCATTATTTCTCGTTATAATTACACCATCTACATAGATAAGAATTGCCACGAAGGTGGCTCCATCCTTGAAAGTAAACAGAGAATGATCCACATGAGATTGCTTGTAACCAGTGTCAATAAGAGAAGCGGTAAACTTGTGGTACCAATTCGGGGAAGCCTGTTTCAAACCATAAAGGGACTTACAAAGTCTACACACACTAGTGTCCCCTTTCTTCGAGAAACCTTGTGGGAGCTTCATATAAACTTCTTCATCTAAGTCACCATGTAAAAACGCGTTGTTAACGTCGAGTTGATCGATCAACCATTCTTTCTTAACGGAGACCGCAAGTAGGGCGCAAACGGTAACTAACTTAGCGACTGGAGCAAAAGTATCATGGAAGTCAACACCTTCCATTTGAGTGTAACCCTTTGCCACAAGACGAGCTTTATATCTTTCGATTTCACCATTCGGTATGTATTTAAGTTTGTACACCCCCTTGGAGTCGATTGCCCGTTTGCCATCCGGTAATGCTTCCAAGGTCCATGTCTTGTTTTCTTCAAGAGCCCGGATTTCTTATTTCATTGCTAGCTTCCAGTTTTCATCCTGCATAGCCTCATGAAATGATTTCGGCTCATTATGTGTAGTAATAGCCGTTAAAAATGCTTTGTGTGAGTTTGACATTTTTTTATAGGAAATGTAACGGGCTATTGGATGTGTTGTGGTGTTCAAAGGTTCTTGATTGGAAGCTGGTGCGCTATGATTAATGGATGGTGGCAGATTCACGTGAAAATCATCCGGTCGTTTAGATCGTGTCTGAATTCTTTGTTGTCTGCTTGGTTCTGGGTCCTCAACATTCACCATAATTTCAATTTGTTCTTCATCATGTGTGCCATTTTCTTGCTCCATGTGAGTATCAGATTCATTTGTTTCATTTGATATATTGACATTTTCAACTGTGTATTTTCATATGGGCTTTGTGGTTTGGCCCATATGTTGGTTCTTCATTTGCGACTTCTTCATAATACCAAAGGGGAAGCTAAAAAGTTTTTCATTCTCTAGTTTATCAATTCGATCCGAATTCAAATAAGGGAACATCTTTTCAACAAACTTCACATCCCTTGCAACAACTATCTTGTTGTTGATCGTGTCGAGTATCTTGTATCCCTTTGTTCCCGGTAGGTACCCTAGGAATACCCCCGGACTCCCCCTCCATTCGAATTTATCACCCTTTGTATCAGTGATTCGATAATAAGCAAGACACTTGAATACCCTCATGTGCTCATATTCGGGCTTTTGTTCGAACAATATTTCAAATGGAGTTTTGTTGTCTATGGGTTTAGAAGGAAGAGGGTTGATTATGTAAGCTGCTGTCAAGACACATTCTCCCCAAAACCTTTTTGGAAGATTTGACTCTATACGAAGGGCTCACTTGGTTTCAAGTAAATGCATGTGATTCCCTTCCACGGCACCATTTTGTTGCGGTGTGTGAGGACAAGTGGTCTCGAATATTATGCCTTGTTCAACATAAAAATCATTCATGCGATTTGAAATGAATTCTCCCCTGTTGTCACAACGTATCCTTTTAATCATTTTGCCAAATTGAGTTTTTACCATCTTGTGAAAACCCATTAGAGCATCGCTTGCCTCATACTTATGTTTCAGAGAAGAATCCAAACAAATTGACTATAATCATCCACAATTGTTCAAAAAATAGCTCTTCCTTCTATACCTTCCCCAAATGTCACAATGTATTAAATGGAAGCACTCTTTGGTTTTAATGGTGCTCTTGGGAAAAGGTAATCTAGTATGTTTGGCTTTCGCACAAGAATCACAATCTTCAGTTTTAAAGGACACCTTTTCGACAAAATCAAGATGAGAAAGGTTATTGCCAAAGGTGTGTCCTAGCCTCTTATGCCACACATCCACAGTAACCACCATTGCACATCTTTCGCTCTGCCCCGCCCTGATCTGATACTATCCACTTATACATTTACTTGCTCCAATCAATTCCCTCGAGCGCAAGTCTTGCATAAAACAAAAATCCGGATAAAATGTTACGGAGCATTGATGCTCTCTCGATAGTTTGCTTACGGATAAAAGATAACATCTAAACTTTGGGACATGAAGTACATCTTTTATTATGATCCCGTTTGGCAAACGACTATATCCCTTTACCAGTGACCGAAACAGATTCACCATTTGGTATTAAGACTAGTGGCTCACTAGTCGAAGCCCTTATTTTATCGAGCCATTCGGTAGTGTGTTATGTACTCGGTACATCCGTCCAAAATCCAGTCTTCTTTTTTTCTTTTCCTGCAAGATATTTTAAAAGAGCATGATACTGCTTAAAATTTAAGCTAGGTATGGGACTTACATTCGGATCCGACTCGCCGCAACCGGCTTCTAGTTTTATTGAGTTTTGCTTCCCTTTCTCTGGCCACTATTCTGGATAGCCAATTCTTTTAAAACATCCCTCCTTGGTATGGCCATCTCTTCCATAGTGATCACAGTGTTCCCTGTTATCCACCTTGTTGTGCTCATCTTCTTGTTTTCACTTTTAGGGTTTTTGAGTTTTTTGATATTTTTTTGATAGTAGGTTGCGGTAATGAAAGAAAGGAATGGATAGGTTGGTCGATCAGATGTTAGGATTCATGGCCTGCTCTGATACCATTTCAATTTTGGTTTCTAGAAAGAAGCAGATTGTAATGTTTTCATTCATTCCTCATGGTTTCAAAAGATACAACGCAATCGAATCTTAAAGGGAGGCTAAGCCATAAAACACTCCTCCTTCATCACTCCTCTAATTATGGAGATGATATTATTAGACACACAATAAAAATAAGGATCCTATAATTACGAGAATATCCTTTAGCACTGGTGTTTTAAGATGCAGGGCAATCCTTATAAACCAATATCTCTGCTAACCACGATTGATGTGGGATTTTCCTAGAGTATTACACTGGTCCATGTTAATCTGTTAATCTTCTTTGTAGTCAGTATCATTACAGGAGTTGTTTATTCGCCACGAGAAATGGAGAAACAACTTGGATTTATATGAAAAAATCGTTGAATAATGACATATTGACACTACCACTCTTATTCATTCATGTGGCAACAATTTTTTTTAAATAATATTCCATTTATCATTTAATTTGATTTTTCTTTAATAACTTACATTTCTTAACTGAAATTGACTAAATATGCAGTTGTGTTTAAGGGTTTTTTTGTCAATTAATAACTTGCATTTGTTAACTTAAAAATGACTAAATATGTAGTTGTGTTTAAGGGGTTTTTTTGTCAACATTATGATATATGCACTTTATTGAAAACAGAGTTGTATTCAAAATAAAATATTTATTTAATGGAGTTAATTACTGTTTTCGTCACTGTGGTTTGTCAAAAATCATTATTTCAGTCCATTAGTTTAAAAATTGCGATTTCAGTCCCTGTGGTTTCACTTTCGTATCCATTTCAGTCCCTGTGGTTTCACTTTCGTAACCACTTCAATCCATTTATTCTGTAAGTACAGGGACCGAAATGGTTGCAAGGTGGATTAAAATGGTTATGAAAGTGAAACCACAAGGACTGAAATCGCAATTTTTAAACTAGTGGACTGAATAGTGATTTTTGACAAACCACAGGGACGAAAACAGTAATTAACTCTATTTAATGTCATGAACTATCCAAGTATTGTATCACTACCAAACTGTTACAGATCGAACAACAATGATGAAGGTACGAACGATAATTCTTTTGGCATTTGGTTTCGATGATATATCATTTATCATTGAGTTTAATTTTTCTCATATAACTTAACTTTAATGCACAATTATGTTTAAATTTTTTTGTGAACACTCCAATAAATATTTTTATTAAAAATGAGGTATACTCAAAATAAAGTATTTTATACTCAACTCTTTTGAGTACGTGCATCATAACGAACCAAACGATACCAACCGAATAACATGAGTACCGATATTAATATTTATTTTTTATGTTTTTATCATATAAAGCACATGTTAATATCTATTTGGCATATCACAACTTTGTTTTATGTTTTTGGTGGTTAACTGATACAACTTTTTTTTTTCTTGAGAAAACCATTATAAATAACAATTTTTATTTTATAATTCATATGGCACGTGTTCCATTGCATGCGAAAGAAATGCCATAGGTTTCTTTTTAAAGTTTTACAAATAGTCTTTCCCTGTATATAATCCAAAGCTTACTTAAAGAAACATAGATTAAAATATAGGAATATTGAATTTAATAATCTCAACTATTCGTCGTTTGCCGTCAACAGTTCACACTTAAAAATTAACCACTAGTGGTCCCAACTATTAACATATTGGCCTTCAATGGACCCTGACTAACAGAACCCTAACGCCGTTAGAATCCGGTCGCCAAAAAAACATTTTTGGCCGGAAAACTCATTTGTGGCCGGAAAACTCAACATTTTCGTCCCAAACCTCTTTGTAACCCCAATTATTGAAGTCGCCGGAAAACTCCCTTTTTCGCCGGAAAACTTCTTTTTGGCCGAAAAACTCAACTTTGGCCGGAAAACTTAACATCTTCGTCCCAAACCTCTTTGTAACCTTAGATTGGAATTTAGAAACCTTTTTCTGTCCAAAATAGGTTTTCCAGCGACCGGAGACTGACAGGGTTAGGGTTCTGTTAGTCAGGGTCCATTCGTGGCCAATATGTCAATAGTTGGGACTGTCAGTAATTATTTTCAAAGTTGGAATTGTTGACGACCAACGATGAATAGTTGGAATTATTAAAATCCAATATTCCTAAAACATATGGGATACGGCCACTATTTTCCCATAAGATTTTAAGGTGAGAACAATCATCTTTTTAAAGAGGTCTTGTGTAATATGTATTTAAAGTGACACAAAGGCCCATAATAGTTTTAACTTGGTCAGAATCTTAGAATGTTGTTACATCGCATTAGTGGGCTTAGTCTATATTAATTCTGAGTTCTTTGACAGGCCCAGAATAGTTTTAACTTGGTTTCGTCTTTGTTTTGCAATATGCACACACAATTGATATTTGATAGAACTATAAGAACTGAAACTATCATTTATTAAAAAAAATAGCTAATAATTCTTGAGACTCATAACTTATTCCCAATAAATTATATAAATTTAAAAATGCAATTAAAGGTTAGAAAACCAAATTAATAAGTTTTACCACTTAATATCCCTAAATTCAATAGGTTTTATTCTTAGTAATTATTATACCAAATAAAAAATTGAAATTACAAGTCCAAAGTATACGAAAAAGAGCCTCTAATTTTTATTGCTTTGGGCCTTAGTTAAGCCGTACGTGACAAAACTTGGTTGTTGACTTGTTTAGTTCATTGAAATTTCCCTTCCCCTTGTAAGTTTTTTTATATACTTCAGGATATATATTTCTGTAGTTTTTATAAGTCATATTAGTATGAGTTATTAAATTTATATAATTCTTCGTATTCCAAATAAATTGTAAATTCACAATAAAACATATAGAATTACCATATAACTAGTGATATATGATCGCTGCCATCTCACGATTCTTGAGTTTATGGACCGAAGGAAAATAACTCCAATCCTTCTTATTAATTTGGTCTTAACATATTCGATAAATGGACAGATAAGATGACTAACTTGCCATCCGTTCCAATTTTGAAAACACTAGTAATAATTTATAACGTAACGCAAAACAACTATAACACACAAAAATGTTCTTAGTGGGCCCACTAACATCTCGATAGAGGTGCACAAAATTTGGATTTGTTTTTCAAAACAGGTCTCGGGTTGGAATTGGTTCTTGTTCCAGTCAAAGAGTCAGTAATCGGGTATTTGTTGGATCGTGTTCATGTATGGAACAAGTTTTGGAGATGGGGTTGATCGGTTTAGTTCCGGTTCCAGATTCTGACCGATCCGGTTAGGGTATAGCTAGGTTAGAATCGGTTTCTAATCAAAAGACATGGAGCTGATGAATGACCAGCAGGTAGGGTCGGTATGAAACCAGTACCAAGCAATACCAAATTCGGTTCCTAAACCATTTTTTGCACCTCTAATCTCAGGTGGGTACCTAGGTTTGTGGGTGCGTAAAACATAATTACTTTGTTAACTACGAAAGAGCTTGTAGCCTAGCGGTATATCCCACCCATGAGATTGAAGGTTCAAGTTCCTAGTGCACAATAAGTGTAGTTTTAAATGTATGATTGGAATGTGTGAATTACCTAGTAAAAGAAAAAAAAAAGCTGGTTAGCTTTATTTTTTAAAAATACAACTGTAAAAACAATAAAAAAATTGAACTTAGTATCTTTAAACAGCAAGAAAAAAATGAACTTCTCCACTATGTTTGCTATTGACATGGTGTTACTATTGGATACTTTTTGTCGTTTAGCTGGCGAAGGTGATTCATTGGTTAGGCTATATGGTGTGTTTTAAAGCCCTAGGGCTTTATTACACCACGTAAGCGTCACGTAACGACACATAAGCACGGGGCTTTCTCGCTAACTTACACGGTGTGGAATAACGTCCCTTATAAAGCCCTCTTTTAAACTATATTAACAAATGATAATTAAAAAAATGTGATTGGTTTACATTAGGTGGGGCCCCTTAATTTCACAACTCGTGCTCGCTAAAGGGTTGGCAGAAGTCAAGAATGGTGCTCCTTTAACGTAGACGGGATGGTTTAAAACCCTAGGAGACACAAAAATCTATGAGGTGGTGGCCCTAGCCTTAGGACCAATTGACACATGTAACCACAATTGAAGTCATAACATGGAGGCCATACCGCATTGACAATAATTAATATAAAGTCTCCATTTTTTAATAGCTACATGATAGAAAACGACCCATAAAGTGTCCATACCCTGAGTTGTTCATCTAATTCTAACTTTATCATGTTTTTCTAATGTTATTTGCAAAATAAAGTGTTAAAATATTTATACTTAACGTGTAAGGTAAAATTTTAATTATCATATGATTATGAATTAAATAATAGCTTTCTTGTTTTATCATGAACCAAATATAATATAAATTGTTAAACACCATACAAAATTACTACGCTTTGTTACTTTTTGGAATTAAAATTATCAACTGAATTTTGGTATATTAAAATCCCATAACTGATCTAAAATAGATGTATTTTTATTTTATTTTTTAATTTCGTTGTTAGCTTTTAAAATTGGTTTTTTATGATATGTTATTTAAAAGATGTTCCTTTTTATTTGTTATTTAAAATATGTTCCTTTCTTTGTAATCTAATTGTTATTTAAAATATGTTCCCTTTCTTTGTAATAATATAGTCAATTATATACTAAAGTAATAAATTACAAACAAGTGGCAGTTAAACGGGCAACAAGCTGCGCCGCAACCCCCTTTTGAATTGCAAAACCAATCCTACTAAAGACGAAACGGCCCTTAAAGGTTGAAAGATTACTATTCACAACATGTTGGACCCTGTTTAGAAATTCCACAGCCTCTGGGGCTAGGGACCCAAATGTATCAAAAGCGAATGGGATAAACACGTGTTGATTCTCTAAACAAGCCTTCTCGTGTTTGGCGATCTTGCCTGATTCTACCTTTAACGCAGCCTGGCCAGCAACAAACCCATTATCCCTGAGTCCAACAAGAGGGGACACTCCTGTATGGTCCACGCAAGCGTGTTTTCCCCTAGCCCACCCAAACACAAGAATATCAGCTGGCCGAAGAGTAGACCTCCCGTCGAGCGGATCCGTCAGAAAGTTCACCGGAGCCTCCTTTTTTGCCGAAATCCCTGCTCGCTTTAGAACATCATAGAGAATATCCCTTACCAAATCATGTCGATATTTAAAACCAGGTACTCTCTTACAATGGACCGCATGTTCGCCGAAAGTATCTAAACAAGCCTTGCGACAAACTGGGCAGGGCTCATCAACCGGAAACAGAGGGATCATTAGCTGGTACTTAAGAATTGCCCGGTATTCCACTGCTGACATGTGTTGGCCTAGTCCTTCAATGGGGATAAATGTCAGAAAATCCTGAGAATGAGGTGCCCGGAGACAATCAAACACAGCTTTCTGACGAGGGGATAGACTAAACTTCTCTCCCAAACACTGGACAGTTCTACTAAATAGGGCACTCGCCAAAGCATTCTGGGCTTTAGGGGGGCGGTGTCCTTATTAGAGAAACCACCAAGATCAAAATCCGGAAGGGCATGTGCATGCAATCCAACGCGCACACATTATCAGAATCTAACCCAACAATACCACAGTCTCGAAGAATGTGGTCCTGTAAACTCCAAGATTGCGCCCTCAAGGCCACAAAAGCATACGTGGATACATCCTCAGCCGAACATAAACCCAAACCCCCAAAACGGGTCGGGAGGGATGCAAGCCTCCATTGAAGATCCCCAAAAAACGAACCCCCACAAACCACGATATCCTCGATAGCTCTCCGAAGGCCTTTGTCAAAAACCGAAATAGCCTCCCCAACAAATGTGGGTTGGCACGTTCTGAGGCCAAACAACAACTTAGCAACACCCATGCAAGAGCGCAGCAAGAGAAGCTCGCATTGAGGGTCCCGCAGATGTGGAAGATAGCTCATCAGATCCACTGCACAAGATGCCCTTTTCACGGACAACCTACTGATGAAACCCGCATCGCGACTAACAGCGCCCCCGAGGAGTTTGACACCCGACACCGGCCTCCCAATCCCACTAGGAAACAAACCCTTTTGCTTCTTAACTCCATTGCACGATGGCCAAAAAACTTCTGTTTTCTTAACGTTAAGTTGAAGCCCCAAACATGGCCCCAAAGACCTGATGATTTCTAAAGCTTTAGCCACCTCTTTAGCATCACCTATAATTGTACCATCATCCAAGTACCAAGCATGGAAAAGTAGCTTGCATCTATCTCGTATCTGATGAATGAGGGGATGCAAAACTAAGGTAAAGAGAAGAGGCCCCAAGGGGTCTCCCTGCTGAACCCCAGTGGTGGACCAAATATGATCGTTTCCGACATATAATCTAGCCGGCTGTCCATATAGAAAATCCACCCATAAGGAAATGGAGGGGCATCGGGTTCGAACTTCTGACAAAAGGGCGGTTCTATCCACTAAGTTGAAAGCATTAGAGAAATCAACAGTAATCATGGCTAACGACCCATCCGAGTGGAACACATTTAAAAACATGTTCGCACTATGGAGCACAGCCTCCGCCCCGCTAGGAATACCCACCCCAAATTGAAAATCACCGAGATATTTAGCCATCTCTTTCCCTACCCCCCTCATAGCCGCCTTAGAAACTAACCTCCTCCAAATTGCGCCCACGGCAATAGGCCTAATCCCGTTGTCCAGTTTAAGTAAAGGCGTGAGGGGTGCAGAAGCAACAAACTCTAACAAGACCATAGGGCACCTCCCCCCAAACTTAAAATTGGTCTACATGGTTTTTTAAAAACCACCTATCGGGTTTTACAACTAGTTAAAACTAATAGGAAAGAAAACTTGTTTTTGATTCATGAAGAGAAAAAATATAAATGGTAACCATTTTGTTTTTGTTTACTTAATACATATACCACCATATTTCTTTAATAAGATGGTGTGTTACCTATTCTTCACAAATATATATATATATATATATATATATATATATATATATATATATATATATATATATATATATAATTTTTAAGTAAATGTTTTTCAAAAGTTTTAGGAACGTATTATCTTACTAGCATTTCGCCCATCATGCATTGTTGCAGTGCACGACGGATCAAACCTTACAGTCACACACGGAGAGTAAAACACAATGTGTAACACACATTGCACTACACACAATTCATAAAACACGATGCGTAAGACATAATGCATTACACATAATTCGTAAAACACAATGCGTAAGACAAAATGTGCTACACATAATTCGTAAAACACAATGCGTAAAAGATAATTATTAAAAAATGTAAAACAAAATGCTTTTAACCAAGTGCAAAAAACAGACCACTAAGATGCGGCATTATGTGAAAGCTTAGGGTTAGACTTCGTAGGTGGCCAAAGAGCATGGTGCACGTAAAAAAGTAATTTTTAAAGTAAAATAACATGTAAAAATTGATATTTTACAAAGTTATTAAACATAGGGGTTAAAAATGCAACTTGTAAAAGTTGTAAAAATCGTAAAATGGAGTAATAGTCTAAGGAGTAAATTTTAAATGTTGAGAGGATGTAAAATCGAAGTCGTAGTGTATGGGATATAAATGAAAACTTTCAAAAATTTAAGGCTAAAAGAAAAGGTTAAAAATTTGAAGGGTGGGTTAACTAAGCAAACTTCAAAACTTGAGGAAACGGTGGCGTAATATCGACTGACATTCCTCAATAAGATAGATAGAATAGAATTAGTGTAGTATATTTTTTAGTAAAATGCCAGGATAGTCCCTATGGTTTTGTAAAGTAACACCTATAGTCCCTAACTTTTAGAAATTACACCGGTACTCCCTATGGTTTACTTTTTGTTACTCGGATAGTCCCTGGAGTGGATGTCCGTTAGTTTTTCTCTGTTAAATCTATGTAAAATGACAAAATTACCCCTTACTTATTAAAATAAAGTTTAAAACATTAAGGTAAATCCATTAATCAATAGTTGTGAGACCCACCAAAATATCATCTTCAACCTCAGAACCTCGCCCTTTCTTCTCCACCTAGCACCACCTTAGCCCAATCTTCAAACCTTGAACCACAGTCATGACCTTTAACCTTACCAGTCGACGTTAACACTACAACACCTACAAGTTCGAACATAACCAAAAAAACCAATAACAAATTCTCGGTATGACTTATTCCAATAAACAAACAATTATACAAAATAATACCAAGAACTAATCAATAACCAATCATCATCTCTGTGACTGACATTTCAACATACACCCAAAATGTGCTAACATCAACAAACCCTAACTCACCACATCTCTAAACCACAGACATTGCAGCTAACGCAACCACAACAACAGATCCAGCAAGACTTGTCGGAGGCGCGAGTGGATCGACGGAGTCGTTGAGATCGACGACGACGGCGGATCCGTCAGAGTCGCTGAGATCGACGGGGGCAAAACGGTTGAAGAAGACGAAGCAACACCGGTCGGAGGCGCCCGTGGAGATGTCGCCGGAGATTCCGTAGGAGAAGAAGTAGGTTCGCTGGAAACAAGTGACGGAGGTAACACCGTCGGAGTTGCCTTTTAGTGCCTCCATCTCCGCCTTCTCTCTTTCTCTCATTTCTCTCTCTGTTTCTCTAATTTACACACAGATGTGTGTGAGTGGGTGTTAAAATGAGAACATGACGATGGAGAGGTGGTGAAGGTGGTTCTGTTTTGAGAGAACACGGTGAAGGTGGTTACTTGTGGTGTTGGTGGGTGCTGGTTGGTGGTGGGGGGAAACAGAGAGAAAGGTGGGGGGTGGGGTTGTTTTGTTTTTATAGAGTGGGGAAGATGAAGGGTATTTGTCCTCTCACATCCACTTAACGGAGAAAACTAACCGTCATCCACTTCAGGGCTATCCGAGTAAAACCACAGGGAGCACTGATGTAATTTTCAAAAGTTGGGGACTATAGGTGTTATTTTGCAAAACCACAGAGACTATCCGTGCATTTTACTCTATATTTTTAATCATAGTTTATTATTAGAGTAAAATGCCCGGATAGCCCTATGGTTTGGTAAAATTTCACCTTTAGTCCCTACCTTTTCAAAATTACATGTATAATCCCTATGGTTTGACAAATTGTTACTCGAATAGTCCCTGAGATGGATGGAGGTTAAATTTTCTAGTTAAGTTGGTATGAAATGACTAAAATGCCCCCACCATTATAAAAACAACTAATATTGAATTTAAGACATCTAAACATATGTGTATATATTGCGGGGCCCGCCAATAATTATAAAAAAAACTAAAAAACCACCTCACCCTATCCTCAAGATGCAGCAGCCATTAGTGAAGATTGGAAGAATAAATACTCACCATTATGAAGAACAAATGGGGATTTCTTGAAATCCACCTTTTTGACAATCAAACCCCCATGAATTCATTCCTAGAATTGTAAATCGGTAACCGGTACATAGATGCCTGGCGAATATCGAAAGACGAAGCCACTACCATGCTTTGATAGTGGCGTCTAACGGTGGTTCCTTCAACATACGAGACCAATGGTAAGGGTTCTGATCATCTCAGTTGATGATGGTGGTTAAGATCTACTCCGATGCGTTTTCCGGTAAGTGGTTCTAGTTGATGTTTGAAGAAGAGGTGAGTTTTTCGATGAGTAGTTGTCCTGATGGCGTTTAATGATTGTTGACGGTGAGTGTTGTAGTTAACGGTCGTAGAACACAGTGGTGATTTGGGGGAAACAGTGATAGAGTTTTGGTGTTGGTTTTGGTTTTGCCTGGTGAAATTAGTGGTGGATGAGGCCGGGAAAACGACCGGAAAAAAGAGATGCAGGTGGATGGCGGTTATGGTGGAGGTGGGGGTGGCTATGGTGGTTGCAGGTGATGTATGAAGATGTATGAAGAAGGGGTGGGGCCATATGGCTTTTTTTAATTATATTGTTTTTATTATTTAGGTGGGACCTACTTGAGTTTAAATAATTAGTTTAATTTATGTTTTAGTTTTTAATTTTTTGTATTTAATAGCGAGGGCATTTCATATCAACTTAACTGGAAAATCTAACCTCCATTCATCTCAAGGACTATTCGAGTAACAACTTGTCAAACCACAAGGATCATACATGTAATTTTGAAAAGGGACTAAAGGTGAAATTTTACCAAACCATAGAGACTGTCCGAGCATTTTACTCTTATTATTATTATTTCATACGTATCACTCAAATGAACGATTCCTCGATTTTATCACTTTGTCTTTGTTGAAAAGCACTTTTAATCTAAACTTCTAAATATTCTATCTTGTCACATGTTTAGTTAAAAGTTGCACTAGTTTTGGATGTGCAATGCATAATATTATGTGACGGTGGTGTGAAATATACTTGTTTGTGACGGTGGTGTGTGTTAGCAGAGGGCGTTGGTCACTACAATTAAGGTGGTGTTTGTTTTTTCAGATATAAAAGGTCTGCAGTCTGCGGACCACGTCTGCAAATGTCTGCATGAGAAGAGGTGGACCAAATGTCTGCAGAGTGTAATAAAAAGAGTGTTTGGTTATCTCAAAACCTCACATCTGCAAACCACCCACCACCTCCACCACCCCCATCAAACCCACTAATCCACTCCATCTCCACCACCACCATCAAGACGACATAGAGAGAGAGAGAGAGAGATTGTTGAGAGAGAGGGAACGATTGAGAGAAAGGGAACTGTTGAGAGAGAGTGAGCGGCTAGAGAGAGAAACAGCAAGAGAGAGAAAGAAACAGTGGCTAGAGAGAGAAACAACGAGAGTAAGAGAACGACGGGGGAGGAAGACAGGGCCGGCCTCCCCTATACGGCAGCGGCAACGGCGGTAAACGGGCGGCGATTCCATTTCGGTTCAGGTTTCAGGTTTAGGTTTGGATCAAGTTTGGGTTTTGGGTCACTCGGTTCAGATGTTTGGGTCTCGGGTCAGACTTGGTTCTGATTAACGGAATCAGAGCAGAATCATGCTCAAATTGTGTCGATTTTGAACACGGCGGCACGTGGTGGTGGAGGTGACGGCGGCGACGTGGTGGTGGAGGTGACGGCGGCGACTGCATGGTGGTGGCAGAGATGTGGAGGTGACGCAGAGAAGAGGAGAGGAGAGGAGAAAAAGATGGTAAGGATCTGTGTTTTGAAATGGCAGAGAAACCAACAATTTTCAGACCCAAAGGTCTGTGCGTGCTGTGCGCGACGTAGACATAAGAGGTCAGGAAGCTCTTCTTGCAAAAAACAAACAGCCCTAACAAGATATTTCGTTCGATAAACTAAATGAAAGAACACGAATAAAGGTTTTGTTCGTCCGTCCGTCCGTGTTCGTGAACGTTCGGTAATATGTTCATTTACGTTAGTTCATGTTCGTTTGTTTATGTTAATTTGTTAAAAGTTTTTAATGTTTTTGAAGATTTCATTTTCCCTCTTAAGTTTTACTAACCCCCTAAACATTAGTTAATGACTATATTAAAAACTAGTATTGATATCTAAACCCTTAAGAAATTGGACACTAAAAACATTTTTTGGGATATGTCTATATAACTTTAAATAATTATGTCTTAAGTTGGCTAAACATGATTTATCGTATGGACACTAAACACAATTTTTTGTGAGTGTTTCACAGTTCCAACCTATGAGAACCTTGAACCCGACCCGCAAGAACCTTGGACCCGAACCTTTGAATATATGGGTCGGTTTCCGGTTCTAGATTTATATGAAATATCGGTTCCAAGTCGGGTCGGTTACAACCCGATGTTCTAATATAAAAACCACAAGAACCGTACGTATTTAAATTATAATGTAAAAAACCTTAGTTAATAGAAACGTTCCAATAGTATGTACATTAATGCAAAAAATAAAACACTATTCTATTTTGTCTCTTCACTACTTTTTTTATTTTACATGTTATTGTAATCAATTTCATGTAATGTTAATGCAGTATTACAAAAAAAATATTATTTTAAAGAACAACAATGTATTTTTCATTATATATTTTCCAGCTGAATGTATATGTATAGATGCGATATATTACATAATATGTTTATTAAATCTGAATTCGAAGTATGTATCTATATTTCTGACAAAGATAAAAGCAAACACACGTTGCTCTAATGTATTTATATGTATGTATTTGTGACAAATATAAAAGCAAACACACCACGTATTATGGTATAGACTTATTACATAGCTTTGGATTACTAGATTATGTTAATTGGGTATGCTCTGATCATGTATATACACATGTATCTTTGTCTTGTGATAATATATGCATAATGGATTCGTATAAATGTTTCCGATGACGAAAATGACAGTACCATTACTAAAACATAAGCCGGGAAATGAAAAACGACTTAAAAACAAGCTCATAGGATATTGTTGGAACCATATGGAGGAAT
This sequence comes from Scalesia atractyloides, assembly GCA_947069175.1. NCBI lineage: Eukaryota > Viridiplantae > Streptophyta > Magnoliopsida > Asterales > Asteraceae > Scalesia > Scalesia atractyloides. Next base: position 79,292,467 of record CAMTDV010001633.1, on the reverse strand, counting down.
TCTTTGACGATCATGTGAAAAGATTGGGATGATGTGACCCTTAAAAGTCCTATTATATATAAAGGTTCTGATCTATTGGACTCTTTACCCGACCCATCGGAACCTTTAAGACCCAGAACCACATAGTCCTCCAAGGTTCGGTTCGTGGTTCTTGTAACACATCGTAAAAACCCGTCCTATAAAATTCCAACACGTGTCCCGCTAATCCTCGTAGGCCACGTGCTAAAACGAGAGGGACCAAATGCCTCATTATGTTATTTTATAACCTCTGAACGACAATTTAATAGTTGAGGGATTAAAAGTGTCAACATGTTTAATACACCTCTGAGTGACCTTTTAAACAAACGCGGAGCTTATCGATAATCGGATATACTTCAAGATTTCCTAAAACTAACTTGAAAGGCCAAAAGTGCTTGATATGAAAGTTATATTGAGATTATAAGGTTAAGGGACTGATCTTGCCAAGAATAAAACATGTTTTGCTGAATCGTGAGCTACTCGCGGGCTGCGACCCGGTCCTCTGTGCTTCTCGCGCCCCGCGAGAGAACCTTCATATCAGAAATATGCTTGTTCACCAAGCATAAGCTCACAACTTGACACCTATCTCGTTTTGCCACCATTTCACCTGGTTTTGACACTATTATAACACTTGTTATGATCTTAAAAACCCTCAAACACTTGGCAATCATCCAATCAATTCTCAAACACTATAAATAGAGGTGTTAGTTCACCATTTTCCTTTGCACATTTCCATTCTTCCTTCTACCTCTCATAATTGGAAGTTCCTAAGTAATTGGGAACATCCTCTGAGTTTTATTCAGCCCCTAGGACCACTTGTAAGTGTTCTATTCGTGGCTAGTTCAGTTTTATAGGCTTTTAAGCCAAAAGTCAAGCGTTATCGTAATAACGCTTTGACTTTCGGTTTGGACCATTTTGGTCCAGCCATTGTTCGAGGCGAACATGGATACGTGATCGTAATTAGGTAGGTGTTAATCCCTCAAAACGGCACCTCTTAAGAATCACGTTTGCTTGGTCAATTGATGAGTCAACATATTAATGTTTTAAAAAGTCAACGGGTCAGTTTTTGAAATAATTACGATCTGAGTTTAGAAGTGTTCTAAAATATATTTTATCACTTAAACAACTTAGTAATAATTATTAGAACATGTGTAAACATGTTCGGCTCGTCAATTCCAGTTTTAGGGTTGGTTCGCAACCGAAAGTCGTGAAGTTTGACTTCTGCGTTGACTTTCGAATATGAACCGAGTTAGACTAGTATGCTACTGATTTAAGGTCCCGTTATGATCATATTATGATGTAGCATAACCCTCCGAGGTTAAATTACATGATCATAATAGTAATCGAGTTTTATGCAAGTTTCCGCAAATATGCCATACTTTGACTATTTTGCCATTTTAATTAAAAATTAAGTTTTAAACACCAATGAACTTGCAAATGATTTAGGTACTGATATGTTAACATGTTTAACATATTTTGATGTTACAAATCTGACCATAAACCGAGTTTTCATATAATATCGTAGCATACGCTCTAAAGTGACCGAAAAACCCTTTTTGTGCATAGAATGATTTTAAATATAATCTATCATACCAAACTCATTACCTACTGATATAATATCATTATTGGAATATATTGGGATATCATTTCAATTTAAACTGAGTTTACGCACAAGATCTTGTATTACGCTCTTAAATGACGATAACGCCCTTACGACACCTAAAATGGTTTTTAATCATGATTTTCATACAAAACCTTTTATATACTGACGTGTTATACTAAATAACATATTTTAACTATATAAACCTGTTCATAACATCTGTTTTCACAAAACATCGCAAATATCGTCATTTAACGACTTTAACCCCTTTCCGGCGCGTAGTATGGTTGTAAACCATATTTACCAACCAAGACTTGTTACCCACTGATTTTATAACTCATTTAAAATATTTTTACAGCGGGTAATTGTTATAAACTCAGAATCCCAAATACGCTTTCGAAACTATGTGTGAAATTACCAAAATGCCCCTTCAGAGCATAGTTTGGTCTTAAACTATAAAACACACATATATTTGATATCCTACTGATATTATATCATAAATAAAGCTTTTCATAGAATGTTTATGGTCGAAACATCTGATTATATGCAAGTTCCTTTTATACGTCGTTAAATGACCAAAACGACCTTATAAGGTGTAACTTGATTTTAAAACCTTAACGGGCATAAATGTTGATATCTTACTGATGTTACAACATGTTTAAAGTATAATGGCATATGGAACTTGTATAGGACTCACCCGGTTATCCGATTTCGCTTATATGCGTACGGTTTGACCTATGTAACTAGTTTACGTAATTTAACCGAAACAGCTTTAACCTTATCATTTTATTTTCAAAATCCAGAATGTAACATGTTTACCATATTAAACAAGTCTCCATGCTTGTCGGGTTTTAACTACATTCTATTCTGGTCACCGCTTAATCTAGCGTCTAGTACCGTTACTATCCTTAAGCTACCCGGTTCGAGTCTACAAAGTAGATAGGACCCGTTAGCATTCTAATTGGTTATAAACACCATCATTTCCAGACTAAGAGCCTCCCGGTAGATTGCCATCTAAGCTTATTTTTTAATATTCGGCTGAGTTACTTATCTTATTTGAAGAATTTGCTCAGGTAAATACTTTTAACTTATTTTCCCTATACGGGCTTGGGACACGGTATAATGATACCGCTTGGTCGGGTATGGGATCATGTTATCGGATTGTGATTTACTAAATCCTTATAACCCGTTTTATTCTGTATTGTTTGATAACTTAAACATTGGGGGTTAATTCGACCATGTCTGGATATCCTTGGCTCATTTAAATTACTAATGGCCACGACCTTAAGTGCGGGGTGTAGGCATACACCTGACAGATGCTAATGCTAATAAAATATTAAATCTCACTGGTGGATTATTTAAAATGGCGTGTCGGTTAATCAGGTTATTCGGTTTCTGCACCGGACCCCATATGTATTGACAAACATGTAAAACTGTAAACAAGGTCATTTTGAACTATCCCAAGTTATTTATAAAATGTGCCAAGTGCACCAAAATTATTTTAATAAATGTTTTCAAAATGAGTCGGTTATTAGTATTTACCAGTGAAAACGGACGTATTTTCAAAAGATCAAGTTACAGGTGGCAACACGCAATAGATTGGGAGCTGCGCTATAGTGACGATAGAGGATCTTGCAAGTCCCTAGGTTGTTTAAGTCTGTTGAACAAATACTTTGTATATATTTGTTCGATCCGCTTGTGGATCTTTTCATTACAAGCCTTGTAATTTATTTTTGAACTTTGGACATTCGGTTTGTAATAGTAATTAAAACCCAAGACTTCCGCTATGCTTGTTTGGTTATGATATTATCAACTACGTCACGAACCGGGCCCACCGGGTTATACGTGGAAATTGGGGTGTGACAGTTCTCAGTTTCATCAATAAAAGGGTATTCGGGTTCTGGTGGATCTGATCGGGTCGGTTTCGACCCTTTGCACAACCCTAATGGTGCTTATAGTAGACTTCTTGTGTCTAGAATTTTTTATTTATCATTTAATTGTGCTTATTTGACTACTTGTGTCCGATGTTTAATGTTAATGGTGCTTTTTTTTAATCTACGTTTAATATTCGTTTGTGTTCGTTTTTGTTTGTTTGTATTCGTGACTAGCGTTCACGAACAACTGAAATTCCTTAACTAACGAATACGAACATAAACTTATGTTCGACATGTGTTCGTGAACAACTCACGAACATCTGCATTTCCTTAACGAACGAACAAGAACATAGCCTCGTTCGGTTCATTTACAACCCTATATGCGGATGGTGTGACGCGAGACTCTAGGGTTGGAGATGGGGTGTGAAGTGATGAATTGATTTTTAGTTATTAGATTTTGTTAATAATAATAGTAATAGACTAACCGATGACTGCGGTTTCAGCTTCGGTTGAGGATAATAACTGAAACGACAAACCATACACACTCTAGGAGTGTCTAAGTTTGCCGTCGCATCGTGCAGACACCCCACTAGTACTATATTATGTTTATAAGAATGTAAATTTTCTACTTTTCTGCAATATTAGCTTTAACAAGAATAGTGTTTTGTAAATTTGTGATTTGTTTAATTAGTTTTCTTTAATGTTATTTTAGTCTTATAACGTGGATTATGATTAGTTTTCCACAATATTACTTGTTTGTAATTATTATATTAGGTTTCTACTTTTCAACAACTAAGATGATTATTTCATGCTATAATTTGATTCGTAACTTTTAGGTTTATTATTGGCAGCCACTTTTCGTTCCTTAATACTATATTATCTTTATAACAATATTATTAAGATAAAGTTAAAGTAGACTGACATGAAGAAGCACCTAGACTAACTTGATAAAGAAACACCGGGTGGAATTGATTCAATTGAAGAACAATCAATATGTTGTAGGGCCTAGACTAACTTGATAAAGAAACACCGGGTGGAATTGATTCAATTGAAGAACAATCAATATGTTGTAGGAATCAGAGAAGAAGGAACCATCTCTGTAAGTCACAATATATTTAAAAGGGGTATATATTCACAGACCCGGAAGCCTATTCGCACACTTTGAAGATGCCTCGTATAGGCCTGTACGAGGCGTCTAGGGTTTTTTGTCTCTTACTAACACTGCAGCCTCATACCATGTTACATCAATCAATTGTACGCCCCGTCTTGGTCTGTACGTTGGGCATATACGATAGAAGAAGACGCGACATACAGAACTATACGCGGCGTATCAGCAGGATGATTTGACCAGGGTCGGCCCAAGGGGTGGGCGAGTCGTACTCCCGGCCGAGGCCCGTTTTTTCCGAGGGCACTAAATAAAAAAAATTAAATAGTTTTTATATATAAACATTTTAAGCTGAATTTTAAAAAATAAAAGTGAAATTTTGGTTAGTGGCTTTAACGTTGTTTTCTTAACAGGAAGTGCCAGGTTCGAGTCCCGTTTCCCTTATTTTTCTGTTTATTACTAACTAGGTTATAGCCAGCGTTACACGTGGTTTAACAAATGAAAATACACTCAAGTTTTTTAAATTTAAAATACTTTAAAATTACACAAGCTCTGTTTTTTTTTTTTTACTCTTAATAATGCGACATAAAGTTGGTCTGATAAATGAAAGATTGGTTAGAAATGAAATGTAGTTTATAAACAAATGTTAGTTATAAAAATTAGGAAATAAATTAAAGTAATTTAAAATTTTCCTAATTTTTATTGAATAGTTACAAAATTATTTGAAATTCAATATTCGAATTTTAAATTTAATTTCAAAGTTCAAACGGATATTAATATATTTAGAGGGTGTTTGGGATTGCTTATTCAAAATAGCATTTTATGAAATTGTTAGGATTAACTTTTGTGGTGGGAAATCGTAAAATGATAAGAAAGGATACGGTAAGTTTTCATGTTTAGTTGATATATTAAATGGTGAGGTTAGATTTGTAATTATATGTTAAAAAGCCATAAGTCATTTACAAAGTCAGGTTTTTGTGGCTTTTGAAAATAGCTTATTACTTCTTATCAAAAAGCGAAAATAAAAAACACTTTTGTGAAAGCTAAACACTTTTTATATTATTGGCTTTTCGACAAAGCCAATAAGTTATTTCCAAACTCAATGCCAAACACCTTCTGGTTGAAATCAATTAGTTTAAATTATTTTAAACGAAAAAAGTGTTAGCTAATTGATTGATTTAAATATATCTTAATTTTGATAGTTTTGTATAATTAAGTAATATAATTACTGAAATAAAAATCTTTAAATTAAAACTGAATATTTAGATTAAGATTTTGAATTAGAATTAAGTAAATTTGTCTTTTTTAATGTTATTTTTTAAAGATATATTGGTAGTGTTGTGTAACTAACTAAATTGAATAAAAATAAAATAAACTTAAAAATACATAGGATACGATAAAAAAATACATATATAATTCACATATAGTGTAGGGTTTTTAAAAACCGAAATCATTGGAGGTAGAAGTGTTGTTTCATGTATAACAAATAAGAATTGACACAATTTTCTAAGAGAAATTTATTACAAATGGAAGAAGAAAATAATGTAACTCATTAACATATTTGACTAATATATTGCATATGTTAATCTAAAATTACAATTCAAAACTAAATCAATAATCTTGACTAACGTTTAGAAAAGGTAAGTGTGATAAAAATGGAAGGAGAAAATAATAGAACTTTACAAAGTAACTCATTAACAAATCTGAGTACCTATTAAATACATAAATTTAAAATAAAAATTTAAAGTGTTGGTACAGTTTTGTGTCTGTCGTTTGTTCTTAGCGTTTGGTAGTCTGTACGGTCTTTATTGTACGTGTCTGTATGTTTTGGTCGAATCGGCCAAGTCAAGATATCCTCCTATCTTGACTTAGCACGATGTTTACTTTGTATGTTTTGTTAAACAGCTGCATGTTGCAGTCTGTATGTTTGTTTGTGATCTTGGTAATTTGATTGAAGTGTCTGTGGTATGGGCACCCACGAAGAACTTGGATTCTTCGTGGGATTTACTCTTCAACGAACAACCTTGTTCGTCGATGTAACCCCAACGAACAACCTTGTTCGTCGGATGTTGTTCGTAGGGCTGTCCAACGAAGAACCATTCTTCGTTGGTTTACAGGTTATTCGTAGCACCCTGCATGTTCTTCGTAGCATGCAGGTTCCTTGGCCTATATATACAGAACTCTTCTTTACAGTTTAACTAAGAGAGCACCCTGAGTCTGTATGAGCATTGTGTGTATGTGTTTGTACAAGTTCTCTTCACTTTAATCTAAGATACTGAATCTTTGGTTACTTTGTGTTTGTGTTTGCTTACATTTCGTTACGGTTGCATACTCACGAGGATTCCGCACTCGTAAGTGTGTTCTAACAAACAAGGAAGTAGGTAACTTGATCCTCCAAGTGGACCTACAAGTGGTATCAGAGCTTTGGCTCTCTTTCTTGTTTGTAACCAAGCGATATCGTATGTTTAAACAAGTTGTGAAGCATTTTTAGAAGTGTTCTTAAGTTTGAAACAAGAAAAGTTAAGTTTTTGCAGAAAAATCAACAAAAAGCTTAGCTTAAACTTGTTAGTTAAAGATAATTTTTACAAAAACCTTATTAAAAGGCATGTAGACATGTTAGGATTCGGTTTTTATTGAAATTTCTCACAAAACTTAAGTTCGACTAAATTTCCGGCAAGTGTGTTCACCGGAAAAGTGACCGGAATAGTTTGGTAGGGATAAGATCTTGAAAATATTTGGTGCTTGTTTTCTAACTGAACTTGGCAAACCAACTACCACCTTTCAAAAATTCAGAAAAAGTTAGTTTCTATTTTTAGAGGAATCTCACCTACTTTCTGTTCCTGCGAACAACCCAGGCGAAGAATCAAACTAACGAACAACCCTGATCAACGAACAACCTTGGACGAACAATCATCAGACGAAGAACCCATTCTTCGTCGGTTATACACTGACGAAGAACCCCTGTTCTTCGTTGACCAAGTCTTCCATGAAGAATCAGTTCTTCGTGGACACTGGTTGTTCGTAGACACTATTGTTCGTTGAAATTAGAGTTCTTCGTAGAACCTTTCTTCGTCGAGGCAGTTTGAAATTTTTCTCAGAACACTCATAATTTTCTTAACTTTAACAAATTTGCATTTCAAAGTTAATATTCCATTTTAATCAGTTGAAATGAGTTCTAGTCCTTGGGATTGGAACACGGGTGCGAGTTCAAATCAAGATGCTTCACAATGGGTAAAATCCCTCATGCCTCATCAAGCTTCAATGATTACCGCTAATCAATGGGCTTGTGTGGCAAATAAAAATCAAAACATTCAAAGCTTGTTAATTAGTGAGAGTGAAAGCGGTAGTACAAATCGTCCACCTAAACTTAACCACATGAACGGATATCCATCATGGAAAGGACGTTTCAACACTTATGTTCTTGGGGTTAACACGGAATTTTGGACATGTTTTACTACACCATACAATGTTGCTCTTGAAGAAGCCGGATCGAATCCAACCACCTTGGCAAACATGTCCGAAGGAGATAAGAAAGCATATGACCTTGAGAAAAAGGCTTTCACTATTCTTACGCAAGCTCTTCACAAAGACATATATCATCAGTTCATCTACTGTACTACAACGAAGAGTTTGTGGGATGCTTTAGAAGCTAGAGGTGAAGGAAACGCAGCTACGAGAAGAATTCGTCAAAACTTCTAAAGAAAGAATTCGAAGAATTCATGTTTATGGAGAATGAGACACTGAATGACATGATAACTCGATTTTATCATTTAATGAGTGAATTGTTATCATACAATGTAATCGCATCTCAGCAAGAGATCGTCAAACATTTTGTAGATGGTCTACCGCCAAAGTGGAGTCAATTTGTTGATCTGTTAAAACACACAGGGGCACTGGAAACCCTCAGCATTTATGAATTCTTTCAGAAGTTGGAAAACAAGGACGAAGAAGAAATTCGTAAAGCAAAACGAGTTTCAGTTCCACAGAATCCTGAGGTGTACTTTGGAGGTGTCAACACGGATGTCAACACTACCTCACAAGCAAAAATTCAAACAACCTTCATGTCAAATTCAAATCCTTTCTTACCACCATCAAAACCAAGTCAACCGTCCCGAACCTACAATCCGGGTTTTGATCCAAATGCCTTTTTGCCTCAATCCAAAGATATTGCCTCTCAATCTCAACAAGCTTCTCAACAGCCTTGTTATGGCAATAACTTTCAATCTCAACCAGCAAACCCTAATACTGTGAGATTTGATACTTCACATCTATCCAAGGTCAGTGTGGAAGTTGCAAAAGAGCATATGGAACTTCTAAACACAATGGTGAGTGCATACTGTGGCCTAATCGCAGGTCAAATTGGAAACATCAATTTGACAAATGAAGATTATTAACAAATCGACAAGGATGAGATGGATCTTATGGATATTAAGTGGGCTTTTGCAAGTGCGGTGAGACGGGCAAAGGATTACATGGCTAGGACTGGTAGAACGAGCTTGGAAAGCAAGCGTGATACGAAGTATGGATTTAATAAAGATGTTGTGACCTGTTTCAATTATGGTGAAAAAGTTCATTTCAAGCATGAATGCACGAGACCGGCAAGGCAAGGAGATCAGAATCCCTTCCGAAATCAAACCAATCCCTCCAACACGACCCCAAGCTAACACAGAACAGGGTATAGTAGCAGTTAACAACACTAACCAAACTGGACCGTCAAACACAACCAGAACTCTAGTAGTTCAAGGAGATGAAGGATGTGATTGGTCAGTTCAGTTGGGTCATGGAAACCAAGGAGGAACGACATGCTATGCAAAGATAATTAATCATATCAAGCATGTTCACAGAGAAGAGTTTTCTGATGATGATAGTTCTGGGAATAGTGGTAGTTCTGATGAAGAAAGCGTGAGTGTGGGTGATTGTGGATCAGATATCGATACTAAGGTTGACAGCTTGTTGAAAGAAGCTGAAGAGATGACCATTCAAAGATCCGTGCTGATCAAGAAAGCAGATCCTGCATCTAAAGAGATGGAAAAGTTCTTCACTGCTGATGGAGCTATTTCATGCAATACTGCATTTATGCAAATGTTGCCCCATCTTCCAGTCAGGTACAAAATGATACTCCTGTAGTATGTAAGGATTGTGCTGAGTTAAAACAAAAATTTGAGGAAACACACCTTCACAATCAGAGTTTAATTGTTGAACTGTCAAAATGCAAAGAAGCAAACATGGCTTTAACTCGAAATGAAAAAGAATTTAAAACTATGATCGATACTCTTAAGAAAAGCGTTTCTGAGCTAACGAAAACAGTTTTATATAAACAAACTGGTATTAATAACTACATTAATATCATTGAAGAAACGAAAAAGGAGTTAGCCAGAGCAAAATGCGAGCATGATGCGATCAAAGCTCTAATTGGAGAGTTATTCCAACTCCCGATATGTGCTTGATCACATTATTGAAGTTCAAAAATTGAAGGGAGATGTCAAGTGCATTGGGTATAAGTCGTGTCCACCCCCAATTAGACACAACTATACCAAAATGCCTGATGAGGAAGAAATGCCAAGGTTTGAGCCATCTGTACCTTCAAATTCTGATGAGTTTGCAGCAGGATTAGGGTTCAAGTTGGATGGGCCTTCAAATGAAACTGATAATGCTTCGTCAGTTGTAGATCACAGTCCTCCAACTGTTGAGGATGATTGTTCATCAGATGATGAATCAAATGTGACTGATCAAGATAAGTCCCTTGATGGCAAAAGGGGAGTGGAAATTCCAGTTGAGAATCACATCTTATGTGATCCTCCCACTCCTGCTGTAAAAGCCATCAAACATCAAGAGATTAATCTTGGAAAGTCACTTGAAGCACTTGTTGCAACGTTTGAGAGTGATAACTTGTTGTATACATTGACTGGTGACGAAAAGATTTATTCAAACAAGGACTTTCCTATTAGAAATGTCAATCCAGCTTTGATTGACCAAGTTTTTGAAAATTCAACTAACAAATTTTTAGGAAAGAAAAGTCCAAATGTTATTGTCACATAATGTAAACCTGAACCATTGAAGTCACAACAACCTATCACTTCCAAAAATCTACAAGGAAAACGAGCTGCAACATCAAAGGCTCGTAACAAGAAAAAGGGAAAAGACGTTAAGTTTGTAGCCTCAAGTGGAACGGATAAAATTGAGACTTTTGAAAATACATCGAACACAACCTTTGTAAATCTAGTCAAGATTTTAAAAAGGAATGATCATAACAACTATTCTCAACACACGAATGGTTGTGATGATGAGCCTAGTACCTCGAGGCCTACAAGTTCAACGTCAAGTCAAAAAAATGGGTCTCCAAAGTTTGTGGAAATGAGATCATGCTTTAGATGTGGGGAGTTTGGACATATTATCAAATATTGTACAAACCCGCCCAAACCAAAATTTGTTGATAATGCTCCACCTGAAAAACATGACCAACGCCGCTCCGTGTCTCCTAAACAAGACAAACGTAATGTTAAGGAACAAGAGGCGAAACAAAAACGAAAAAATATAAAGGTCATTGAAAAGGCTTTAAAATCAGAAGTTGTTGAAAAGGAACCAAGCTCATCAAATGTATCCAGACCAGAAAGTTCTAAAATTGTAAATAATAATAAAACTCAATCTGGTAAACGATCATAAACTTGGAAACCTATTTCGGGTAAAGCTTCAGGGGGAGTTTCACAATTTACAAATCATCAAGAAATAGAAATCACATTTCTTGATGATCAGGGTAGACCCAAGACCACTAAGGCTTGGGTCCCCATCTCCAACTAATCTTTAATTGCATGTGCAGGGTGCTTCAGGAGGAACTGTTAATAGTCATTAGATTGTTGACAGTGGGGCATCCAGGCACATGACGGGCGACTTAAGGCTCCTTTTCGATGTGAAAAGCATTAGGGGAGGCTATGTTGCCTTTGCAGGAGATAAAGGCGGATACATCACTAGAGAAGGAATGATCTCCAATGGTGTTGTGAGTTTTGACAAGATCAATTATGTGCAACAAATTGATCACAATCTTCTTAGTGTTTCTCAAATCTGCGACAAGAAGTTCTCCGTGCATTTCGATGATGCCGGTTGTTATGTGCTGAAACCTGGATTCAAGATTCCCAAATAATGGATTCTCTTATCGGCTCCAAGAATTAATGATTTGTATATTCTTGATATGAGCCAAGCGATTACAACTTCTGCACAAGTTACGTGTTTTGTCTCAAAAGCAACCGAGAAGGAATCTATCTCTTGGCACAGACGAATGGGACACATTCACTTGAGGAAGATGAACCATTTGGTGAAAAATAATCTTGTGAATGGTGTGCCAGTCAAGAATTTTCATCTTCAAGACGTCTGTGTTTCGTGCCAAAAAGGAAAACAAACAAAGAAATATCATCCTATCAAGAAAGTCAACACTGTAAACATGCCACTTGAACGTCTTCATATGGACCTCTTTGGACCTATGAAACACAAGACTACATTTGGTGACTCTTACTGTTTAGTTATTACAGATGACTACTCAAGATTTTCTTGGATAGCAGTGATGGCACACAAGAGTGCAACTCCGGAAATTCTCAAGAATCTTTTTACTCTTCTTAAAACTTATATAAGTTGAAGATTAGAAGAATTCGAAGCGACAATGGAACAGAATTCAAGAATCGTGTTATGGAGGAGTTCTGTACTTCTAAGGGTATTCTTCATGAGTATTGTTCTCATTACACTCCGCAACAAAATGGTGTCGCTGAGAGAAAGAATCGGACGCTTATAGAAACTGCAAGAACAATGTTGGTGGAATCACAACTACCCGTTCAATTTTGGGGGGAGGTTGTGGCAACTGCTTGTTACACCTTGAACAGAGTCTTGACAGTGAAGAGACATGGGAAAACGTACTTTGAACTGCTCCAACGAAGGAAGCCTGATGTGTTCTATTTAGAACATTTTGGAGCTCCATGTACTATGATTGACCCAAATTGAAAGTTTGGTGCAAAGGCGATCGAAGGCTTTTTCCTTGGGTATGCTACACCAAATTTCAGAGTTTGGAATCTCTCGACAAAGAAAACTGAGGAATGGGGTGAAGTTAGGGTTCAGAGATATACTGAGTCTATAAGAGCTCCGGGTGATCCTTGGATGTTTGACTATGATGGTATTTTTAACTCCTTTAATATGCCGACTTTTGATGAGGTTTCTGCAGCAACACAAATGTTACTTGAAAGTGATACTGCAATTGATTCATCATTAGTGCGACCGATTGTTGTTACACCTCAAGCTTCTGCTTCGGTTAACAATGTTGGTCAAAATGAGGTGTTTGAAGATGCTGCTGACTACAATGTGTCGTCAGAAGATGATGAGTTCTTGGACGCAAATGAAGGTAATACAGCCCCTGTACATGGCACTTCTGATGCAACGTAAAATGTGCAAGATCAAGGTACAACTGAAGGGAATGCATCTACATCATCATCTGTTCCAGCAATTGATTTGGTTGTTGATCTAAACTTCAACAATTTGGGTATTAATGCTCAAGTTCCTGATGTTGGTGAAACTCGAATCAATAATACTCATCCTCAGCAGAATATTATTGGAGATGTTCAAAGTGGAGTGCAGACACGTAATCAGCTAAGAAACAATCAGAATGCTGCTTTGTATTCAGCAATCAGGGAATCTGGGGATCATAATGACTGGTCTTTCACATGCTATGTCTGCCAAGTGGAACCGAAATCTTGGAAGGAAGCAATGAAAGAAGACTCCTGGGTGGAAGCAATGCAAGAGGAACTTCAGCAGTTTCAGAAATTGGGCGTGTGGAAATTGGTTGACAGGCCTGAGAACTATAAGAAGATTGGCACGCGCTGGGTTTATAAGTGCAAAAGGGATGACCGTGGTGTTGTTGTTCGAAACAAAGCTAGGTTGGTTGTCCAGGGCTTTGCTCAGGTAGAAGGCATTGATTATAATGAAGTTTATGCACCCGTGGCACGTCTTGAGGCAATAAGGATTTTCTTGGCTTATGCGTCTTTTAAGAAGTTCACGGTCTATCAAATGGATGTTAAAAGTGCATTTCTTCATGGTGTGGTTGAAGAGGAAGTATATCTTGAGCAACCGCCAGGTTTTGAAGATCCAATCCATCCTGATAAGGTGTGGCTTCTCAACAAGGCGTTGTATGGTCTTCATCAAGCTCCGAGGGCACGGTATGAGATGTTGTCAGCGTATCTTCTCACAAATGGTTTTCGAAGAGGTTTGATCGACTGCACTCTTTTCATCAAGGAAAAGGGGGAGGATTTGTTATTGGTTCAAGTATATGTGGATGACATCATCTTCGGGTCAACAAATGATGGATTATGCAAAGAATTCGAGCGGGTGATGCAAGAGAAGTTCGAGATGAGCGCGATGGGAGAAATGACTTTCTTTTTAGGTTTGCAGGTACACCAATCTACGGAAGGGATTTTCATTCATCAGACTAAGTACGTTGGGGATATTCTCAAGCGATTTCAGATGGAAGATTCAAAGCCTGTTGGAACTCCATTGGCTCAGAATCATGGGATTACTCCTGATGGGTCGGGTGAACACGTGGATCCATCTCTGTATCGTGCTATGATCGGTTCTCTCATCTATCTTACTGCTTCAAGACCCGACATTATGTATCCAACATGTCTTCTTGCTTGTTATCAATCAAGTCCGAAAATGTCTCACCTCATGGTTGTGAAGAGGATTTTTCGTTATTTGAAGGGTTGCCCGGACACTGGTCTCTGGTACCCTAAGGATGATAACTTTGGGTTGATCGCATTCAGTGATTCTGATCAAGGCGGCTGCAAGATTGATGCAAAGTCAACATCACCGGGATGTTATTTTTTGGGAAATCGCCTTGTCACGTGGCAATGCAAAAGGCATACATGTGTAGCGACTTCAACATGTGAAGCTGAATATATTGTCGCTTCTAGTTGCTGCTCCCAGGTTTTATGGATCCAACAGCAAATGCGCGACTACGGTTTTGAATTCCTAACTACTCCTATTTATGTTGATAATGAAGCTGCTTTACAGATTACCCGTAATCTTGTACAGCATTCGAAAACAAAACACATTGAGATTAAGTATCATTTCATACGAGATTGTTATGAAAAGAGACTTATCGATGTTGTTAAAATACACACCGATCACCAACGTGCCGACTTGTTTACAAAAGCTTTTGATAAATCTCGATTTGACTACTTGCTTTTGATAAACGGCATCAAGGTGAAACCCGAGTAAATCATCATCGACTAATCTTTTTTGTACATATTTTCTTAAAACTCTAAAAATTCAAAAAGATTTTACATTATTTATCTTTTCGCATTTTAGGGGAGAATATTTCAAGAAAAAAACAAAACCATTAGAAAATCTCAAAAAAAAAAAAATCCAAAAATATGTTTGTCTTTCGTTTATTTACTTTCTGCATTTCAGGGGGAGAAATTCAGAAAAATACAAAAACAATAGAAAACCGAAAAACCAAAAATGAGTTTCTTGGAAAGATAAGAGAAGATGATGATACACCGGTGGTTAGTCAAGTGCGGTAAAAAATGTAAAATGAAACGATAAGTAGCTTTACTAACGATGTACCGGTAGACTCACAATCAGACTAAAATGTGCATGTGGATATAAACTTAACAAACTGAAAGTCAGGTAGGAACCATTCATTGGCATATGGTCTTGGTACCGAAATTTCGTTTGATAGTATGCCAAGGTTCTGAAATGCGTGGTGCTTATGCTGTTTATCATCTGGGTATCATGGTTGAATCTTTTACCGAAAAATAACGGGGACGCAAGTCAAGAACTTCCATGATACCATACATACGTGTAAATATTGCATACAACCATCAATAAGTGATAATCATATCACATCCACCAAATCGAATAAGTGATAAAATATCACAGTTTATTGCTGTAACACCTAATGGCAACCTCCCAAATGTGGGGCAAAAAACCTCATCGAGGATAATGGCAACCTCCTACATGTTGGGGCAAAACCTCATCGAGGACGATGAGTCCCTTAGGGGGGGTGATTATTACACCTAATGGCATACCTCCCAACATCGTCCGTGGACATGAGAGATTCCTGGTTCATAAGTAATGCCCTACCTCTAAAATCACCAACGCGTTTATGGGCCACACATCGGGGGCAAAACGGACAATATTGGTGATAACGAGGGGCAGGGGTGTTACAATTGCGGGTGTCAAGTACGTCTCTTTGTCGGTACGATGGTACTAACCTGTTCACGGACTTGCACCTGTGCCCTGCATGCATCCGAAAATCAAGTTTCTCATCAATAAGTGATTTTATCACATAGGGCTTGTTTTTCATCCAAAAATAAGTGAGTATATCACATCATATACATCAAAACAGATGATAAGCGGTATACACGCCGGTAAGACGAATTCTTGCATGTGTTGATACGGGAATGTGTCGTGAAGTGGATGAACACCGGCTAGTAAGTATAAATCATATATTAAATCATATCTCTCATACGTGATTACGTCTGATAAGTTGAGTTTACGTGGATAACAATATCGGTAATCGAGGTAAAATGCTTGTCAAAAGTAAAAAGAATTTAGAAAATCGTGCTTGACCAAACCGTAAGCTGGTATGATTCTCTTACCTTGAAACTCGCAAAAGATGTTTATGTAGTGTACAATGTAGTTCGTAGTTATTTAACATAGGTTGTTCTTATTTTAGATATTTGAGTCTTTTTGTTATTTTTCGTTTAGTCGATATTGAAACTCGAATGGTTTCTACCGTAAAGTCCTAAAATCAACCTTGTTTAATTTCTATAACTTCATAGTGGTTACTGTGCATTTTTGATAAACCCAAAGATGTTTAAAATATGTTCTGTTTAAAACTTCATAAGTTGGTATGATTGGTGCTGGTCTTCAACGAACAACCTGGTTCAACGAACAACCATTCAGCGAAGAACCACTTCGACGAAGAACCGTTCTTCGTTGAAGTGAGGTGGGCCCAAATCTGTTTAAGCCCAATTGTTGGTTGTTCGTAGACCATCTAAGGTTCTTCGTAGGAGCCAATCGACGAAAAACCATTCTTCGTCGAGTAAATTGGTTGTTCGTCGATGCGGTGATTCAAGTTGGTTACAGGGTATACAAGGAGGTAAAAAGGGTGAAAACCTTATCTCTTTCAAAACAACTTTTCACAAACCACACCTTTTTCTCTCAAAACCCATACATACACTGTTCATCTTCTTCTTCATCGAGAATAAATCCATCACAGAGTTTCATCATCTTTTGTTTGTGTTATATTGTCATCGATCTAAGGTAGATCACTTCACAAATGTTTCGGTTCAAATCTCGCAAACAAGATCTTGACATTGCCTAAAATAGACCATGAGAAAATCCTTCATTAAAAACCCTTGTTCTTCATGAATGATAAAATCTAAAAGATGTGTTTAATCTATGTGTTTTCCTTGAACAAAATGATGTAGTATCTCGGACTTTATGTAGATGTAAACATGCTTCGGATCATGGTAATGTTTGGATAAACAAATGGGTCCTTTCATATTTGTTGAGTGTTATGTTCTTGACAAGAATGTTGGTAAAGGTTAATGAACTGGTGCTTTGATCTTGTTTGTCAGAGATTTTTAACCATGTGGATGTTTGTTTCTGACATATCTTAACTGTGAATTAAATTCGGCGAAGAACCGTCTTCGGCGAAGAACCGTCTCCGGCGAAGAACCAGAGTCAACGAAAGAACCCCTTCTTTGTTGACCTTGGTTGTTCGTTGAACAATGGGTAGACGAAGAACCAAAGTCAACGAAGAACCTATCCTTCGTTGACCAAGGTTGTGCGTAGGACCCAGAGTTGTTTGTGGTAACTGGCATCCAACGAAGAACCCAAGTCAACGAAAAATCATTCTTAGTTGACCAAGAGTTGCTCGTTGCATACAACAGTTATTCACAAGGGTTCTTCGTAGGATATTCTTCGTGGACACAGGGGAGTTGCACAGTGAACTAAGGTTGTTCGTTGGAATGCCTTAGGTTCACAGTGGCACACAAAACTCATAGTTAGTATGTTATGAGTCCGTCTTCAACTTTTAACCTATCTTTCTTCACATTGTGGGTATGTCTGGTGCAGAATGGCACCGAAAGCTAGAAAACCCGCGTCAAAGAAGGAAGATAAGAGTGAAGTGGAGATTATGTCGGAATCTCGACATAACATGATTGCCTTTCTAGATCCGGAAAACAAGATAGCTGAGTATGATGAGTATGATGGTATTATGAAGTGGTTGCGGGACTCACGAATCAACTATGCTATCACTCACAGGACGCCGGTATACCGAGCGCTGATCAAGGATCTCTGGGATACGGCCGAAGCAGTTGATATTGATGGCAAAGAAGGAGTTCGTGGAAAGGTGAATAATGTAGACGTTGTTGTCACAGCTGAGATTCTTAACAACGTTTTGCAGTTGAATGATGATCCTAACGCACCGTTCTCAGTACCAATTACATGTCAGCGAGGATGTTTGCTTCGTATGAAGTTTCAAGGGGATATTCTTGGAAATCAAATCAACAAGTCCGGTCTTCCACTTCGGTATAAGTTTATGTTACATGTTCTAATTCAGTGTTTAAGCAATCGTAGAAGTGGATACAATATGGCTAATCCTGACTAGTGGGAATGATGGTGGCTTTGGTGCTAAACAAACCGTTTAGTATTTCAAAGTATATCTTATCGAACATGAGAGAAAAATTGACTAGGACGGGTGATACAACAGTGGGAAGCAAGTTTTGGATGTACCCACGGTTTCTGCAAATGGTAATGAATGTGCAGCAACCAGGTCTTCCTAAAGTTGCGAATGATACTCTGAAGATCGATGATATGAAACTACATTCATTAAAGGTTTTCAAGGGATATGCTGGTAAAACATATAAAGAAAGTACGCCACCTAGAAAGTTGTTTGGATTTCTAGGAAGTAAAACTTACGTAGCACCGGAGAATGACAAATGGCGTCATGAAAACAGTGATTCGGACAACGAGGAACCTAACTTGAGGAAGCTTATGGAAGATAAGTTTGGAAGAAAACGGAAGGACAGAGATGATGATGACAGTGGTGATGGTGGAGATGGCGGTGATACTGGTGCTGTTTCAACCGGTGGTGTTTTTGGTAAACAACCGGAAGAAGTAGCTAGTGAAGAGAATGAAGATAATCCTCCAGAACTTGGGTATGAACATTACCTTGATGAACGTGGTGTTCGTCAAGTAAGAAGAATTAGAACAGAAGCTGATCCGGAGTATGTTCCTTCGGACACGGAGTCTGAGAAGGCTAGGAAGAGACAAACTGCTATACGACGAAAGAAAAAGAGTCGTAAAACAGTTGGTTCCTCTTCTATTCAACCAGAGTCTACTCAGCCAACCGCTGCTATTGCAGGAGCTACACCAGAAGAAGTTTTCATTGCTGAGGAAACTGAAGCCTTAGTAGCTTCTCCTGGTCGGTCATCAGGAACTGCAACAGCAACCGTTAGTCCTCAACAACCGCCTCCTCAGCATACAACACCAGTACCACCTCAAGTTGCCAGAGAAAGAGCTAGAAAAAGTTCCGAGTCTATAGAAACAAAGTTTGAGCGCATGAACGACAGTGAGAAAGTGAACTTTCTTTTCTCACAGCTTCTGGCTGCAACAGCTCAAATAAACAAGCAATCAGAGTTAATAGCTGCAACGAGGAGTTCTTTCGTGCAACAACAATTGTCGATCAATTCCTTGAACGAAACTGTTAGGAAGCAACAAGCTGAAATTGTAGAGTTGAGATCTGATAATGCTCAGCTAAGAGCTGCAGATGATGAGCGAGCTCGACAACTGCTGCAGATGAGAGCGGCTGATAATGCTCGTGGCATTGAGTTGAACAGGGTAAAAGAGCGAAGTTCTAAAGTGCTTCATATGGGTGATCGATTGAATAAGAGATACACGGAGATTACCAATTTCTACAACTCTCAGAACAAGACCATTGCCGATAACTTCAGAAACATGGCTAGCAGCTATGAAGTTACTCAAAAACGAACGAATACGATGTGGGACGAGAGATGTAAAGCTCAAGAAGTTCTTCAGAAAAGGGATCATGATAGTGAAGATCAAGGAAACCCGGAAGCTCCAGTCTCAACAGCAAGAGGGTTCGACCTCTACTCCGGCTGGTGCCTCTAGTTCAGCTCTCATTGCTGCAGGTTCTGGTGGTGCGGGTACGGTTGAGGAAGCCTTGGAGAAGATGGATCTGCAAAGAATCCTAGTTCAAGGTTTGGATGATGTGGTAGTGGGTGAAATTTCAGGATCGGGTAAAATGGTTCTGTCTTCTGAAGTGCAACCTTTGCACTCGTTACACCCGGTCACTGGCGAGGAATTGGAAGAAGGGGAGTTTGTTTCTGAACTCTCCCAAGAACAGATTTTGAGGTTAAAGGAAATGAAGGAAGTCGATGAGGCGTCTATTGATGAGATGCCCAGTGAACCCGAGGTAGTAGACCTAGAAGGTTTGGAAGAAATCGTATTTGAAGGCAGTTCCGAAAAGTCTAAGTATGTTCGAGAAGATGGAACGGAGTTTGATCCGTTCGATGGTGATTGGCTTCGTGAGAATTTGGATGAAATCGACGAGAAAATCAAGAGTCGTGACTCATCTGATACTCCCACTGATACCTTTGAAGAATGGAGGAAGCAGTTCTTGGCTAAGAAACAAAAGCCAACTCCTTCTATCGATCAAGTTGATTATATGAAGTATGTGAAGGATCGACCACAAGGTCGAATTCTTAGTTGGATGTTCGTGAAGGATATTCACTGCATGGCCATCAATTGTGAAGACGGAATCCAATACTTCAAGTCTCTCCTTAGCATTTTAACATTGCCCTTTTATGATGTTTCTGTGCTTGGCAGGTTACTGTTGATTAACAGGTCAAAATATGAAGGTGCAACACTTTTCGCAAGAAAACTAAGGATCGAACGACGCAAAGGTTGGAAAGATGAATTGTACAAACCTCAGTTTCCAATGTATGAGCAGATCAAGTACACGTTAGACCCGGAAACTAACACTGCTAAGTACAAGCTTGTTTACTCGCCGGCGAAGACTTTGGATAAAATTCCGCTCATGCCAATGAAGCAAGACTTCTTAGGAAACATGAAGTTGTGGTGTTATGATTCAGACACTCAGGAAGCGGTCATCGTGTTCAAGAATGACGAAGATAATTTTCGGATGTTGGATCCAATGTGGATTGTGAATATGTCAGCTGGTGACATCAAGACATTGTTTCAACATGACATCTTTGACGAGGACAAGGACGCGCATCAAGCTTTACTCTTTTAACGCATCGCTTGTTTTTGTTACTACCAAGGAA
This sequence comes from Scalesia atractyloides, assembly GCA_947069175.1. Taxonomy (NCBI): domain Eukaryota; kingdom Viridiplantae; phylum Streptophyta; class Magnoliopsida; order Asterales; family Asteraceae; genus Scalesia; species Scalesia atractyloides. The sequence continues at coordinate 79,271,521 of CAMTDV010001633.1, read as the reverse complement.
TTCACGCAGGAAGCGCGTGGTCCGAAGCAAGTCACTAGAACGTGAAGACCGAAGACCAAGCAACAGACAAGGGGGAGTTTGTTGGTACAGTTTTGTGTCTGTCGCTTGTTCTTAGCGTTTGATAGTCTGTACGGTCTTTATTGTACGTGTCTGTATGTTTTGGTCGAATCGGCCAAGTCAAGATATCCTCCTATATTGACTAAGCATGATGTTTACTTTGTATGTTTTGTTAAACAGCTGCATGTTGCAGTCTGTATGTTTGTTTGTGATCTTGGTAATCTGATTGAAGTGTCTGTGGTATGGGCACCCACGAAGAACTGGGATTCTTCGTGGGATTTACTCTTCAACGAACAACCTTGTTCGTCGATGTAATCCCAACGAACAACCATTGTTCGTAGCCTGGATTTTGTTCGTAGGGCTGTCCAACGAAGAACCATTCTTCGTTAGTTTACAGGTTGTTCGTAGCACCCTGCATGTTCTTCGTAGCATGCAGGTTCCTTGGCCTATATATACAGAACTCTTCTTCACAGTTTAACTAAGAGAGCGCCCTGAGTTTGTATGAGCATTGTGTGTATGTGTTTGTACAAGTTTCTCTCACTTTAATCTAAGCAACTGAATCTTTGGTTACTTTGTGTTTGTGTTTGCTTACATTTCGTTACGATTGCATACTCACGAGGATTCCGCACTCGTAAGTGTGTTCTAACAAACAAGGAAGTAGGTAACTTGATCCTCCAAGTGACCTACACAAAGTTCAAATGTAACTTGTGATAAGTAAACGTGCAGCTCACCTTTAGGTTATGGTATACTTCAACACCCATTTTCATTACTTTTTAAAGAGTTAATTACTGTTTTCGTCCCTGTGGTTTGTCAAAAATCACTATTTCAGTCCATTAGTTTAAAAATTACGATTTCAGTCCCTGTGGTTTCACTTTCGTAACCATTTCAGTCCATCTCGCAACCATTTCAGTCCCTGTACTTACAGAATAAATGGATTGAAGTGGTTACGAAAGTGAAACCACAGGACTGAAATGGTTACGAAAGTGAAACCACAGGGACTGAAATCGCAATTTTTAAACTAATTGACTGAAATAGTGATTTTTGACAAATCACGGGGACGAAAACAGTAATTAACTCCTTTTTAAAACTCGAAACATCAACATGAATAATCATGAATTCCTACCTAATAAAAAGAAAAAATAACTCTTTGTCATGGAAATTCGAATGATTGTATTGAAAAAAGAATTACATAGCAAGCTTGTTTCCAGCATGTGATTTTGTAACATTGAATATTTGTAACGGCAATATCAATGTAAAATTAATTCCAAAAATAATTTGAATTTTTAAATATCTAAACAAATGTGTTCAATAAATGTCTATTATTATGCTTTCCTTATTAGTAAGCATGGCTTAAGAAAATTACGTAAATTTTTAAAAGGTCAAACAATATGATCCATAAAACATCGAAGTAACAAACTAATGGTAACACGTATTATTAAGGATCAGTTAAAAGATTAAAATAAAGTTTAATAATTAATTTTGTATGTATATTTCATATTACGGTTGTATGTAATCATATAAAAAATTATATTTATTATGTTGATGCAAGAAATAATATAAAATATAAAAAATAATTTAAAACTCATAATCGTTATGTCCTTCAAATGGAATCAACCTCAACAATAACATATTTATTTTAAAAAACTCATTAAAGTTTATATAAATGGAAAACACGTTTTTTTTTTCCAAAGAACTCGATCAACTCCATGATTATCTTAAAGCTTTTCATTTTCTATTCTCAAACCTACGTAATACATGGGTCTATAACCTAGTTTAATAATACTAAGAAAGAATTAAGTATTGTTTAAACTAAATGTTAATGTTATGTTTACATTAATGTTTATTAAATATAGAGTTTAAATTGAATTAAATTATTGTTAATGCTAGATTTACAAAATAGAATATAAAATCAGTAAATTATTATCTTTTGTAAATGAGTTTGCATAAATAAATTCTTTCCGGATTTAGTTCCCTCTTTTAATTTTCTTATTCTTCCCTAATTGATTTGTTCTTGAATTACTTTGATTGTTTTCTAAATTTAAAAAATATATTGAAACTTCATGAAAGTATGTGAATTTTTTTCTTGTACGTTTAAATTGAGATTTCGTTATGTTCTGATATTAATAATTTATAATTCTATACTAAAGCAGGAAAATTGTTTCATACAAAACATAAGACTATATCAAAACTCTATTTACTTAATGATAATAATAATTTATAATTCTACACTAAGCAGGAAGATTGCTTCATAGAAAACAAAATACATCAAAAATCTATTTACATAATCTTACTCCTCAATGAAGACAAATTGAGAAGGACTTACATCATCGTAACAAAGCTTGCATAGGCAACACAAGTTTTTTCCCAGGCACACACCACACCACAATCCACACACATTTGCCGAACCTAAAAAGAGAATCAACAGAACCGTTAAATATGATTTAAAAAAGCTCACGTTCAGATTTATACCTTGCATACACATAAAGAAACATCAACACTAAAAACACTAACCTATTGTTATGTGCCACAAATAAAAACTAGAGGTAGAAACTGATAAACACTGTTCTAAATATGCATCAGTATCATATAATCTACCCCTTCAATTCTTTACTATGTGATTATGTGAAGAACAAAAATTCAAGATATACATTATTCAGATAGGTGTTTTCGAAATCGACAAATACCTTATCGATCAAAACACAAGATGTATAAAATTATAAAGAATAAAAATCAATTAGACAACATGGAATCGAAGTGTTTACCGTCGATGAAGAAGATTGATGATCAAGGACTTGACTTTTGCGATGAGAGGATCCTCTGCACCAATAATTGTGATATGAGAGATTGAGATAATAATATTAAATTGGGAGTTTATTACATGTAATATAAATGAGGAAGGTCATCAATGCGGGTCGGGTATTCGGGTAGGCAAATGGATAATCCGAAAATAAAAACTCTATTGCTTAATTAGAGTGTGAAAAAAGACGGGAAAAACCAAATGAGGAGAAACCATGGAGTGACACGTGTCACCCAATGGTTTCTTTTATATAATACATAGATTTGTATTTGCAAAACATCTCATTTATTGCATTTACTGATTTTCCTAATCAACATACATGATTTTGTTTTAGAAAACAAATTTAATTGAAAAAAATTGATTATTTACTAGGAAAGTATAATTTCAAAAATGAAGTATACAGAAACTGTATTAAATGTTGAGAAGTTTTTGTACAATTGATAAGTTTTCAGAAATAACATATTTCTGGAAATAAAAAAATAACCTAAAATTTTATATAAAAAAACTCTTTTTATATAACAATAAGAAATATATACAAAAATGACCTAAAATTTTATATAAAACTTTTTTTATATAACAATAAGAAATATATACAATTTCAAATTATTGGATTATATAAAATTTAATTACGAAACAACTAACAATTTTGATAAAAATAATATAACTATTCACCAAAATGTCATTCAAAATGAAAATACCAACATAATAGATAAATGAAACTAATTAAAAAGTAAATGAACACCGTTAACAAATATATCAAATAATTTGCTATCAAAAATGTTATGAGAGTTTCATGAATCATCAGTTAGTAATTACGATACGTTATTATAATACTATGATTTGTTTATTGCTATAATGTTAATCGTCATTTAAAAAATTAGCTTATATAGTCATTAGGTATTAAGGGCCTTTTTTTCTAAGTGGTACTGGACACTTGAATTCTCAGAGCCGGCACTAGATTTGACTATGATACGATGTTGTCTGTGCACGTGAATAAAGCTATACGTCGAGTACAGAGTTGTACGCGGCGTATCTCACATTGTATAAATAGAGTACAAGATCCTTCAAGCATTCGTTACAACACACTTGCATATTATGTTATTCTTTGCCTTATATATCGGTTGTTTAAGCAAGGATTTAAGCAATTTTGTAACGAAATATTATTAATGCAACAAATTACAAATGTCTGGATTTTGGGATGGCAATAAATTTTTCGGGCGGTATTCTAGCCAATCATGGGTGCCCGAAACCGATCCGGTAACATTATAATCTTAAATTCCTTGTTGTTTTGATTATTTACTATTTATAATACCGTTTTTAGGAAGAGTCTGGTGTTCCCGATTCTAGCGAGACCGATCAAAACAGATCGTTTCTAGATTTGAACGAGCATCCCCCTGTTGATGAACCATCCCTTGTTGACGAACCATATTATACGGCGCAAAAAAAGGGTATCCGGATTATGGGTAAGGGTGGGAATCTACTTACGTGCAACAACCGTATCTGGATGGATACGGAGGATATGGTGCTGAGCCTCCATTCACCGCATCGTATGGTAATGAGCAATTCATTTTCCCGAGCAATCCTTACGAAAGTTACAATGCATCACATTCTTTGTACGTTCAACAAAACTATCTGGACGACAGAGGGTATGATGGTGAGCCTCCCAAGACACCACCGTATTGTCACACCCCAACCAATGGCGGAAACATCATGATGAGACGAAAACGAGACTGCAAGAGACTTCATAACGCTAATAGTGACAAGCATTTAATAATTACTTTTTACATTGCTTGAACTAGGAACACCATAAGTTTAAAATAAATAATGTACAAAAAATATTCAAATAAATAAATTTAATTTATTAAAATGGTTTTTGTACAAGTATTGGAATCGAGATACAACAAGATCGAAAATAATTTACAATACAACGAACATTAAAATTTAAATGCATTTCTAGTCAATCCTACTAGATTCATCGGTCACATTCCTGCAACATGTATTAAAAACATGGATCAGTACAAAAGCACTTGCGAGCATACAAGTTTGATACATAGCATAATAACGAATAAGTTTGTCTCAAATCCACATGACATTTTATATTCAAGTAGAACGAGCATACATAAACAACTTACGCATGGGAAATAGTATATAATTAAAAAAGTTTAACTAGCATGCATAACAACCTTAGCATAACAATATCATGGAAGTACAAGTTGAAACTAACAAGCATAAACAACCTAAGCATAACAATGAACGTGTTCGATTTTTTGTGTGTTTAATTATAATCGATTGCGTAAAGTTGATTTTGTATACATGTTGCGCCAAAAAATATGTTAAAGTGTAAAAAATGGGTCGAGTATGCTCACAGTTTTGCAAAGCTTCATTTGGTGATTCCATGAAGAGTTGGAGGTTGGAGCTTCAAGCTTCCTTTAAAACACTTAGTGTTTTCTTTTAAAACTCTTAGAGTTCTCTTCCTTGATTGGAAGATTTGAGAGAAGTAAAGAGGTTGAGGGAAAAATGGTTGGAACACTTAGTGTCCTTTTAGAATTCTTGATTTAGAGAGATTGAGAGATTTAGAGAGATTGAGAGAAGAATGGTGTGAAGAAAATGGTAGAAATATGTTGGTATTTATAGGTAAAGAATGTGGAAAATGGTGAAATATGATTGGTTAAAAAGGGTGGAAGAGGATTGATAAGATGATTGGTGGCGAAAGGAGGTGGAAAATGGTGAAATATGATTGGTTAAAGAAGGTGGAAGAGAATTGATGAGGTGAAATATGATTGGTATATTTCTTGGTATTTTTTGAGTATATATTATGTAATTGAGTATATAAAAAGTATAAAAGTATAACTCACGTATTGAGGATGTGCGTATAAGTATTTATACGTATTATTGTGTCGGTTTGCGTATAAATACGTATTTAAATGATCGGTTGTGTGAATAAAAAAATGTGTATAAAATATGAATTTTATTATAATTAACGCCTCGAAAATATGATACGAATATGAAATTTTATAAAAGAAGGATACCAAAATACGAGGCGTTACACGTATGATGACGAGAAACCCTCGAGCCCGGGCAATCCTTACAAAACTAAGCAGGTATCAAACTTATTTAGTAACGCGTACAACCAACATAGTTGAGAGCCAACGTGCCAATTTTAAGAGATACGTTCGAAATAAGAGCTCACTGGACCTAATAGTGGGATGTGTCATAGTTATAGTTGAAACACAGTTCAAAGAAATAAAGAAGAGTTTCCAAGAAAACATTGAAAAACGATGAACTACCACAAACAACCACCGTTTGACAACCTACGTGGAAAGGTTTCCCATACAACACTTGACTTGCTGTGTGGAGAGATACTAAGGAAGCTAGAGGTGTTGAAGTGACTTCATTCATCATGTGGGGGATGAATCTCATTATGAGGTCCCCTTTACCTGGTGAGAAATTTAAAACCCGTGGAGGTTAGATATTCGGTCCGGATGACCTGCCAGAGCATTTCGATCCAGCATATCCGCCAGCGGAGCCACAGGACGTGTAGGAGCATGCAAAGGATGTTGATGGTGTAGCCTTGCCACAGCCGCAACCACCCCCGGCGCACCCCAGTATCCATACAACGTTATGCCAGGTCCTGCCCCGGGGGCTGCTGCACATCCGCGTTTACGAGGTGATGTTGACCGGCTTATGGATTTGGTTGGTTGGTTGATTCTGGAGGCACATGATCGACAAGAGAGAGAAGGGTTACCTGTGATACCTCTCCCACCACTTCGGGCACAACATCAGCAGCCACAACCAGATCCAGATTCAGATTCGGAGGCATAGTGACCAGCCGCATGTTCATATTTTTGTATCTATTATTCAGTGGTAGTTTATATTTTGTTATGGATGTACAAAACTTATCTTATATATGTCGTATTCAGTTTGTTTTAAGTTGTTCGGTTACATAACGTTTGTTTATTGTTTGTCTTACAGCAATATTTCAATTTGTTTTCAGTTTGTTTTTAGTTGTTTTGTTACATATGTCATATTCAGTTTGTTTTTGGATTGAAATAGCAAAATGAACAAATCACTTAAGTTAACTCTAAAAAAAATTAAAAAGATTCAAAGAATCTATTTGTTAAGAATTGTTTTACAAACCAAGCATAACATAACTTTAAAAGGTTTTGAATAACTTCTAAATATAATAATCAAAACTAGCATAAAACCATCAGACTAAATCCCAAAGGCCCAAAATAGAAAAGGTAAAATTACATCACAACAACAAAGTAAACAATCCTAACTAAACTATCACTCACTTTCCACAAAAACCAACTTGGAGCTAAACCAGCTAAAAATTAGACGGAGAAGAGCGTGGGGGAGTCGCCCAAAACATATCCTGATGCATTTGCCCATTCGGCAATAGTTTAGGAGCCTGATTGTAAACCTGCATCGAAGAAGGCGCAAGATTATCCGTCTGAACACCACTCCCTCCAGATTTCGGACTATTCCCAGCATTCACCCCTGAACTTCGTTCTATTTCCATTTCACCCCCTTCAACTTCATCTTCCACCGGCAGCCTCTCATAAGTAGCGTTAGTAAACGTCACCGCAATCACCATTACCGGACCCGCCGCCATCAGCTGCCCCACCACCGTCCCACCCACCACCTGCCCTTGACCACCGGCTAAATACACCGTCAACCCAGTAGCCCCAGGTGGCGACGGTGCGGGTAAAAACGCACCCGAAAGTGACAATATTTCAAACCTCCCTTGCAAACTCAACACGCCACCAGGCGGCGCCGGCTGCCGGAGAGTTACATTCGTAACGACGCCGTTTCCACTTAAAACAGAAACCCCACGGTGCCGGCGTTGAGCAAACGTCGCAATACATTCCGAAACATCACTTCCGGTGCTATTCTCCAACACGTGGCTCCGTAACGCATTAGGGCTTTCTTTAGTAATAACCACCGGTGGTTTCGGTTTGTTTTTAGATCCCGGCGGCCGTCCACGTGGCCGCCGGCCGCCGCCAGAACTTGTAGGCTCTGAAACCTCCAATGACCCCACACCAACGTTGTTGTGTTGTTCCTGTTCCCCAAACTCCTCATCGTTCTCATTGTTTGTTGAATCATTAGGGTTAGGGTTTGTGTTGTTGTTTACAACCGGTTTACCTTCATCCGCCGTGTGGTGGAGGTGTAGCGACGGTGGGTTACCGGATGACGTCATGGGATTCATCCCCACATTTCCAGTCCACCACCGGTTTGCCATGGTTATCAGTTTTAAGATTTGTTTGAAGTGTTTAAAGGGTTTCAAGATCCAGTTGCATGAAAACCCTAATCTTGAAAAAGTGAGATCTATACCGAAAATACCCTTGACAAAGATTCAAATCTGACAAACCAAAGTACTAAACCAAACCCACTAGCAAAGATTCATTAAATATAGCAAACTTTGTACTTAAATGATCAAACGACCTTTGTGTGTATGTGTGTATATATGTATATGCACAAGTACATAAAGAAGCTAGGGTTGCAGGTGATGGGATTGTTGAAAGGAGTGAGAGTGGGGGGTACGATTAGCAGAGAGGGGCAGGGGGCGTACGATAGGGGAAAGCACTCCGAGGAGGGGTGTATAGAATGGCGGTTTTAGATTGAGTAAAAGGTAAGGGGTACTTGATGTTATCTTGTGGGGATGAGCCAATAAGATGTTGGGGAACACAAAGTACAGCTGGTGGGATATGGTAATATTGACGTTTTTTGGTGTTAACGCGTTGCAATTTGTAATGGCTCTTGGCTCAAATTGACTGGTGGGGTGGGGGAGTGTATAAATGTTGACCCGACTCTTAGTTTGGTTTCGTCAACATTTTTATAATTTACAGCTGATTGGGGATGAAATGTATAGTTATCATGATGGTTTGTTTTATATATTAGCATCGAGCCGGGGTTTCACTGGAAACAGCTTCTCTATTTCTACGAGGTAGAGGTAAGACTGTCTACATCTTACCCTTCTCAAACCCAACTTAGCTTGCTATTGATGGGATTTACTGAGTATGATGATGATGAGGTTAGAACCACGTGTATTACACGGGTTGAATACAATATATATACTTAATAATGAAGATTAAATTATTATAAAACGGTTTTTGTGATAAGATATTATTGACTTTTTTAGGAGTAAATTACAAGTTTTGTCCTTTATGTTTACACCAAATTGCAAGCAGTGTCCTTTAGTAGGGGTGTTTTGACAAAACCGTAACCAAATAAAAACCGTAAGGCGAACCGTAACCGTAACCGTAACCAAATAAACCGATCCGAATAACGAATTCGGTTTCGGTTTCGGTTTGGTTTCTAACCGAAACCGAATTGTGAATATGGTTTTTGGTTCGGTTTATGGGTCCACATTTTATTTTATTTGGTTTATTTGGATAACCGAATAAACCATTTAACGTAATTAACTATTAAATAAAAATAATAATATTTTTTATAAATCATATACAATTTATTAGCCCAAAATAGTTATTTTTTTGTGGTTGTGTCTACGACTACTTTGTGGATGTGTTTGTTTTATTTCGCAATAAAACTTTCTTTTATCCACATACTAGTTTTAAGCCCCTGCGTTGCAGCGGTTGTCGTAAAATTGTGTCAAGTAATACCATTGATATACTTCGATCATCAACACCGAAAAAGCTCATAAAAACAACATAAATAAAAATGGAAAAAAATAACGCCGAAGGAAAAGCAAACGTAAAATCTTTGAATCACGCACGCTCATTTCAGAAAAATTAAACCGAAACGTAAAACATATAAAAAATAACCCAGTCAATCCAGGACCCGCGTTTTGTGATGAACTTGTCAAACGGAGAAAAATAGATATGTTGCGACTGGCCGGTCAAACGGGAAAGTATACAACAAATGTTGAACACCACACGCACGTTGTGGAGCGTTAACGCACAAAATTTAAAACGAAATGAAAAAGTTGGGAAAGATGAAAAGTATGGTGGATCAAAATTGAAAATAAAAAAAAGTTTGGGTCAAATTGTAAAAGATGAAAAACTTTAGGTTAAAAGTAAAAAAACAAAGTGTACTCTAAACTACAAAAGAAAAAAAATTGGGTTAGAAAAAAAAGAAGAAAAAGAAAAAAAAAAACTATACATGTGGTATAGCACCATAAATTACAAAAAAAAAGTTAAAAATTTAAATTTAAAAATAAAACCAAAACAAATTTTTAAATTATGATAATATAAAATAAAGGGAATTTTATATTAAAATTGTGTAGATGAACATGAAATTAAAATTAAAAATTTTAAATATATATAAAAACCAAAACAATCATGAAAATACATGATAAAGGAAATTTTGAATTAAGATTTTATAGATAAACGTAATATAAAAAATTTAAATATATATAAGAACCCAGACAAATAAAAAAAATAAATTAAAAAAGAAATTAGATTGTAGGAGGTGTTGCCATGTGGCATTAATCGTAGTCTTTTATTAGAATTTAGATTGTTATGTGTAAATTAGTTGCGATGTTCGGAAGTTGGAACACAAACATAAATATAAATTAGGAAAAAAAGTACTCAGGTACAATTTGGTTAGATTTGGTTTATTTGCTTTCTAACCGAAACCAAACCGAATTGAATTTGGATTGGTTTGGATCGGTTTGCATATTCCTTATTTGGTTTGGTTTGGTTTGGTTTGGTTTGGGGTACAAAATTTTGAAAACCGAATAAACCAAATAAACCATAAATCGAACCGATGAACACCCTTACGCATAAAAATTGACAAGTTCTGTACTTAACGTTTCAAAATTTTGCACGTTATGTCCTTTGGTCAAACCCAGTTAGAAATTCTGATTAAGTATGGTCACGTGACTTACACATGAGGGTTTTTTGTCATTTCACCTTTTTAGGGGTTATTGTGTAAATAACTTATATTCAGGGACATTTTTGTAAAAATAAAAAAGATATATAATTAAAAGAGTAAACTTCCGTTTTGCTCCCTGTTATTTGGTCACTTTAACGGTTTTGCCCCAAACCTTTAAAAATAGCCATTTTCCTCCAATAGTTTGCTATGATTTTTCCATTTTGCTCCCCGCCTCTAACTCCATCCAAATTATCTGTTTTTTCCATTTTGCTCCCCGCATGGAGCAAAATGGAAAAACCCATAGCAAACTATTGGATGAAAATGGCTATTTTTAAAGGTTTGGGACAAAACCGTTAAAGTGACCAAACCACAGGGAGCAAAATGAAAGTTTACTCTAATTAAAACAAACTCCGTCTCTCTCTTCTCTCTCTCTCTCTCAAGAACTGAACTCCTTCTCTCTATCTTCTTTCTCTCTCTAAAGTCCCCTTTCTCTCTGCAAGACCTAATATATCTCTGGTTCCCACACTCTAAGTCTCCGTTCCTACTGACATCTCTATAATCACTATTATTCCCCCTTTTCTCAACATCGGTTTCATTATTATTATTCGAGTATGTTCACCAAAGCACCTGCAGAAACCGATAAATTCGATGGTCCAATCCATTCACCAGGTTGATTAGATAAGTTGTGGCGGCTTCAATTTGTGGCGGAAAAGATAAGTTGCAGCGGCTTTAATTTGTGGTTTGTGGATCGAGATGTGGAGATTCCAGTCGTCGAAAAAGTAACGTGTATTGGGTGGTGGTGGGTTGGCGGCGATGGAAGTGGGTAGTGGTGTATTAAATTGAAGGTGGGTGGATGGGTGGGTTATTGATGGTGGTTGTTAGTGGCAGTGGAAATGAGCGGTGGTGCATTAAATTGAAGGTGCGTTGGTTGGTCGTTAATGGTGGTTGTTAGCGATGGTGGGAGTGGGTGGTTGGTGGTAGTGCGATGGCAGGTGGTGGCGGTGGGTTGATGGTGGTGGTGGTGGTGGTGAGAGGTGGTAGTGGTAGTGGGAGATGGAGGGTTATAATTATAATAATAATTATAAAAATAATTTGTTTATGTTTTTAAATAATATCAAATAAATGGGTAAAAAGACTAAATTACCCTTTTTGTAACTTGATTTAACCAAAAATCTAACTGGGTTTGACCTAAAGGACATAACTTGTAAGATTTTAGAACATTATAGGCATGTTTGGCTAAGCTTTTTGAACCAACTTATTGGCTTTTTCAAAAAGCAAATAAGTCAAAATATTGTTTGGGTAATTGAAAGGGACTTTTCAAAACAACTTTTCAATAGGAGGAAAAAATCACTTTTGAAAAATTAGAATTTTGTGGCTTTTTAGAGCTTTTTGGAGTTTTTTAGTATTTTACATGGAATAGCTAAGCCTAACATTTTTTAAAAAGCAATTTATTAACTTATTGGCTTTTCCTACCCCATAAGCTAATCAAAACATTTTTTAAAAAACTTCTTTTCAAAAAGTCATAAGTCAATAAATCATTTTCACTAAAAGTCCTTTTTGAGTTAAATAATCTTAGCCAAACAAGCCCTAAGTACAGAACTTGTCAAGTTTTACGCTAAAGGACACCGCCTGCAATTTGGTGTAAACATAAAGGACAAAACTTGTAATTTAGGGTATGTTTGGCAAAAGTAACTGGTGGCTGGAAGCTGGTAGCTGTAGCTTTTTAGAATATTTAGATGTTTGGCAGAGTAGTTGAAGCTTTTAATAAAATGACCAAAATGGACACTAAAAAGTTGGTACATTAAAAAATTTATTACCTTTAGAGGTTAAAATAGTCATTTTTCTCTAAAAGCTTATAGCTCCTTCTAAACGCTACTGGTAGGAGCGTTTAACCAAAAGTTTCAAGCTTTTAACCAAAAACCTTTAAGCTCCTTCAACCAAATAAGACTTTTTATTGATTATGAGCTTTTTCCTAAAAGCTCCTAAAAGCTCCTTGCCAAACATACCCTTACTCTTTTTTTTTTAATTAAAATTTAAATTTGAATGTGAAAGTAATATATTAGTAAACTTAATACATAAACCAAAAGTTAATAACAAACCCGACCGTGAAATCTAACCGATGACCATTTTGATCAGTTTTACGGTTTTAAATCGAATTGTGAACATCCTTAATAATAACTAATAAAGCTAAGTTGTGTTGTTTTATAATAAGTTATTAAAATAAGTTTTGAAATAATGTAAAACCATAAAGTTTGAAATATTTTTTTTAATTTGATGAAGATATGACTTAATTAGTTTTATTATATATTTAGAGTTTGAACCTGGGTTAACCCCGGTTAAATCAATAGTTAGAGAGAACAAATATAATTTATTTACTTTACATATTATAAAATCATAATTTTCCGCTTATCTCTTATTTTTTTAATAGTTCATTTCTTAACTATGTCTTTTATTTTCTCTTCATATAAATAACTATTTAATAACTACGTGTCTCCAAAGGTATAGAATCCGAAAGAGAGGAAATAAAACTCTGGCTCACTAAATTATAACATATGATAATAATAATAATAATAATAATAAAAGTATTTTATGCAGTTTGATATTGGAGGAACACATTTATCACACGCTATGATAGCGCTAGACTATAAGCAAATTTCAATTTCAGTTTCGAATTTGATTTAGCCTTGAAGGATTGTTATTTTCATGGGTGTTACGCGTTAGATTCTGACTTAAAATACTCAACATTTGAATCGAAGCAAATTCCAATTTCAGTTTCGAATTTGATTTTTAAAATTTGTAAGCAATTTGACAACCGATTCAAATTCAGGTTTAAAATTTAAGAGTTTCGATTTGATTCAAATTATACATGATTTTTGTTTTTGTCGTTTATTTTCAAAACATCGGATTCTAAATCTATTTTAATGTGTTTCTTTGGGTGTCCATGGTTTGAGTTAACATTGTGAATGTCACACCCCAACCGATGTCGGAATCATCGGGGTAGTGGCACTAGGCGAATCAGATTGATCAAGAGATTCCATAACGATTAATTCAAAGACAATAATCAACATTTAATATCCCATACTATCAAACTCATACAATCTTCAAAGAACCATTATAATTCAACAAAAATCTCTTTAACACAATCCAATTCGATCTCCCGTAGATTTTATTACAAACCGTTCTAAAACAAACTAAATAAAGCAAACTAAACTACGCATGCAACATCCAAGGCATCCAAGCTATGAATCCTCAACCTGTTACATACGTTAAAATACAAGTCAATACAATTAAGTAAAGGTGAGTATACGAGCTTGAATAATACTAGCATATTCGAGAAAGCGTTTGCGAAACAATCTAATTACATATCATGATACACCAAAACACTTAACATAACATAGACTCATTTCTCATGCTAACTACCGTGAAAAGGCTTGCGCGACCATCCAAACTAGACCCCGTCGGGTGTTAGCCAAACTATAGTACCATACTAGCTAAGGAGGCAAGTTAGCGAACATAAGTCCTAGTCACATGTTTCTAGTATCACGTATCGAGCATATACAATCATATTATTCGCGTGCGATGAAACAGTTTTGATTTGTGAAGTGATTTTTATATAGGAACGTATGTAACACCCAAAAAGTGTGTTAAAGCGAAAATGGGTCAAGTATACTCACTGTGGGTGCGTTTAGGTAAGATTAGAATATCTGAGGAGGTTGCGGAGAGCGCCGGATCAGCCTGCATACGCGAACGGAAGTGCATCAGTCTCCGAAAAGCTGAAACGGTTAAGCTTTGGTTGGGCAGTAGCCAAGTTCGGGCGAACTTGTATGGTTTTGCTGAGTTGAGAGTTAAGTTCGGTCGAACTTGGTAAGATCCTTATGGATCTTGTCAAGTTCGGGCGAACTTGTGTGAAAACCTTGCTGGAGAGACAAGTTCGGGCGAACTTGTGTAGTTTCCTAAGAAACTAGACAAGTTCGGTCGAACCTGTAAGGGATTTGGTGAAGAATGACCCAAGTTCGGTCGAACTTGACCTGGTGAGCTGGTGCTTCTTGAGCGAACTTGATGTTTTCGGGCCCAAAATCTTGCGTTTTCGTGTTGTTTGCTGAGGAAAATCGAGTGTTCATCCCCCCAACCCTGTGCTACTGAGCAAACTTAGGTCAGAGAGGTCTTTTAGAGCTATTTTAGCCGTTTTACAAAAGCGTGGGCTAATCCGGGCGAACTCGGGGTTCGTTCGGGTTAGTCCGGCTTGTGTAAACCAACATAAACGTCCTTGTGCTTCCAGATCTGGGATCTTGAATGATAAATGCTTCGTTTCATATTAGAAAACGAACAAAACATCTTCAAAAGTTTGTATCTTTTGTGTAGAAATCAATGTTCAAAAGGTTTTACTCAGATCTAAGCATAGATCTGAGTGAAAAACAGAAGTTTATGTAAAAAGATGAAGATTTTCATAAATAGAAGAGTTTTGATGAAAACGAAGGCTATGCCTTGTGCCAAATCATCGTAAATCGTTGATAAACGTTGTTGTAGTTGAAATCGGGTTGATTCTTACTTAGAACACGAAGGTTTCGGGTTTTGAGAGCTCTGGGCAAAGTTGCAGCAAGTTCAAATGAGAGAATGGAGCTGAGTATTTATATGTGAAGGCAAAAAGGTGAGCTGGTGGGGCCAAGTTCGGTTGAACTTGCATGAAGCTCATGCAAGTTCGGGCGAACTTGCTAGATTTCCATGAGATAATAGCCAAGTTCGAGCGAACTTGAGGATTATGAAGGATCCTTGTGTCATCAGGCAAGTTCGGGCGAACTTGGGGTAGTCAAGTTCGGCCGAACTTGGCCTGGTGACCAAGTTTCGTTTGCCGATTTCGCGTTAAGTGTTCGTTTGGCGGTTCGGTTCGTATTAGTTAGTTATATTAAGCGTTAAATTAAAGCGTTAAGTGTTATAATTGATATAATAGTGCGATTTAGCGATTCGAGAGTGCGAGAGCGATGCGATAGCGAGTGTAATCATAACCAAACACACATAACACGTAAATAACATAAAACCATATAATTAACTACGTTTTGCAATGCGATGAGATGAGCGATGCGATTTAATAAGCGATTAGATGCGATAATAACGTACAACACCATAAGTAATTAACATAAACTTTATTATTAACCGAATCTCGGGATTACAAAAGATAGGTACATCGGAAAGACAAATGAAAAGATAACAACGAATTTTCGAGTTGTTACAGTGAAACCGTCTAAACCGGTCATTAGTTTGGTTTCACGTTCCGTTTAAAAAAAACATTGGTCGGCCGAATTGAGAATTTTAAAACCGCAACGAATGGTTTGGTCTGCAATTTATAAGGGAAAACGGCCAGGAAAAAAAACACTGGTCTTCAGGTTTGCATTAGCCGGATTTGGTCCCTTCTTTGACTTTATTGCATTACTTGGATTACATGTTAATCCTAAATGTTTTGTACCTTTGTTACTTGGGTTACCCCCTCACTTTGACTTAAACGTGTTCGTTTAGAGTCCTAGACACGTTATACCTTTTGACGTCTTTGTTTCTTTCTCCTTGCTCTTTTTTTCGGCGAATGTTTTCGCCGTTGTTTCATCGTTTAAATGTGTTTTCCTTCTTTCTCTCTCTTCCAATTGTGGTCTTTATTAAGTGGTCAACAATGAAGCGATAATTGTTTCCAGAGCTTTAGCAGGCATGTACCTAATTGATGTTAGTATTTATGTTTGTTGAACACCATTTTATCTGTGTTGTACTTGCCTTAAACATGTTTGTTTGGAGTTATGTACATGTTTATTATTGTTTATAGTTTCTAGATAGTCTTTTTGTGGGTTTCTTAATAGGGATCTGTAAAACCCTAAATGTTAAAACGTGTCTGATTTTGGGGCTTTGTGATAAAAGGTAAAATGTGTATTTTTGTGGTTTTTTGCATGCTTTCATTGTGACGTAAATCCCATTACTGGCGTGCTCCCTGTTTTGAGGCAAAGATGATAAGTATTTTGTGCATTGCCAAACGAGTTGAGGTGGTCATATGAGATGCAATGATGTCATATATACCTTAGTATTTTGTATCTTGGTAGGGCATTAATTGTGATTGTTAGTGTGACCCCTATTTTAGGTTGTTATATCTGGGTCTCATCTTCCTTGAGTATACTCTCACATTGCATTCTTGAAATTTGTTCAAAGTTATGTTCATATGTTGTTAATTTACGTGTTTGCTTGACCTACCTTTTATAATCTTAAAAGACTGTCATTATTTTTTTTATGTGTGCTCATTATGAGCTTTTGTTGTGGTAGCTTTGTTATTGTGCATGCAACCTTCCAAGATCTACCTTCCTTTGCTATTTACATGTTAACACTTCATGTTTTGTAGCTTTGCCTCCTGGGCCCTTCCTACGTTTGACAAAAATGTGTTTGTTTAGAACCACATACACGTTTTACCTTTTTACACTTTCGTTTAGTGTGTTCCCAGTTTTAAGGCTACGATGATAAGTATTTTGTATGTTGTAAAACGAGCGGAGACGGTCATATGAAATGCAGCCATGGCAGATATACCCCAGTACTATGTATCTTGGCATGGCTTTGATTATGATTGTTAATGTGGCCCCTAGTTTAGGTTGTTGTATCTAAGCCTCGTCATCCTTGAGTACGATGCAGTGGCATATGCGGTTACTTATTTTGAAATCGATGTGGTGGCAGATTAGGTAACATATTTTAAGCAAGGCATGTATGTAGAAGGTTAGTTTAACCTATACTATTACCTACTATTGGGTTCTGGTTGTTATTTGTCTGATCAACATGCACTTATAGATGCTTATTATGCATTTTTTTTTAGGTTATAGATTTGTTGGTCTAGAGGAGAATTCTTCACTGACCTTGATTTTTAGTATAAAGGACAATCTTGGTACTTTCCATGTTTGTTGTTATGAAAACCATGGCGGCGTTGTCTTTGACTACATATCCTGGTGGGGCATGTTGCAAACAATTGTTCTAACATGTTGTTCTAGTTGGACAATTGAGGTGTTGATATTTTTTTGTTAATTTCGTGAGTTAGTGATGATTGCCAAGGTCTTTGATGGATGTCATTAAAAACAAAGTTGGTGGAGATTTCTTCTCTCGGCTTTGGTCTTTCTTTTTTTTTTACTTTGGCATATTTGGTCCTGCTAAGTTTTAATTGTCACCTAGCTAATCCATTTTGATTATGCATGCCGTTTTACCTTATATATGGGTTTTATTTTCTTTTCAACGTCTTCCTCATATGTTTTTCGTTGTTTCATCTCTATCATTCAGCGACCTGCACATTTTCCGGTTTTTACGACAACTAATTAATATAAAGGGAAACCATAATTAAATTTGCTTAAAATCTGCACAAGATGATTAGCAAGTAAGGTATATATTTTTGCTGAATGGATGCAAATTTTTCATGAAAACGATTAGCAAGTAAGGGGTTGTTTGGCAACTTCTGAACGGTTAGGTGCTGAACCAGTAAGAGGTCTGAACCATTAAGAGCTAGTATAATGTTTAACCGTTCTGAGCCAAATATCTAACCAATTCAGATTAGAGGTCTTAACCATTCAGACTCAGTATAATGCTTAACCATTAAGAGGCAAATGTCTAAACTATTCAGACTTTTGCTCAGGAAACAAACGCTGAACCAGTAATAGATCTGAACCATTAAAAGACTCATTAAGAGGTAAAAAAACAACCCCTAAGATAATACTTTTGCTGAATGGATGTTAATTTTTTAATCACCAATATACTTGGTAGAAGAAGTCAATTCAAATAACGGTAACGAATTAAATGGCTTGCGATAAGGCCAGACGACTGACAACTGAAAGTCAATTTTGAATGCATTGAATGTCACCTATGGTCATAATTTTGGCTAAGAACTTCTTTGGGCATGATAGTTGATAATTATCTATATATACATTTTAAAAAGAATGTGTTTTAAGAATAGTACTAGAGACAAAATCTGTATTTTTATTATTTTTCTTTGTATATGCATATCGACATGCCGCAAAAATCCAAGTTCAGTACAAATTCGTTAGTCACACTGTCACACATATTTTTTTTTATTTCAATTTCTCATTGGGGAAAACTAGTAAATTACTGAATAAATATTTCATGGGACAAGTAATAATCATTCACAACAGAAAGTCAAATTTGGGTGTAGCTGGTAGACATTGTCAAATATATTTCCATTAAATCCGCATATCTTTTAATAGAAGTCAACAAAAGTTGTGAGTAAATTTTATCTTTTCTTTCATGTCGGTTGTAGACTTAATAGTTTCTTTTGGTTTGAATGGAGCTTAATGTTTGATGGCAATGGATAAAAACTGGAAATTCATATTGCAAAGCTACATTTGTTAAAGGTGTCAACCAACATTTGGAGTGTGATATCTTATGACGGGGTAGTTCAAGCTTCAATAAAATGGATTTTACACATTAACGTTTGAGAGGTTAAAAGGTTAAAGGGTTCGTTTCCCGTCAACTCGGGGGGAACAGCATGTGAACAGCAAAAAGCATGTGAACAGTGAAGCATCAACTCACTGATTGCTTGTCCAAGTCTCTCACAGCCGAAAAGAGAACATATGCACAGAGAGCATCCTATTAACCGCAGGTCAAAAGCCTTCAACCCTAAAATGGGTAAACCCCCCACTGCAGCAAAGGTTCACCAGTCAAAGGTTTCCCCTTTGGGAAGATCCTTTTCCTATATAAAGAGGAAACACACAGCCATGTCATGGGAGAGACCAGATCAGTGGAGACTAGACCATACTCTCTGATCTTCTCTTCTTCCTTGAGAAGTTGCTCTATGCATGTTCCTTCTCTTCACTTCAAATAACAAAACTTCACTTAGCATCAACATCCTAAAACCGAATTCACTTTGGTCTCGGATCCTAAGTGAATAACAACAAACACTAGTGAACCTCTCTCTACGTCTTGCAAACGTAGGGGGACCCCACGACCTGCGTTAGGCTAACAGGAACCCTCGAAGCCTTTTAGCCTAACCAGTCCACTCACTATCCTTGGTCTCATATCTGTTGTAACAACAAGTTGGCACCCACCGTGGGGCTATGCCGCTTACTTTATCTTAAAGACCAGTAGTGTAGCTCCATTCTTCTTCAATATCAGCATGTCAGGAAACTAATCTCCGGGAGAAGTTAATCAAGTACCACGTACTTTAACGTCCACCGTTAGACCAGCTTCACCGGTTGTGACAACCCCACTCTCCACCCCTGGAGATACTTCTGCCGGAATCTCTTTCCCTGAGTTCTTCCAAACGCAAACTCCTTCACGTTCTGGGGTTCTTTCCCCACAGATCGGCACCTCAAGTGCCCCAGAACGCGTCGATTTGGCCCCTGAAGGAGTTGCCAGAAATTTCTTGCGGTTGAGGACTCTCCTCAACCAACACGTGAGTCAAGGACGATAAAAAGGGGTCAGAATTGTCACACCCCGACCCGCAGCGGAAATGGTGATCGGGGCATGATTGGGTTTTCATCAAAGCTCATGACATTTACTATAAAGTTTCATATTTATTATTTCTCTTTAAAGAAGAAGTTACAATAAACATACAAACACAATATGTTCAAATACATTTTCATTCAAATTACAAACTAGAGTACAATTACAAGGAAAACAAAACTAAACATTCATTCCAAGGCATTAACTTGTTTATTCTTCTAGGCCATCCTACGTGTTTCTTTTCTCAACCGGATCACCTGTATCATGTGTAAAAATAGGGTTTTGGGTCAACAAAAGTTGGCGAGTGAATCTTATTTAAATATTTGAAAGGATTAGTTATGTTGGTTATTTAAATAAAATTGTGCATAACCAAATATGAATAAACGTAAATGTAAATTTAATCACAAAACACATAATATCAATAAATGCACAAGCACACACACTAAATGAATGAACAATGAGATCAAGGCTCAATCAAACGGAGCCGATAGAATGAGGCACGCGATGTTCAACTCGTCTCCCACGAGGAACTGATGGGCCTAATGAATGTTTTGCACGCAACTTGACAAAATGTAAACACGTATCACAACAAACAATATTTACATCATAAGTTTAGGTCATATAATGGTAATGGCACAGGTTAGAATAAACGAAATATTTAGAGCGACACATGATACACCCCAAAACATGAATAAAAAGGGGGAATTTGTAAGGATTCACTCACAGTGGGTGCGTTCCTTGATGACGATGAATGCGCACGAATTTTTGGATTTGATCGACGAGGAAAACTAACCTAAAATAAAAACGAAATGGTTCGGTAAATAAATGGATTTTATTTGAGATTAATATTTTTAATTCATAATCTTAATATGAGTTTTAGATTTATTTTTGTGAGTTTAAGGACATTTTCTAACTTTAAAAATATTATTTTTAAGTATTTTAAAATAATTTTCTGGTTAAATAAAAAAAAATGTTGACTTTTTGACTCTGACCGTTGACCGTTGACCGGTTGGACCGTGTTTATTCTATGCGCTGGGTGAGGTTCGAACTCGTGACCTCTCGTATACGTGCACGCAGCTCTACCAACTGAGCTACATGTCTAACCCGAAATATTTCTGATTTTAATTTTACTTATATACTTACTGGTTTAAATCTGGAATTTATTTAATTAAAAAGGTTTATACCGGCTTGAACCAGACGCTCAGAACACGTTTCGAACCCGTGACCATCGACTTAACTTGCACCCAGCCCGACCAACTGGGCTGGGTGTCTAACCCATCAATATCCGGGGTTATACTATATTTATATACATGTTGAAGGATGATCTGAATAGGTTTTAAAAATATTTGTTTTATTTCAAAAAGTCGAAACAAGTGTGGCTCGAACCCGGGATGTACGCGTTGAGATTGCACACAGTCCACCGCTGGACTGTGTGTCTAACCCAGTTAAAATACTGATTTTAATTATATTCATAAACAACTCGATATTCGTCTTCTTCATTAATCTCAGATCGAACACAGATTTGTTAAACATTTGATTTCACTGCTCTGTTGTTTTAGGGTTTGAACAAATAAATCGAATAGAATTGACAGAAAGATTAAGAATGCATACCGAACACAGGGGCCCGGTTTTCCGGTGACTAACTCCGGCGGGTTCAGCAATTTCCGGCGATGTATAACTTGCGACAGAGGCTCTACAGGGAGTTTGAGGTGAGTGTGGGTGATTTCGGTTTGAGTTCTAGAAGTCCTATTTATAGAGTAAGGCAACACTGGAATGGATTCTTCGGTTTTCCGGCCAGTAACTGAGGATTCCGGCGACTTGCAGGTTGAACAGAGAGTTGAGCAGAAGGTTCGAGAGTAGTTTGGGTAATGTTTTGAGATAGAATGCGAGTGAAATTGAGATGAGATGCATCGATATTTATAGTGCACATTATTAACACATGATTTTGGTTTCAAAATTTCGGTCAAGATGTAATTGCCTAACTGATTGCATAACCGATTGGGGATTGTTGACTCCCTGATTGAGTCTATCAGTTACATTTGATGATTGACGAGGAATCCGGTTTCTTGATGATAGCCGGTGACTTAGCGCGGCTGTTTCTGGTTTGAATCCGGATCAAAGGAAATGTGATTACAAATACATAATTGTTCTGAGATGTAGCAGATGTGGGCAAGTGGTGTAGTGGTGTGTTGTGTGTTTGGTTTGAGTGGAGACCCGGGTTCGAAACCAGGCAGTCCCATTTAATTTTTTTTTCACATTTTATTATTATTTATCAATTATGGTTTGTAAATTTTAAGATCTTTATTAATTATGTTCCATTTAAAATAATCTGAACAATAAATACGCAACGAAATCTTATACTGAATACTTGATTATTAAACGAAGCGGGTTTGGAAAAACCCGTTTTTCGACGAATGTTACAAGAATAAGGTTGGATTATGACGAGCCAGAACCGTCTCTATCGCCAGGACAGCCACCTCCACCTTTTAGCAAGTCACACCCCATGGCCTCTGGCCATGAAGCTGGTCCAAGCACAGTTTACTAACCTTTTAACCCTACCCCTTATTCTTATGGGAGGCCTAACCCGACGGCCTTCCCCATATTCACCTCTCAGCCGGTCAAGACTAGTGCACCAGTCGGGCATGAAACCACCTTTGAGCAGCTATGGCAATCTCCAGTAACAAGTGTTCCCCCTCCGGTTGCCTCCACATGGGAACAAACATTGGCTACTTTGCCTCTAGCACGAGGCGCTGTTATGAATGCATCCATGGGAATGCCTTGTACTGTACAGCCAGAAAGCCTTCAAGGCTTCAACCTCATGGCCCAAATGATGGCATATTTCCCTTGTTCTCAGCTCATCAATCAAGTGTTGAGTTCTCACTAGGGAACGGCATGTCACAATCTTGCTACAAGGGCAGAAGAAGACCTTGCAAAACCTTACAAGCCCAGCAATCTGTCGTGCTTTTCCCAGCAAATCGCTGACTACGATTTCCAAACAAAGATCAAAATGCCGTCTCACATAAAAACATATGATGGAACCGAGGATCCAGAAGATCACCTCCAGATCTTCACCGGCGCAACTAGAATTGAAAAATGGTCCAACGCTGAGTGTTTCCACATGTTAATGCAAACTCTTGTTGGATCCGCCAGGATATGGTTCAACGACCTACCCGCCAAAAGCGTTCGAAGCTTCGATGATTTGAGCAAAGGGTTCCTGGCCAATTTTTCACAGCAAAGGAGGTACGTCAAAGACGCCACTGTGATTTTCCAAATCAAGCAAAGGGACGAAGAAAGTCTCCGATAATTGATTGAGAGATACAAAAGAGAAGGTCTCACCTACGTAGGTGCAGACGAAAAAATGAGGGTAGCTGGTTTTATGAACGCTATCACCTCCAAATATCTCACAATAGATTTCAACAAGAGCCTACCCAAGACTCTTGAAGAATCCCTTTAAAGGGCCGAAGCACATATACGGGGAGAGGAAGCAGTGGATATCAAAGAACAAAGGAAACGGGCACCCAGCTGGCGAGGCAGCAGCCCAAACAGAAAAAGAGGAAATTTCGGTCACTACGATAAACGGTTCAGGGTTCAGACTCCCGGAAACCTGAACCTCGGAACCCTCCAAGCAGAGAAAGAACTTTCAATTTCACAACCCCCTGACCAAAAACCCTCAAGAAATCCTAGCGACTGAGGAAATCAAGCACAGCTTCCGACCCCCAAGACCTTTGCCCAAAAGTAAGAAGAACAAAAACTCCACTCAATACTGCGAGTTCCATGAAGAAAAAGGTCACCACACGAACGATTGTTTTCAACTCAAGAAAAGAATTGAAGAAGCCGTTAAGTCTGGGGAATTGGCTCATTTAGTAAAAGGAGTCAGGGACAAAATGGCTGAAGGGAAGAACAAAGAAGTAAACATGGTGAGTATCGATCAAGAAGTTTCTCGCAAAAAGCAACGATTGGAGGCTTGGGAGCATCAGTGTGTCTGCTTCCCACCACCTCAGGGAAACCTACTTTCAAACCCCCTGGTGGTCGAAGCGATGGTGGGGACAAGTAAGACAAGCAAAGCCTACATTGACACAGGGGCTGTCACACCCCGACCCGCAGCGGAAATAAGAGTCGGGGCATAATTGGGTTATCACCAAAGCACATGACATTTACTATTATGTTTCATAATTAATAAAGTCAAAGTTACATTTTCAAGCATCCAAACATGTTCATCCAATACAAAGGAAATAACCAAACATAACAATCCCAATACTAAATTGTTTTATTCTTCTAATCCAGGTCCTATGTGTTCCTAGCTGCTGCTGGTTCACCTGTATCATGTGTAAAATGGGAGTTTTTGGGTCAACATAAGTTGGCGAGTGAACCTTATTGGATAAACATTTGATAATGATTTTATGGTTAGTTTATCAATGAAATATTGTGCATAATCATAAATGAGCAAATGTAAGTAATCAAGCATTGGCAAATAGCAGTTACAATTATAACATACAATAACACTTGATAGCATCTTCAGTTCCCCTCTTTCCTTTCTCAGTATTACACCAAGTGAGAGCTACACCAAGTAGTCTCCCGGTGGCGTAACGAACCTTGCGATCCTCAGGACAATCGCAGTTTAGGAAGGCGTTTTCCATCTCCTCGAACCAATGTAGGAGAGCAGTGACACCCTCGGTCCCTTCGAATTTTGGAGGATCACAGGACTTAAAATGTTTGTAAGAGCACTTGTTGGTGGGAGGGTTGTCGATGTTTTGGTCCTGTTGTTGAGGAGGGTTAGTAGGATTTGTAGCAAGGGCTTGTTGTACTTGTACCACGATGTCAGGCAATATCGTGGCCATTTGTTTCGCGATATGAGTGGCCAAACGTTCCTGAGACTTTCCCGATCTTTTACCCCTTCGATGCTGTCTAGACGACATCTACAGGATCATAAAATGAGAAGATTGTGAGTTTATGGTGTCTTTTTAGGTGTCATGTGTCTTTAAGAAAATGTAAATAACATAAATATCAATAATGCAACTACATCCATAGGATGTCTTGGGTTCGCTAATGTTGGGCCTCAAATGTCCCCCATACCTTCACCTACATAGTCATGTGGGCCCCCATGGCTATTGGCTTGGTAGGATTCACATTAGTATTGGCAATTTAACACTCGCATCCCCCGAATGCAAACCACAAAATATGTTCATGAGATGTTTGGTCGGAACGTGTCCAGGTGTAGACACAATGACAACTCAAAGTGGGATTAGTTCACACGACGTTTGGTATAGCATGCTTTGGCCTAATTAGTACTTCGTACTCTCATCGTTAGTCCCCAGGTAGGCAAACTGGTCCTTTATTTTGGATTTATACGAATGCCGGCCTAGACAGGACGTTCCGACTACCGGTACTAGTACCCTTCCAGTTACTACATGCCCGTCATGAGAACTCACTTTGATGAGATTTGAAAACACGAAAATCATTGTAAAATCAATCATGATGTGGTGTGTGCTTTCATGGATGTGATATGTTATGAGCATACGATTTCATGATAGGCATTATTTGATAATACATACTTATGAACATGCTTGCACAATATCAAATGTAACATTTAACATAAAACATATAAACATCATGAAATTTGGCATATAACACACAAAATTCTTATAAGTTTCTAATCGACTATAGTATAGGCTCTAAGGGTCTAATAACCTATCCTATATCCCTATAGTCATGGCTCTGATACCAATCTGTCACACCCCGACCCGCAGCAGAAATAAAAGTCGGGGCATAATTGGGTTATCACCAAAGCACATGACATTTACTATTATGTTTCATAATTAATAAAGTCAAAGTTACATTTTCAAGCATCCAAACATGTTCATCCAATACAAAGGAAATAACCAAACATAACAATCCCAATACTAAATTGTTTTATTCTTCTAATCCAGGTCCTATGTGTTCCTAGCTGCTGCTGATTCACCTGAATCATGTGTAAAATGGGAGTTTTTGGGTCAACATAAGTTGGCGAGTGAACCTTATTGGATAAACATTTGATAATGATTTTATGGTTAGTTTATCAATGAAATATTGTGCATAATCATAAATGAGCAAATGTAAGTAATCAAGCATTGGCAAATAGCAGTTACAATTATAACATACAATAACACTTGATAGCATACATGAACATACCAATATCATACGATAACTAACATAAATGAACTGTGCGATCAAGGCTCAATCAAACGGAGCCGATCGTATTGCATGTACTGAAAATGTAAAATGAACTGTGCGATCAAGGCTCAATCAAACGGAGCCGATCATATTGCATGTACTGAAAATGTAAAATGAACTGTGCGATCAAGGCTCAATCAAACGGAGCCGATCGTATGCGGGCACGCCAGGTTCAACCGCATAATAAAATGGGGAACAAGCTCAACGCGCATAAATGGGGAGCGACGGCCTCGGCAATTGCATGTACTGAAATAATAAATTGCATCCAATAATAACTACTTAACAGCAACAAACTAAATACACATGTTCATGATATGATGTATGCACAATGGTTTAGTTATAATATGTATATAAACAAAGACACATGATACACCCCAAAACGTGATTAAAACGGGGAATTTGTAAGATTCACTCACATTGGGTGCGTTGAATTGGAGATGGTGAGATGCGCACGATTTAGATGAGCGGATCGACGAGGAATACTAACCTAAATAATAATGGAAAAATATATTAGATGGATGGATTTTATTAAGGATTTTAATGAAATTTTAGATATATTTTTGTGAGTTTATGGCTATTTTCTATCTTTAAAAATGTTATTTTTAAGTATTTTTAATTGATTTTTAAATTAAATTAAATAAATAAAAATATAAAAAAAATATTATTTTTTAAGCGTTGACCGTTGACCGGTTCGGTCAGCGAATAATCCTGCGCCGGGTGGGATTCGAACCGGCGACCTCCCGTTCACGTGCACGCAGCTCTACCAACTGAGCTACGTGTCTAACCCGATATAAACTCGTTTTTAATTATATTTATACACTTATTTGAATTAACCGAAATTTCCTTTATTTGCAAAAACGTTTTAATTCAATCGGACCGATGCTCATGACGAGTTTCGAACGCGCGACGTGTAGTTCATGTTGCACACAGTCCACCGCTGGACTGTGTGTCTAACCCTGTTATTATCTCGGTTTTTATTATACTTAACAACTATCTGTTTTAACCCGGTTCAGTTCTTGATCAAAAAGGCATGTTATTACACAAGGCGTGCGTGTAGCGGGGATCGAACTCGGGACGTGTATAGTTTTTGTTTGCACACAGTCCACCGCTGGACTGTGTGTCTAACCCGTTTATAATCCTGATTTTAATTATTCTTATGTCATTACTGAACTCATCTTCTTCATTACGAACACAGACCTCAATCAAACAACCGATTCGTGATTAATCTAGTTAATAAAAATGATGTCTAGCTTGAATGCATTAAACCGAACAGTTTGGGGAAAGAAGATACCGAACAGGTTGTCTTCTTCAGAGAGTCCGGCGACACTTGTCGGCTCTGTTTTTGAACCTTCGGCTGAGAGAATCTATTAACAGGTTTAAGGGTTTAGATATGAAATTGAACTAGTGGATATTGATTATCAGTACGTTGGAATGTGCATACCGGTAATTAACGAGTTTCCGGCAATTCCAGAAATTTTCCGGCGAGCTCAGATAGTCCAGCAATGACGTCTGTGGTTGATTTTGAGCGATGGGTTAATGTTAGTAAGGTTCTAACAATAGATTGAAACCGTAAAGTAGAAGTATTTTACCGGCTTGTGTTGAATACGGTTTTCCGGCGACTTTTGCAGAGAATTCCGGCGAGCTGTTTTAGGCGCTCAGATGGTCTGCAAATGCGACGAAAAGGAATTGGAGTATTGGTATGATATCTCTGAATCGCGAGAGTGTCTGGAGTTTGAGTTATTCAGAACTTGATGTTCTTTTTTTCGGTTTTAAAAATAAAAAATGATGAGTCTTTAATTTTAATCAATTTCCGATTGATTAGAAACCGTCGATCATCGGTTATAACTGAATGTGTGAGGTAAACAATCGATTTGACGATTGGTTTTCCGATTACCGTTTTTCAGGTGACACCATCGGTTAAACTGAGTTTGTGTATAAGTTCCATTTGTTTTCCTAGAGTTAACAGAAAACACATTGTGGCGGAGTGGTTTAGGGAATGAATGTTAAGTTGTTTAAAGAGCCTTGGCTGACCCGGGTTCGAGTCCCGGCAGCTTCAAATATTTTTTATTTGTTTTATTTTAACTTTTTATCAAATATAATTTTTATAGTTTAGTTTATTTATTAATTATGTATCGTTTTAACTCAAAATAATCATAAATAATTAACGCAACTTTTATAACTTGGTACAAGATTACAAAACGGAGCGGGTTTTGGAGACCCGATTTTTACAAATGTTACAGGGGCGGCCACGGAGATCATGTTCGAAAAGTTCTTCAAATGTCTCACTGATGAGGAACATTCAAGGCTTCAACCCTCGGGGTCATCTATAAAAGGTATCGTTGATATACCCCTTAAACCTTTAGGCCAGCTAACCCTTGATGTCTGTTTTAGTGAAGGCAAGATGGAAAGAACCAGGTCACTTACCTTTGGGGTTATAGACATCCCTTCCAACTATGATGTTATCATAGGAAGGCCAGGTCAGTGTGCATTCGGCATGGCTGTCTCAGTTGGACAAGGCACTGTCAAGTTTCCCATTGAAAGAGGGATTGCAACCCTTCAACCACCTCAGGAGGCTTACATGGTAGAAGGGGAAAGTTCACAAAATGAAGACAGCGAAGGATTGATCATAAACCCCAAGTATCCTGAACAGAGAATAAGGGTTAACATGAACTTATCCCAAGAAACTTTGCCATACCTTGAAAAGTTACTCATACACTATAGTGATGTCTTCGCTTGGTGCCCGGAAGACATGACGGGTATCCCTCGAATCATTGCTGAACATGAGTTGAGAATACCACCAGATGTCAAGCCAGTGGTCCAAAAGAAACGGAGTCTAGCTCCTGAACGAAGCCTGGCAGCATGCCAAGAAGTTGAAAAGCTTGTTCTCGCTGGAATCCTTCGAGAAGTAAAGTACCAATCATGGATTGCCAACCCTGTTATGGTTCGAAAGCCCGACAAGTCTTGGAGGATGTGCATCGACTTCAAAGACTTGAATAAAGCATGTCCAAAGGATTGTTATCCTTTGCCAGAAATTGACCTCAAAGTCGACTCTCTTACCGGTTATCCTTTTAAATGTTTCTTCGATGCTTACAAAGGATATCACCAAATCCTCATGAAAGAAGAAGATGAAGAAAAACCGCGCTTCACACAGACAAAGGTATTTTTTGCTATAAAAAATGCCTTTTGGCCTAAGAAACGCCGGTGCAACCTACAAATGCCTAATTGACAAAGCATTCGCCAGTCAAATTGGAAAAAACATGGAAGCTTACGTCGATGATTTAGTGATAAAAAGCAAAACCGAGTATCAAATGCTCGACGACGTTTAAGAAACCTTCCAAAATCTGAGAAAAATCAACATGAAGCTCAACCCGGTAAAATGTTCATTCGGGTTTGAGGAAGGCAAATTTCTGGGGCATATTGTGGGGAAGCAAAGTATAAAAGCCAATCCAAACAAGGTCAGAGCTGTTTTGGAAACAAAATCCCCACAAAGCAAAAAAGAAGTTGAGAGTCTAAATGGAAGGTTTGCAGCCTTGAAGCGTTTTACCTACAAACTCGCTGAGAAGTCTCTCCCCTTTTTCAAAACACTCAAGGGGTGTGCAAACAAAAAAGATTTCAGATGAACGGAAGAGGCAGAAGAAGCCTTTAACCAGATGAAGCAACACTTAGCTTCACTCCCGACCATAGAAGCCCCAGAAACGGGAGAAACAATCTCTGTCTACCTCTCAGCTGCTGAAGAAGCCATAAGCGCAGTCTTAACTATCGAACGAGACAAAGTTTAGGTACCGTTTATTTCTTCAGTAAAACGTTAAAACTGGCTGAGATCAAATATCCTTCTTTGAAAAAACTTGCTTTAGCCCTAGTCCAAACAGCTAGAAGGCTTAGAAGGTACTTTCAAGCACACCCAATGCAAGTGGTCACTGACCAACCCATAAAAATTGTGCTTGAAAACCAGAAAATTCAGGACGATTAGCCAAATGGGCTGTGGAACTAGGTGAACATAACATCACCTATGTCCCCAGAAAAGCTATCAAAGCCCAAGTCCTGGCAGATTTTATCGTTGAAATACCAAAGCAAGATACCACTGAAGTTAATGTCACAGCCACTGAACCCTCTGACCCTGAAGCCTGGAAGCTTTTTACCGATGGGGCTTCCAGCATTGAAGGGTCAGGGGCTGGGCTCATTTTAATCAGCCCTGAAGGGTTAGAGTTTACATACGCTCTTCGACTTGAATTTCAGACCACTAACAACGAAGCTGAATACGAGGCGCTAATCGCTGGTTTAAAGATAGCCAAAGAAATGAAGGTTCAAAGGCTTCAAGTCTTCACGGACTCGTTGCTCATTTCAAGTCAAGTCAACGATAGCTATGTAGCAAAAGAACCCAACATGAAAAAGTATCGGGAAAAGTCAAAAGAGTTGATGAACACATTTCAAGCATGTACCATCAAACAAGTCCCCATATCTCAAAACAAAAGAGCCGACGCTTTAAGCAAAGTTGCATCCCTCACGTTTGCTCACCTTACCAAAAAAGTGTTCGTTGAAGTATTGAAAACCCCCTCCATCCAAGAATTGGAGGCTCAAGACGTAATCACTAAAGAAGGCCCTAATTGGATGACTCCCATTGAAAATTTTCTCAAAAATGGTGAATTACCCATTAATCCGATAGAGGTCGAAAGGGTTCGAGTGAAATCCAGACAATACGTGTTGCAAGGGGAAACCCTTTTCAAGAAAGGATACCTTGCACCGTTGCTGAGATGTGTTGGTCCTGAGCAAAGCCAATATCTAGTCAAAGAGGTTCACGAAGGAATATGTGGAGCTCATTTTGGACCAAGATCAGTGGTTTCTAAATTGATGAATCTCGGGTATTTTTGGCCCTCTATGCATCGAGATGCCACCGAGCAACTAAGAAAGTGTGAAGCTTGTCAAATACATGCACCGGTTCGCAAGAGCCCCAAACACGATCTCGTTCCCATCACTTCAGCCTGGCCATTCCACAAATGCGGAATGGATATCGTTGGGCCATTCCCACAGGCCAAGGCTGGAGTGAAGTTTTTATTAGTAGCCGTGGACTACTTTACCAAGTGGCCCGAAGTTAAGCCACTTGCAAAGATAATAGGGAAACAAGTTATCGACTTTGTTTAGGAAAACATCATATGTCGCTTCGGGTTGCCAGGAGTTTTGGTAACGGATAACGGGAAGCAATTCTCTGAAAAGCCTTTCAGCACATGGTGCAAGGAATTCAGAATAACCCAAGTCTTCAGCTCGGTCGCATACCCGCAATCCAATGGTCAAGTCGAAAGAACCAATCGCAGCATAGTTGAAGGTATCAAGAACCGGTTAGGAAAGCATGAAAACAATTGGCTCGAAGAACTCCCAAACGTTCTATGGGCGATAAGAACAACGGAAAAAACAAGCCATAAAAGAACAACATTCAGCTTGGTATTTGGCTCAGAAGCTGTAATTCCAGCAGAGATTGGAGTTGTGACTCAAAGAACACTCAACATGGACCTCGAAACAAACAACAAAGAGACCATGTTGAACTTACAACTCCTCAAAGAAATTCGTGATCAGGCCGCCATTCAGGAAGCCAAATACAAACAAAAAATGGAAGCCTACTACAATGCAAGGGTAAAACATGAACCTTTCAAACCAGGGGATCTCGTGCTTTGAAACAAAGAGGCCAGCAAAAAAGAAAACCAAGGAAAACTTGGCTCGAAATGGGAATGGCCATACACAATCCTTGAGGCACACAAAGGAGGATCCTACAAGTTGGCCGACACAGAAGGCAAGAAGCTTTTTAGGCACTGGAATGACCAAACCCTTAAAAGGTTCCATGTCTAGACAAGATATTTAGACTGTATTTCAAGAGTTGTATAATCCCCCCCTTTTGTAAACGAAAAACCTGTTGAATGAATGATGAAGCTTTTATCATAACTTGTCTTAACTATCCTATAATCAGGTTGAGAACCTTGCAAAAAACTCCATGGCAAGGGCCATGTAAGGGGATGAGCTCCCAGGCCACATCGCTCAATAGGTTCAAGGGTTAAATAAACCTATATAAGGGGTGAGTTCCTAGATCAATGCAACTCCATGAGACTTAGAAAACTTTTCAACAAACTTGTCTCATAGACGGGTCTGAACAACCTACATCAAATCGTTCCTTAAACTCTTAAAAAAAGTTTACGAAGCAAAAATACACTAAGTAGTAATATAAAGGATAGACAACATGTGCTTTTTACCTAATGAAGCCTTGAAGCCAAAGTGACTGCAACAGTAAAACTTCTTAAGGAAAATTAGATAAACAGACACATAAAATAAACAAGACAAGCAACCATCAAAATATAACAAAAACACAAAAGCATAAGGATACATAAACATAAAGGCCTAGGGGCCAAAAACATTGTCCATACAGCCATCAAGGCCAACCAACATAAGAAACCATAAGGATTTCAAAACCTAGAATTTGTTCAAAAGACCATCAAGGCCAACCACAACCATAACACAGAAACCTTAGAGGTTTCCGCCAAACCTAGACATTGTTCAAAAACATAAGAACATTGTTTAAAGATGCTAAGAAAGCTACGAATAAGTTTAAAAGTTTTACTTTGCATCACCAACCACAGACTTTGAGGCACCGGCTTCATCACCTTTCACTTTCTTAGCCTTCTTCTTCTTCTTTTTACCTTCCTCAGGCCCCGTCCCCGAAGCTTCAAGGCTTGGATCCTTCGAGCCTTCGTCAGCACCAGAAAGGGTCTCCTCACTGTCCCCAGAGCATGAGCGTTTCTTTGACAAAGATTTGAACACTTATTTGCATGCAGCCTCATCAAGCCACGTGGTTTCAAATCCTGCAAAACAGATATAGGCTTGCCAAAGCACTTCGAGACCTCACCAACATAAGGGTAGGTTGAACGCTCCATCTCTCGGACTGAATCCTGAAAAACTTTGAAAGCTTCAGGTTGATAAAGGGAAGACTTTTCCTGAGGATCGCCGGATTCACAGGCCTTGTAGCCAGCAACATAACCTTGATGCCTTCCATGGGCTAAAAGTTTACCATACACACCACCCAAGATACTGTTAAACTGGGCAGAATGAAGAAGATAGGTAACTACCTGCTGAAAACCTTGCTCAACAAGCCACTTGTTATCATTATTCGCCTGAGCAAAGGAGGTTACCATCCTATCTCTCTCCCCCATAGAAGCCTCCAGCTGCTTCTTCAAATCACCAACCTCTGCCTCATGCCTTTGAGTAAGCTCACCAACCTTTTTCACCCATGCTTCCTCTTTCTTCGCAAAGCTCTCACTCTCCTTCTTCAACTCATCAATGGAAGCCTTCATCTTGTCTCTATTCTTTGAAAATGCTTCATACTCATGCATCCGTTCACGAAAACGGGCAATCCCTTGAGGTAGAATAGCGGTAAAGTTGCAAGCGCTCAACATCAAACGAGATAACATCATGTCATCCTCCATCTCAGCAATGGTATCACGGACCATTGGATGGGCAAAATGATTCAGAAAGTCTTCACAAACAGCTGCATCCTTGAAGCTGTCGCTAACTTTGACATTCCAGTTGGGCACATAAACAGCATCTGCGTCCAACCCTCCAGACTCACTAACACTTTTGGCAGAAAAACCTGCCACGGATACAACCTTCTTAGCATCACCTTTCTTCTTCCCAACCAACGCAGATAAACCTTCCTTTTCACCCTCAACAGTAGTAACCAAGTCGTCTGAAACCTCCACCTCACCACCCGGATTAAGGGGACCGGAACTTGAAGGTTGGTCAACACCTTTGATCAAACTGCGATTTGAACGCCGGGTAGCACCCTTCACAACAGATTTAGAAAACCCCTTCACATTTGGCACATTCACATAACCGGATCCCTCGAACCTATGTTCCATCCCTTTCACAACAGCATCCTCCCCCTTCGTTGCTTCAGCATCATCAAACCCAACATCCGATGTATCATCACTTTTGATAAAATCAAGAGCAGACATATCTGCAAAAAACCAACACAAAGGTGTTAAAACATAAGTGACGATAAAACAAAATTTAATTACACAAAAATAAAACGCATACCCAGTCCATCCCTCATTAAAACCAGGATCTCGATCCTTTTTACCCCACAGTTTGCTAACACCCAACAAAACTAACAAATGTTCAGGGAACGGACGAACCCTCGAAGAACAAGCCCTAAGGGCATCAAGGAAACAACTGTTAACCTTAGATTCTAAGGGTTCTGGCTTATTGAGAACAACATCCGGATGCCTTCACGCCATTTTAAAAGGAATTATAGTCTCAGACACCCAAAAGAAACGGTTTTTCCAAACACCAAGACTGGTAACCATAGATGAAACCAAACAAGTATCAACCTTGGTGGTTTCAAACGTATACCAGTCACCATTCTTTGCAAGACGAGAAAACCGCCGAAAGGCCAAAAGAGTTGGGTCATACCCATTAGCACGACACAAAAGTTCAAAATGCAAAACCCTAGACATCCCATGTGGATAATCTGACCAAATGAAACACGATAATACTCCAGGATATTCAAGACAAACATCGAAAACGGATGACGAAGGTTAGAAAACTCGAAGTAGCGACAATACAAAGCAATCGACCCAGGAGGACATCGATTAATCGAAACATCAGAACCTGGTGCAACTGGTTTAAAATCTAAACCAATACTCCATTCGATACAAAAAGCCTCTACTTCTTCTTGGGTCAAACAGGAATATGTACTCGACAGATCCTTCTTTGCACCCATATGAACTAATCAAAAGAGGAAAACAGAAAAGAAAACTAACCTTGTAAGAAGAAGGAAGAATATGGAGAAAAACTTGGAAGTAAATGAAAGAGTTTTGGTAATTATCTCTAAAATAAAAAGATAAATAAATGAATAGTAGGTGTTATAATTACCCAGCAGTTACTCGGGAACCGCCCTCCTGCAAAAAACTGCTCCTGTCGTGTCAATCGTCTTGTCAAAATTCAAATTTCAAAATCTCAACTGCAATAAACCCTTCAAGCCTTTAAGCCTTTAAGCAAAAGAAAAAATGTGCAAAAGTCAGAAGTGTTTGAGCTTACTTCCCAAAAACCTCTGACTTGGGGGACTGATGACGGGGGTAGCTCAAGCTTTAATAAAATAGATTTTACACATTAACGCTTGAGAGATTAAAAGGTTAAAGGGTTCGTTTCCCGCCAACTCGGGAGAACAGCATGTGAACAGCAAAAAGCATGTGAACAGTGAAGCATCAACTCACTGATTGCTTGTCCAAGTCTCTCACAGCTGAAAAGAGAACATGTGCACAGAGAGCATCCTATTAACCGCAGGTCAAAAGCCTTCAACCCTCAAAATGGGTAAACCCCCCACTGCAGCAAAGGTTCACCAGTCAAAGGTTTCCCCTTTGGGAAGATCATTTTTCCTATATAAAGAGGCAACCCACAGCCACGCCATGGGAGAGACCAGATCAGTGGAGACTAGACCATACTCTCTGATCTTCTCTTCTTCCTTGAGAACTTGCTCTATGCATGTTCCTTCTCTTCACTTCAAATAACACAACTTCACTTAGCATCAACATCCTAGAACCGAATTCACTTTGGTCTTGGATCCTAAGTGAATAACAACAACAAACACTAGTGAACCTCTCTCTACCTCTTGCAAACGTAGGGGGACCCCACGACCTGCGTTAGGTTAACAGGAACCCTCGAAGCCTTTTAGCCTAACCAGTTCACTCACTATCCTTGATCTCATATCTGTTGTAACAACAATATCAAAAGTCAAAGCAGTTTTGACTTTAATTGCATGTTGAATATTAAAAGATTATGAGGTATAACGGTTACTCAGCATATACTCTTTTATAATAAGTTGCCTCAATTTGAATTCAATGAACTACAAAAGAGATCGTGTTATATGTGAATGTGGGGAGGCTGAGCTGGCGTGCAGCGCCGAGCGCAGTGACGGATCCAGGTTTTTTTCCTATGGGTTTACTTTTTTCGGTGGTCAAATTTTCACAACCATACGTTAGAAATTTTTTGGTCGGGTCACGATTCGTGGAACGTAATAAAGACCTAAATTTCCATTACCATTAGCCCTACAATTCAACTTTTCAAGTTAAAAAAGAAAACTAAAATTGCCTAAGACCTAAAGTTCATATCAAATAACCATCCTATAAAAACTAAAAATCACAGCTAGTGAGTTCACATCAAATTTCATCATATATTGAGTATTTGTTTTAGGACACTTATGCCAAACATACCGAATGAATCAAATTACACACTTACGCAAACATAGACTTAAAACCTAATAGCCGAGATGGAAACTTGAATAACCGAAGAACTTGAAATCGCTTAGAGTTAACACAACATGTGTAATATAACCTATGGGTATACTCAAAGTACTATATACTTTTTTTTTTTGCAGTGAACTATGCAAGTGAGAAAAGAGAAACATTTTGACAACGAAGTTGGTTTCATATTATTACCATCTCTAACCATCTTTTCTCCTGTTACTAATCAATTGATTTTGGATTTTTGGGGTAATGCGATTCTAGCATATTGTTTTCTTCTCTAAGATAATCTTTTACCTTGTAATGATACATAATATGAACACAGACATCACAACACACAGACATCAAAACTTCAAACAATATTAGGCAAAATGGCGACTTTGGTTTAGCTTCAGACATTCGGTAGTCTGATGCTTGGGTTTAAATGGAAGTATGGAACCATAATTTGGGTTTAAATATAATTAGAAGTAAAGATTAACATGAGTAAAATCATCGAATTATAAGACTAACAAAATTGAAAATTAACATGGTTAACATCAACAAATTATAACAAACATTAAGGAAGATTACTCAGATTAGAAGTGGTGAAACTGAGAAACCGAGGGCTGGAATTTGAAAGGTGGAATGTGGAGGTTGTTTAATGATGTATGGTGAGGGTAATGTTTGCACGCTTTTGTTTACATGGGTTTACAATTAAGAAAAAAAAACAAGTTAATGCGGGAATCGAACTCGGGTGTCTAGGTTTGAAACGGAGCGCTTTACCAGTGTGACACCAAACATTTTTATATAAAGGGTTTACCTACAATTTATTTATTGGTTCCTACCGTATTTTCTATATAGGTTTTCGCTAAAAATTACAAATCGAATGGGTTCCTAGGAACCCGATGTTTGAACATAAATCCGCCCCTGGCCGAGCGTGAACATCGCATCGCACCCCATGCAGCGCTTAAGCGATTCGGTCAATCACTTTGTCGCATGAAGTATTTCTTGCCAGAAAATCTCTCCTACTGTGGTAAAAAGACAATAAAATAAAATGACATTTATCTAATATATAAGAGAAAAGTGCTCGGATAGTCCCTGTGGTTTGCCCCGTTTTCACCTTTAGTCCCTACATTTTCAAAATTAAAGTTGTAGTCCTTAATTTTGGCATTTTTGTTCTCGGATAGTCCCTAGACCTAACAGCAGTTAGTTTTCTCAGTTAAGTGGGTGTAAAATAACAAAAGTACCCTTTCTATTAAAACCCCTAAATATCCATCCTTCTCTCTCGTTCACTATACCCATCATCAACTTCAACTACAACCATCACCACCCTCCACCGGAGAACCACCACCACCTCCGGTGTACATCCACCATCCTCCATCTTCGCCATTAACACCACCTGCTTCAACCACCGTCCCTTCCATCAACACAACAAAAGTTCTCAGCAGTTGAGATAAAATCGAATCTTGATGCGATTTAGATCTGATTCTCAACTAAATCCATCAAAATCCTTTGATTTCTACAACTAAATTCAAAACCCCTGATGTTAACATTCAAACATCATATGTTATCATTCAATTCAACCAAACAATTCAGAACCACAAGGACATAATCTTCACAACAGTTCATCTGGTTTTCATTCCAATCTTCCCAAAACAACCCTAATCTTACCTTCTCATATCAACAACCCTTAAATCCATCAAAATCCTTTGATTTCTGCAACTAATTAAAGGCTTCACTCTCCTATTTGGATGATGGCGAGTGGTAATGGAGACGGTGATGATGGCGAGTAGTAGTGGCGGTGGTGATGATGGCTGCGACAGTCGTAGTGGCGGGGGTGGTAATGGCGGTGGTGGTGGTGGTTGTGGCGAGGGTGGTGATGGCGACGGTGGTTTGTGGCGGGGGTTGGTTGTGGCAGTGGTGATGATTGCGACGATGCTAGTTTTTGCAGTGACGGTTGTGGTGGCTGAGATGTGATGACGGCTGTGAAGGTGGAGGTGATGGTGGTTGTGGTGGTTTTTTAAAGAACATAGAGTAGAGGAAGAGAGGGAGAGATTAGAGAGAGAGAGTCTGGTGATTTAGATGAAGAAGAAGAAAAAGGGGTAGAGGGTGGGGGTGGGAGTTTATTTTATATTTAAATAAATAATATGGACATTATAGTTATTTTATACCCACTTAATTAGGAAAATTAACCCTTATTTATGTCTGGGACTATCTGAGAATGAAAATGCCAAAGTTGAGGACTATAACTGTAAATTTAAAAATACAGGGACTAAAAGTAAAAACGAAGTAAACCACAGAAATTATCCAGACATTTTTCTCAATATATAAATATCAGTTAAGACTATTCTTATTTCTACACAAGAATAAAATGGTAACGATACTATTAAAATGGAAGTGTGTTTATTTCTTTCAAGGTTTGAAAGAGCTTTTCTTGCTCTTCTTTCCATACAAATTTCATGTCCTTAGGTTAAAGAGTGTGAGAGGATGAGTTGGGTCATCAATCGTCACGTAAGACTATTAATAGATTGTTATATCACCCTCTTGCTTCATCCATCATGGTTCACATGGATTAAACCATGTTAACTATGGGCCTCCTTTTTTTTCTTTTTCACAAAAATAAATTAAAATAAAATAATAGTAGTTTGGGTCATGACCACACCCTTAGGGTAGTGATTTTGGATGAGTGATTAGAAGTAGGTAACATGACACTAATAATGTGGAGGGTTATGACTCTACCCTATAGCTTTAGTGATCACGATTGTTAGGTAATATTTTGACATTCAGATGAGAAAGCTTGTTTTCATTAGTTCAGATAATAATAACTTTCAATTAACATGCATAATCTTATCTAAAATTAATAATGGAATCCATCTAATGTCATGTGGTATTCTCTCATTTAAGAATTTCATCTAAAGTCATGTGGTATTCTTTCGTTAAATTTATTTATATATTAAATTAATACTATATTAATATATTAGAAATTAATCTCTAATATTATTAATATATAATATAATATATCTAATATACATCTTTACGTTAATTTCTTAAACTTTATTTTTAAAGATTACATGGATTTTGTTTTTGTTTTTATTTCTTTAAAATATTTAAATTATAAACAGATTAATAATAAACGAGTATTTAAATTAAATTGATAAATAATTACATGAGTATTCAAATCTAATAATAAAGACTCCCATTAATGTTACATGGCATTTTCTCCTTCAATTTATTCAATATTAATTAATAATATTATTAGTGTATCTAATAAATTATTAATATGTCTTGAATTAATATAAATATATCTAATATCTAATAAAATTTCGGATATGTGGATTTACTTGAAAATTAAAGTTATGAGCACAAGTAATTAGGTATTATTTTATATTTTTGATTATTTAATGATATTATCGTAAAATATGAAGAAAATAAAACAATACAGATTTATTTACATATAATTTAGCAACATGTTAGTGTATAGAGGAGTTGTACCCCATGCTTTGGGGGGTTTTCAAAAAAAAATTGATATTACAATTTTAAATCATAACTATTTGATTTATTTTACTTTCAACCAAAATTTTTCATCTTTTTCAATTCAACCTCGCAACTTGTTTACTTTCAACTTTGATCCCTTATACTTTATATACTTCTCAAAATTTTCGTTTTACGTTTCTTTCTAAATTTTACGAGTTAACACGACGCAATGTACATGCGTGGTTCAACGTTTTTACATTTTGTTTTACGCCACATACTAAATTTTGCGAGTTAATATGGTGCAACGGTGCGTGTGTGGTTCAACTTTTTTACATCGTCTATTTTTTTCCTTTTTGATAGGTTTTGTCGCAACGTGCGGGTTCTAAATCGACTTAGTTATTATTTTTTATGTTTTATGTTTCGGTCTAATTTCTTCGCATTAACATGCCACAACTTCAGTGTTGGTGGTCGCTGGTGGTGGTGTGACATTAATGCTATTTGTCACGGTTTTACGCTATAATTCTTAATTTATAATCAATAATAATTAAGTTATTTCTAATTAAAATATTTATATAGCATCTTAAGTTTACATTTGATCAGTGGGATAAACTAGCAGGATCGGTTTGATTTGCTTTAGTTATCTAATCTAAATATTAATAAAAGACTCCAATTAATATCACATGGCAATCTTTCCTTCAATCTCCCAATTTTACTTTTAATTTATTTAAAAATAAGTTCCAATATAATTATCCTTATTATTATTATTATTATTATTACTATTATTATTATTATTATTATTTACTCTAAATTATCTCCAACTTTTATGATTCATCCGTCTAACTTTAATTGATATTCATATTCGTATTATATATTAAAACATCTTGATAATATTATAAAATGATATTAAAAAATTATGGTTTATTTAACCTCTTATATATAAAATTAATAAAGCTTTTCATTAATTCATTGAAAGTCCTTTTGATAAATGATGAATATGTATGCTTACTCATAGTTAAGTATCGTTATGTTTGACGTATTTCGATTGAGTCTAATTAATTGAGACTATTACTGATCAAGTATTGTTATGTGACCAATTATAACTAATCAATAATAAATAAAGGTTAAGAAACAAGAAATCTTTATAAATATGTTAGCGAAATCTACATAATATATAGAGATTAAAAAACAAGATGTATATAACTAAAATCATAAATTAATTTTAACTTTATAATATTATTATATTTAGAGTTTACATTTATTAACGGTATGACACATTTTTTATATAATATAGTTTATATTTCCTCAATCCGTGTGATAAAAATCATGAATTATAAATGTATAAGATTATAATATTATTATATTCTTTAACTATGTGATAATAATTATATAAAAGTTTATGATTTATATTTATTATATTTAACCTATGTAATACACGGTTTATAACACCTATAAATTAAATAAAATATATAGTCAATCAAGATTTTTTTATATTTAACCTGTGTAATGCACGAGCTTATACCATGTGACATTTTCTTCTTTAATATAGGTCTTTTATTATTAATCAATATTACTAATATAATATAATAACATAAAGGATATTTTCTAATAATTCTGATATTATTATTAATTAATATATAATATAAAGATATTGATCTAATTCTCACGGGTCTAAGCTAATTCTAATATTATTTTATTAATATATATATATATATATATAACATAAATATATAAATTATGGCTGAATAAAACTATAATTATTAAATTAGTATATAAAATAAGGAGATTGATTAATATATAACATAAGGATATTGATTTAATTCGTGTGGGTTTAATTTAATTCTAATATTATTTTATTAATA
This sequence comes from Scalesia atractyloides, assembly GCA_947069175.1. Lineage (NCBI taxonomy): Eukaryota > Viridiplantae > Streptophyta > Magnoliopsida > Asterales > Asteraceae > Scalesia > Scalesia atractyloides. The sequence continues at coordinate 79,229,573 of CAMTDV010001633.1, read as the reverse complement.
TATATATATATATATAAATTATTGCTGAATATAGCTATAGAATGTTGGAGCATTAACGATATACACTTTTGAATTTAAATTAATTTTATATAGTTACTATATTCCATTTAACTTATGGTTGTAATATATTTACGATCAATCATATATAAGCTATTTTTCTTTATTGTAAATAATATTTACATAGTGCCTTAAGTTTATATTTGATCTGTGGAATAAATTATGGGATGAGTTTAGTTTTTTTAGTTATTAACAATAACAAATATATAATTTAAAGTTATAAATAGTGGAATCCCTCACACATGCGACAAGAATTCAACTTCGATCGGTATCAGTTTGATTTGTTACGATACCGTCATTCGATATAACAACCTAAAGAAAAAATAAATGGAATAAAATCCTTCAACATTAGTATAAAAATCTTGTGGTAACTTAAAAAATAAATTATATTATTCTTTGCACCAAAAATAAAACATGATATCAAAGTGAAACTCATTAATGAAATATGTATCATGTATAGCTTTCTATTTCAGATTATTCATAATTCAAGTTGTCTAAATTGTAAGTTTTAACTTATGTATATATTGATAAATAGCAATAATTATCTATGATATATTAGCATCTTAAATTGTGTTAATTTGTTTTGATTTTCTTCAAATTTCAAAGAAATTGACATTTTTCTGATTTTGGGTGGTCTTAAGCATTTTTTATGATATTTATCATCTTTATTTACGTGAGATATTTTCTTTATTCAATCCGTGTAACACACGGGGTCCACAACCTAGTTAACAATAATAAATATATAATTTAAAGTAATAACTACTGAATTCCCTTGTGTGATTCGGTAGGAATTCAATTTCGATCGATATCGGTTTGGTTCATTATGGTAATGACACTCTATATTACAACCGAAAGTCATGAAACTTTAGAGTATAAAGTCGTGAAACTTCAGTGTGCACTTGCAGCCAGACAGAACCAGGGGTTGAAAAAAGAGGCTACCACAACACCAGAAAAGGGTGGTGTTGGTGGTAACCCAAAATCTGGTTAGGGTTCCTGCATTTCCTTAAAACAGTTGGCTTATCTTTTTGAAACTCTTTGGTGTATCATGTAGCATCATGTATTGGAAATTGAGAACAAACGAGTAGATTAGCTTTTAATGTATAAGAATTAGTATGGAGCTGTTATGTAATCAATTGGGTTTCAATATAGATCAAGTATATAGTTTCGAATATTAATGATCGGCATCCATGATGTCTGCGGCGCAACTTGCACGGCCATCATACTAGCTATGTTTAGTTAGAAAAAAAACTTGATTAAGATATAAGATAAAACTGCAGCCTACTGAGAGTAGTTTTTTTACTAATTTTGAAATTCTTTACTAATTAAGTCAAAATAAGTTAGGCCCATAAACATTCTATTAAAAGGCCCCAATTCTCAATCTATTCTAAGTCTTCCCTAACGGCTAACACCGACTCACAATAGTCATGGTTCCAATTAAACTGAAGCCCCGGGTCGGATTGAAGATTTGAATGTTTTCACTGCTAATTTATTGGTTCGGGTTGAAGATTTGAATGTTTTCACTGCTAATTTATTGGTTCAGTTGTTATAGTTATATTGTAGTCGTTATTATTTTTAATCTGAGAAGTGACGTTTGGAAGTAAGTTAACAAGTAGCACCCAATAAGATGGTGGTGGAGTGGTAAGGGAGAGACTTAGTGTTCTAAGGGACCCAATTCAATTCCTGACCTCCCCATTATTTTCTGCGGCACCTGGTGATGATGGGAGACTAGATGAATAGGTGGAGATCGCTAGTTCGATCCTTGAACTGAGCGGGTTTTACCTCACCGCACTATCGTGCCTTTGGGCGAGTGTTCACGGGCTTCGGCCCTAGGTCAGGGTTTTCCCCGGTTCAGAAGCGAGTGTATCCCGATATGGTGAATTTCACCAGTAACCCATTTGTAGGATTCGTTGGCCGTTCAAAAAAAAAAAGTTACAAGTAGCAACTGTTGAATTCACATGGAACATATTTAAAATATTTTGAAGGGTGGGGGGTTGGGTCTAAATGGTAAAGCAATTAGAGTTAAGGTGTTGTTCCCTTTGAAGTGAAGGGTTTCGAGTCCGTCAAAGAAGGATTATGTGTTAGTTAAGCCGTTCAATTTTTTTTTTTGAAAGTGTGTATATGTTGATAAGAATACTACCATGATTTTTAATTGCTATTGAATTTTATTAGACGATGTGTAATGAGCATTATGGACGTGAATGAGCTTAATAACGCCCTAAACACCACCCTGTTGGGCGTTATAGGGGCATGAAGAGGGATAGGCGCTTCTAGTATAATGCCAAATGAGGTGGATAAAAATGGAAAGTAATAATTGAAAGGGCATTAAGGGGTGTTAACCAATATTTTTTAATTGGGTGTTATGATGTTGATGTTGTGGAAAATGTCTCTTAAAAACATTAACCATTATGGGTGGTCTTAGATAGTATAGACTTTATTGAGGGTTTTTTTTGTTCTTTTTTTGCTATTGAGACTATTGGGTAGGGGCGCACCTAGTGTATAACAAGGGGCAACCCCCGCTATGGCTTGGCGCTCCCACAGTAGTGTAAATTTTGGAAAAATTTGACGTTTTTTCAATTTCATTACTGTTTTTTATAAAACGTTACGGCTATTGGATATCTTTATTAGGCCACTACATCTTGTTAATATTGAGTATTTTTTTAATCTGCTTTTAAGACTATTGTTGACAAATTGGTGCACTATGATTTATTCCAAGTATTGAGTAGTTGAGAACATTTCAACAACTTTGAGAATGCATCAAAAATTAGTTTTTAACTAGTTAGCAATTTGAGTGATTTTTACAATATTGCTAATTTACTATTAACTTTAACCTGTTATCACTCTTTAAGAACTTTTAACAATTTACACTTGGTCAAACGGTTTGCAAACAAAAAAGAGTTGCACAATATCTTTATTTTTTAGACTAAATATTTTTATTTTTTTTAACGGCGGATTTTATTGGAAACCAAGGACTGTAAAAAAAAACAAAATAAAAAAAAACCTTGGTAGATGCTTAAAAATGTATTGGTATTTTAATAAGACCTTGAGCTTATGTCTGTATCTAATACCTAGCTACATATGTATACCTAAAGCCGAGCATGAATGGAAACTTAGTGGATACCTAGGTATATATGTATACCTATAGTCAGTAGAAGAGCTTGAACAAAACTCAGTAAGGACGGACTCTAAAAATCCAAAACCATTTTAGATATAAAAAATGACATTATGGAAACAAACACTTGCATATAATATATATGAGCAACAAAGGTTGCATTATACCCGCATATATAAATAACCATTCCAACAACCGGAAGGTAGACAGGAACACCTCATATAAACAACAAGACTACTAACATTCTAACTAGTGATAGTCTCTCCATCTTTACAACTTCTAACTCTTACTTCCATACTATTATACTTCCACCCCTTGATCTCGCAGCATTGTCTCCTCGGCCCCTGCACATTTTACCACTTGTCATTATAGTCCCCCGAAATAATATTATAGACCACACTACACAATTCAATAGGATCAACAGTGACGGAACCAAAACTTGTTAGTCACTGAAAGGATCAAGAGTAACAAAACCAAAACTTGTGATTCACTAAAAGGATCAAGAGTGACGTAACGGGACTCCAACTCATGTTTTTCATTAAAAAAAACATAACTTGTGTGTATAAAAATTTCAACAAATATCGGTTCCTAGCGAGTCAACAAACAGGGTGCTAAACGGGTAGTGGTTGCGGGTTCAACCCGAACCCGAAAAATTTTAGACTAACCGAACCCGAAAATCTTACCATACATATGAACCCGAACACGACCTTAATATTTACGGGTTGACCTGAACACAGCTCGTTTAACCAGAATTTTTATGTTTTCTAGTTTTTTTTTGTTTTGCAAATCAATATATTAAAATTAAAATTAAAATTTACTACATTAAAACATAAATGTATATAATACAATTACATCCTTATTATAAAATCTTATGTCAATTTCTCTTTTTAAGTTATAAAAATAGCATAAAATACACACCAAATTTAATTTATGATATGAAACACATTGTAAAAATATAAATTATAATATATATGGGTTAAACGGGTCAACCCGCCAACGTGACCCGGTTGACCCAAACCCGACCCGCTTAGCTAAACAGGTTCTCGGGTTCAACCTGAAACTAACCCGAACCCGTTTCGACTAAACCCAAACCCGCGAATTTCGTGTTAAGTTTGGATTGTGTTTACGGGTCGTGTCAGAAATTCACACCCCCTAAGCAAATCCACTTGACCCATGGTTCTGCCACTGAGATTGAATAATATTTACCTCAATCCAATAGTTAGGGTTCATCTTTGATGCCAACACCACAACCTTCTCAATTGTGTGTGGATAATCGCCCTTCTTGCATTTCTTGGCCGAATCATGTCGTACATACGTGGTCACGGTGTCATTTCCCTTGTCCTGAACCCGGCTAATAAAGTAAGTCGCTGGAACTTCACATGGGTTGGTGGAAAGGGGCCGTGTATTAAACGTGAACGGCCCATTTTTCCAGCTCCTCCACGTGAGGAACGTTTGCAATGGCGTTTGAAGCTCATGAGGCGTCAACAAAGACCGATAAATCTGAACCGTGTAACCCCACGAGACTGAAATGGACCATTTGTGCCACCATGTGTTGTAGAAGCAAAACGACTGTTGCATGGCTCGAGGTGGGTCGAGCCTGTACGCTTGGATGACAGTGTTCAACGACTCGTACTTGGTCCGGTTCGGTAACAATGGCTTGATATAGTCTAGGTGATGCAATGACACCAGTGGTGACAAAGGGTGTGCTGCTAGTAGACCATAAGCATCTCCCCTAACATCCATCTGTAACAACCATAACAACCATAAGGGCATTTTCGTCATTTCACTTGAACTACCAAAGGTAATTTTGGAATGTTATAAAAAAATATGTTGAGTTGTTGACATGAAGACACGTATACGCATGGATGTATGTTTATTAATAAGTACATAGGACCACTTTAATAACTCCTGCCTCCAAAGATGTTAACATACCATTTTTATAATTGATATTTTGAACATCCCTTTTAAAAAAGTTGTCGTACTCAATTTATAAAAAAAATAAAGAGTTAAACCCATTTTAGTCTCCGTGGTTTGGGTCATTTTGACAGTTTAGTCTAAAAGCTTCATTTTTCGTCTATGGTTCCAAAAAGATTTCACCGTTGCCATTTTAGTCCACTAGGTTAACTTCATCCATTTTTTCTGTTAACGAGAAGGGCAATTCGATCATTCTATATGTAATTTTTGTTAACTAGAATGGCAATATAAAATGACCGAATTGTCCTTCTCGTTAACAAAACAACTTAATGAAGTTAACCCAGTGGACTAAAATGGCAACGGTAAAACATTTTTGGACCCATAGGTGAAAAATATAACTTTTAGACTAAACTGTCAAAATAAACCAATCCACAAAGACTAAAATAGCATTTAACTCAAATATAAGAATAAAGAATTTAGTGGAAACGAGGATTCTTAGATTGACAACACGTAACCATGATATATGATAATTATATATTCAACTTAAAATTAAATATTGTTGATAGTTAGGTAAAGGTTCCTTTGACAAAAACAAATGATTCTTAGATTGACGACACGTAACATGCTTCAATATGACACATGTCCCGACATCACATTGTATACACTCGTACATCATATTTTATGTCTTAGCATGTTCCTTATTCTATTCCACACTTATTAAACCAAAGACTGAACCGAACCAGCTCAATTTTCGGTTAATTGAATTTTCGATTTTAAACATTCAAACTCGGTTAATTGAATTTTCGATTTTAAACATTCAAACCGAAAAAAAATTAACGGTAATCGTATTAGTTTTTCTTTTCTCCAATTTCCATGTTTTCTTACCAAAATAAACCAAAATCATTTTCTTCGATTTCTAACCACATATTTTTCTTATTTCATACACCATATGTTATATTTATTAAATATAATATATCTATGTATATAGAGGAGAGTGAAAGCGTATTATACAATATGTCTTATCATACGAGCGTACGAGATTTCAAGTTCGCCTGTTATAAACTACAATCGCATGTTATAAAAAAAACAGTCGCATGGTGTACAAACCAAAATTGCATGTGGTAATCAAAACAAAATCGCATGTTGTAAAGAAAATTCTTTTGTGTTGTAACGCAATCTCGTACGCATCGTACGATAAGGCATATTGTACATTAACCAACCAATTTTATATAATAAAAATATAAACCATTTAATATCCTCTGGAATAGGATGACCAAATGGTACTGACTACACCTGAACCGAAATGTTTTCAGTATCCACATTTGGAGTTTTTGGTACCGGTTTTTACCTTTAGATACCGGTAAGTACCGGTTAAACCGTACCGTATCGGGTATTTTCGATACTTGTACGGCTGTACCTGCTTTTTGGGATTTTTGATACCAGTTGATACCGAGCTCATCCCTACTCTATACTAGTGACGGACCAGATTACAAACGATATATGCGTTGGCATCCGCCTTTTGTCATTAGAATTACCAGGGTTATTAGACTTTATTGGTAGTTAAAACATATGCTATTTCAAACTAGTAACATAAAATATATATATATATATTTGATATATGATTTTCACCCTGTTTCCAAAATCGATCCGACCACTATATTGATATATGATTTTCACCTTGTTTCCAAAATCGATCCGACCACTATAACTTTAAAGTAAAAACCAATGATTTCAAGTGCCAAATGACAAAACTACCCATAACGACCATCAAAATTACCTGGTGGAACCCACGATCTTTCGTTAGTGAAACGCCAAGTTCGGTCACACAAGCCCACACCCTTTGATCAGAACCGTAGAAATAACTGTACCGAGCAAGACACGTGTCGAAAATCCGAGCCATCTGTTCCGCCAACGGATAACTCACGGCGAATCCACCACCGCCAAATGCCATACCGTACGAGTGCATAACATCCTGTTCAACACTCTCCGAACATCCACCAACGTAGTACATCTTCCGATGATCATACCTCGACAACACCGAAACCAAATTCTCCACAAAAAACACAGTATCATCATCCCCCATCACAAACCACCTCACATCCGGTAACCCAAGTTTAAACAACTCCAACACAATCCTCGCAATTCGCACCGCGGGTCCCGACCCGGCATTTTTCACCCGGGCTACGTCTTCTGACACCTTGTACGGAAGTGGATCCGGGTGGGAGAGCAGTTCTGGGTCGGGGTTTTCGTCTAACCAGACGAACCCGCGTGTGATATTCGGTTGCCACCAGAGCTCCGAATACCGCTTCCGATCCCTCCACGTGCGAACCGACCCGCCTATACCGAACAACAAGTGTGAGGTTTGGGTAGGCGGGTCGGTTACTGATGGGGAAGGATCGGGTGGTTCGGAGATCGTTTCCGGGGTGTTTAACAAACACCCCGGGGACCCGGCCCACCTAGACGGTGGGCCGAGTAAGGTGGACAGAACGACGAATGAGATCGAGAAAATTAAGAAGACAAGGAGGGTTAGTTTTAGTGATTTTGTAACGGCTTCACTGTTTTTGTAGTGGAAATAATTTGTGATTTCTCGAACATGGTTCATAATCTCGTCGAGGAAACCTTGGATTTTCCTCGTACGATCGAAATTGAGGTTAGGGTTTGGTGTTTTATAAGTGGGATTGGTAGGTTTATTTTGGGGGATTTTAAGAAGAAAAGCATAGAGAACAGAAAGCTTCTGAAGAACATGGAGACTATAAAATAGAGTAAAAATAGCGATTGAAGACACGTGTCTTTGACTGAATGAATCGGTGTAGGTTTGGGCAGGTAACCACTTTTTAAACTTTTTGAAACAAGAATGGCAATCTTGTAAAAATCGTGACTAGGCGACGATTAGTCGGTGTTTAATTGTTAGTCGTTTAGTTACTAAGTAATTTTTCTTAAATCGGTTCATTAACCAACTAGGCCAGCCAAAAATCGACGATTCCCGCCAGATTTCAGCAAAAAAAACTTGTATTTTCTGGCCAAAATCTCTAAATTCCGGTCAGTTTCCAACTAAATTATATGAATTCCAACAATTAATCATGTATACTTAAATAAATGAGTTAAGTAAGATTTAAAACCTAGCTATTTAAAATATTTACCTATAAAATGTATATATTTATACATAAAACTGAAAATTACATATAAAAAACCCGATCCGATTAATTCTGAGTAATCCCTAGTAGTGCTAGTCCCCACTTCACCGGCCGACTAGCGACTAGCGAGTTCTCCAACCTTGAGTAGAGGTGTAAAAAACCGGTTTTAAAACCGAAATTGGTTTTTTAGCCGATTTTCTATAACCGGTTTTAGAACTGAACTAAACCGACGGTTATAGACCGGTTAGTGATCTTAATCTTTGTAACCGGTTATAAAAAACTGGTTTTTTTTCCATAAACCGGTTAATGGACTAGTTATTATTTTTAGTTTAAAAAAACTGGTTTTTGTTTTTGAAGAAAAAAACCAGTTTGATTAATTACCGAAACTGGTTTAAAAAAAAACAATTTGTACACCTCTACCTTCAAGTCTTTATATAAATGCACAAAACAAAATAGGTTTTAAAAATCAAGTTTATTGAAACTTACAATTTATAAAAGTTATAGTTTCGATTTTTACTCTTCACAATTTGGTGTGTAATGATTTTACATGAAATTTAACAAAAATAAATAAATCAAAAGGCGCAGAGTGATTGGTTGATACTTGGCCTCACAAACCTCAAACCTTCCTCACGTCTGTGAAGAAGCTCACCCTATCACTCATTTTTCTTTCGGTCACTATTGTAAGGGCGGTATTTAGCACCATCCATGCGGTTTACCCATGTCGCTTGAGTTGTAGTTACTCGGTTACGCATAGTCATTTGAAATGAATGTTCTTAGCAATTTTAATTGACAGTCCCAATCATATTTGAACAAAATTGAGTAGCTATACTAAAATAAATTAACGAATATCAAATTTTATAAAAGGTTTTTAAGAGTAAACTGTTATTTTCATCTCTGTGGTTTAGTGAAAATTATCACTTTCATCTGATACTTGTTTTTACCGTATCTGAGTCCTCATGGTTTCCAAAATCTTGTTAGTTTCATCCAGTCAGCTAACTCCATCCAAATTTCTTAGTTAAAATGAAGGGTATATTGATCATTTAGGGCTAATTCATTCACTTCTCTAATAACCTTTATCTCTATGTATGTTGCATTTAGCCAAAGCCATTCTATCTTCCTTTGATCCGTAGAAAACCCACAAGCTCATTTTGTATATCTGTGATCCATATCCATCACATAACAAACACTCTGTAGTCTACATAGTTACCTACCTTTATTTGCCCACCTAATTTTCAACCTAGCTTATCCAACACCTTCAATGTCTTTCCACCTTGGATATCCCACTTTCTTCATGTATTTCACATATATCTTTCTAGCCAAATATAGGCCACTTATGAAACTATAGAACAGAGGCGTCTTTGAAAATTCACGTACTCTGTTCGATCTCGAAAAAATATGCCTTTCCGTAATGTTTTATTATTATTTAAAAAAGTTAAATTAGTATTGAGCTGAATAAACCTAATGCCAAGTGGGCTATATTCTAAACCATGAAAAATGATTTGTAAATGGGCCTACATTGGAGTTGGTATGTGTTTACTATTTAAAAAATATAACATACATATCGGATTTTAAAAAAAAAAAATCAAGTGCCCCTCGAAATCACGGCGGGTCCAGTGCAGAAGTCCTCACCGCACACCATCATAGCCGCCATTGCTAAAGAACATGTAAGCAAATACAACCAAATGTTCCGGTGCCTGGTTATTTATAACAAAAGTACTCACAATTTTGTTCCAAATTGACTTGTAAATGGACTTTTTTATATGCTAAATTTTGTGCAAAAAGTATAACGTTTGTTACTTTTTTATATTTAAGTTTTTTTAATCCTGAAAAAAAATAGTGAGAAAATAAAAAGTAAAGTGAATTTTTTATGATATGTGCCCATATTAATATATCTCAATTTGATGGGGGTAGAAAAAGCTCAGGTAATCAAGCCATTGCCTATCTCATCAATTAGGGTTGTTTACGGTCCGATTTTGACAATTTTTAAGTCAAATTGTACGCCAAAGAGTTAGTAACGGTGTTTGATCATTGAAACCAAAACTAAACCATCGAAAGTTATAACCAAATCGAACCGAACAGTTAGTAACGGTTTGGTTCCGGTTTGATTTCATGGTTTAGGATTATTGGGTTTTTAAAAAATTCATAAGATAAAAAATAATAACTCTGAAACCAGCGTGGGCCTGACTAAGACAATATAGTCTGGCCGAAGTGGGGTAAGAGGTCTCTCTAATTTAGAGAGTGCGGTAGCCTAATACAAGAAAGTCGTTGGTTTAAAAAAAATAATAATAATAAAATACGCATAAATTAGTAAGCTATCTAGTGTCCACATATAGTTGAGATGATAGCTTTCTATGAACATTGACATGGAAAAAAATTATGCATTTAAGGAAAATGCATATGATCGTGGGTTTAAGTCAATGGGGCTATTAAGATTTAAGAGTTACGCACACGGAAGAAAAAAACAACAAAACAGATCAGGTCTTCAAGAAAGGAAAATCATACTGATTTTAATTCAGTTAAACCTAAATACAAAAATAAATAAATAAATTTACCTAATATGAAAAAACTTAAAAGAACTAAAATAATTATTAATTTTATGGCTTGATCCGATTTTATACGGTAGGTTTTAGGTAAAATCATAAATCAAAACGCTCGTTACGGTTTGAAAATTTAAAATCAACCGTCTGAAAGTAAAATGAAACCAATCGTGTTAAAACAAAACCGATGATCGATTTTGGCCAGAATCAAGATTTTAAACTTAACCATGAGCATCCCTAGCATCAGCCGTCACAACTATTTCCAAATTTTAAGTTTTCCCGTCAGATTCATATATAAGACTCAAAGATAAGTTCCCTGTTTTTTTTTTCCGTTGAAATTGAAAAGGAAAGAAATCTAAGTATCGTCTTTAGGTATAACATTAGGTTCAAATTAGGTATAACATTAGGCTTGAAATAATGAGGATGAAAATTAAACTATCAATAACAAGGGTTAGGATATAATAGGATGTTTCTATCACTAGGAAGGATAGGAAGTAATCTTATCCATCCATTTAGTAACCAAGGGTTAAGATTAAATGAATTAAATTGAATCCAAAAGAGGAGGGCGTGGGTTTTTGTAGGGGCATTCTAGTCAATCCAAGGTAATAGTTTCTCTCTCCTCCAATTCCCCCTCAATTTTTAAACGTTAATAACTCTTTCATACGACATTATTTTTTTATAAAAATTGCACCAAAAAACGAGCGTTTTTTTATCTTTAAAACGAGTATGCTATTGCTATATTTCGAAAAAAAAAATTTCGAAAACCCAGTTGCGTAAAACGCAATGAAAAAAAGCCCCAAAAAAGATAGTTAAAAAACGCACCAAACCAAAACAGTCTATAACCAAACCAGCGATCTGTAATATGCAAAAGCAAAAAAAAAACCGCACTGTGAATTGTAAGACGCAACAGTTAAAAAACGCAGCGATCTGTAAACAGTTAAAAACGCAGCGAACCAACATCTGTAAAACGCTAGTGTTACTGACAGTAAAAAAACGCATCTGTCACGGACAGTTAAAAACACAGCGATATGTAATCTGTAAAACGCTACTGTCAGCACAGTGCAAAACCAGCAACATGCGGGCCCGGGTTTTCGGAACTGCATTCGTGTCCGCATGAAGTGCGGGTGCACACGAGTTTGACTAAATTCCGGATAAAAAACACAATGGATAAAAAACAATTTTCTTTCATTATTTTGTAAAACGTAATGGACAAAAAAACACCCAAAAAGTGTGTTTTTTCATTCTTTTGTAAAACGAAATGAATAAAAAACAGTTTCATTATTTTGTAAAACGCAGTGGACAAAAAACACCCAAAAAGTGTGTTTTTCATTCTTTTGTAAAATGCAATGGATAAAAAACAGTTTTTTTCATTATTTTGTAAAACGCAATGGACAAAAAACACAAAAAAGTGTGTTTTTTTCATTCTTTTGTAAAACGCAATGGATAAAAAACAGTTTTTTTTCATTATTTTGTAAAACGCAATGGACAAAAAACACCCAAAAAGTGTGTTTTTTCATTATTTTGTAAAACGCAATGGATAAAAACCTGTGTTTTTTCATTATTTTGTAAAACGCAATGGACCTAAAACACCCAAAAAAGTGTGTTTTTTCATTTTTTTGTAAAACACAATTTTAAATGAAAATCTAAACTGAAAGGTATTTTACAATTTTTCATTGAAACATTTTATCAAACACCTGGTGTGCAACTTTTTATTAATGATTTCTCAATGAAATTGGAACTAATGATGTTGCTCAAACGCATGAATACATCAAAAGAAAGAGTAGAATCAGAGATATCTTCACTATGAATTCAAAAATGTTTGAGAAATTTGAGAAGAGTAGTACCTGTTTTAACAGAAATCTCATGTTCCATCGCATCATGTTAAATTGAAAAAAACGATAAATTATAGAAACATAAACTGGGTTTTCTTCAAAGAAATCGAAGAACACGTTGATTGAGTGTTTGAACAATTCATTGATGAAGAAAAATTGCATCGTGATGTATAATTCTAGAGAGAGAAAATGAATGAAATGTTGAAGATGGTGGGTTTTGAACATCTGGGTTTTGAAGATACAGAGAAGAGAAATAGAAAGAATAGATAAAAGAAGATTAACTAAAATACCCTTCCCACTTATATTTCTACTTTTCCAGGTGGACGGCTAAGATTGCTTCCTATCCTTCCTACCCAAAACATACTTCCTATTTGATCCTCTCCCTCAATAACAATAATAATTTGACATTTATGACTTATGAATATTTATGTAGGATACTAGGTTAAAATCATATATATTAGTATATTACACATGTTAAATAAATATAATTTTATGTACCGAGATATAAAAAAAGTTACATTAAAAAAACATGCTTATCGCACAAGTAGAATAAATATAATGTATTACACACGCTGAATGAATATAATGTAATCGGTAACATCTACATTCATAAAGATATGTTTTTGAAAAAAAAAATCTTTGATATATTATTAACTTATTATAACATTTACTTTGTTTTTTATTTAATATTAGCTTAGAACATTGTGTATTACACAGGTTATAACATTTTACGTTGTTATATTTTATTTATTATAAGGTCATAAACTTGTGTATTACACTTCGTTGAATCAATAAAATATTTAGTAGTTATTGATAAGCTAAAAAAATAGTTAAGAAAATAAATACTAAATAAATAAGAGATAAATGGGAAATTATGAATAATACTATTTAATAGGAAAAAGTAGCAGGAAAATTATGATTTAACATCTATACATGTAATAAAGTAAATCATATGAGGGACACGTGACGTCCTATGGGTTGATCTTAATTATTTTTCCCCTCCTAAATAAATGGATACAGATAATATTTTTTAATAAGATTCAAATAAAAAAATATTATATTAATCCATGAATTTTATCTTTTTATCCTTTACCCTAAATAATAGATATAGATAATATTTGTTAATTAGATTTATTTAAAAAATATATTATTTCAATCCATGAACTTTATCTTTTACCATTTTGTTTTCCATTTATATTTATCATATATTTATATTTGTTTTATAGTAGAGATTAATAAAATTGAATTATAATAAAATAAGCATATAAATAACTAATGGCTTTACTTACGTATTAGACTTTTAATGTAAAAATATAAATAAAATACAAGTAATAATAAAATAAATAAATAAGAACTAAAGTTGTTAGGCGTAATCCCCATGGGATTATTTTGTTTAGAACTTTTTTGAATTTTTTTAATTGTTAATTATTTTTACAAATTAATTATTTTTAATTGGTTGTTTTTTATGGGCGAGACCATATACTTCCATATGGTAAGGGGATGCGGCAACCGAGCGACAAACAAGCGGGGATAGTTTTACTTTGTCATTAGATTTATGTAGTATGTATATTCAACTTTCTTTTATGTACGTTTAATTTTAGTTTCAATCAAGACCATTAAACATTCAAATTAAATAACAATGAGATTATTACAAATAAGACAACCAATGTGGTGTACAAGGAATTTTTTGGTGAAATCTGAATTATTCCTTGTGTTTTTTACCTATCATATGGGTTTTTAAGTTTCTTTTATTTATATTAAAATTATTTTTATTATTTTAATTAAACCAAACAAATTCAAAGTATTTTCATTTGTTAAACCACGTGTACACGTGAGCTCTAACCTAGTTATTATATAATAGGAGAGTCTAGCAAAAAAAGGTTTAATAGACATCAGAAAGTGACACATGTCTAAAAATATATATTTATTATATAGTAAACTAGGTTATTTCCCGTGTGATACACGGGTGTAACAAATATAGTTTGTACAAACTTTAAAGCTATAAGTAACTGAGATCACATGTAAATTTTAATTAAATAACCAAGATACATAAATTTATTAGAATTAAGACACAAACTTGATGAGAATATAAATGTAACATGAATAATATCTATTAATACCAGAAAAACCCCCATAAATTTCATGTAAAATAAATCAATAATTTCGTTGAAAATATATAAACTCAAGCTTTCAATTTATATAAATGATTTGATTTAATCTTCAATTTAATTAAAATAATTGAGGACCAATGATATTCAAATATTCAGTAATTTGTAGAAATTCACAAAATTCACTAAATTCACTTAGAAAAGAAATTAACACTTATTTTTGTTATCAAATCAATTTACGTAAATCATCATTATTTAAAATAAAGTCAATGGGTGGTTTCAATATATTCCCACACTAATGTTGTGTTTGTTTTTTTTAAACTAATAAATCAAATATATCTCTTATTATCATTATCTTTAGCATTATACTATATCGTATAGATAATATATGATACTAAAATATTATCATATTATTTGATATTTGAACAATTAAGTAGGGATAAATAGAAACAATATATTTTAGGCGGGAAAACCCTACGAAGATCACCTATAGAGTAACATGTGTCCTCTATTTAATTTACTTTATTATATGTATAGATAAGATAAGATTATATATTAATAATATTCTTTTCAAAAAAATATATCAATAATATTAGTTAAACCACATATCAATGATATATTAGAATTTTCGTCTATATAAAATATTCGTATTTATTATTAATCTTATCAATAATATTAATAATTTATTAAGAAGTTTAGAATAATGTGTCATATTTATTGAAATTTTTACTAGAAGTAAGATAATTAGTTAAAGTCAATGATTTTATAGTCTAGTGACATCTTAGGGTTGGGATAAGGCTTTGGGATCAATAGGTTCTGAGTTCGATTCTCATAAAAGAGTTTTTCTCATATTTATTGGGTTTTCTCATGAATTGGTATATAAGCATTATGCCTAGTGGAGATGGATATGATCGGATGGTTTCGCTAGTGGCACGATGATACTCCAATGATACGTCAGTGATCCAAATTTTCCATTAAAAAAAAGATAATTAGTAAAACAATATTAATAAACTTAAATGGTTAAGTTTTGGTTAAACTATTGCCAATAAATAAACATAATTTAGGGACATTTGTTAATATTCTAGGTGATCTAACTTCTGGTTATTACCAAATTATAAATTAGAAACACTTTGGCTTTATATAGTTGTAACATTAGTTTGGGAGCTTTTCAAAAAAAAAATTGTATTTTCCACTTTTAAACAAAAGGTTTTGTATCTTTCACATGTTAACCACTTTGGTTTCTTTTAACTTTACCCAAAGCTTTTAAGTTTTCTGTTTCACCACAACACTTTTTATTTTTAACTTTGGCCCCTCATACTTTTCATCTTTTGCAAGTTTTTGTTTTTATGTTTCGGTATAAATTTGATTTACTTTATATTTGATCAAATATGCTTATATAGATTACATTGAGGTCAATCGGATATGTCGAAACACGTGTTTTCATATGGTTAACGAATTACATAACGTTTGGACTAATCCACTCGATGTTTGCGTACCACGCCGCAACGCGCACGGATGTTGTTACTAGTTCCTTTCTATTTTCTATGAAATACTGATATCAAATGTTATTGATATTAAAAGAATAATATAAATTTGATTATGAATACTTATAATTAAAGTGTGGATAGGTATTTAAATATCCAAATAACTATATTTGGGTCTCCAGATAACTAAATAGACTTATTATTTTTCACATAAAACTTCTTTTCAAGTCTTCTAATATTACCAAGATCAAAATTTATGTTTGTTAAAATACGAAAAAAAATGAAAAATAATGATAATAAAGGTTTTTTTTATATGTGTGATTTCTATTTTATTTAAACATTTGACGTGGTTGGATGGTTTAAATAGTAAGAATATAATATGTCAAATAAAAAAACAGAAGGTATTAAAATAATTCAAGTTATAGTTTCAAATTAAGTTAACTTAGTTGTGTAAAAAATATATTTGAAGGCCTAAAGTACATTTTAATTGAATTGTTTATCAATTAGTTAAAAAATAAAACTAATACCTAGTTAAAAATGTTTTAAAAATTAACTTAACTAAATTTATAATTGTCACATTAAAGTTAATTTGTTAAAGATATATTGATGACTGTATGTTTTAACAAATTACATTATATTTTATTCAACCCGTGCAATACATGTTTTAAAAATATAACTTTTTTATTACTATGTATATAATATTAAATTTATTCAACACGCGTAATACATAAGATTTTAACTTACAAATTAGTAATTAATTAATGAAGAAAATACAATAAAGTTTTCGCATAATATATGTATATATATGAAGGAAAACATATAAGTAGAATTAAAAAGGGTGTGGCTAAATGCACCCTCCCTTTTTACTTTTTATACCCCTTTCTAAAAAAAACCATTTTAAAACTTTTCAAATTCCACCCTTTAAAAAAATTCATTCCTCACACTTTTTACGCTAAATGCTCACAAACAATATTCTCTTTTCTACTAAATTTATACACCAAAATTTGCAAGGGGCTAGGTTTTGTTTGAGCCTACACGATGATAATATGGATTGTGATGCAAGACCTACATGATTATAATATTGATTTTATTAAAAAGTTAACATCATCTAATCTACTGTACGTACGTTAGTGTTTACTTTTGTAGAAATCTATTATGTTCATAAAGATATGTGTGTTGATTTTAAAAATTTATTGTTATAGCTAGAATTAGATTTCTAAAATTGTAAATAAAGTTGCAGGAATAAATGACCGATTTACATATTGAAAAGTTAAAATTTTTTTGGTAGAATTCTTAAGCCGCAAAACTACAACATATAATATTAAATAATCTTTTCTTTGTAATCCACTGCAAACAGCACCTGGTAATCGATTTGTTATTAATATTTGATTTGGCCATTCTATTATTTCTTATAACTCCTCAATCATCAAAAAATGAAAAGAACTATATTAACGAGAAAGATGATACATACAAGAAGGCTCAATCAATTAGAACTTTGATGAAAATCAAAGTTGCACTAAATTGTTTCTTTAAGGTCTCTATTAATCTCCTACTTTCATTCAGCATGAATTAATTTCAATGGAGTCGTTTTAATGTATATGAATAACACGTATATCACAATATTCGAATTATGGAAAGTAGATAAACCCCTATAAAAATAAGATGTTTCCTTATGCAATTTAAAAAAAAATAGAAAATACGGGGGTTGATTGTATTTATTTACAAACTTCATGAAAGGAGTGTAACCAGTAAAATATAAAAAAGGAGATATATTTAGCAACACCCATTAAAAATCATATATAAAAATATATATATAGAAGAATGAAACTTTTGTAACACGGAAAGTAGTAATTATATATGATGGGAATTTAGAGAAAACAATAAACTATAAATAAATAATAAAGTAACAAATTGCAATGAAGTATGGTATGTTTAAGTGGCTTTTACCGGGTGGACAATTTAATCTGCGAGACAATCCCCACACCATGGAAAGTCATTGCGAAAAATCCGCATCACATCTCCCTATCTGAACCACTTAATACGGTAATCCAACCTACCGTAAACGTCGCTATGGAGTGTTAGGAAGCAATGTTTTAAAATCCGGTTTTTATATCATACCAGATTGGGTTCTGAAACGATTTAATCGAATGTAACAGGCTGTTCAAACGAGTATACAAGGTGGTTTAACCGGTTCTACCGAATGGTTCAACCCGTACTACCGGCCGGTTTGAACCAGGCTTTAAAACATTGTTAAGAAGTAATGGTAAAAATTTTCACTCACTCGTTTGTCATTCAATTGGGTTTCGAAAATGAAACCTTAAATTAAAGAAATAGACCTGTAACATAAAAAATGGGTATAATCTATGTATATTGAAAAGATATGGGATCGGATCTCCTGCGGGTCCAGTCAAATCCAACCTCGACCTGTAACCCAGGTAACTGGTAAAGACAAATGACCTACGGGGGTCACTTGTCATACACTCATACCAGACACACCAGGACAAAGGAGACAAAACAAACATACTGAAAGCGACATCCAGCCAATGACGTTCCGAGGATCACTACCCCCTAATCTTCACTAGCGGGTATCACAAAATAGACCACAAAGACATCCCGATAGCGATGGCGTATTATGTTGTGTTGGGTATATAAAAAAGTGATATATTTTTAGTTGTTTTAGACACTGGTTCAAGTTTAATATTAAGAAATACAATAAAGAACTATTACACTACACTCCATGTTAGGCAAGTGCATCAATCGTTGGCGTATTATAATAATAGCAAGACACCAAAGTCATCCAAGGATACATCAACTTTTAGTACCGAGTCTTCATCAACGTGTAGTCAAACCAAAAGTAAAAAGGGTAAAAATGACTCAAAAAATAAAATAAGTTTGTAATAATGATAAGAAAATGGATGTTGGGTTATGTTTACCTCTTCATACTTAGTTAACTAAAACTTATCATGGATAACAAGAGCCCGATTGTCAGACGAGAAGTTGTATTCTATTAATGCATAAAGTTG
This sequence comes from Scalesia atractyloides, assembly GCA_947069175.1. Classification (NCBI taxonomy): domain Eukaryota; kingdom Viridiplantae; phylum Streptophyta; class Magnoliopsida; order Asterales; family Asteraceae; genus Scalesia; species Scalesia atractyloides. Next base: position 79,210,375 of record CAMTDV010001633.1, on the reverse strand, counting down.
TGGAGTTCTTTTTTAGAGACCCTCACACACTTGACTATATTGCTTTGAATAATGTCACGCAAGGTCGAATCAAACCATAATGATATTGCCCAATCAATAGGAAAAGTATATACCATTGTCGTTTAGTATTAAGTAAAAAATAGTTTAAGGGATTTAAATTTACTCGTCACTATGGTTACTTTGGCGAGGCATCAATTCCCAAATGTAGTTTATCGCCACGCTTTCGCAAGAGTAACCAACCTAAAGTTTCATTCCAAAATCTTTAACCCCCTTTCGAGGCATCAACTTGTTTTGACTCTACATAGACATAGAAAACATGAATGTTCTACGTTAGCGACGAAACAAGATTGTAGTTTTTAAGGATTAAGTCTAAAGGCTAATATCCCAAGATAATAGTGAAACTAATGCTCCACTCACTTTTAGTGAGCACTTTCTTACCTAAAATCATTAACACACATACACTTCTTGTATTCCATAGCTTACTTTAGTTATCTCCCCATCGATGTTTCCCCTAAACACCCACAAGAACCTTAGCAAAAAATGGCCATGAAGATAACCTTTACTAAGCATGAAAAGATTATATTAGTCATTAAAAAGTTTATTACACTAATCATTCTTGAGTTATACTTAATGAATACGATGATTGAAGATAGTGGGTGGAAGAAAAGTTGTTATGGAGAAGAGGAAAAAATTGAGCAATTGGAAATGGAGGCCAAATGCCTCTATTTATAGGCTGCTAGAGGTCAAGAAATGGGGCGTGTTTGGTTACCAGTAACTGAAATTGCAAGTTATCTAGACACGGGGTGTGTCTCCCAGACATGGCCCATGGTCAGTACTTTGGGTCCCACTTGATTTTCGAATATATTCAGAATCTCTTTGTCTTTAGTGCTCCAAAGAAAAGGGGTGTCTCGGTTCTTTTATTCTGGGCTTTGAGTAGTGGTCTTCAAAAAGTGTTGTTTGTCTTCAGAGTTCGAGACACGGGGCATGTCTGATTCATTATTCAACAATTCTTCTGATTTTTCTCGGTTTTGCTTCCTTTGTTCGAATTGGGTTTGTTTTGTTATGAAAATAAATAATAGACCAAAATAAGTCTATTTCAAATACATTCTTAACAAAACCAATAAAACATGGGTTTTAAGTTGATATTAAAACATGTTCATTTTTTCTTATATCAGCGACATCACGCCAATGGTATTCTGCAAATACACACTCACTTTTGCTGCAACTAACGCCCAATGTGGAGGGGAAAAGGGTATATTCTGAAAGTGACGTTTCGTCCAATACATTCTCATCATCTAGCTATAAATACCACAATTCTCCTTCAGGTGAATTCATTCCATTCCCCCTTATTCCACTCTTACACTCACTAAAGAGATACTTAGCTCACTCTGGAGGATGGTTGCGAGAAGAACACCCAACCTCTCTTTTTTTTGTGACGAGCCTAACAGTGTTTTCAGTTTTGTAGATTGAATCATCGTCAAGAGGTCTCGGTGATCAAGGGTTCCCAATATGTCAACCATGGTTCAACCAACCCGTTTGCTTTAGTGTTTCTTCATTGGCGCCATCCGTATTTTCGCAAGAACCTCTTATTTTTCGTCTCCAATCTGATATCATGATTTATGTATCTGGTTCCACTTCTAGAGCGATATTTCTGGCCGCCGAAGCCACCACTACATGCTTCGGTTCCCTGATACGTCGATAAGAAAAACGAACATAGTTGTAACATCCCCAAGTTCACTGAAACCTCCACACACATTGTTTTCCCCTCAATGGCCTCCCCAAATTCAAACACATATTGCATATTGTGACGGAGCCTAACACCTAACACCACAAATATGCTTTTGCCGCATCCAAGTTGATGGTTAGTCTAGAGATGTGCTGTGTGAGGAAGCAATAAGCTTTAAGACAAGCGTACGACAAACGTCTATGAGAACAGGGGCTTGTAGAAGTCAGGACCAACTTGTCCTTGGATGGTTCTTAACATAACTCAACGTCCGATCGCCTACAAAGCATTTGAGTGGCCATGGTGGAGGGAACTAATCCGGGAACCAAGGCGGAGGACGGGGATGAAGATCTGGCCATGGTGGAGGCAGGGGAGAAGGTTCAGGTAATGACGGAGTGGATGGTCCCACTGATAGTAAGGGAGAGTTAGAGAGTTATTATACCAGAAATGAGAATAGTCAGGGTTACTGCAAGTAGTTTAAACCCGACTATTTCTATATGTAGAAGAGGATCTCACTAGACCTTATAGGCCGCTAGCCTTCACTGAGAAACCAAAGTTCACTTTGCGGATCGCTCAAGCACCAATTCCCAGAAAAACCAAAGACATTAACACACATACCTTATTCAACCATGGTTTTCCTTAGTTAACTCCACATCAAGGGGGTAAGTTCCCCCCAAAACCCTCAAGAAATCTAGTCAAGAATGACCATGTAATTAGTTTTCATCAAACTTGAAAAAATTATGTTAATCATCAAAAGCTTGATTACACTAATGATTCTTGTGTTTTTCTGTGTGATTAAAATGCTTAGAGATAGTGGGTAGAAGAGAAATGTGATATGGAGAAGAGATAGAGAATGAGAAAGTGAAATAGGTGGATTTGGCCCTCTATTATAGGTTGCTTGGGACCAGAAATGGGGCGTGTCTAGGCAGTTGACCTGATGTAGCCTGTCTAGCGAGGCACGGCCCGTGTCTACTAGACACGGTTGTGGTAAACTCTTACGACCCCTCGGATCTTCCAAATCTTCCGGAAGTAAAATTTTGTCATTTTATGCCGAGACACGGGGCGTGCCTTCAGGGCATGGGGCGTGTATGGACTTTTCATGTCTAGGTTTCACCCATTGGCATTCTGGAAGTGTCATCATCTCTAGTTTCAAAGCACAGGGTGTATCTGATCGTTTTGTAGTCGAGACACGGTCCATGCCTCGCCAGACACGGGGCATGCCTCAAGTATTTGACCATGGAAACCATTTTTGGCTTTGTCTCGCCGAGATACTCAAGATATATATATAATAGTCTTCGTAACTCATTTCCTAGCCCGAGATATGCTTCGAAGAAGTTTTGGGCTTTTCTGGCCGTACCACTGAGTTTTAGTTGGCTAAGGGGACCACCATTTTGTCTTGAGGAGGACACTACTTTTTCATGACTTGAGGATCATGCACAGGGCGTGTCTTCTAGGCATGACTCGTGTCTTGAAATGCATCTTGACTTTTTCTTGATTGTTTTTTTGTCATTTTGTGGCTCGTTTGCCCTGAAAATCAAAATTAAACAAAGTAGAACTAATCTATTATTTTTTTCAAGAAAACAATCCTAATTTGGGTATTAAACTATGTGAAAAATATGTGCAATTATGTGCACATCAATTGTAACATTTGTAAAAAACGGGTTTTTCCAAACCCGCTTCGTTTGTAATCGAATATCAAGTTATAAATTTTCCGTTGCGTATTTATGTTTATTTTAATTTTAAACGATGCATAATTAATTAACAAATTAGAATTTAAAAACTATAATTAATAAAAACTGAAAAGAAAATAAATAAAAAAGAAAACCGGCTACCGGGATTCAAACCCGGGTCAGCCGGGTGAGTCTAAAGACTTAACAAGCACACTTATAACCACTCCGCCACTTGATGTTTTCTGTTAGTTCTAGGAATCAATTAAATCTTATGTTCAACCATGAATCGATCTGTTTACGCTAACTGAAACCGTTATCGGCTTCCAAACGTCCTGGACGTTTGAGTGATCACGGAATTCTGATTATAACCGATAAACCGACAATTTTAATCAATTTAGTCTTGAATGGACTTGAATTCATGTGGTGATCGGTTTTAATAACCGAAAATCTGCAGTTCCTGAATTACTCCAACCATAGCCCCCTCTCGCGACTCAAACTCATCCGCAGAACCTTCAATTTCACTTTCGCTCTACTTTCAGTTCGTCGGAAAAGCTTTTTGAACTCGCCGGAAAACCGTGTCTTCCATCAAATCAGTAAGTTTCTCAATTCTTTCATCGTCTATCAGTTGTTAAGCTTTTGCTAACTCAAACCCTTCAATCGGAATCAGTTTCAGACGACGATATCGGATAATTAACTCTCGCCGGAAAACTTCTGAAAGTTCCCAATTCTCGCTGTGAAACGGTATAGCCTTTTAAACCTTCTGGTAATTCTTGTTCAGTGCTTCAATTCCGCATCTAGCTAATCAAAATTGTTAATCTGTCCGCTCAGACGAAATCCATAAAAAACAGAGCCGACGACTTCGCCGGAATTCTGAGATAGATCGTTCTCCGGTATGTTTACTTCCAAAATCTTCTCTGCCATTTCATTTTAGTCATTTGAATGTTTGTCAATCGAATTAAACAAGAAACAGTAGAGTAATCGTAGTCTGTGATATTGTAACGAAGAAGATGAAGTTAGTTTGTTTATAAGTTTAATATAAATTGGATATTATCTCGGGTTAGACACACAGTCCAGCGGTGGACTGTGTGCACACATATATCACACGCCGCGAGTTCGATCCTTGACACACACGTATGCTCTGTATTAAAGATGTTTTATTTTTCTAACTGAACCGGATTACTCACGGAAGATGTTAAGTATAATAAAAATCGGTATATTAACCAGGTTAGACACACAGTCCAGCGGTGGACTGTGTGCAATACTAACCCACAGGTCCCGGGTTCGAGACCTATTGCACACTCCGGTTTAATGATTAAAACCCTTTTTAAAAATAAAAGAATTTTGAATAAACTAAAATAGTATATAAATATAATGAAAAACAGAATTATTTCGGGTTAGACACGTAGCTCAGTTGGTAGAGCTGCGTGCACGCGTACGGGAGGTCTCGGGTTCGAGCCTTACCCGGCGCACACTTACACTTTAGCAAACCGGTCAAACGGTCAACAGTCCCGGTCAACGGTCAATGGTCAACGCAAAAGTCAACATTTATTTATTTATTTATTTAATTTAAAAATCAATTAAAAATACTTAAATATAATGCTTTTAAAGATAGAAAATAGCCTTAAACTCACAAAAATTTATATAAAAATCTTATTAAAATTATTAATAAAATCCATTCTTTTACCATACTTCCCGTTATTATTTAGGTTAGTTAAGTCTCGTCGATCAATTCTCCAAACTCGTGCGCATTTCATCATCTTCAACCGAACGCACCCAATGTGAGTGAATCTCTACAAATTCCCCGTTTTAATCACGTTTTTGGGGTGTATCATGTGTCTTACCATTTATTATATTTAAATCATTGTGCATACATCATATCCATGAACAAATGTGTATTCAACTTGTATCAACTGTTTGTGTGGTTATTGTTTAGATTTAATTTATCATTTTCAGTACATACATTATCATAGGCCGCCGCTCCCCACTACATTATGAGCGTTGAGCTGTTCCCCATTACATTATGAGCGTGAACCGGGCGTTGCCAACATACGATCGGCTCCGTTTGATTGAGCCTTGATCGCACAGACATTCATCATAGGCCGTCCGTTCCCCATTACATTATGAGCGTGAACGTGACGTTGCCAACATATACAGTTTCATTCATGTTATATATTCATGCAAGTTGATATGTTATTGTATGTTATTGTTATTGTATGATTATTTACATTTGCTCACATATGACTATTGCACAATTTTCCATGATAAAGATAATAAGAAATCAATAATAAATGTTTATCTAACAAGGTTCACTCGCCAACTTATGTTGACCCAAAAACCCCTATTTTTACACATGATACAGGTGATCCAGCTGCAGCAAGAAACACATAGGATTTGCTTAGAAGAATAAACTGGTTTAGAGCTTGGATTGTTTAGTTGATTATTTTCTTTGTATTTGTATGAACATGTTTGGAATATTGAGGATGTAATTTTGACTTAAATAAATATGAAACATATTAGTAAATATCATGAGCTTTGGTGATAACCCAATTATACCCCGACTCTTATTCCGCTGCGGGTCGGGGTGTGACAGATTGGTATCAGAGCCATGACTATAGGGATATAGGATAGGTTATTAGACCCTTAGAGCCTATACTATAGTTGATTAGAATTTTTTAAAATTTTTGTGTGTTACCTGCCAAATTTCATGATGTTTATATGTTTTATGTTTAATGTTACATTCAATGTTATGCAAGCATGTTCATAAGTACATACTATTATATAATGCCTATCATGAATCATATTCTCATAACATACCATATCCATGAGAGCACACACCACATCATTTTCATGATTGTTTTTACAATGATTTTTGTATTTTCAAATCACATCAAAGTGAGTTCTCATGACGGGCATGTAGTAACTGGAAGGGTACAAGTACCGGTAGTCGGAACGTCCTGTCTAGGCTTGGCATTCGTATAAATCCAAAATAAAGGACCAGTTTGCCTACCTGGGGACTAACGATGAGAGTACGAAGTACCTATTAGGCCAAAGCATGCTATACCAAACGTCGTGTGAGCTAACCCCACTTTGAGTTGTCATTGTGTCTACACCTGGACACCTTCCGACCATACATCTCGTAAACATATTTCATGGTTTTCATTCGGGTGATGCGAGTGTTAAACCGCCAATACTAATGTGAATCCTACCAAGCCAATAGTCATGGGGGCCCACATGACTATACAGGTGAAGGTATGGGGGACATTTGAGGCCCAACATGAGCAAACCCAAGACATCCTATGGATGTAGTTGCGTTATTGATGTTTATGTTATTTTTATTATTTTTAGCGACACATGACACCTAAAAAAACTTCTTAAACTCACAATCTTCCTATGTACGTTCCTGTAGATGTCGACAAGGCAACTACGTGGAGGTAGAAGGTCAGGAAGGTCAAACGAACGCTTGGCCACTCAAATCGCAAAAAAAATGGCCGCGGTGCTTCCTGACATCGTAATTCAAGTCCAACAAGCTCTCGCCGCAAATCCCAACAATCCTCCCCATCAAGAGGACCAGAACGTCGACAACCCTCCCTCCAAAAAGTGCTCTTACAAACACTTCAAGTCTTGTGATCCCCCGAAATTCGAAGGGACCGAAGGTGTCACTGCTCTCCTCCACTGGTTTGAGGAAATGGAAAACACCTTCCTCAATTGCGATTGTCCCGAGGATCGCAAGGTACGTTACTCAACCGGGAGACTATTTGGAGTAGCCCTGACCTGGTGGAACACAGAGAAGGGTAAGAGAGGAGTCGAAGATGCTATGGCCTTAACATGGGGAGAGTTTTGGGAAATAATGACAAGACGCTTCTGTCCAAGAAGCGAAATCAAGAAGTTGGAAGATGAATTCCACTCGTTAAAACAAAAGGAAGGAGATCTTACTTCCTACAACAAAAGGTTTCTAGAGTTGAATCAAATGATCCCCAACTTGTTCACCCCAGTGTACCGCTTGGTTGAACACTATATTCGAGGCCTCCCCTTGAAAATTCAAGACTCAGTTCTAAGCACTTCGCCTGTGACACTTGAAGCCGCGATGGAACTAGCTACCGAACTCACCGAAAATCGCATTCGAAACGGTAAATTCAAAGAGGAGAAAAAGAAAGCCCCCATTAAGGCTCAAACTTCAAACCATTCTGGTTCCTCTTCGAAGTTTACTAGTAAAAGGAATCGAAACACCAGAAACTTTGCTGTCACACAAACAAATTTCCCTATCCCTGCTGCACCCATTACCCAAGTTGCCCCCTCACCTACACCATATAAAAGGCCATAATCTGGCCCATTACTAAAATGCAACCGTTGCCAATACCATCACTTTCCTGATCATCCCTGCCAACATTGCACCGGCTGTGGTCGCGCATGTCACACTGTTCAAACCTGTCGCATACCTCAGCGAACGAACCGCCACCAGCCCTCAACTCAAACCCACCATCAAATAATGGGTCAAGCCCAACAACCCCTACTACTACCACCTACCCAACATTTAGCTCAATCATACTACCAACCCAACTATCCCATGGTGCAACCTATGCGGGCTTGCTACAATTGTGGAGACCCAAGCCACTTTAGAAACACTTGTCCATGTTTGGTGAACATTATACATGCTCAAGCCCAAGCAAATCCGGTGAATCAAGCTAACCAAGCTCCTCCACCTGCAAGAGGAAGAGCTTTCAACATCAACGCTAATCAGGCTAGAGCTGACAACAATGTGGTTAACGGTACGTTCCTTATCAATGGTAGTTATGCATCCATGTTGTTTGATACTGGCGCGGATAAAAGTTTTGTGTCCTTAGAGTTTGAACCCATCCTAAACCAAATTCGTGATAAGCTTATGGAATCCATAACAGTAGAAGTTGCTGACGGAAAACCGGTCTCATTAAACTCTATTATACGCAATTATACTCTCACTTTAAACGATCACAATTTTCTAGTTAACCTCATTCCTATGAAGTTGGGAAGCTTTGATATTATAATTGGTATGGACTGGCTCAGCCAACATCAGGCTGAAGTTGTATGACGCGAAAAGTTTATACGCATTCCTCTTGCAAACGGTCAGACTCTACGAATCTTTGGAGAAACCTCATCGAAAGGGATCAGATTAATGTCCTGTCTTCAGGCTCGAAAATATCTCCGCAAGAATTATGTCGCATTTTTAACCCATGTCGTCAAAAAGGGAACCATGGAGAAGAAACTTGAAGACATCCCAGTAGTAAAAGATTTTCCGCAAGTTTTTCCTGACGACATTTCAGAACTTCCTCCCGTGAGAGAAGTCGAATTTCGCATCGATCTTATACCTGGTGCTACACCAGTTGCAAAGTCTCCTTATAGGTTAGCCCCATCCGAAATGCAAGAGCTAGCCAGTCAATTGCAAGAGTTGACTGACAAAGGATTTATACGTCCTAGCTCCTCGCCTTGGGGTGCACCTGTTCTTTTTGTGAAGAAGAAAGATGGAACGTTTCGCATGTGCATCGACTACAGAGAACTCAACAAGTTAACGATCAAGAATCGCTATCCATTACCTCGCATTGATGATCTTCTTGACCAACTTCAAGGCGCCAGCTGTTTTTCAAAAATCGACCTTCGTTCAGGTTATCATCAACTCAGAGTACATGAAGAAGACGTCCCAAAGACCGCCTTCCGAACTCGTTATGGTCATTATGAATTCATAGTCATGCCATTTGGTTTAACCAACGCTCCAGCTGTCTTCATGGATCTAATGAACAGAGTCTGCAAACCCTATCTCGATCATTTTGTTATAGTCTTCATCGACGACATCCTCATTTACTCAAAGTCTAAGTCTGATCATGAACGGCACCTTCAACTCATCCTTACACTCTTAGAGAATGAAAAGCTTTACGCAAATTCTCCAAATGCGAATTCTGGTTAAAAGAGGTACAATTCCTTGGACATGTCGTCAATGACAAGGGAATACATGTCGACCCCTCAAAGATTAAAGCAGTACAAGAATGGCAAGCGCCACGTACACCAACCGAAGTAAGATCATTCCTTGGTTTGGATGGTTATTATCGCTGTTTCATTTCAAATTTCTCCCGCATTGCTGTACCACTCGCGGGCTTTAACTCATAAAGGAAAACCCTTCATATGGGGACCCAAACAAGAAGAAGCCTTCCAAACCCTTAAACAAAAACTCTGTGATGCACCAATTCTCACTCTTCCTGAAGGTTGTGATGACTTCGTGGTTTATTGCGACGCGTCAGGGCAAGGACTAGGCTGTGTTCTAATGCGAAGAGGAAAGGTGATAGCTTATGCTTCTAGACAACTCAAAACTCATGAGAAGAACTACACCACCCACGACCAAGAACTTGGAGCCGTTGTGTTCGCTCTTAAGATATGGAGACATTATCTCTACGGTACTAAGTGTGAAATATACGCTGACCACAAGAGTCTTCAACATATCTTCAACCAAAAGGAGTTAAACATGAGGCAACGAAGATGGGTCGAACTTCTAAATGACTACGACTGTGAAATTCGGTACCACCCTGGCAAGGCAAATGTGGTGGCTGATGCACTCAGTCGAAAGGGTTATGCGAACTCCATTCGTCTTCTATGTTCGCAAATCATAACTGACATTAAAGATCAAATTCGAGAAGCCCAACATGTTTCAATAACAGAAAACGACGTACGAAAGGAGCTGTCCTGTGGAGCTGAACTTAAAATTGAAACTAAAGCTGACGGTATTCTGTACTATCTAGATCGTATATGGATTCCTGACCACAACAACCTTCGTGAATTCCTTATGAATGAGGCACACAAAACACGATACTCTATACACCCAGGAGCCGACAAGATGTATCAAGACCTTCGATACACCTACTGGTGGCATGGAATGAAAAAGGATATTGCTGTTTTTGTTTCCAAGTGCCTTACATGTTCCAAGGTAAAAGCTGAACATCAAAGACCCTCAGGACTTCTGGTCCAATCTGAAATACCTGTATGGAAGTGGGAAAACATAACCATGGACTTCATTACTGGGTTACCTCGCACTTCTGGTGGGTATGCCACTATATGTGTAATCATTGATCATCTTACAAAATCAGCTCACTTTATTCCAATCCGCGAAGATTTCAAGAACGAGAAGCTAGCTCGTATCTACATCAGCGAAATCGTAAGCCGACATGGTGTACCATTAAGCATTATTTCAGATCGTGATGGTCGTTTCACTTCAGGAACATGGCAGGCCGTACAAGCCGCGTTGGGTACACGATTAGACCTCAGTACCGCTTATCATCCTCAAACTGATGGACAATCTGAACGCACCATTCAAACTCTTGAAGATATGCTTCGAGCATGTGTCATAGACTTCAAGGGAAATTGGGACGCTCATCTACCATTAGTTGAATTTTCGTACAACAACAGCTATCATTCAAGTATCGGCATGGCACCTTTTGAAGCTTTATATGGTCGTAAGTGCCGATCTCCAGTATGTTGGCACGAAATTGGGGAAGCTCAAATCACCGGTCCGGAATTGATTCAAGAAACCACAGACAAGATCCATCAAATTCGAAACAATCTCCTAGCGGCTCAAAGTCGTCAAAAGAGTTATGCAGATAAACGACGAAAGCCTTTGGAGTTTAACATTGGTGATCATGTACTTTTAAAAGTATCACCGTGGAAGGGACTAGTTCGTTTTGGCCAAAAAGGCAAGCTAGCACCACGCTACGTAGGACCTTTCAAGATACTCGAAAGAGTAGGACCTGTAGCATACAAGCTTTATCTACCAGAAGAACTAAACAAAATTCAACCCACGTTCCACGTATCAAACTTGAAGAAGTGCCTCGCTGATGAGAACCTCCATATTCCTCTGGAAGATATTCAGATTAATGAATCTATGCATTTTATTGGAAGATATTCAGATTGATGAATCTATATATAATAGTCTTCGTAACTCATTTCCTAGCCCGAGATATGCTTCGAAGAAGTTTTGGGCTTTTCTGGCCGTACCACTGAGTTTTAGTTGGCTAAGGGGACCACCATTTTGTCTTGAGGAGGACACTACTTTTTCATGACTTGAGGATCATGCACAGGGCGTGTCTTCTAGGCATGACTCGTGTCTTGAAATGCATCTTGACTTTTTCTTGATTGTTTTTTTGTCATTTTGTGGCTCGTTTGCCCTGAAAATCAAAATTAAACAAAGTAGAACTAATCTATTATTTTTTTCAAGAAAACAATCCTAATTTGGGTATTAAACTATGTGAAAAATATGTGCAATTATGTGCACATCAATTGTAACATTTGTCAAAAACGGGTTTTTTCAAACCCGCTTCGTTTGTAATCGAATATCAAGTTATAAATTTTCCGTTGCGTATTTATGTTTATTTTAATTTTAAACGATGCATAATTAATTAACAAATTAGAATTTAAAAACTATAATTAATAAAAACTGAAAAGAAAATAAATAAAAAAGAAAACCGGCTGCCAGGATTCGAACCCGGGTCAGCCGGGTGAGTCTAAAGACTTAACAAGCACGCTTATAACCACTCCGCCACTTGATGTTTTCTGTTAGTTCTAGGAATCAATTAAATCTTATGTTCAACCATGAATCGATCTGTTTACGCTAACTGAAACCGTTATCGGCTTCCAAACGTCCTGGACGTTTGAGTGATCACGGAATTCTGATTATAACCGATAAACCGACAATTTTAATCAATTTAGTCTTGAATGGACTTGAATTCATGTGGTGATCGGTTTTAATAACCGAAAATATGCAGTTCCTGAATTACTCCAACCATAGCCCCCTCTCGCGACTCAAACTCATCCGCAGAACCTTCAATTTCACTTTCGCTCTACTTTCAGTTCGTCGGAAAAGCTTTTTGAACTCGCTGGACTTTCGCCGGAAAACCGTGTCTTCCATCAAATCAGTAAGTTTCTCAATTCTTTCATCGTCAATTAGTTGTTAAGCTTTTGCTAACTCAAACCCTTCAATCAGAATCAGTTTCAGACGACGATATCGGATAATTAACTCTCGCCGGAAAACTTCTGAAAGTTCCCAATTCTCGCTGTGAAAAGGTATAGCCTTTTAAACCTTCTGGTAATTCTTGTTCAGTGCTTCAATTCCGCATCTAGCTAATCAAAATTGTTAATCTGTCCGCTCAGACGAAATCCATAAAAAACAGAGCCGACGACTTCGCGGAATTCTGAGATAGATCGTTCTCCGGTATGTTTACTTCCAAAATCTTCTCTGCCATTTCATTTTAGTCATTTGAATATTTGTCAATCGAATTAAACAAGAAACAGTAGACAATCATCATAGGCCGTCCGTTCCCCATTACATTATGAGCGTGAACGTGACGTTGTCAACATATACAGTTTCATTCATGTTATATATTCATGCAAGTTGATATGTTATTGTATGTTATTGTTTGTGGTTGTTATTGTTATTGTATGATTATTTACATTTGCTCACATATAACTATTGCACAATTTTTCCATGATAAAGATAATAAGAAATCAATAATAAATGTTTATCTAACAAGGTTCACTCGCCAACTTATGTTGACCCAAAAACCCCTATTTTTACACATGATACAGGTGATCCATCTGCAGCAAGAAACACATAGGATTGGCTTAGAAGAATAAACTGGTTTAGAGCTTGGATTGTTTAGTTGATTATTTTCTTTGTATTTGTATGAACATGTTTGGAATATTGAGGATGTAATTTTGACTTAAATAAATATGAAACATATTAGTAAATATCATGAGCTTTGGTGATAACCCAATTATGCCCCGACTCTTATTCCGCTGCGGGTCGGGGTGTGACATCAATGGCTAAAGCCTTTGTTGGCAATTCACATACATTGTGAAAGCTAATCGACGATTGGTAGGGCATAAAGCTCAGTGTACAATAGAAAATCACGACACCTTCAACGAAGACACAACACGGTATGACAACTACTCTCAACGGGTGTTATCACAATCGAATATGTGAAGTCAAAGATAACATATGCCGTCAAGAGGAATGAGACTAAAAGCCCATGTAAAAAGGGAGTATGAGAGAAACTTAACCTTGCTGACTATAAATCCTAAGAACTAGGTTCAATAGAACATTTTAATCATGTGACCAAAGGAAGTCACTGTGCGGGGTAGCGCAAACTAAATGAAATGGAGTTATGTACCTCATACACTTCCTAGTCAATTAGTGAACTTGAGGAGAAGCTATGCGTATTGAGGTTAATGCTTTGTGGTAATCAAAATAACCATGATGCTTTTAACATAAAAAGATGAACGTTTTGTTAATGGAAGGGAAACTGTTACTAAATATAAACATTGTAACACCTCGTATTTCCGCACTCCACTACTTTAAAAAAATACGTGTCGTACCACTAAATTATATATTCGTCCATTTTTATTATCATTGTTATTATTATTTATTTATTTATTCTTTTTATAAATAATAATAATAATAAACAAAATAAATTCGACAGTTTTATGAAACTCGTATTTAAAAACGGATCTCGTAAATGCGACTGGGCCACTCAAAAAGCGCAAGAACCTGATTTATGGGCTTTGGGTCCAACACATAAAACCCTACCTATCTAAACCCTACTTTATAAACAAACAATAAAACACACACAACACACACACTCACACCGCCGCATACACACACACACCCCACTGTTCTCTCTCTTGCAACTCCGGTCACCGGAGTTAGGTTTCCGGCAACCCTTCCGGCGCCGCCTCTTCGATGAGTAACACAGCAGCACCTTCCCCTTCCTCTCCAGCGAACACCCTTCAACCCTTACCTCCAGCTTCTTCTTCCTTGCATACACGCATACACCCCCATTCTTGCTCAAACGAACGGTCAGGTTACCACCACTCTGTAGTGGCGTACGACGGCAGAGACGCAAAAAAGAGGGGAGACGGCGGAGTGGCATCGCTCGACGGCAGCGGCGGCGATTCAGACTACGGCAACGTCGCTCGTGGCGGCGATGGTGTTCGAGCTCGGTTCAGCAGATTCGGGCGTCAGATCTTAGTTTGGGTTCGATGTTCGGGACGGTTCCACTCGGTTCACACCGGTTCAGGTTTGGCTCAGTTTAGTGTCTGGTTGTTTTGGTGTCTCGGGCCAAATCTGGTTCAGTCCCGGGTTTCGGGTTCACGTCGATCGGCTTGGTTGTTACGAGTAAACTCGGGTCAGCTTCGGTGTTCGGGCTGGGTTCATCCAACTTCGCCCGGTTCGACTCGGTTTTGGTACGGGACAGGAGGTTTGGCTCGGGCCTTGTTCGGTTCATCGAGTTCGAGTTCAGCCAACATGGGTCATGGTTCGGTTAACAAAAGTCAACCGGCCAGCTATGGTCAACCGAGTCAACTCAGCAAGTGTTTCGATATCCGACACGAAGAGTGGTAAACCTTCACGACTTAACTTTTATTATGCTTTTCATGTTGTTATTATATATATATATATATATATATATATATAACCTTTTACGCAAAACGAGCTCGAGCCGACCCGATATCGAAATGTTGCAAATTTTGATTAAACGAATGAACTTAGCTAAATTGTTATGTCTTGCGCTTGTTAGAAATTACAAACATAAACTTGTAAAAAAAATTTTATGCGAATATACTCATTATGCAATTATATATCGATTCATTTATTGATGAGTTTTGAGATTTTAAACGACTCTTTGGTTGTCGGGTTAGTCCAACAACAGAGGAAACTCTGCCCGTTTTTTTTGACAAATATATGTCTGTTATACCTTTAGACACAATGTATATGTATATCTACTTTAACTATCGACAAGCGTATGTATATATATATTACCTCTCGACAAAGTATATGAATGTATTAACAGCTTTTGGACGAAACATATACATATATGTCTATTATATCTTTCGATAAATATATACATAAATACCGGCCATGTTTTCTTGTCAAACTGAAAATATATGTCTATTTACTATACACTCGCTACGCTAATGAACGTATTAAAGACTCGACTGACGTTGCAAAATAAATATTAAAATGTATTGTTTTAACAATACTTCAATAATCTCTAAACATTTTAATACTTTACAACTGCGAGATAC
Organism: Scalesia atractyloides; assembly: GCA_947069175.1. Classification (NCBI taxonomy): domain Eukaryota; kingdom Viridiplantae; phylum Streptophyta; class Magnoliopsida; order Asterales; family Asteraceae; genus Scalesia; species Scalesia atractyloides. The sequence continues at coordinate 79,194,889 of CAMTDV010001633.1, read as the reverse complement.
AGCTCGGATTCCTCAAGGATCAAAAGCTTACCTCGGGACTCCATTCATAAACTCCTCGACCCCTCTCGGGATTACCAAGGATCGACGTGCATATGAGAGCATACTCGACCACCTTTTTACACTTTAATGTATTTTGGGGTGCAACATGTATAAATTACAAAATTTATTTTAAACAAAATTAAATGTGTTCACAATACCAAATGTGCCATCAGTTACGCTTATGTGATTTATATGTGTTAGTTTAAACTCGTCTATACATGCTACTTGTTATGCTTGAGTTTGTTTATGCTTATTAGTTTTGACTCGTATTCTCATGATATCGTTATGCTTAGAATACTATGCATGCTAGTTAAGGAATTCGATTATATGCTATTGTTATGCGAAAGTGGTCTACATATTCGTGCGATTCGACTTGAATATATACTTGTCACAATCAAAACAAACTTTTATACTTATAATTAATTTCAAACTTGTATGCTCGCCAATACTTTCGTATTAATCTATGCTTTTAATACATGTTGCAGGAATTTTGATGACACATGGAATCTAGTAGGATTGCCTAGAAACGCATTTAAACTTTAAATACTTAGTGTATTGTATTTGTTTCAAACATGTATTTCGTTTCAACATCTTGTATTAAATCGTTATCAATGAAATGAAGTTATATTTGTTACGTGTCGGGATCTAAATTTTGTATTATTTGATTTAAACTATGTGAAAAGGTAAATATTAAACACTTGACACAATTAGCGTTATGAAGTCTCTTGCAATCTCGTTTTCGTCTCATCCCGATGTTTCCGCCATCGGTTGGGGTGTGACAGATTGGTATCAGAGCCATAACTATAGAGAATTAGGTAGAATTGCCATGTTCGACCTAGTCTATAGTTTAAGTACCATACTCTTAACCATTCTTGATAATTATCTAAATTATTATTCTTTCTACTCTGCTTCTCTCTCCCATTTGATTTTAAAACTTACAATATGTATTTCCTAAGACATGAAACACAACACACGCTTTTGATTATATTCTTGTTCCACAATCGAAATAACTCATCAATACAGGTGTGATTCCCGCCATTGGTGACCAGTTTCAATCCGCTGTACATGTTATTTCGCACGAAATTCATCATCAAGTCAGGAGTGATATCCATATCTTGATGGGAGTTTCATTTCATAATCTAGTGGATCCTTATTGACGATTCGAGATTATATCTTGATACGTTCAATAAACCACAATTTGGGGACGAAATTGTCAAGCCAGGATTGACATCCACACCTTGATGACTGGGTCCGCTCCTCAATTTTCAATCTCGCCAAAGTTTCGTATTTTTCGATCAAATTAGGGACATATACTAACTGGAAGGGTAAAGTACCGTTAATCGCTTGGCGACGAGAGTATTATACCTATTAGGCCAAATCATGTCTCCCTAATTCGAAAGGACTTAGGAGTCACTTTGGAATAGTCGAAGTTTCTAAAACCGAAACACTCCAACATTTTAACAAGCCTCTCTTTTATGCTATCTTACATTTTATGCTATATAATTCTTATTCCTTCACTTTTTTTCAATATCACATTATACTAAAATCAAATTTATGCACGACAAACTTCGCATTTATACTAAATCTATTACACAACGATTCTATAGGTGCATACTAAACATCATACTTGATTTGGGATTACTGGAACGTTATATGTGATAAACTCGTTATAAAACCACACCTTAACATGTATAGCACTATGCGTAGTGCTATAGGAGTAGCGCATCGCCCTTGAGACTTGGGGTCATGTTAAGTAAACTATTTCATACTAAGTAAACTATTTTGCACTATGTTTCGACAATATTGACTAGTCAACATTGCGTACACGATGGCTTGACTTGTTTATTCACATGTTTATGTGGTAGACTTGTCATTAACTTTGATCAAGCTACACCTTAACATGTATAGCGCTTGTGTAGCTCTATAGGAGTGACGCCCGCCCGTATTCTTGAGGTCATCTTAAGTAAACTATTTTACCCCCTCTTCGTTTTAACGATGATGGGTAGTCTACATTGCGGTACACGATGGTTTGACCTGTTTATTCACATGCCAGTAATCCGTTAATCTTGGTTACCTAAAATATATCATTTGTATTATACACGAATGTGCATATATGCACACTTACACTTATACGCTATACTCATTCATACTTAATTACAATCATACTTATAGGCTTATATACCTGTACGCTATCATTCTCACTCGTAATACGCTAATAAACCATGTTCGTGACATAGAACGTAACATGGCTGATTAGCAAAACAGACGTAATATGGTATGAACATGGTGGATACGCCTGGTACTTTCTATATATAAGTGTTAGTGCCATATTACCAAGGTTTCGTAAAACGTGCCATGAGAAATTCGGTGGTTTCACTTCTATGTTTAATACAAACTTTAATCACTCACCATTCGTTTCTTGATTATACCCATACATACTTCGAAGTGCCATCTTTCTAAGTCTTCCTCTTGTATAAATTTCGGGACGAAATTCCCTAAAGTAGGGGAGACTGTAACGCCTCGTATTTCCGCACTCCACTACTTTAAAGAAACACGTGTCGTACCACTAAATTATTTATTTGTCCATTTTTATTATCATTGTTATTATTATTTATTTATTTATTCTTTTTATAAATAATAATAATAATAAACAAAATAAATTCGACAGTTTTATGAAACTCGTATTTAAAAACGGATCTCGTAAATGCGGCTGGGCCACTCAAAAAGCGCAAGAACCTAATTTATGGGCTTTGGGTCCAACACATCAAACCCTACCTATCTAAACACTACTTTATAAACAAACAATACAACACACACAACACACACACTCACACCGCCGCATACACACACACCCCACTGTTCTCTTTCTCACAACTCCGATCACTGGAGTTAGGTTTCCGGCGACCCTTCCGGCGCCGCCTCTCCGGCGAGTAACACAGCAGCACCTTCCCCTTCCTCTCTAGTGAACACCCTTCAACCCTTACCTCCAGCTTCTTCTTCCTCGCATACCCGCAGACACCCCCCCTCCCATTCTTGCTCGAACGAATGGTCAGGTTACCACCACTCTGTAGTGGCGTACGACGGCAGAGACGCGAAAAAGAGGGGGAAACGGCGGAGTGGCGTCGCTCGACGGCAGCGCCGGCTGCCGGCGTCGATTCAAGCAGCGGCGGTGATTCGGACTATGGCAACGTCGCTCGTGGCGGCGATGGTGTTCGAGCTCGGTTCAGCAGATTCAGGCGTCAGATCTTAGTTTGGGTTCGATGTTCGGGACGGTTCCACTCGGTTCAGGTTTGGCTCAGTTTAGTGTCTGGTTGTTTTGGTGTCTCGGGCCAAATCTGGTTCAGTCCCGGGTTTCGGGTTCACGTCGATCGGCTTGGTTGTTACGAGTAAACTCGGGTGAGCTTCGGTGTTCGGGCTTCGGTTCATCTAACTTCGCCCGGTTCGACTCGGTTTCGGTACGGGACAGGAGGTTTGGCTCGGGCCTTGTTGGTTTCAACGAGTTCGAGTTCAGCCAACATGGGTCATGGTTCGGTTAACAAAAGTCAACCGGCCAGCTATGGTCAACTGAGTCAACTCAGCAAACGTTTCGATATCCGACACGAAGAGTGGTAAACCTTCACGACTTAACTTTTATTATGCTTTTCATGTTGTTATTATATATATATATATATATATAAACCTTTTACGCAAAATGAGCTCGAGCCAACCCGATAGCGAAATGTTGCAAATTTTGATTAAACTAATGAACTTAGCTAAATTGTTATGTCTTGCGCTTGTTAGAAATTACAAACATAAACTTGTAAAAAAAATTTATGCGAATATACTCATTATGCAATTGTATATCGATTCATTTATTGATGAGTTTTGAGATTTTAAACGACTCTTTGGTTGTCGGGTTAGTCCAAAAACAGAGGAAACTCTGCCCGTTTTTTTGACAAATATATGTCTGTTATACCTTTCGACACAATGTATATGTATATCTACTTTAACTGTCGACAAGCGTATGTGTATATATATTACATCTCGACAAAGTATATGCATGTATTAATACCTTTTGGACGAAACATATACATATATGTCTATTATATCTTTCGATAAATATATACATAAATACCGGCCATGTTTTCTTGTCAAACTGAAAATATATGTATATTTACTATACACTCGCTACGCTAATGAACGTATTAAAGACTCGACTGACGTTGCAAAATAAATATTAAAATGTAATATTTTAACAATACTTCAATAATCTCTAAACATTTTAATACTTTACAACTGCGAGATACGGCTCGGATTCCTCAAGGATCAAAAGCTTACCTCGGGACTCCATTCATAAACTCCTCGACCCCTCTCGGGATTACCAAGGATCGACGTGCATAGGTGAGCATACTCGACCCCTTTTTACACAGTAATGTATTTTGGGGTGCAACATGTATAAGTTACAAAATTTATTTTAAACAAAATTAAATGTGTTCACAATACCAAATGTGCCATCAGTTACGCTTATGTGAGTTATATGTGTTAGTTTAAACTCGTCTAAACATGCTACTTGTTATGCTTGAGTTTGTTTATGCTTATTAGTTTTGACTTGTATTCTCATGATATCGTTATGCTTAGAATACTATGCATGCTAGTTAAGGAATTCGATTATATGCTATTGTTATGCGAAAGTGGTCTACATATTCGTGCGATTCGACTTGAATATATACTTGTCACAATCAAAACAAACTTTTATACTTATAATTAAGTTCAAACTTGTACGCTCGCCAATACTTTCGTATTGATCTATGCTTTTAATACATGTTGCAGGAATTTTGATGACACATGGAATCTAGTAGGATTGCCTAGAAACGCATTTAAACTTTAAATACTTAGTGTATTGTATTTGTTTCAAACATGTATTTCGTTTCAACATCTTGTATTAAATCGTTATCAATGAAATGAAGTTATATTTCGTGTCGGGATCTAAATTTTGTATTATTTGATTTAAACTACGTCAAAAGGTAATTATTAAACACTTGACACAATTAGCGTCATGAAGCCTCTTGCAATCTCGTTTTCGTCTCATCCCGATGTTTCTGCCATCGGTTGGGGTGTGACAAACATAAATGACGATACCTAATATTAATTTAGTTTATGGACAAAATCTAAGATTTAGTATATACTTACAAGGATTAAAGGATGAATACTATAATTTACTTTTTAGAAAAAGGGATATTGGAGTTAAATAACCTAAACTTTTACCAATTAGCCGATAACACTCTCAACTTTCGATTTGTACACTATCTCTCCCAACTTTCAACTTATTGGCCGATAACACACCCTAAATAACTGAACCCTAACACAGTTAGTTGATGTCAGTTGCCATGCCATCAAAAGTGCCACAACCACGTCATCAAAAAAGCCACATCAGCTGCCATGTCATGTGCCACGTCGCAAAAACTAACTGGGTTAGGGTTCAGTTAGTTAGGGAGTGTTATCGGCCAATAAGTTGAAAGTTGGGAGTGTTGGCGTACAAGTCTAAAGTTAGAGTGTTATCGACTAATTGATGAAAGTTAGAGTTATTTAAATCCAATATCCCTTAAAAATATGTTCTATCGTTATACTGTTACCGGAAAACCCGCTAATGTTATTCAAAGAAAATTATATGTTTCTTTCTCGTGTGGACTGATTTCCAGTTGTCCAGTGCATGAGTTGAGCCCAGTCCACTTTATCAGCCCACTCAGGATTCTGTATTATCTTGGCCCAATAAAAGTTAACCTAGCCTAATTAGCATATACAATTATTAAATAAAGAAAAAATTAAAGTATAAGTTTATGTATCAATTTACCAAAAAAATTCTATTTACCTTGATAGTGGAAGGTTTAAATTAGATAGAAAATATATCGTAAGATAAGAAATAATAAGTTTAAACCAATAAAAATGCTTCATTTGATACTTTATATTTAACTAGGAATTTGGCGTCGCATGTAAAGACGGTGTAATGCATTTATTAAGTAATCCGAATAGGCATTAGTATTTTCCCGAGAAGTGAGCTATCTTTCGATGTTTTATATTGATTTTATACATGGGTATTAATTTTTTAAATGACATAAACCTAACTCGTAAATTCACAGATTTAGGTTTACCTAAATAGGTTTTGGTCAACTTCGAGTGTAACCTACGGGCACCTTTAGCTATATTGGTTAGGCTTAGTTGAACCCGACGTGTTCATGGGTTGACTGGCAACCGTTTGTAATTATTTTTCTCAAGTAAATTTGTAATATTTTCTATATATTGATTTTTAAAATATAATAAAAATTAAACGCTCACATTCTGGGAGCAGTAAGCCAATTTAATGGAACCAGTCGCATGACTTATATATTTAATGAACTCGATGGTTAAATATAGAAAAAAAATAATCTCAAAATATTTTATCAAAAGTGAAAGTTAGGAAGAAATCATTTTGGTCTCTTTCAAAGAATCATTGCAAATCGGGATAAAAGTGATTGTAGTTATACCTTTTTGATATATTATTATTAAATGTCTGTTTTATTAGTTTTGGTAAGCTGAAATTAGTTTAAAACTGCTTACAATAATTTGGCTGATTAGTCATTATTGAAGAATTGGTATTAATCTCATAAGTTTAAGAAAAAAATCACTAAAATAATCATTTGACCAAGTCTTAATATGGATGATCTTAACGTAACCTTGACAATTATTGGTCGGAATATTCAATAAAATATGAAAAATGTAAGAAAGAAGTTTCTAAATTATAATATTATATAGAAAATCTTGGTCGAATGCCAATATGTCATGGATGATTTTTCAATCAATATATTAAAACAATTCAAGTATATTTTATAGAAAAGTGAAAGGATGGAAGAAATACATCTCTTTCTTATCAATTTGGTCACTTTCAAATATTGTTGCAGATTGCCAAAGATATCTACTGAAAAGTAGCAAACAAAATCCGATAACATGAGCACAAAGGCAACGTTAGCCGCAGCCGCGGGGAACAACACTGTAACCAGAAGTCTTAGATGGTCTCTAGCTGGAATGACTGCTCTCGTCACAGGCGGTACACGTGGCATTGGCTACGCTGTCATAGAGGAACTTGCGGAGCTTGGGGCAGCCGTATACACCTGCTCTCGCAACGAGGAGGAGCTTCATCAACGGTTACAGGAATGGTCCTCCAAAGGCTTCAACGTCACAGGATCTGTCTGCGACGCATCTTGCCGTCCTCAATGCCAACAACTTCTAGAAAAAGTCTCCTCTATTTTCAACGGAAAGCTCAATATTCTGGTATATTTTTTATTTAAGACGCGCTTTTTAAAACAAGAGTATATATACGGGAAAATGGGCATATATAGAACTATAATAGATATTAGTTGTGTGTTTCTTTTAGGCTCTCTCTCATGTTTCTTATGACTTACTTACATGTAGATAAATAATGTTGGGACAAACATATTGAAACCTACTATGGAGTATACTTCAGAAGAGTATTCAACGCTTATGGCTACCAATGTGGAATCATGTTACCATTTTTGTCAACTTGCACATCCTCTTTTAAAGGCTTCTGGTGTCGGTAGCATTGTCTTCATGTCGTCCGTGGCGGGTCTGGTTCATGTTTTTCGGGATCAGTCTATGGAGCCACTAAAGGTATGTTTTTACCTACCCATTTGAGGTTATGCAAGACTACAATATTCATGTAAGAGTACAACTTATCTGCCACCAGGTGCAATTAATCAGCTTACAAAGAATTTAGCATGTGAATGGACCAAAGACAATATTCGGGTTAATAGTGTGGCACCATGGTTCATCAAAACCCCACTCGTCGAAAGTGTAACATAATTTCCCATACCCTTCTTTCTCCACCATATTTTTTACGTTTAAGGTGTACATGGTCCGGTTCAACTGGTTTTGAAGAAAAATGGGAAACTAAACTGTCAGATTGGCTGAAGAGACGGACGACCAAAATGGTTTTGTTTAGGCGGTTTGAACCAACCTTTTTATTTTATTTAAAATTATTCGTTTATATTAAGTTTTAAATTTGATAAAAAATGGTTACATATGCATAACTATATAGGCCAAAAATGTTGGTAAATCAGAGTTTAAAAGCAACAATCGACACACGAGATTTGTGAGGACAACTTACGACTCTTTTAATATTAATCAATTAAAAAATTGAATCAAGAAGTACAATATCCCTACATCTATCTTTATACTAAAAACTATCATTGCTAAACAAGTTATTCTAACTAAACTCAACCTATATAAAACTAGATTACTAGATAAACATCCCGAAATTACGAACTATGAAAATAAATTAAGACTTATCTATTGGCTCTTTTAAAACTCTTTAGCCAATTCGCAACTTCAACCATTTAATTCTTTGACTTATCAAGATTAACCCTTCATGTTGGTAGGTTTGGTTTATACAGTCTGTTCAAGTTGCAAACCATGAATCGAACCGTCAAACCCATTTGTCTAAAGCTAGATCCAACAGACCCATCCGATTTGCTTTGTTTGTTTAACTGAAATAGTTTGTTTTGTGTAGATGCTAAGCGATAAACACTTTTTGGATAGAGTGATATCTACAACTCCATTGGAACGTCCTGGAGAAGCAAATGAGGTTTCATCAATGGTGGCATTCCTCTGTATGCCTGCTGCTTCATATATCACTGGACAAACAATTGCTGTGGATGGAGGATTTACGGTTAACGGTTTCCCATGATCCCAATTCCTTTTTATGTTTATGTCTACATACGTTGGTAATGGTCTGTATTCATTCCTATGTTCAATAATGGATCATAATCCATTTGGTTTTTCTTGTGATTTTTGTTTAGGGTTGAGTTTTAGTTCGTAGAAGGGGCGCACATGGGTCGATTTTAGTTTAATCCTAATCACAACTGTGATTTCGTTTCAGGAAATGCGTTAGTTTTCGTTTTTCGGCTTTTGGGTTTATGCATGGGTTTAGTTCAGTTATGAGGTGGTTGTCAATTATACATTTGGGCTTGAAATGTTTTCATTTATCGCTTGTAATTATTAAATTTGGTTATGAAAATTTTGGCCCAAAATAATGAATTTCGCTTGAAATCGACAAAGAACATTCAAGCAAGTTTGGTGCGGTTTGATTCCTAGTTTCTGTTGGACATACAAAAGAACAAATGATATTCAAAAGCCAAAACATGACCCACTGATCAAGAAATAAATAGTAGAAGAAGCATTCTCCTCCCAAATATAGTGAATCTTGAACACTAAATTGAACATCTGTTGAAGACATGCTAACATCTGGTCAAGCCTTGGAACCATTGTTGAAGAAGAACCAAGCACTAATCAAATAGCCAAAGCTCTGTTGAAGCAATTAACTCTGTTCAAGAAGATCAAACATCTGTTTTGGCCAAATAGATGTTTGAAACAAAGCAATAACTGTTTCATCAATACAACAATACTTTCTTTGTAACAGACCTTTTATGTAATAGATAAGATGTTAGATCTCTACAAATGTTTGCTAACATATGTGAACTTTTCTGTTAGGAATGTTAGATGTCACTATCAGATGATGTTAGCTGATTGCAAACAAACCTTTTGTACTTAGTATAAATAGATCTCACCTGTTAGAGATCTATTCATCAGTTTACCACATTCTCATCTATAGGAACACATTTGTGTACGATCAGGCGGAGGGGGAGATTTTATAATCATCATACTATGATGGAAATCATTTGAATGTATATAGAAAACAGTCGTTGATATATCTTCCTACTTGTGTGTTTACTTCATTACCTGCCTTACAATTTATAAAATTGTTTGTTATTTTTTTGATTAAAACCACAACTATTAAAACTCAGATCCTACAGTTTCAGTTTGGTGTCATAATGATGTATGATAGAAATTGAGCTAATTTTCATTAAAAAACAAAACTGAACTGTTGGTTATTGCAATGCAATTTTATTGTTTATTCCGGTTTCGACTCTAAATCCTTGTTTTACCCTAGTCTAAAGATTCTGATTATTTCCTCAAAGGTTGACAAGTGAATATAGGTTGATATGATTTTGATGGGTTAGCATGACATGTTTAGAAAAAACAACATGATGTATTAACGGAAAATTACGCTATAACTAATAACATAACCTATTGATATATAGCCGGTGTGCTGCGGCGATGGTACTAAAAATCAAAAGGTTAAATAATAAAATCAAAAGGTTATTATTTTATAAACCAAAACATAAACTAATGATTTCCAAATCATACGGTTAAATACTAAAATAAAGTAGTGGAAATTCCCGAGCGATGCAACGGAAAATAAATATGTATGTATTACAACATATTAAGGTTTTTTTACAGTGATATTATATTTGGTTATGCAAAAGTTGTCTCATGGTATTTAGTTGATACAAACGTAAAATACAAAAAAGAGAGTAAATATCTAGGCTTTATTGTTGTTGGTTATTCGAAGTACGTAGAATACAAAAATAAATAAATAAATAAAAAACAAAAAATCTTGTCTTCATCCTTGTTGGACAGTGGAAGTTTCTAATTGTATTTCGTTGAAGCTACTCATGCAAGCACATGCGAAAATCGTTTACGTCACAAAGAAGTACGTTTGTTTGCATACAAATCCATTATAACCTTAGACCCTAAATGCAAAATACCAAAAAAATCTTCCCTTCACAGTCGCCCAATTGGTGAGGTGTGTAATATATTCCGCTGAAGTTACCGATCATAGCACATGCGGAAGTCATTTACGATACCAAAAATTACATTATTTTGAATACTCTTTATTTTCAATTAAAAGTTTGACAAAAGAAAATGTCAAATTTTTAAAAAAGTTAATATTTAGTTTTCATCATTATCAAGTAGTTGAGGTATATAGTTATATTCCGCTGAAGTTACTGTACAAAGCATGTACGGAAGTCGTTTATAAAACCAAAAAAATACTTTATTATGAATTAACTTTCGTTTTCAATTAAATTGTTTCGAAATGTTGAAAAAGAATTAAACATAACTGTTTACTACTAATTAAAATCTTAACAAACAAAATTTATTAAAAAAATACTAGCAGGGTGTAACATTTGTCAAAAACGGGTTTTCCAAACCCGCTCCGTCTGTAATCGAATATCAAGTTATAAATGTTTCGTTGCGTATTTATATCAATTTTAATTTTTAATGATGCATAATTAATAAACAAACTAGAATATAAAAGTTATAATTGATAAAAAGTAAAAAATAAAATAATTAAAATAAAAATCAGGCTGCCAGGACTCGAACCCAGGTCAGCCGGGTTTAAGCTCAAAGACTTATCACACACACATATAACCACTCCGCCACTTGATGTTTTCTGTAAATTCTAGGAAACAATTAAATTTTATAGTCAATCATAAATCAATCTGGTTACGCTAACTGTAACCGAAATCGGTCACCAAACGTTCAAAAACGTTTGATTGTTCGCGGTTTACCGATTATAACCGATACACCGACACCTCCAATCAATTTAGCTTTGAATGGACTTGAATTCATGTGGGATCGGTTTTAATAACTGAAAAGTCTGCAATTCCTGAATTACTCCAATCATTGTCCCCTCTCGCGACTCAAACACATTCTGTACCTTCAATTTCATTTTCGCACAACTTTCAGTTCGCCGGAGAAGCTATTTGAACTCGCCGGACTTTCGCCGGAAAACCGTGTTTTCCATCAAATCAGTAAGTCTCTCAATTCTTTCATTGTCTATCAGTTGTTAAGCTATTGCTAACTCAAACCCTTCAATCGGAATCAATTTCAGACGTCGATATCGGATAATTCACTCTCGCCGGAAAACTTCTGAAAATTCCTAACTTCCGCTGTAAAACGGTATAGTCATTCAAACCTTCTGATAACTCTTGTTTAGTACTTCAATTCCACAATTAACTAATCAAAACTGTTAATTTGTTCGCTCAGTCGAAGTTCAAAAAACAGAGCCGACGCCTTGCCGGAATTCTGAGATAAATCGTTCCTCTGGTATGTCTACTTCCAAAATCGTCTCTGCCATTTCATTTTAGTCTTTTGAATGTTTATCGATCAAATTAAACAAGAAACAATAGAGTAATCGTAGGCTGTAATTCTGTAACGAAGAAGACGAAGTTAGGTTGATTATAAGTTTAATATAATTTGGATATTATCTCGGGTTAGACACACAGTCCAGCGGTGGACTGTGTGCACACATATATCACACGCCGCGAGTTCGATCCTTGACACACGTATGCTCTGTAATAAAGACGTTTTATTTTTCTAACTGAACCGGATTAACTCACGGTAGTTGTTAAGTATAATAAAAATCGGTATATTAACCAGGTTAGACACACAGTCCAGCGGTGGACTGTGTGCAACACTAACTCACAGGTCCCGGGTTCGAGACCTGTTGCACGCTCCGGTTCGATGATTAAAACACTTTTTGAAAATAAAAGAATTTTGAATAAACTGAATTAGTATATAAATATAATTAAAAACAGAATTATTTCGGGTTAGACACGTAGCTCAGTTGGTAGAGCTGCGTGCACGCGTACGGGAGGTCTCGGGTTCGAGCCTCACCCGGCGCATACATGCACACAATAGAACCGGTCAAACAGTCAACAGTCACAGTCAAACAGTCAACGGTCAATGGTCAACGCAAAAGTCAACATTTTTTTATATTTTTATTTATTTAATTTAATTCAAAAATCAATTAAAAATACTTAAAAATTATGTTTTTAAAGATAGGAAATAGCCTTAAACTCACAAAAATATATCTAAAAATCCTATTAAAATTATTAATAAAATCCACTCATTTACTATACTTTCCGTTATTATTTAGGTTAGTTAATCCTCGTTGATCAATCCTTCAAACTCGTGCGCATCTCATCATCTCCAACCAAACGCACCCAATGTGAGTGAATCTCTACAAATTCCACGTTTTAAAAACGTTTTTGGGGTGTATCATGTGTCTTACCAATTATTATATTTAAATCATTGTGCATACATCATATCATGAACAAATGTGTATTCAGCTTGTATCAACTGTTTGTGTGGTTATTGTTTAGATTTAATTTATTGTTTTCAGTACATGCAATATCATAGGCCGCCGCTCCCCATTACATTATGAACGTTGAGCAGTTCCCCATTACATTATGAGCGTGAACCTGGCGTTGCCAACATACGATCGGCTCCGTTTGATTGAGCCTTGATCGCACAGACATTCATCATAGGCCGTCCGTTCCCCATTACATTATGAGCGTGAACGTGACGTAGCCAACATATATAGTTTCATTCATGTTATATATTCATGCAAGTTCATATGTTATTGTATGTTATTGTTTGTGGATTGTTATTGCTATTGTTGGATTATTTACATTTGCTCGCATATGACTATTGCACAATTTTTCCTTGATAAAAATAACAAGAAATCAATAATAAATGTTTAACTAACAAGGTTCACTCGCCAACTTATGTTGACCCAAAAACCCCCATTTTTACACATGATACAGGTGAACCAGCTGCAGCAAGAAACACATAGGATTGGCTTAGAAGAATAAACTGGTTTAGAGCTTGGATTGTTTAGTTGGTTATTTTTCTTTGTATTTGTATGGACATGTTTGGATTATTGAGGATGTAATTTTGACTTTAATAAATATGAAACATATTAGTAAATATCATGAGCTTTGGTGATAACCCAATTATGCCCCGGCTCTTATTCCGCTGCGGGTCGGGGTGTGACACAGGGTGCCCGCGCGATACGGCGGGGGTGACAATTTGCAATGCGGTAGTAGTTTTCTTATTCATATAATATTTATTGTAGCATCATTGTGATATTATCAAAAGCAAAGTAATCAGGTAATCCATTTCATTGTGATGTGTATGGTTCGGTCGGTTCGGTTATTATCCTCAACCGAAGCCGAAACCAAAGTCATCGGTTAGTCTACTTTATTAACCAATTGGTTTTCGGTTAATCACTTCGGTTTATTTGGTTAAATTGACGGTTTTCGGTTTGATTCATTTAATTTCAGTTAATTGCAAAAATCAAATTCTGGCTAAAACTTTTGCTGAGAAATATATGAAATTGAGATATAAATGAAATGAAATGAAAGTATAAATATATGAAATGGAGATATAAAATATGAAATATATGAACTGGAGGTATAAAAGCTAGAAATATATGAAAATATGAATGATTCGGTTCGGTTCAGCTAATTTTGGCTAAACGAGAGTACAAAAAATTTGATAACCGTGGTTGATTTTAGTTCGGTGTCGTATTATTGCTCACCAATAACCGCTTTTGTTTGATAACCGATAAGTGCGCACGCGATACGGCGGGAAACACAGACATTGCCACGATGTGCATTGTTAAGTTGGTTAGATTAGTATCCTCAACTGAAATCGACGTCATTGATTAGTTTATTTTATTAACCAATCTGTTTTCAGTTAATCGTTTGGTTTATTTAGTTAGACTGGCGGTTTTTGGTTTAATTTATTTAATTTTCGTTAATAGCCAAAACCAAACTTGGGCTACAACTTTTGATTAGAATACATGAAATTCAGGTATAATTACATAAAATAGATGCATAGGTACTTGAAATGGAAGTATAAATACATAAAATGGGGAGATAAATATGAAATATATAAACTGGAGGTATTAAAGCTAGAAATATAAGAAAATATAAATGGTTCGGTTCAGTTATTTTTGGTTAAATGAGGGTACAAAAAATCGATAACCGTTTTTGGTTCACTCGGGTTTCGGTTAATCAGTTTTCAGTTAATTCAGTTTTTGGTTGATTTTGGTTCGGTTTCGATTAACAATTCAGTTATTTCTTATCCTTAGACATTGTTAAGCACGTAACATATAAATTTTTTTAATTAAAAAAACTATAGCAATATTATACTCAAATTAAAGAGAATAAAATACTCGTTTATATGGAGCAACTAAAAAATAATAAAGTACCAAAAAGTTATAACAATTTAAAAATCGTCGGGGGGTATTTTTTTTACAAGTGGATAAGTGTAACTACCGACTAATTATCTATAACTTTTGTTAAAGATGAGAGATTAAAATGTAATCTAAATGATAGGATTAAATTGACGATATTTAATCACTTGACATTATGTAACAATTAAACATTCTGGGATAATAACTAAGTACAGTGGGCTTTAATTACTTGTACACTAAGGCGTCATCTACTTGTACCTTTTAATCCACACGTCAATACTGACCTAGACAACCATCGAAACATCGACACAAATGAGTAGGTCGTCACGATACTTTTGGATTTTATTAAAATATTATAATTTATAAAATATGGCTAGAATACGTAAAACAATTATAATTTTGTTGTGGAGAGAGAAAAGTGTAACTAATTATCTATAGTTTTGTTATAATTCGGGGATTTAAGTGTAATAAGTTTAGGGACTAAAAATAAATAGTGTTTAAAAGACTAAATTACAATCAATTTAGAGCCTATCTTAAATTAAGGGGAAAATAGTTTTTATTTTTTGGGTATCTTAAAATACACCTCCACGAATCCTTTGTTTCTTCCTCTGCTACCTCGAGAGAGTGAGTTTGTATGCCTGTTGGGTCTTTCCCTTATGCATTTTAATATAGTATAGATAACAATATGATAAATGAATTATTACTTTTTAATTTTTAAATTTAAACATGTGTCACGTGTCTACAAAGAAATGTGAGGTGGCCATTAATTAATATGTTATGCATTAAAGTTGGGTTTATTAAAAATAAGTGTGAGGTGGCAATTAATTAATATATTATGCATTAAAGTGGGGTTTTAAAAATTAGTATTGAGGATCCATGCGTTACGACATATACATAATTTAAGTAATTCACAAAAAGCAGAATAATTAAATAGTATCTACTTTTTATATCACATGGGGGACATAACATGTGTTTAGAATTTCTTTTGCCTACGCTTTAAAATTGTATATGCTCTTATTGGACCAATCAAAAGCAGTTATTATCCAAAATTTGTATATGCTCTATATAATTAATAGTGAATGTTGGACCAATAAACAGCGGTTATTATCCAAGCGGGTTTTAATTAATCTATTATATATAATAAACATGTTAAATATTGGCTGATGTGTCATCATATTAGAGCTCCCCAATTACATTTTGGCTCCAAAATTTTCGGGTCAAAATTATTTTCAGTGAAGCCCCATATGCCTTAACCCGATCCAACTAACAATCCGGATCCATATATAAAGCATTTTTTCTTTTCTTTTTTAATCATAACACCAATCAAAACCCTACCTTTCTTCGGCAATCTCTTTCCCAAGTTTTCATCAAGATCTTTCTATTTAACTAACATGTATGTTTGTCTTTTTTGTATTGATTTCATGCTCTTTTTCGGATCATCTACTTCATTTGCTCTTTTTTTTGTTGATGTTTAATCAAACTGATTAATTGTGTCTTAGCGGAGAAATATTTTGGTGAATCCGATCCAATTAATGTGTTATTCAATCGTTCACTTTTTATTTTTTCGATTCCACCATCCTTACCAAACGGCTAAACCCTATTGGCGACGACAAAGAATCAGAACAATTATCTCTTTCAAAGTTCTCCCCTAACGCTGTTGTTGTCTTTCCAATCGGATCAGTGGGTTTGGTAAGAATCGGATCAGTTTGTGACACCAAGCAAGTTTTGTAATGTTGCTTGCTTTTTCCTTCTGTGAAGTGAACCTCATTTTCAATAGCTACAACTTGTATTTTCATTTCTTTATTATATCACAGCAAGATTTATCTACTTTATTGTACTACCTTTCATCTAGGGCTGGCATATCGTGTATACCCGTACACGATAAGACACGACACGATAAGACACGATACACGAAATCCCATACACGAACACGACACGATAACTTATCGTGTCCTTTTTTTCAAACACGAACACGAACACGACACGATAACTTATCGTGTCCTTTTTTTCAAACACGAACACGAACACGACACGAAAACACGAAAATTACCTGTTAATACCTGTTAACGAACACTAGAATAATCATGTATTAACGGGTATCTAACAGGTAAACATGTATTAACATGTATTAACGGGTATCTAACTATCTAACAGGTATTAACGGGTATCTAACAGGTAAACATGTATCTTAACGGGTATCTAACAGGTAAACAGGTATCTTACCCACTCGATGTTAAGTGTTAACATGTATTAACGCTATACACGAACATACACGATAAGACACGAAAACACGAAACGCTATACACGAACACGACACGAAAATTAACAGGTTGTTTCGTGTCTACCTGTTTAGTACACGATACCTGTTAAGGTCATACACGATACATGTTAAGGTCGTGTAGGTTCGTGTCGTGTATTCGTGTAAAATTGCCAGTCCTACTTTCATCATAGATTCGTAATTTAAATTATGCATTTTTTTAATTTGATTTAAGTTTCATATTTGTTTTTTAAAGATTGTAATTTTGTTCTTTATGAATGAACTTTCAGTTTTTTTTGCTTATCATTGTTGCCGTTGCTGCCTAATAGTGTTAGGCTAAACAATCTTTCACTGTTTTTGTCTCGATCTAAGGTATGTTGTATTTTATGGTACCAATATTTTTTATTTTCTATATCATTTTCAACTGTTGTGTTTAGATTTGTGGTGCGTGGGTTGAACGAATGGGTAAGTAATGCTGGAACTCCTCAGTGTCATCCGCCGTGACCGTGCCCACTTAGTCGAATTTGTCTGTGGTAGTTCAGCTTTTGTTATCATAAACTATTCGGTGTTTTTTTATAATGATTGAACATAATAGTTTTCTGTTTAAGAAAAGATACATAAAAGTAATTTCGTTTTCAAATTTGATAAATTCTTTTTCAACAAAAATAATCATAATTATTTTTGTAACAATAGTTTTCTTTTTTGAATTAACCCGTTAATTACCAAAATTTAAAGATATAATTATAGTTTCATTGATTTATTGGCTTTGACCATTAATTTCAAATTTTAAATTTTTTTCAAACTCATATAGATAAGGAAACCTCTTAAATCATAAAACACAATTTAAGTAATTTCTTATTTACACCTAATTTGCTAATTTTAGAAATTTCTTATTCACACCTAATTTCTAATTATAGGATTTCCAAATTCGTAATTTGTAATAAGACCTATTTTTATAACACCTAATTTTAATTACCATAAAGTATTTAAACTATTATAAGTTCATAAAACCAAACCAAATACAAGGCATTTAGCTTGCATTTAGGATGATGTGGCAATTCATTTTTCAAACTTACCATCGAAGATGATAACATATCCGGAAGTCGCACGTCACTACGTGCAACCAAATACACAATGATGGTGGGTCCCCCCAATAAATAAAATTAACTTTTGTGTTTCTTTTTCTTTGGTTTTAATATATCCATTCAATATGTGCTTTTTGCCATGAGTTATTAAATAATGACGTCCATTACATTTATAGTAGTCTTATGAGTGGGAAGTTTAGATTAAGAGATGGTGAGTTTTGTTTTAGTAGTGAAGGGTGGAACAAGATGTCCAATGGGTATAAAATGCATGTTTGTGTATGTTTTGAATAATTTAATTAGACTATTGATGTAATATTGTTAATGTAATCGAGTATCTAGCGCATTGATTGTTAGTTAAAAGTATTAGTTTTCATTTTTTATTTTGTCAGTTGTCTCTAAAGAAAGTTGTAGCTAGGACCTTTTGTATATATGGTTGCCTAGACTTTTCAATCTCTCTGAAGAGTCTATGACACCGGGGAGTAGGAACTTTCAAACCCTGTTATTTCCAGTGGGCCATGGGTGCTTTATTTTGAGTAATTGGCTATTAAGGCCCGTTGAATTGTTGTTTGAATAAAAGAGGTTAGGCTTTGCATTAAGTTCATGGATTATCCAAGCGAAAGGAGCTTGCGCAAAAAGTTAAAGAAAATGAATTTTGTAAGTTGTGAATATTAAGTTTTCAAATACAGTTTAAGTCAATATGAAGTTTTGTTTGAAAAGGTGTGTTGGTGGTTTTTATTGTGTTTGTTTTGGTCTAATTAGACAAAAGTACTGACTCATGCACATAAAGAAGTTGTCAGAACCCAGATCTCTGCAAAAGAGGGCATGATCACCATGGACAAGCTCGTGGACCATTTATATGTGTCGTGAAGATTCGCTCAAGAGATTTGGGAGTTTATAGCAAATTGGTGTAGGATGTATTCATATATTCTTTTTTTTTTTTTGTTTTTTGTAAAAGACCTGGTAAACTACCACATTCTTGCAAGGGGTTCCAAAAGATGGAAAAGAGTGGTATACTTGGTCTTACAAACATCTTTCTGGTGCATTTGGCGAGTGCGAAATGAAAATGTATTCAACCAGAAGTATAGTTGGATAAAGGAAATATGTCTATTATTAACGTCATTCATTTATGTAATATTTCGATTTGTTTGTAGTTATCTATTATCTATTATATATAATAAACATGAAGATATTGGCTGATGTAGCACTCAATTAGAGCTTCTTAGATGGGGTTTGGGAGGGAAAAAATTTGGGTTATTATTTTCATTAGTGAAACCCCGTTTTGTAACCCGCTCCGTTTTATGACCCAAGTATATGGGGTTGGGAGGGAAAAAATTTGGGTTATTCTTGTTGTTCAACCTTCTGATTCAATCCATTTGGCGGTTGATCTATCAACAAAACCTAATGAATAAGATACCGGATTGATATGTTCTTTAATTTCTTCAATCCATTTTCAAATCCTAAAACCTCCAGCCGTACTGAGATTGAAGAGATTCAGCAGGTTTGGAATCCTCCTCTCATATGTGTTATTCTCTTTGCAATCAAACTTCTGTAATTTGTATTTCTG
Organism: Scalesia atractyloides; assembly: GCA_947069175.1. Classification (NCBI taxonomy): domain Eukaryota; kingdom Viridiplantae; phylum Streptophyta; class Magnoliopsida; order Asterales; family Asteraceae; genus Scalesia; species Scalesia atractyloides. The sequence continues at coordinate 79,175,027 of CAMTDV010001633.1, read as the reverse complement.
TAAGTCGAATAATCTTCGGTCGTTTTGTAAAACCCTAGATTTCCCTTTCTCTTGAGACTCAACGATAAAAGGTAAGTATCTACATCTTAATCTTACATTTTTAGTTTTACGTATTTACATTGTTTAATTTTTCCATTTTCATTAAATCGTTTTTTTTGTGATTACCGATTATTGTTTTTCGATTAGTCATTAGTAGATAGAAGATGAAAGTTAGTATATTCTTTCGACTTCTTAATTATATAATTATAGGTGACATTCATTGCTGCAAGGGAGACTCCATACATAACCCATCAAAGGCCACAAATAACTTCAGTGCCTCCCATAAGATTGGAGAAGGTGGATGTGTTCCTTTTTATAAGGTAATTAGTGGATTGTTCTTTAATATAATGCTACGCAAACGGCAAATCTTAGAAAAATATATATGTTAAACTTAATCTTATAGGGTGTGTTAGAAGTTGGACGAGAAGTGCTTTATATATGTTAAACCTAATATATAACTGCTTTATGTTGTCATTTTGTAATATATGATAGTACTAATTTTTTAGATAATACATATTTTTATGGTAGTGCTTTAAAGACTCTATGCCTATATTAGGTAAAAAAAAATGATCTTTTAGTGGATGTTTTGGAGTTATATGATTGATACATAATTGTTATGATTCTTAATTGTAGAAGTGAACCTTGATATGATGATGAGTTAGTTCGATTATGGCTTCTGAAGCAAATTAGATAGCTCGATCATTTACTTCAAGTTTTCTACACTTTACTCAAAGTCATGAAAATGTTCAACATAAGCGGTTCATATACTTTGGTGGGAAACTCCTAGATCCGGTCTTATAAAAAAAATTTATGTAAAAAGTTAACAACTTTGATTAGATTTTTTTTGTGTAGCACTCTTTATTTGCACAGACAAAACTTTAGAATTTTACTAATTTTCAGTCACCACATTGTTGAAGGGAAAAAGACAACATAGTCAAAGCTACCAACCCCTTCAACTGGAGTGTAGACTCTTTTCCAAAAGAAATCGACTATACATAGTTTTAATTCCACCTCTGTATATGCTTACATAATTCTCTTATGTTTTGTTACATGCACTTTAGGTACCAGAGGAATTACTAACCTTAACTAAGGTGGAAGACTTGAAGTTACAACTTCAACCGTCTTTTGTACCTATTGGTTCATCATATTCAAATGTTCAAGGATTTCATGACATAGAAACAGAAATCACCCAGTGTCGTCTCTCAATGGGATTGCCATTAACTACAACCTATTAAACTACATGGTAAAGTCTCTAAGAAAGTCTCTAAAGTATCGTTGCCTTCTAATATTATGGTTTAATTTACTTTGAACTCATGAGACATGATATATCGATTGTATATTTCTGATGATTTAAATTTGCCTTTTGGAAAGTTACGCCTATTGCCAAAAGGTTTTGCCCAGTTGATGCAAAAGTCTCTTCGCCTTTTTTAATTGGTAATCCTAATCTTTTTCCGACATAACGGTAGATGCATAAATCTGGTTATATATATATAGCTTACTTGGTGTTGTATTTTTTGGTCTCTAAGGCTTGTGGATGTTTCTTGCAGTCAGCAATAACTTGCTAAGCTACAATATGTTTTCTATTTTGTTTTATATATTTCATTTTGGTTGTTCAAGAAAAATTAGTTCTATTATGATAAATTATTAGTTTGTTTATTTTTTTATTACTACTGTTATTGGTCCTATACTCCTATGAATTCAAAAGACTTATCAGCCAATCATATTTAATACAACTTTCAATCAATAAAATGTTACGAAAGTAACTTTTTGTTGTTAGGAAGTATGAACACTTGTCATGGGTTGGGTTGAGTTTTTAACTTGCTACTTGAGAAGATCACATGAGTTTATTGGTGAACATGGGTCAATATGAGAATGGTAAAAGGAGAACTAAGGACATATTCATGGAAATACAAGCACACATTTGCCTTAGACTTAGTGTGGCGTGTAGATTGAAGAGCACAAATAATGGATGGGGTTTTCAAGTGTATCATCACATAGTATAATCTTGAATAAGTTCACCTGGTAATCAATTATGGATTGGAAACATGTTAAAGGGCATTTTAGGTGAACTTTCAACTACAAGGGAAACAGTAGGTGCATGGACCAATCAAATTGAGCAAAGAAAAGCTGCTAAAGTTGGAGACTGATCATCCAAAAAAAAATCATGTTATCAAGTTATTAGTTATTTACCGTTAACAGTAATGCATCACTTGTTTGTATTTATTTTGTTTATAAACTTGTAATTAATGTAAATCAATTTTTCCTACCCGGGAAGTTCCCGAGTGATAACCTAGTATAGTATAATAATAACAAAACAACAACAATAATAATAATAATGGTTGGTACTTTGGCGAATCGCACCGATATCATTCGAACAATGGTATTAATATCGAAACCAACACTAGTATTTGTTTATATAGTTTTTGATTGATCTAAAATACATGTCGATATCATTTTGAACATATAGAAAACCCTAATCTCTAAAACCACTTTCTGCCGCCATCCACCACCACCTCACCTCCATCAACCTAATCGACCGCCACCTGCCATCACCCTCCTCACAATCCCAAATCCAAACCCAAAACTTTAAATTGAAGATCTGCACACTAAAGTCAATATATAATTTCTAATTTCATTTTGAACTCGAACTTGAACTCCATATTAAAGTCACCTCCATTACCACCTCCACCTGACTGAGGAAGGGGCAAGACAACCGATTCCATGCAGAATTTGATATAAACATTCAGTAGTAGAAAATATAAGAACATCCTGAATTTTCAAATATTACAGATCTGATGTTAATAATAAGGATAAGGTGATCATAAAGATATGTTCATCATCTTGTATCTTCTTGGATATGTTCATCATCTTGAACATTGAATCTCTTCATTACACTTTACTCAAGAAAGAAAGGAGTACGGGATATGAAGAGGAAGAGACTGAGTTTGGAAGCACGAGAGGCGTGCATTGGGGGTTTACGTGAATCTTCTTGGATCTGTTCATCATCTTGAACATTGGACTGTACATTGTTGAAACACCAATGTTTGGTTATGAAGATGATAATGAGGTTGTTATGGAAATCGGGATATGAGTTGAATATGGTTGAAAAGATGTATGGGTTCGAGGAGATGATGATATGATTTTTAAATATTAAAAATAATGATAATAACAAACGTCAGGGGTAAAATAGTCTTTCCACCATTGTTAAACGGATAAACTGGCAGCATGGACTCAAATTGTAGCCAAATTCAAACAACAGAGCCTCAGGAAACGATATTCGCAAAATAGGGACTTAAGTGTACATTGCCCCCCAACCTCATAGACGCAAATTGCAATTTACTCTTTTATTAAAGATGAAATCCCCATCTTTGTTTTCATCAAACAAGAATCTCTTTGCTAGTTTATCAAGGGGTTGTTTAATTTGAGTGTCTGGTTCTTAATAGGTTACAAATCTTAGAATTCTAGATTTATAAGGTTAATTTTTTCAAGGGTGTAGCCCTCAAAACTTTAGTTCAATTCTAAAACGGTTGAACAACCCTTGAATTTAGCTAATAAATATCTTAGTAATAAATAAATATTTACAAATTAGAACAGGATTCCACAAGAGACAACTTACAAAATAAAGATAATATTCTAAAATTCATTATTTTGGTCTTCATCTTTTTATCGAGACAGCTTACAAAATAAAGATAATATTCTAAAAATCATTATTTTGGTCTTCATCTTTCTATCAACAGTATAGGTCTTCATCATCATGGAATTTTGCAAGGCACTAATATGTTATGATACAAAAAGGTGATCAAGAGGTGATGAGCCAAAGATAGAGAAGAAGAAGAATTCCCAGAAGAAGAAGGAGATTAATCTCAAATCATTAGCTACCTAATTCGGTTCCCAGTTCGTTTATTTAACGAACTGACTTACAAGTACATGTTACCACTAACCCTCACACTATACTATTATTACAATCGACCCCTCATACTATTTTATACCTAACATAATATCAATCATATTAGTGAGAGAATCCTAGACTAAGTAAACCTCATATCAAAGTTCTTTAAAAATCTGACAATTATGGTCCAATGAAGCAAAGTGAATTGCTTCACTGACCCGTAATGTTTGAAGTATTTTCCAGAAAAGTGAGCAATTATGCCATGTTTTATAGTGTTTTTGTATGAGTATGAATTTCTTAAATGACTCAAACCTAACAGTAAATTCACAGATTTAGATTTACTTAAAGGGTTTGACTCAACTTCGATTGGAACTTAGGGACACTTTTAGCTAGATGGGTTATGTTTAGGTGAATCCAACATGTTCATGGGTTGACATGTAACCCGTTTGTACTTATTTTTCTCATGTATTTTTGAATTTTAAAAATACAATAAAATTAAATGCTCTCATTTTAGGAACACTAAGAGGCTTTTTGGCAACCTCTGAACTAGTAAGTGCTCAATAAGAGGTCTGATCGGGTAAGAGCATATGAACTAGTAAGTATTGAGCCAGTAAGTGTTGTTTGGCTAAAGCTCTGAATAACTGTGCAAAATGACTATATTAGCCCCCTAAACTATTTTGTGCTGCGTGAAATGTATCTGGAGTTTGGCGGGCGGTGATGTTGGTTGGCGGTGAAGGGTGGCGGTGACGGGTGGTAGTGGTGGTTCGCGGTGGTTGGTGGTTATGGTGGTTAGCGGTGTTTGTCGTGGGTGATGGTGCTGGTTGGCGGTGACGATAGCGGTGGTTGCCATGGGTGGTGGGATTGGGTGGTGGGGGCGGCGGCTAGATTTTTAGGGTTAATGAAATTTATTAGGGCAAGAGTAATTACATGGCTTGACCATTCAACATCATCTTATTACTTAATCATTAGGATGTCAACTCAACGATTAAGAGGTGCTAATCGGCCCTAAGCCAATTTTAGGGTAATCAAGATCATTTTCACAATAAATAAAATGTAAGATAAATTATGAACTAGTAATCCCATGGCTTATGTATTTAACTAGTTGGATGCGGGCGCAAAACTTAATATTTCTTAGGTTCATAATATGTACACATGTAATTTAGTTGCTTGTACGTGCTACTTATAACACGATCTCAATAAAAATACATTGAGTCAACCAATTAAACCAAAACACTACCATAGTTTTGCAGCAAAAAAAAACTAAAACAATAGCAAGCCTGTAATTTTGAGGTGGAAGCAAAATAGTAATTTGTCAGAAACAATGAGCGAATGTTAGACATCTGCTTGACACAAAAGTTAGATCAAGTCAACCAAGTAAAATAAAAACTACTATAGTTTTGCAAAAAATAAAAAATAAAAAAAATAAAATAAAACAATAGCAAGACTACAAATTTTTAACTGAGAAAAATCAAAATTTTTAAATGAGGGGAAACTCATAATTTTTAACTGAGGGCAAATTCATAATTTTAAACTGAGTTTGGGGGGACCCAAACTTTGTTTTGAAGTGGGCAAAATCATAGTTTAGAACCAAGGGCGAAATCAGAATTTTTAGCTGGGGACAAAAACATAATTTTATTTTGCAGCGAGGGGCAACAACATAATTTTGAATTCAGGGCGAAAGCGTAATTTTTTAAAAGAGAGCAAAATCATAGTTTAGAACTAAGGACAAAATCGTAATTTTTAGATGGGGAGAAAAACATATTTTTATTTTGCACTAAGGGCAAAAGCGTAATTTTGAATTCAGGGCGAAAGCGTAATTTTTAAAATGGGGCAAAATTATATTTTTGAACTTAGAGCAAAATCGTAATTTTTAGTTAGGGAAAAAAACTAAAACGATAGCAAGAGTACAAATTTTTAACTGGGCCAAAATTGTAATTTTATAAATGAGGGCAAAATCATTATTTTAAAACTGATGAGAAATTCATAATTTTAAGCTGAGAGGCAAAACTATAATTTTATTTTGAGCTGGAGCAAAATCATAGTTTCAAACAAAGGGTAAAATCGTAATTTTTGGGTGGGGCAAAAGCATATTTTTATTTTGAACTGAGGCTAAAATCGTAATTTTAAACTCAAATATAGATATTGAAATAAAAAAAGTAGTAGTGGCTTCCCAAAGGCACCACTAATATTAAAGCACTATTCCCACATCTTAAGATTGTAGATATTGAAAATGAAAATGAAAAGGAACTCCTTGGAAAATATAGTACAAAAGTTGTGTCGTTTATATTTTATAAAAAGTGAAAGCGTGAAAGAAATCATTTTGGTCTCTTATAATACTAGGTAAGAACCCCGTGTATTACACGGGTTACATAAATGTAATTTTATATAATAAATAATAAAAAAGTATATCTTAAAAAACCCGTATGTTGCATATGTTGAATAAAATATAATGTGATATGATAACACAAATAATCGTCGAGATTTATCTTTAAAAGATGAACATTCCAAAACACTATAATGATGTGTCTAAAAACACTTACAATTTGATATAAGATAATTATTTAATTCTAGTGAAAAAAAGATAATAATACAATTATAATTATAATATATATTAAATATCATCATGTTAGCTACATGATGCTTTTTTATTTTTGTTTTTAGCCACAAACATTTTTTTACTTTTTTATTTTAGTACTAAATTTTACCAATTTTACTTTTAAGGATATCCATATTACATCATAAACAACACAATAATATCTAGAATAGGTTTGCTATTTTGTTTGTTGTTTATTTAGTTTTAATTTAATCTTTTACACTATAAATAATATACGTCTTTAATTAATCATATAGTTTTATCGTTCTCTTCTAATTTTCGTTCGTTAGTTTTGTTTATAAAAACTAAATACGAAATATCATTTATTTTGAAAACAAACTAACCCGGTACCCACCAAAAAAATTATTTTTGTTTTACAAAAATTGATATGTTTCCATTTATTTATTTATTTTAAATAGAATTGGCCCCCACCACTATAATAATTAGGGATATTGTATTTAAATAATCCGAACTTTCACATATTGGCCGATAACACTCTGTTTGGACAGCAACATTCCCAACTTTCAACTTATTGGCCAATAGCACTCCCAATTGCTGACGTGGCACTGGTTTTGGAGTGTTATCGGCCAAAAAGTTGAAAGTTGGGAGTGCTGCTGTCCAAACTGAAAGTTCAGAGTGATATCGGCCAATATGTAAAAGTTCGGATTATTTAAATCCAACATCCCTAATAATTAATATTAAAACATAATTTTCTGTTTAACAAACCATGCTGGCCACAACCGCGAGTAGCGGTAATGGTAGCTATTGCAAGTTGGTAATCTTCAGCACATGGGGTCGCAACCGGCAACACCACATCATAGGTACCGGTACCATGTCACCATTTTTTTTGTATTTTTTACATTTTATTTCGTTTTTTTATTGTTTTACACATTTATATTTTGTAGCTTCATACTGGTTTTTACCATTTAGTTCGTATACAGATTCCCTGCCGCAACGTGCGGTTAAAAACTCCTAATAAACTATTAAAGTAAAAGGGTTAAAATAGACAAACCACACGAAGCAAAAACAAAGTAACTCTTTTAATTAATAACACATAATATTTTATAGAAGTATTATTTTGACTTATGAGATGGTTTATACGTGATAAACTGTTATATCTATTTTCCGTTTACAATATCATCAGGTGACCAAAACAAAACCCTAGTTATATATATTAAATAACATCATGAAAACTACAATATATTTTGTTACTTTTGTGTTTTTAACACAAATCTTTATTAGTTTCATCATTTACATGTGCGTTTTGTTTTGTTTTGTTTTGTTTTATATTTTGACCACCAAGGTTTTGGTTCTCTATACTTTTCTTCTTTTTAATTTTATTTTAAATATTTGACCAAAATGTTTTAGTTTTTTTAAACTTTTGCGCTAAATTTTTCTTCTTTTTAAAAGTTTCAAATAGCCTAACATTATAATAAATTACCCTTAACCCAATATTTTTAGTTTTATTTTTATAACTTCATTCAAATTTTTTTTTGTAAAAAACTAATTACGTGACATAACATTTTTTTGAAACGCTCAACACATCGTCGCCACGAACCATTTTTTTCCGTTCGTTGTTCGATCGCAACACCACGTCATAGGTACCATGTCACAATTTTTCTTCCATTTGTTACATTTATTTCAATTTTAGCTTTATTAATAGCATTTATATTTTGCATCTTAATATCGCTCTTTATCATTTATTCATACCGATTTCCGCCGCAACGCGCGTGAAAAATCCTAGTTATTAATTATATACAACCATAATTTCAATCACCGAACTCTAAAAGTATATATTTCTCTCATAATATCTAAATTTTGTTTAAAATTAATATAAAACAATTATTTTATAATTTTGTTAATTATTATTATTTAATATGAGCATAATAAACAAACGTATATATTCTTATCTATTTTTAAAATTATTATTATTGTTATTATTTTAATATGATCATAAAAAAAAAACGTTTATCTTATCTTAATTTTTGTTAAACATTATTTATAAAAAACAAATATTTATTTTTATCTAATATTTTGTTTAAAATTATTATTATTAGTTTATTTGATATGAAAGATAAATAGAAAAATAAGATGAGAAAGTACTAGAAGATGATACGTGCCCAAAAAAGATTTTCATTTATTAATATAGGAAGATACTAATATCTTTTTTATATTATTAAATGCGTGTTTTATGAGTTTTAGTAAGCTGAAATTATATAATATATATTATATCTATTAAAAACAACTGAGGTGGTTGGCTCTCAAAATAAACTAGAGCGGTGGTTGGCTCTCAAACTCAACTAGTTGTGTTTTTTATATTATTAGATGCGTGTTTTTACGAGTTTCGATAAGATGAAATTATATATTATATTTATTAAAAACAATTGCGGTGGTTGGCTCTCAAATTAAACTAGAGCGGGGGTTGGCTCTCAAATTAAACTAGATGCGTGGCAGGTTTATGGGCATTTGTCTTCATCTTGACCACGTGTCTTTACATGAAGACCATCTCAAGTTCGTGTAATTTTCTGTTTCGGAGTGAATTGCAAAAATCCAAATAATTATACTCAAGAGTTTGTCACTATACGTAGAATTTAATATGAATAATCTCAATAAATTTCTTCCATTCATCACATTTAAAAAATTTCCAACAGTTTTATCACCCCGACCAACTTCCCCTTTTATGAGACCTGCAAAATTAACATTAGAACTAGCCAATTGGTTTTCTAGCTTGGTAATCGAAACCGAAACACTCGAAAAAAAATAGAACGAAGGAGAGATGGCCATGACCGGTTTGATGAATGTAGCGATACAATCACCTTCCGCCATAGAGCATTTGTTTCTGTTTTGAAACGCCACCACCACTTCTTAAGGAGAGAAACATTGGCCTCCTTGGGGGGGGGGGGGGGGGGGGGGGGGTAAACACACCCCCCGCCTCCTTAGGCTTTGTGATTTTATCCCAACTCATTTTATTGTTATCTTCAAAAGAACTTCCTTCGTTTAGCTTCAAGTTTGTCGATCACACTTCGGGGGGCCTAATAAAGCAAAAAAAATATGTTGGGATTGTCTCCAAGATGATTTTAAGTAAAGTCAATCTTCCCCCAACCGAGAGAGTTGATGACTTCCATCCGGAGCGCCTAAAATTTGAGCACTAGGTCCCAACTTTGAATGCGGTTCATATTTGTCCCGATTCGAAGCCCAAGATAAAGAGAGCGAATTAGCCCTACACTTTATGGCTTCCGCTAAAATCGACACCTCACCTTGATTTACTCCAACCCCATACAAACTAGATTTGGAGTAATTAACACGGAGACGAGATACTAGGTAGAAGCATCTTAGTAACCGGGCCATCATAGTAACCTTTCTCCTTGACCATTCGCCAACAATAATAGCATCATCGGCAAATAGTAAATGAGAAATCACCGTCCCCTTATTTGGAGTATGAAAATCACGAAAAAAGATTTATCTCGACCGCCTTTGTCATCATGCAAGAAAATGTTTCCACACCAATAATGAATAATAAAGGAGATAATGGCTCCCCTTGTCTCATACCTATATTGGAAAGTTTTAAAGTTTGAATAGCTTGGGCTTTTTAATTGTTTATTTAATTTACTTGAATTTAATGGAAAATATTTATAAAAATACATATACATATACGTAGATGTAACAGAAAAGATTTTCATGAATAATATAGTTTTTTTAAACCTTCAAGCAAGCCAAGGGAAGGGATCTACGAGTCTACGTACATGATTTGTGATGGCTAACGACACTACCAGCAAAAATCACTCTATACAAAGATTGAATATAAAATGACACAAAACTTTTATTTGTTTTTATTTTGTTTTATTTATATTCGTTAAAATCATTCTATACAAACATTGAATATAAAATGACATTGAAATTTTATTTATTTTTTTACTTTATTTATATTCGTTAAAATATTTGCTTATATTTTTTCTAGTTTTACCAATTTCATCACCGCATGGCTAGATTTCTAAAATAAAAATCCGCAGAGAGCAATTATAGATATATTTCATTTCATTTATGTATTTCTAATAGATATTGATGATTTTTTATTATGTATCATAAAATATAGTTTGATGTTATCTTTCTAGTATGTCATCCGACTCGACCCGACTCGATATGGACCGTTTTTTTAATATATTTAACGATAGATAAAGACCCACAAAAAATTCTGCACCCCGTGATAAAAATTTATGGGTCCACCACACTGCTGAATATCTAGCTTAAATCCAAATTCTAAATCTCTAAAGTTAAACAATAATGTGCGGTTGACTATATACAGGGCTCTATGAATGTGCATGGTCATAACATGAGTGTATATATAACCTAAATTCAAAATCCATGAGAGTTAATTTAACTAACTAATGCACCATACACTATAAATGTGCAGCCTAATTGCTAAATCCATGACATCATTCACAGTTACATATCACCTAGCATTCATACATGACAGTTAAATACTTAAACATGTGTAACTCTGATCACTAATGTTAAAAAAACCCAAAAAATATCAGAAAAACCCATTTCAACTGTTCTAATTAACTTAATATGTAGGCATCATTATATGTACAGCAAACCACCACCACCATCTTCAAATCCAACGGTAAAAACACAGCTCCATGTTGTAGCTCCTCGGTATTGGATTCGGACACAGCGGAGGGTGACTGCACCCTAAAGCCAGCAACATATCCAAGTCAAACACACCACATTTCAGAATTTATACATGACACGCATAAAAAATAAACGTTTTTAAGTAAAATTAAGACAATGTGGTACCTGTCCAGTGGAGGGTATACAAAATCACAGCGTATTGCAACATTTTTTTATGATCGGAACTGTTTAGTGGGCACCGGAGGTGATGATCGGAAGTTCAAGTACCGCTGGGGAGGGTTTTGTAGAGAGAGGGAGTGTTTTGAAACTTGTGAGGGAAGATTATGGATTTAGTGGTGTGGTTTTGATCAAATTATCAAATTACCCTTCACACCGTTAACTATTTGGACGGTGGCTTAACAGACGTTTGAGTCAGGGAGCTTATTGATCCAAATCCACATCCATGGGGACTAGGGTGCTCAATTTTAAAAAATACGGACTGATCATGCCATTCGGGTTTACCACAAAGACGCAAATAATAGTTGAGAAAATTACGAAATTAGCCAAGAAAAAGTCAAATTACCAATCTAGCCACCTCATGCGTCCTTGGAAGGCCACTCACAGATCCCAAGTCTTTTGAGGCGTCTGCATGGCCAAGTATTGCGTCCGCCAATCCCCAACTGACATGTGGAAAGACTCATCTCATCCCACACATGAAAGACTCATCTCATGCGTCCACGGACTCAACCCATGCGTTCGCGGACTCATCCCATGTTTGAAAGACTCATCCCATGCGTCCGCGGACTCATCCCATGCGTATGAGGACTCATCCCATGCGTCCGCAGACTCATCCCATGCGTCTGTGGCCACGTGTCTATTTTTATTGGGTTTCGCCCCAAGGACTCATCCCATGCTTGAAAGACTCATCCCATACATGTGAGTGGCCTTTCAAGGATGCATAAAGTGGCTAGATTGGTAATTTGATTAAAGTCTTGGCAAGATTGATAATTTTCCCATAGTTTACCTTTTCTTCTTTCATTGTTTAACCCATGCCACCATTTATCATGCAATACAGATAACGTGTAGTCGTGTAACATCTTCATCTTTTCTGATTTTGATTCGTTCATATCCGATCCTATCCACCTACTTTGTCTATTTCACCAACACACGTCCACTCAATTCATTCCATATCTTCACATCTTCATCTTCACACACCAGTGGCTGAATCAGCTTCACAAATCATCACAATCTACTGCAATCTCCTCATTGCCAAAGCCTTAGCACGCGCCGGCATCACGTACATGTTCGGCGTCGTTGGAATCCCCGTCATATAGTTAGCCTCATGCACCGTAACACTAGCCATCCGAGTGTTTGTCGTAGAAGACGATGAATCGGATGCCTAGGGTTACGGCGCGTGTGACTACCTCACCGGCCGCCCCGGCGTCCTCCACGCTGCGGTAAAACCGTTTGTTAAGTTTTCTGTTAAAGCTAAAAATATATATTATCGATGTTCCTGATTGTGTGTTTAATGTTATTGAGTATTTAGATATTCCTTCTGATGTGCTTCACCAAACCCTAACTGAATATTAGAAGCTAATAAGTTATTAGATGATGACGAGAGAAATAGGAAGCTAATAAGGATTGGTCTGCCAAAGGATTTAACGTCACCGGATTCCGTCTGCGATGCATCATCTCGTTCTCAACGACAAGAGCTTCTAGATAATGTCTCATTTGTCTTCAATGAAAAGCTCAACATTCTTGTAATTTTTTTGTTGGATCTTAAACCCTAATATTGTGGAATGAGGTAGTTTTGGTTTGTAGAGGTGAATTTGAGATGATAGGAAGCCTTTTGTTGCTTAGAGATATTATGAATTTGTATAACTTTGAGGGAATTAATCAAATTAAAGTGTTAAATGGAGCAGGATTAGATGTGGTGTATGCCTTTGTTCTATGGAATAGTTCATATAAGCATATTTTTGATGTTGTTAACTATGTTATTCGCTTGGTTTGAAACAACAGTAAGCGCTCTGAGGTGTTCAGTTTCCAAAAGCTAAGGCGCAAGCCTAGCGCTTAACGTACAGATTGCTCTATGAACAATCAAAAGCGTCATGTACGACCTAATGTTGTCTCATGGGTTTTACGAATAAGTCTTGTTATCAAGTAAACAATTCGTTATGTCTACATCCATTTCGTTGGTTTTTATATATCACCCTCCAACACACCCCAAGTTTGATCTAGACATGCATGTGGTTCAACTAATCAACCACTTGGCCTTGAGGCGCTTTCCTGATCGCTTTATGTGCCTAGCGCAACATGCGCTTTCTGTCCAATCCCACCCAGCAAACCGGAGTCCCACACCTCTGCTCATACATCTTATATGGCAGCATACCAATGCTTACATGATAGCTGTTGTTGTAGGAAAATTTTACCAACGACAGATAACTATCCCAACTTCCACTGAAGTCTATAATGCAGGCACGAAGCATATCCTGTAGTGTCTGAATAGTTCGTTCTGACTGACCATTAGTTTGTGGGTGATATGTCGTGCTGATGTGTAACCGTGTTCCCATGGTCTCATGAAATTTCTTCCAAAACCTTGACATGAATTGCGTGTCCTAGTCTGGCATTTGGTGTGCTACAAAATTATATTTATATAACCATTTTGAAAATTTTGGGTGTTACAAAGTTACATTTATATAACAAAATACTCATTTAGAATCTTAAATAGACTAATTAAGTTTGGTGTATGAAACTCGTACTTGGACTCCTTTAAACTTGACTTTATCTAAGTTTTAACAATACGATCTCAAATAGCTAACGAAGAATATTAGTCATGAAGCAACCTTAAGTCATAACACATACTATTTTTCACATGAGAATGATATATCTTTAGTTTTGAGGAAAAAAAAAAGAAAATAGTTGTATAAAAGTGTATTAATTTTACATTTCATGAATCTTCATGATCCATGTATTTGTGTGTTTGGAATTTATGTAGACACACACACACGCTCTTAAATAATGACAAAACATATTTGAGTTTTCTGAATGTAACTGCCGCCATAAGGATTCGCCTAGATGTTTATCAGGATCATCACAACAGTGAAGGAGATGGACCAGCCACACTTCGTCTTCTCCGTCTTGTATTGAGGTCGTAAAAGACCATGAAAAGCTCATTAGAAGGGGTTCAAGTTACAAGCTTCGAGACCACTATCCGACACTCAGGTCAGTCCATATTTCAGCCCTCTTTATATAGAACATAGATGGGCAATATCCTTGTGGATCAACATGTGTTCAGACTAAACCCGCTAGAATAGGCCCAACTAGGCAATTGTAGCACCAACGCCTCCCTTAATTGTGAAACTAGTTTCCGCCATCATAGATCAAAGGAATATGAAGTTCGCTTCTTTGATGTTTGTCACTGATGTTTGTTACCTGACCCAAGTCTAACGTCCTAATCATTAATGGAATTGCATCAGTGGTATTATGTTTCATGAAGGATAGAACATGAAAAGGATTTTTAAGTTTTAACTTTTAAGTGGAACATGCTTGGGTTTTGACGGGCCAAGATAGGAAAGAACACGATAACTGACAATATGTTTAGTGACCAGTTCGCTAGTAACCAAAGCTTATTGTCCCCCAACCGCTTTTGTACTTTGTTTATAGCATTTTATAGGTTATACAATAGAATGGGGCTTGTGCTTGAATTGAAGTAGCGCCATGGAGCTAGACTAGTGGGCTATTACACTTTATTCAAAGGATGGCTGTTTCTAACCCCACCTCCTGGTTGTCATCGCTTATTTAGGGTGATAATTGGAGGCATAGGCGAATGCGAGAGAAGAACAAAGGGCTCAATCCACTTCAAGGGTGTTATCATTGAGCATGTATTTGATTCTCTTTGAACGATGAAGATTCTATGATTAATAGAAAAGGGCCAGCAAAGGCTGTAAAACCTGACATATTACAAGGCGGCAAAAATAAAAGATAAAAACAAACAAAAATAACGAGCAATCATGGAATTACATCTCCAACACTAAAATCTCGCCGTCTTTCCCAATCGATACTATGGAACTTGGCTATCGCTTTAATCCACAAATATGTGTTTAATTGGAATGAAGTTACCGTTAAATTCCTTCTCATTCCTAGCCTTCCCTGTTCGCCACATAGTTGATAGAAGAACCGCACCAATAACCTTATTTCACACGTTTAATCCCTTTAGGTCGTTTACCATTTCCAACAAGTTTTAGTTTTTACATCACTCCATTTGTTGCATACTTGGGATTTTTAGCCATACAAGGATTTGCCACCATATTGCTTTCGCCGTTAAACATTGCACCAAAAGATGATCCGTAGATTCTACCTAGAACCCGCACCTTAGGCATAACAAGCACATTCTGAATCTGCACTCCACGCTTGTTTAACTCACAATTTCTGAAACTGACTTTAGATAGTTCCTGCACAAGATCCACTAGTTGGGCCCAATCCATGCATCTAGTCGGCCCAGATGACCACTCCCAGGCCCATCAGGCGTCCACACCACAGTTCTTTGGTCACACACTTTGCAACTACCTCCTGCTTGTTTTTCTCTTTTGCATATTAGGATAGCGGTCTTTCATTGGCCCCTCCCCCATATATGCTTGATATATTTAAATTTGAGTGGTTTCTATTATTATTATTTTATTATCAACAAGTGTACATAACATTGATTACTATTGGTCGGAATATCCAATTAAAATATTAAAATGTAAGAAGTTGCTATAGTCAAGGATGATTTTTAATCAATATATTATTAAAACAAATAAACAACTAAACCATTATTTTATTATTATTGTTATTATTATCGCACGTGCGTATGTATATTAAAAGAAACTGAGCATGAATAGGGTTTTATAATTTATTTTAGTATTGTTTGTTTTTTTTTATTCTTTTATAATTTTTAAGTATTGTTTGTTTTTTAATTTGATTCTTCTATTATCACATTATTTTAATTGAATATTTTTACCAATAAAACGAGATATGAAAAGTCCTTAAAGCATTTAAAAAACTCACAAAATTCGAATCTGTTATAAATCTTTAATTTCTTCTTCACATTCGAGTATAGATTTTGTTCACAACGAAGTTGTATTCAATATAAAGTGTTTTTTTGGTATCATACTGGTACCCTAACAAACAGAACAGATTTTGACCGAATATCGGTATCACTATAATCACGCAGATGTGTTTAATGTTTTTTTTCTTCACATTGCGTTATAAATTTTGTTCACAACAAAGCTGCGTTCAACACTGAATGTTTTTTTTGGTGATATGTCTTGGTATCGGTATTGATATTATCGAAACCCATACCGGTTTATGGTTTCCGATCTATATAACACACAACTTAGTTTTGTTTTTGCTCTAACCATGGTTGCAAAAGTCGTTAGGCGCTCTCTAGTCGGTCGATTGGTCAGTTGAGAGTACTCGGACATGTTAAATCAAAAATAAAATTAGTTTTCTGAAATTAAATATATGAAAAATAATATAACTTTACTAATATTTATAACAAAACACGTGAAAATGATATTCATTCTTTTATACTCTTTAATATGATAGCGTAGAAATTATGTTTTATTCTTAAGTCAAACTAAGCCCGAGTTGAACTACTAGATCCGATTTTGGCCGATGTTAACCGCGTTTGATCGAATTCGAGTAATTAGGCGTGGTTGAAGAAAGTCGTCTCGGTAGACTACCTCGTAGCGCCTACTCGAGGATTACTCAGTCTCGGAGACCTTGTATTATAACCATGGCTCTAACGAGTGTCTAGGGGTGTTCATGAGCCGATCTGATCCGAGCGAGAGTCTGCTCGTGCTCGGATTGAATTATAACCGATCCGATCGGATCGAATTTGCAAAATCGAGCACAAAAGTGATGCTCATGCTCGGATTGAATTTGAATCGAGCGGATTGTTTTCGCTCGGTTTTTCTCAGCACCGAAATTAGAACATATGTAGCAACAAAAAAAAAACTGAAATCAAGACTATTAAAAGGTTGTATTCAACAAAAACAAATCCTAACTTAATTAAAACATGTCCAACATCTTACTAACAAAAGCAATACATATGAGTTGAACTAGCCAACGAGGTAGGAGATTGTACCGGGTATGTGGCAGCAGCGATGTATGTGGCAGGAGGTAGGAGATTGTACCTATGCTAATTTGAAGTAGCCGGTGAGGTAGGAGATTGTACCATATTCGTATGAATTGAACTTGAGCAGCAACGAGGTAAGTGGCAGGAGATTAGGTTCTGATGAGTTTTAGTAATTAGGGTTAGGTTTTGGTATTAAGTTGGGCTAGTATGTTTCTTGGGCTACTTATATATATATATATATATATATATATATATATATATCTTTAAAATCTGTAATATATCTTAATTATTTAATAAAAATAACTCGAGCGAAACCGAGCGATCGACGAGCGAGCGGACATTTGCTCATGTTTGGCTCGTTTTCAAATCAAACCGATCCGAGCGGCTCATGTACAAACTGAGCAGGAATCGAACGAGCATTTTCAGGCATTTTTCGAGCGATCATCGATCGTCGAGCGATCCACGATCGTCGAGCAGTTTGAACAGCCCTACGAGTGTCGGTCCATAACAAACGAATCACACTAGTATTTTATATAAAAAAAGTGAAAATCGTTGCAAAGGAGGCATAAATAATCCATAGCCACTTTCGTGTCATACATCTCAACTGGAAAATAGCAGCAAAAACAAAATCCACTAACATGACCACCACGTCACCGGCAGCGTCAGCAGGAAGTCTCCGATAGTCTCTAGCCGGAAAAACTGCTCTGGTCACCGGCGGTACACGTGGCATCGGCTACGCTGTCGTAGAGGAGCTGGCGGCGCTTGGTGCCGCCGTACACACCTGCTCTCGCAACCAATCGGAGCTCAATCAACGCTTACAGGAATGGTCCGATAAAGGCTTCACCGTCACCGGATCCCTCTGTGATGCATCTTCTGGTCCTCAACGACAAGAGCTTCTAGATAAAGCCTCATCTATCTTCAACGGAAAGCTCAACATTCTAGTAAGTTGTTATTATTATTATTATTTTTTTTTTTATGTTTGAACGGTTTTATCGAATTAAGTTGTTAGTTATATTACTGGTCTATAATGTAAAGGAGTTTTTGAAATATATTTGATTGATGATTGTAAGGTCGGGCAATATTCTCGAGTTAGAATCCGATCCCAATCGAGTTTTACCGCGGTGGGACTTAGGGCTGTGTGTTTTCGCCTGAATCGGAGATGGTGGGGTTAGGCTAGTGGTGTTCCAAATTCGATTCAGATTCGAAAAATTCGAATTCGCATTTGATTTTTAAAAATTTGAATTCGCTATTCGAGTCCACTAATCGAATACGAATTTATAACTTTCAGTTTGATTTGAAATCCGAATTCAATTGATACATACTTTTTAATATATATTATATATATACACACAAAGTGTCAGGGTGAAATGAAAACTTATACGAGTTGTGCAAACTTAGAAACTTGGCGTTGTGAAAGGTTTTTTCAAATTTTTTTTAACCAAAAATCCTAAAAAACTCAACTTTTCCAAAAAAACCTGTTTCTAAGTTCTCACAACTCATAGTAGTTTTCCATTGATCTTCATATCTATATATATAGAG
The DNA here is from genome assembly GCA_947069175.1 of Scalesia atractyloides. Classification (NCBI taxonomy): domain Eukaryota; kingdom Viridiplantae; phylum Streptophyta; class Magnoliopsida; order Asterales; family Asteraceae; genus Scalesia; species Scalesia atractyloides. The sequence goes on along the minus strand of CAMTDV010001633.1, from coordinate 79,156,238 downwards.
AGAGAGAATCAAGAAGAAGGGAAAACCCCTACAAGCTGTGAGAACTTAGATAACTCGGCCTTTCCGTGCAAGTTTCGACCCATTTTTTTTACACCCTTAGTTTAAGATGTTCCAAAGCCGGCTGCAAAAAATTTCGAAGTGGTGTTTTCGGCCCCGTACAGCAGCTGTAAAAAGCTGATGACATAAGCATGACATCGCTTTTTTGCAGTATTTACGGCTGCTGTGAATTAAAAAAACGAATTTTTTTTAGAAAAGTTGATTTTTTTTAGAAAAGTTGATTTTTTTTAGGATTTTTGGAAAAAAAAATTTTGAAAAACTTTTCGTAAGGCTAAGTTCTCTAATTCTCACAACCCGTATGAGTTTTCATTTTACCCTAATCTTTTATATATATATATATATATAAACTTCTAAATTTGGAAAGTTATAAGCCTATTATTTATAATATTACCGAGCTCAAATGCCAATAGCATAATCTAGTTATTTCTATATTTTAATCTAATTAACCTAACTTTTAAATTTTGATCTTTTCACATACTGATACTTTATTGAGTTTGTATATTAGTATTTTTTATGCTAAAAATAATTAGTTAGTAGTAGTACTAAAAAGTAAAAACAAACGTAAAATACTTTTTTTTTGTTTAGGGTGAATTTTAATTGAACCGAATATATTCGAATCCAAGTTTCAAATACGAATCAAATCGAATAAATCAAATCTTGATCGAATACAATTTCAGGTAAACAAAATAAAAATTCGAAAATTCGTTATTTCATTGTTGCAATCACGGGCGTAGGTGGTTTGCCTTTTGCCATTGGGTTACCCCAGTAGCCGGGCTTTTCTTCGTTTACCGTTCAAAAAGAAAAAAGGTCATGTGCCTAGTTACATTAGACCTAAACATTTCTAGATGAACACAGTGACTTGCTCATGAATTTGAGTTTTTGGTGCAATCTGGTTGCGGCGCAGCTTGTTGCCCGTTTACCTGCCACTTGTTTGTAATTTGTTACTTTGGTATTTTAATGAAAAATATCTCTGATTGTTTAAAAAAAATATGATTATTTTTTATCTGGTTGACAACATGTTTATGTTAGGATTTTGAATTTGTTTTAGAGTTTGGAATTTGGGGATAAAAAAAGATATTAGGTGTATTATATATCTTTCTTTTAGGAACTCTCATGTTTCTTAGGAATTACTTCATGTAGATAAACAATGTTGGGACAAACATAAGGAAACCTACCATCGAGTATACCGCAGAAGAGTATTCGACGCTCATGTCCACCAATTTGGAATCGTGTTACCATTTGTGTCAACTTGCACATCCTCTTTTAAAGGCTTCTGGTCCGGTAGCATTGTCTTCATTTCCTCCGTGGCAGGTCTTGTTCACATTTATTCTGGATCCGTCTATGGAGCCACTAAAGGTATATTTTCCCCGACCCATTTCAGGTTATGCAAAGTTTCCGGGCAAGTATACCAGCGTTCGTTTAATGGAATGAAATGGAATTGGATTTGGAATTCACGCAAGAATTGGAATGTGGAATCCATTGCTTATGTTGTTGTTCAATTTCAATTCATATTTTTGTTGAAACCAACAAAATAAGAAACAAAATCAACATTTTAATTCCATCAAGATTCCATTCCATTCCGTGAAACGAACACTAGCTTAGTTTTTTTCATGACTGTTTTCCACCTGCAGCTGCAATTAATCAGCTTGCAAAGAATCTAGCATGTGAATGGGCCAAAGACAATATTCGGGTTAATAGTGTGGCACCATGGTATATCAAAACCTCGCTTGTCGAACATGTAATATACTTTCACTATACCCTATTTTTCTCTAGCATATTGTTTAAGTTTAGGGTGTTGACGGTTCGGTTCAACCAGTTTTGATGAGAAATGGCAAGCTAAACCGGCCAGGTTGGTTAGGGAGTTGGGCCAGCTGGACAGTCAAAGTTGTTCAGTTTAGGCAGTTTCAACCGTTTTTTTTAAAGAGTAAAATGCCATTTTCGTTCATGAGGTATGGCCAGTTTTGCGACTTTCGTCCAAAAGTTTGTTTTTCCGCATCTGGATCCCAAAGGTTTGAAATCTTGCCATTTTCATCCAAAACTCGTTAGCTCCATTTTTCTCCGTTAAGGCAGGGGTATTCGGTCTGTTTCACTTTATGTACAAGCATTTAACATACTAAACAAAAAACAAAAACAAGTAGGTAAAAAGACGAAAATACCCTTACTTAATGGAGAAAAAATGGATGGAGTTAACGAGCCGATGAAAATGACAAGATTTTAAACTTTTTGGATCCAGATGCGGAAAAAACAAACCTTTGGACGAAAGTCGCAAAACTGGCCAAACCATAGGACGAAAATGACATTTTACTCTTTTTTAAAAGTTGGTATTAAGTTTTAAAAATGATAAAAACGATTAATGAATATTTTAATAAAGAAATTATGGACGTTCCAATCATGAACCGAACAGTTACACCCAATTTTTAAACTGAACTGCACTGATCAATTTTCTTTGGTTTGAGCGATAAAAACACCTAGTTGAAGTTTCCATTGTAGATCTTTCACTGAGACAAAATAATTTTGTGCAGTTGCTAAGCGATGAACAGTTTTTGGATATAGTGGTATCTAGAACTCCGTTGAAACGCCCTGGAGAAGCTAATGAAGTTTCCTCATTGGTGGCATTCCTCTGCCTGCCTGCTGCTTCGTTATCACTGGACAAACAGTTTCTGTCGATGGAAGATTTTCCATTAACGGTTTCCCATGATCCCATTTCCTTTTTATGTTCAAGCCGACAGACTTTTGTAACGATCGTTTCTTGTTTAACATCATTTTTGTCATATGACCTATGATCAACGAGTGAGAATGGGTGTGAGAGGTGAGACAATTAACTAGAAACACTAAAATCATACCAAATATGGTTGGGGAATATAGGCCTGATATAATAGGGCATCTGCAATCTCAGACAATTGGCGAGTTTTCTGTTCAGTAACTCCATTTTGTCGGGATATGTATGGACAAAAGATACCGATGAAGGGCCTTTCATCCCCTCATTTTCCACTATTCGATTCAAGCTTAAAGTTGGTACGGATATCTCACTTTAAACGGCATATAAGGGCAATTTGTATTTTTGTATTTCACAATGCTAATGGGACATGTTGTCCCACCTTCTACCACTTTTATTGTGACTGTCTTTAACATCACCTCATACACTTACATGCTGATAACATTAGTAATCAATCAAATTTGAATACAAATTTCATCATTCTTCTTTTGTTTTGACTTAATAGATTTTTACATATAGAAACAAGCAACACAAGAATAAATACACACAATAATAACGGGCGTAACACGTTGAACAATGTGACTACCACAATAATCACGTTATTAGCATAAATACACACACGAGATCGAGGTGAATTTCTTGAGCACTAGGGAAATTTGAAGTCGTTGTCATGGGAAAGCGTTGACCGAAAATCCTCCATCAACAGCTATTGTTTGGCCAGTGATATAAGAAGCAGCAGGCATGCAAAGGAATACAACTGTTGATGCAATTTCATATGGTTCCGCTGGTCGTTTCATAGGAGTTCTAGATACCAATTTATCCATAAACTTCTTATCACTTAGTAACTGCAAAAACAAATATCCCATCAATCTTTTATTAAACTACAACTACAAACAAGAAAGATTCAAATATATTACTGGTTGGACACGCGGAGTTTTAGTGTACCAAGGTGCTACACTATTAACCCGGACATTATCCTCGGCCCATTCACATGCGAAGTCCTTTGTAATTTGTATTATTGCACCTGTTGATGTTAGAAGGAAGTCATACTCCATGATCTCCATCCCCTTAAGAGTTTCACGAAGGAAAACTATACCTTTAGTGGCTGCATAGATAGACCCTCTAGAAATGTTAATTAGACCTGCAACAGAAGAAGTGAAGACAATGCTACCAACTCCAGAAGCCTTTAAAAGAGGGTGTGCAAGTTGAGATATATGGTAACAAGATTCCAAATTGGTAGCCATGAACATCGAATACTCCTCGGCACTAAACTCTGTGGTAATAGTCTTAAGCAAGTTCGTCCCAGCGTTGTTTATCTACAAAAAAAACTTGTTAGGCCTTTAAAATTCAGAAGTGTGATTAAGCCGAGTCGAATTCAAACTTAAACTAATACTCAGTTAAGTTGAAGCTTGAGTAATATAACTTAAGATAACTCATGTCAGAGAATTTGCTTATTACAACCCCTAATCTACTACTTGCTTTTTATTAAGGTTGGTCTATTATTTATTCTCGAGTTAATTACTTGACTCTATAAATAATTCGTTATTATAATCATATAATAAATAATATGTATCATTTAGGTTTTTTTTAATATACTTATTGTAGTATTATTACTATCTTAGAAACTTATGTCTTATACGAGTTAATGAAATAAAATACTGTATTGTAGTATATTATGTATCATTATTGTATAAGTACCAAAATGACTTACTAGGATGTTGAGCTTTCCATTGAACATGGACGAGACTTTTTCCATGAGTTGTTCACGTTGAGGGCGAGAGGAAACATCGCACACGGATCCAGTGACGCTAAAGCCTTTGGCAGACCATTCCTGTAATCGTTGGTTAAGTTCAGCTTCGGTACGAGAACAAGTGTGCACCACCGCTCCTAGTGCGCCCAATTCCTCCACCACAGCATAGCCAATCCCTCGTGTACCACCAGTGACTAGAGCATACATTCCAGTAAGAGACCATTTTGGGTTTAGAGTTGCAGAATCGAGAGTCATGTTGTTGTTGGATATTGGGTTACTTTGCTACCACCTTTTAGTTTATTATATGGGTTGTCTTCTCTTGTATAGAGTATATATAGACTTGTATTTTAGTAATTAATGATTTAAAAATAAATAATAAAGCATTTCTGTTTAAAAAATAAATTACATATTTATTTATTTGTGTGCTTTTCTTTTTAGTATACCTACATTAACATGACACGGTCTATATATATATATATATATAGCTTTCTGCCCCTAACTCATAGTCGCACGTTTATATAAAGATTGAGAAAATGGCATTTACGCGTATTTTTTTTGTGTAACATTTATTGATATTATATCAAAGAACAATACATTTATGCCAAAATCTAATTTCTTGACGTTTTAGTCAATATAGTATGGATTAAGTTTTCAAGCCTCATATTATACGCTAGGCCCTATAATATAGTATGGTATAATATTATAGCATTGTGTCGTATAGGTTTTTGAACATAGAGTATGTTTTTAAACAATTTTTAAAGGTAAAGAACAACCACTAAAAATTGATATAAAGATAAATAACAAAAATATAACTACTCTATTTATTATTATCATTATTACTAGTATACTATACTAGTATGATTATTACTATCACTATTTATTTTTTATTGTTGTGAAATATTGACATCTGTGCACTATATTCCTTAATTATTGAATTGAAACATGACTTTCAAATGGATAAACAAGAACCTAGCTCGATTATTTTCCATATTTGTTGGTAACCATTCATCCAACGCATATTTAGTATGATATTATCTTCTACATCTAACATTAACTGATACATATGCGATGTTGAGACTTCTTTACTAAATATAGTTTATTCACAAACAAGATCCTGTTCAAGGATACTAACATCACTCCAAAACTCAATTTATATTTGATTAAACAAGTTTTAATCCTTTAACCAATGAATTAAGAGCATATATAGCCATGTTAAACCTTTGTTTTTCTAGTCTTGAGATCTTTGGCGATACTTATCGTTTAATCAAATTTTCTTATCATAATACGCACGTAACCTAACAAGCTTTCTGTTGGGAAAATAATAGTTCAAATTGATAAAGCATGATACCTTAATTATGATAATGTTAAAAGTAAGTAGTATGTAGTTGGAATTGCTTAATATAGTAGATAATCATATACAACATACAAGTTCCTACACGCCAATGACCTCTAGCTCAAGTGGTAAGATGACTTGAGTTCTTGGAAGACTCAAGTTCAATTCCCACTTGGTGCAAAAAAAGGAGTGAGGCACTAGTGGGCAGTGATAGGAGACTCATGGAAACCTGAGTTCGATTCTTGAGCCAAACGGGTTTTACCGGTAATTTTACCATCGTGCCTACGGGCGAGTGGGTTACCCTGTTTTCCCCGGAATTGGTGGTGGACGACTCGGGTTACTCTCGGAGTACTCCGTTTGTCCTGTGGGTGCCCCGAGAGTGCTCAGGATTGATGTGTTGGCCGTTAAAAAAAAAAGTTCCTACACACTCACGTCATTAAGTGTACTTGTTTATCTAAGATCAATTCACCAAGTCATGGAGTTATCAATTACGTTAAGTAAGATTATAAGGTGAAGTTACAAATAATGCCAAGATCATAGAGTTATCAATTACGTTAAGTAATCAAGATTACAAGGTGAAGTCACAAATAATGTCAAGATAATACAAAATCAACATGTACTACAAATGATCGATGATTTACTTTGAAAACTAATACGAAGTAAACACGTTACAAGTAAATGATGATAAGTAACCAATGTTTGATGGCGAAGTTAACAATAATCCGTCACACACTATCAAAGATAAATATATAAAGTAAATTGCACAAAACATCCTTTATGTTTCCTCAAACTTGCAGGTTCCAGCCTTAATGTTTAAAACTTGCAAAAAACAACCTTTACGTTTATTTTTGTTGCCGGTTCAGTCCTTTCTGACTAACCAAGTTAATTATCCTAGTTTAATTCCCTCACATGCCTAACATGTGAGGGTTTATTTGTCATTTTAGGTTTTCTTGTTAATTCCCTCACATACCTAAATTTATAGTTTTCTTCTTCCCTATTCAATACATGTAATCTCTATCAAATAATCAGCAGTAACGAGGAAAACAGTTACATAAATGACCTGCACTTTTCTATTTGAATTCAAATAGGTGCTCTTTGTTTTTCTGCGGGAAAAGGTCTGCGGACCACATCTGCAGGCATCTGCAGGAGAAGAGGTGGACTAAATGTCTGCAGTCTGCAAGGAGAAGAGGGTTCGTTTTTTTTTCTACAAAAACCCTTCTCTTCTCTACTCACACACAAACACACACAGACCATTCATCTCTCTATGCCTTCATCTACCACCACCACCACACACCGCCACCACCTCATCTACCACCGTCCACCTGCCACCACCACAACCAACAACCACCATCAAGCACCACCGCCCCCTGTCTCCTGCCGCGAAGCCAAGCACCACCTCAAACCCACCACCGCACCACCTCCGCCATAGCACCACCGCCATCACACCACCGCCATCAAAACCCACCACCGCCGTCGTCTCCTGCCGCTCCCTCTATCTCTCTCTACGGTCTCTCTCTCTCTCTCACCGATCCCTCTCTCTTCTTTCTCTCTCTCTCTCTCTTTTCTTTCTCTCTCTCTTTACGATGGTGATGTATCAGGTGGCGGTGGTGGCAGTTGAAGATGATGGTGGCGGAGTTATTTGGGGGTTTTGGGGTTTTGTCGGAGGTGGAGGTGGTGACAGAGGAGGTGGTGTCGGAGGTGGAGGTGATGGCAGAGGAGGTGGTGTCGGCTGGAGGGAGAAGAGGAGAAGAGGAGAAGAGGTTTGAAGAGGTTGTGGTTGTAGTGGGGAGACAATGATAGATGCAACTTTCAGATCTGTGTAGGGTGGTGTTCGATATGCTTGAAAATCGATGGTGGTGGTTGTAGATGGAAAATTAATGGTGGTGGTTGTAGCCAGAATATTGATGGTGGTTGATCCTCGAAAGGGTTTTGAACAACGGGTTTTTAGTTTTGATGATGTTGTGTTTTTTGAGGGTTTTATAAGAAGAGAAAACAAAATGACGAATATACCCTCACATGTTAGGCATGTGAGGGAAATAAACTGAGATAATTAACTTGGTTAGTAATAAAGGATTGAACCGGCAACAAAAATAAACGTAAAGGTTGTTTTTAGCAAGTTTTAAACATTAAGACTGGAACCTGCAAGTTTGAGAAAACATAAATGACGATTTGTGCAATTTACTCAAATATATATAATGACAAAATGGGAAAGATCATAATTGAAAATTGGCTCTTAACTAGTTAAAGACCCCGCACATTGTGGCGAGTCAAAGTTAGTAAACGCATTTATGTGGTCTCCAACATATCTGGAATTATACCATAGTTGCAAAAGTTTTAAGGTTTGATCGTAATATGTGCCATAACCAGATAATCGTTACGTTCCAAACTAACCTTACACCTCAACATTTGATACCAATTTCACAACCTATTACAAGTATTTGTGCATACTATGATCACCATAAGCTTTTCTGAAACACAAGGTGGAGAGGTATTAGAACAACCACCACCTTAGTCTACTTTTGGGAAGATAAACAACATCCTAATTAATCACAACAACATCCTTTGGTATGCTGAGCATAATCAACCTTGTGTCTGTTGTCTTAGGTAATTAACGACTCCTTTGAACCATCGGAAATGAGATATGCATGCATTAGAAGGGCTGGATCAAAAGCTAAAGGAGACCTTCTTGCAAAGCAAATCTAGGCGGTGATGATAGAAAGTCATTATAAATTCACTAATACCCCAATTCATGTAATTGCGTAGAAGCCTTTGTTGTTTGGATTACCAAGCCACACATACCATACTGAAGTTGAGATTCCTTGAAATGTCGTTGGTAACCTCTTGGTGCCCGGTAACTTTGGTTTCCACATATCTCACCCTTAAACATCAACAGACAACACCAGGGCACTCCCTCTCAACATCTTCCTTGATGGTTTCAAGATACCTGAAATTTCTAAGACCAAAGCTCATGTCTGTTTCTTTCTTAGACGGTGTCCTCCTTGTGGAGAAGCGGTGAAACATCACACGACTATCAAAATAGTTAAATGAGACCCTTGGATAATAGATATTATTAATATGAAGATGCATGATAGAGGGTGGTTGAACATGAATACCTTAACAGCACAGTCATGGAAGATGTTTCTGGGCCAAGAGAAAGCAGTGTACTTATGGCGTTTGTAAAGAAGCCCAACTTGTTCTTTGATGATATCTTTAGCTAGGGCATGAATCTTTGTAGAAATTGAGTTATAAAAATATATAGGTGAAAGAAAATGGACTGGAAATCTTCTAAAACATAGTTTGAATGCTTAGAATTTTCTGAATCTGTTTTATAAAAAGCATTGTGTTAGTATAATATAGTTATGATATTGCTATCTAATCTAAATACTAATAAAAGGCAACGGAATTTGACAAAATAGAGTTTGATTATTAACAAATCCTAACTTCATCCATTTCAACTGGTCTTAAGAGAATAAAGATTGTTAATTTTGACCTTTTACCTGTCACAGACCTCTAGTAGAAACGTGTAACAATAAAGATAGGATTTGCAAGTTCTACTTGAGATGTTGACAATAAACTATGCCTTTTAATTATAAGCCATTAACTATGACCCTCAGAGCATAATCCCCTGTGATTGCGCGTAAGTTTCTTATAAACCAGGAACTCGAAACCTTATTTTTCTAAAACTGATTACATGCTGATTATTAGATTTAATTCATCAATAAGGAAGGCACAAAATGAAGAAAAGATCAAAGTGAATAAACTTATATGATACTCATGCTGGAGTGTCTTGATCACAACCATCTTAGAAGAACTCAATAATCCGTAAGGCGCCTCATCAAACCATATTGATACCCATAAGTTGTGATGTTGGTATCCTTAGGGGTGACACCCCTAGAAAAGTAACTTTTACAAATTAGAATGAACATTTAAGAACCAAGGTGTGACCAAACATCATTGAGACCCAAATTGAATTTTATGAAGAACTAATTCTAATTCTATTTCGTAGCAAAACATGCAAGCCTTGTTTCCATATTTTATATTCAACAAACTTAAAAAACAAAACTTATATTTCAATTTCATTGAATTTCAATGAACCAAGCTCACTTTGGAAACTAATGATGTAAAGTGTAAGAATATGTGTGTTCATGTGATGTTCCCAAATGACATGCTTTGTTGGTGATGATATATCATTAACACCCGAATCAAATTTTATGGAGCTCGGTTGGTCTCTTTTGTGTACCGAAATAAATTAATCCATGTCGATCCTAAGCTTTCATGAAAAAATAGAAAATTATACAAACCCATAACTGGGTTGAACTGGGTCAGGTCGCCCACGCTAAGTTGTCATAACTTACATCAGCCGTTGAGAGGCACACCTCGATCAATTAGACACTGCACGAGAAAGCATCTTGTCAGGTCGTGGGTGCACCTATCGTGTATGCCATTAGTGCACCCACGGCAACACGGTGGTAGGCAGAGGTCTTACCAAAAAAGTTGAAGTAATGCTCAGCCTTCCAAGCGTTTGCACCAAGACTTCGATAAACTAGACATTGTACCAGAAAGCACCTTCTCATCTCTATTAATCCCTAAACCAGCTCTAGCTCCTCATAATTGCTCTTGATCAAAACGTTTTCGCTGTTATTCACACTTATAGACTCTTTAACGACTAAATCTAAACATAAACTAAGGAAACTACTATAAAAACATGTACCAGTCAACCAATGATTATACAACTTTAAAGCCACAATTCACCAACACTTCAAGTGCATCTATTAGACAAATTGTTCTTTGTGGGTTACCAGCGCCTGTAAAAGTATCGCCAATCATTAGTTGTAAATCAAGCTGCCCATAAGTTCATAAAGAAATACTATGACCCTTAGGTGCTTAAGCGTATTTCCCAGGTTGCCTGTCACTTGTAGCTTCCAACAACTTCAAAGATTCATCTCGTCTTCCATGTTTCACTTTTGAAACCGAGCTATGGGGTTGAAGCATCTCACGAAGCGCCACTAGAGCCAACGTCGGCAACCTCAAGGACAATTTCGTTTTTCAGCAGGGCGTATTGATGCGACCAGCCCCATGCTCGTTACTTAAAATAAATAAGTTCCTTTATTTTTGCAAGTTTTGAAGTAGTCTTTTCCATGTTTATGTTAGTATGCATCCACATTTGAGTTTTGCATGTAGCATTTAAGTTGAAGAATAATATGAAAAAAACCAGCAAATTTCTCCAATCGGTTTCCTTTCTTCTTCTTTTTTTTTCCTTGGAGAGAGATCCACACTAGTGATCATATCATATTAAGACATGTTTTCCACCTCCTACCACTTGTATTGCGACTATTTTTAATATCACCTCATACACTTAGATGTTGATAAAATTGGATTATTAATCATTCAAATTTGAATACAAAGTTCGTCTTTCTTTTTTTCCACAAATAAATTCTTCTTACATATAGTAACAAGCAACAAAAGAATAAAATTTAGGACATAACAAACAAAGGAGTTCTTAATCATAGCAACGAACGTAACTCCTTGAACAATGCCATTACCACAATAATCACGTTATTAACATAAATAGACACACGAGATCAAGGTTCCTTGATCAATGCGATTACCACAATAATCACGTTATTAACACAAATAATAGACACACAAGATCCAACTGAATTCCTTGAGCACTAGGGAAATTTGAAGTCGTTGTCATGGGAAAGCGTTGACCGAAAATCCTCCATCAACAGCTATTGTTTGGCCAGTGATATAAGAAGCAGCAGGCATGCAAAGGAATGCAACCGTTGATACAATTTCATGTGGTTCTGCAGGTCGTTTCATAGGAGTTCTGGATACCAATTTATCCATAAACTTCTTATCACTTAGCAACTGCAAAAACAAGTATCCCATTAATATTTTATTAAACTACAACTAAAAGCAAGAGAGATTCAAATATATTACTGGTTCAACGCACGGCGTTTTGGTGTACCAAGGTGCGACACTATTAACCCGAACATTGTCTTCGGCCCATTCACATGCGAAGTCCTTTGTAATTTGTATTATTGCACCTGTTGAAGTTAGAAGGAAGTTAAACTCCATCCCTATAATAGTTTCACCAAGGAAAACCGTATACCTTTAGTGGCTGCATAGATAGACCCTCTAGAAATGTTAATTAGCCCTGCAACAGAAGAAGTGAAGACAATGCTACCAAGTCCTGAAGCCTTTAAAAGAGAGGGTGTGCAAGTTGAGATATATGGTAACTAGATTCCAAATTGGTAGCCATAAACATCGAATACTCCTCAGTAGTAAACTTTGTGGTAATAGTCTTAAGCAAATTTGTCCCAGCATTGTTTATCTACAAGAAAACTTGTTAGGTCTTTGAAATTTAAGAGTGTGATCAAGCCGAGTCGAATTCAAACTCAAACTCGCTTAAGTTAAAACTTGACTAATTTTTTTGGAAACGGGAAATTTCATAACCAAACTAGCAAGGCGCTAGAGCGATACAAAACGAAATTGGTAGCCATAAACATCGAATACTCCTCAGTAGTAAACTTTGTGGTAATAGTCTTAAGCAAATTTGTCCCAGCATTGTTTATCTACAAGAAAACTTGTTAGGTCTTTGAAATTTAAGAGTGTGATCAAGCCGAGTCGAATTCAAACTCAAACTCGCTTAAGTTAAAACTTGACTAATTTTTTTGGAAACGGGAAATTTCATAACCAAACTAGCAAGGCGCTAGAGCGATACAAAAAGAAAGATAATTACGAAGGCGAACACCGCCAAGAATTCCAAACTAAAGAGTTACTAGACAACCAGTTATTAATCCATAAATATCTCAACGCCTTTATGTCTCCAAGAAGCTTTGATTTCACCACCTCTTTCGAAAACTTGACAACTTTAACTTTAGATAACTCATGTTAGAGAATTTTCTTATCACAAATGTTATATCCAGCACTTGCTATTTATAAGGTTGGTCTTATTTATAAACTTATTTTCGAGTTAATTACTTGACTCTTTATAAATAATTCGTTATTATAATTAAATAATAAATTTTATATATTATTTAGGTTTTTTTATTAAACTTATTATAGTATTACTATGTTAGAAACTAGTGTATTATACGAGTTGATTAACGAAAATATTAAATAGTTTATAACATACTATAATTAAATATTAGATTACTTTAGATAGTAGATAAACTAATTTAAGAATGTAATGATTTTTTTAAAGAATCAATTATTGAATTTGTTTTGTGCCTCACAAAGGTCGAGCTAGTTATGCTTCTTATATATATTTAGATTTGTTTTATTTTGCACTAACCAAACCATATTCGAAAGAACTTTGTGAATCTAAAATTCGTTTAAAAACTCTCTTTTAACAAGTTATTTTCAACAACACTCACCCAAATCAAATTTTCTGTTAAGATGCCTATAGTCACGTGACTAAAATAACCAAATAATTATTAAAAGACTTACTAGGATGTTGAGCTTTCCCTTAAAAATGGACGAGACTTTTTTTGAGTTGTTCGCGTTGAGGGCGAGAAGCCACATCGCACACGGATCCAGTGACGCTAAAGCCTTTGACAGACCATTCCTGTAATCGTTTGTTTAGTTCAGCTTCTGTCTGAGAGCAAGTGTGCACCATCGCACCTAGTGCGGCCAATTCCTCCACGACAGCATAGCCAATCCCCCGTGTACCGCCTGTGACTAGAGCATACATTCCGGTAAGAGACCATCTTGGGTTTATAGTTGGAGAATCGATGGTCATGTTGTTGTTGGCTATTTTGCTACCACCTTTCAATTGATTATATGGGTTGTTGTCTCTTGTGTAGAGTATATATAGAGGTGTGGTACTTATATTTTGATTAATTAAATACATATTTAGAAATAAATAAAATGCATTTATGTTTAAAAATAAATAATTGCATATTTATTTATTTGTATGCTTTTCTTTTTAGTATACCTACATTAACATGACAAGGTCTAGTATGTTTAAGCTTTGTGCCCATAATTATTAATAAAATATGTTGGTTGCACGTTTGTATAAAGATTGAGCATATTATTAATTAGTTTATGGAGAAAATGGCATTTACGCACATTTTTTAAGTTTTTGTTGATACTTTATTAATTAACAATGCATTATAAATCTACCTCACATCTGATTTCTTGACGTTTTAGTCAATTTAATGAGATGGTAAGTCGAAAACATGAAATATTTATGGAGTGTGTCATGTCTATAGTCAATTGATCGAACTTAAAAAAAGAGTCATGAATGATGTGCGTTGAGTCGTCAATGCCGGTTTTGGAAGTAACACTTTGCAACGCGGGTTAATTTTGGTATGCATGTAGGTCAGGTATGGAAACCAGGATCATGTCCTTTCGTCGAGCCACACAGGTTTTGGTTGTAATCCAATATTGAAAATAGAATTGAGATATGGAACCCTGTTAACAATTGTGTTTATATTCATTCAAACAGATGGCGCTAATTACGATTTGCCAAATTCCATTACTACAAGAAAAACAACCTGTAGGACGAAACCTATAGAGGTGACACAAGTTTGTAGAAAAGATGATTAGTGTTATAAAAGAGAAAATTCTAAATAATTATTTGTTATTTGATAAAGGAAAATTCTAACTTTTTGGAAGTGGTAATTTTTCTGGACATTTCCACTCTAGTTCCTTGAGCTTCTTATAGTTCTTAATACCTTCTGCATATTCATTTGTCGATGGCTTTAGCTTAAGACTCTAACATGTTTTAACTGAAAAGACACAGCGAAAATATGTAGCATAAAATTAACATGTTTTAACCGAAAAGACACAGCGAAATACGTACCATAAAATTCTTTCCTTTATAAATGTTCAAATACACTTGAAAATCATTTAAAAATACTCCTTCAAAAGAATTACATCATTCTACCTTCATTAATGTATCAAATATAACATGCTAATACAAACTACATGACCACCCCTTCCGTACAATCCATATCTCTTGAACTCGAGCTTTACTCACTTGTCCTTCATAATGATGATCCATAATTCCATACAACCTGCATTCACCATACATTCACATCATTAGTACTTGATATTATATATAATCTAAGATTCATAATTATAGGATCACGTCACGTTCTATCCTCATATACATTCCAATCGGTTATGTTTGCGAATTCAAGCATTTCATCTCGGTCTTTAACCTTCAATGAGTCAACAACAATGTACTTGCATTTCATTTCATTCTCTATTCAAAGGCAAACCGGTTAGCATCATTAATCATGGAATATTGGATTTTAATAATCCTAACTATTCGCCGTTGGCCGCCAACAGTCCCAACTTCAAAAATAACCACTAGTAGTCCCAACTATTGACATATTGGCCACCGATGGACCCTGACTAGTAGAACCCTAACGTCGTCAGTCTCCGGTCACTGAAAAACCGTTTTAGCCAGAAAAAGGTTTTCAAAGGTCTGATCTAAGGTTACAAAGAGGTTTGGGACGAAGATGTTAAGTTTTCCGGTCACAAAGTTGAGTTTTCGGGCCAAAAAGAAGTTTTTCAGCCAAAAAAGAGTTTTTTGGCAACTTCAATAATGGGGTTTTACTAGAAAAAGGTTCCTAAAGGTTCATAATAAGGTTACAAAGAGGTTTGGGACGAAAATGTTGAGTTTTTCGGCCAAAAATGAGTTTTCCGGACAAAAACGTTTTTCCGCCGACCGGATACTAACGGCGTTAGGGATCTGTTAGTCAGTGTCCATTAGAGGCCAATATGTTAATAGTTGGGACTGCCAATGGTTATTTTTGAAGTTGGGACTGTTGGCGGCCAACGACTAATAGTTGGGATTATTAAAATCCAATATTCCTACATACATACATACATACATACATACATACATACATAAGCACATACATAAGTACATACATAACTCTTACATACAATTTACATTCTCATATATTCGTACTAACAAATCTTAGTCACAAACTACTATGCATATAAGTCTTGTACATACCAACCTACGTGTATACTCATTTCTATTCATGCTTACCTATGGTTTCCATATACTAACATGCAATTAAATCCATTCAAACATGCCTACCTATTTATTTCGTTCCCACACATACTTGCATACACGCCCCATTCTTATCCGCACCTCCTAAACACTCTTAAATGAGCTTGGGGTACATTTCGAGAGCTTAAAAACGAGTTCTATAGTCACTCGTACCTCACAAAACTATTTGGTAAGGTTGAGACACATTATGGAAGTTTAACGGGCCTTAGAATGGGTCTACGGGTTCCGGAATAGAAGAAAACGAAGAAACTGGGCTGCCAGTGTCGGCAACCGTGTAGAGAACAGCTTTGGGCATCGGCTACGCTGCTGCCCGGCGTCGGCTACGCTGCTTGCAGCACCGACACACGGATTTCGTTCTTTTCGTCGTATCATCCCCCGTTCGCGCATCCCGAACTTCCTAGATCATAAAACAACATTCTTCCAAGCCCCCAAATCATTCTAGCACTTATTCCCATGTCCCCATAATCAAAATCTATACTTTTATCTTACTTTCTTGGTTTTGACCCGTTTGATTTTACCAAGCTGTTTCCGACATAGTTAACTGCTTTTAACCCGCTACAACGATACTTACCTTAATACTCCCATTAATTACACATTCTTACATGATTCCACACATTCATAGAGATCAAAACTCTCTATATTTACTAAGAAGTGAGTTGGAAATCACTTACTTTAAGCGTTTGTGTTCGTGCTTGCTTTATCGCCTCCTTTTGACCCGTTAGCCTTCCGACCTTGAGTCCGTGCTAATGTGGTTCCTATCCTTTTATGTCACCACGTTCATATTCTTTCTTTGCATACAAAGTCATACATATCATCAATCATTTCCGATTCATAGGTTACATTAGACTTTCATTAGTCAATTTTAACAGCACAAGGCATAGATCAACAATCACATCTTTTCAAACTCATATAATTCAATAGGTCATCATACACAACACATAATAATAAAACATGTTCCACATGAGTTCCCAAGTCTTACATTCATGTTAGAAAGCCTACCATACTATTCTCACATTCGTTAACTTTCAGAAAGTCAACTATTAAACATACAAGTTTTCATCCTTACAAACACACATGTATGTCAATATAGCTAACCATACTAATAACACCATATGCATTTCATAATCATGTTCTAGGACATATACAACCATACAATTACTTACTTACACATAAATATACATAACCATTCCATTCATACTAGCATTTTCATAACTCTACAACTAACACTATAACACATATTTTGCTAACCCAATATCATTCCAATATTACTCCTTTCTAGAAATCTCATATACTTCACATTTACTTCTAAATCACATTAATTTAGTCAATCCAACAACCACATGGTGTGTATCACATTATTAAAACATATAGTGCAAACCACTAGTGCACACTTCTACCCAAACATGAAATCAACATAATCTCCATAAAGACTCAGTCTAACATGTCTTCCTCATTTAGGTTTACTAACAATCATGTCACTATAACATTCTACACATGTTCATCCATTATTAGCATACCATTTCACATACTAACCTATACTAGGCATTTCATCAAACATTTGGCGTGCATACTACTATCTATGTAACATCCCGGCCTCTCATACCACCAATTTTGTCTGCTTTGCCACCGATGGGTTACACATCCAGGAACTCACGACTTTTGTTTTTGGTTGCCCTCAGCGGAGACTTCCTAGGAGGTCACCCATCCTGGTACTACTCCCACCTGAGCACGCTTAACTGTGAAGTTCTCCTCTCATCCACTAGTATTAAGCCCAAAACGCATTGGTAATTTAAGAGGTGAGGAATGTCTTATGAACCAAGAATCTCTCCTGGCCACGGCCGATGTGGGATTTAGGGTTGACCAAACTGCTCGACGATCGAGGTTCGCTCGACGATCGCTCGAAAAATGCCCGAAAAATGCTCGTTCGATTCCCGCTCAGTTTGTAAATGAGCCGCTCGGCTCGGTTCGATTTGAAAACGAGCCAATCATGAGCAAAGGTCCGCTCGCTCGTTGATTGCTCGGTTTCGCTCGAATTATTATTTTTTAAATAATTAATATATATATATTAAAGATTTTAAGGATTTATATATATATATATATATATATGTAGTTATATAGATAAGTAGCCCAAGAAAAATTAAAAGAAGAAGTTTATGGCTTTTGAGCTAAATGATAGTTTGTATTTCGCACTTTATTTTGTGCTTCTTGATATTGTTAAGAACATTTGTAGATTTAGAATCAAGATTTTAGTTATGTATTGCTTTTATTAGTAAGGTGTTGGACATGATTTAATTAAGTTAGGATTTGTTTTTGTTGAATGCAGCCTTGTAATAGTTTTGATTTCAGGTTTTTTTTGTGTTGCTACACATGTTTTAATTTCAGTGCTGAGAAAAACCGAGCGAAACCAAGCAAAAACGATCCGCTCGATTCAAATTCAATCCGAGCACGAGCATCACTTTTGTGCTTGGTTTTGCAAATTCGATCCGATCGGATCGGATCGGTTGTAATTCAATCCGAGCACTAGCAAATCCTCACTCGGATTGGATCGGCTCATGAACACCTCTAGTGGTATTTTCCTAGGTAGTCACAATGGTCCATGTTAATATTGTCGGTATCGTTACAATAAGCGAAACGCATCACGATATTGTCCGTTTTCCCCCGATGGGTTGCCCCTCTAGAACTCACGGTTTTGTTTTCACCCGACGAGTTGCTCGCACAGGAAAAACACGTCTTGATAGAGAAGGTTTCCACCCCTTATAAGGAAGGAGTCGTTCTCCTCCTCAACCGATGTGGGACTTACATCTCCAACCCCCCCCCCCCCCCCCATAAGGGGGCCCAACGTCCTCGCTGGCACATCGACTCTGCCCCTAGCTCCGATACCATTTGTAACATCCGACCTGTAACGCCCGGCTGTTTCGTATTGGAAAGCATCCCTTGTACTTTTTCTAGAAACTTTGTACTCTCTTTGTAATCTTCTTTCGTTTCTACTTGTAATTTTGAGACTATTGATTTAATGAAAATGAAACTATTTTAATCATGTGTGAGCATTGTAATATCCAAGATTCTTGATCCGTTATTACGCAATGAAACTCGATACTCATTAAACTAAATTCCTTACGAATATGATTACTTATTCATTATTTAAATTCATTAATTAAATTAATTAATTCTTTTTTGCAAATTAAAAGTTTTTTTTTGTAATAAATTTTATAGTTCCAATAAATTTGGGAGTTAGTAATTTTAAACTAGCTTAGATAGTTTGTTTAATGGTGAGGTAATAATGTAGTCAAGGGTGTAATTTGTAATTCTATGATTCTTAAACTTTCAGGGACCATTTGTGCATATAGTTGTAAGTAATGGGTTTTTAGTAAAAAAAATAAAATAAATAATAAAACCGGTAACCGCAGGACTCGAACCCGGGTCACCCGGTTCAACATTCACACGCATAACCACTCCACCACCAACCTCACATTTGAACAAACCTGGATCATAAAACTCTTAAATCCTCGCTCCAGTCGACCAAATAGCGCGCAGAAACCCCAACCAGACGCGTTTTGGGCGGGTTTTTTGTGTTTAATTCGAATTTTAAGCATGTTCTAACATTAAATACTCAACTAAAACCTAACCTAATCATTCCTTATAAATACCAAGCCTAATCCAAGCCTTTTTACACTTTTCTAATCATCAAAACACTCTCAAATCTCCTTCCATTTAGCTGAGAATCAAGAATTCGAGCAGATTTACCACCTTTTACAAAAGTGAGCATATCTCACTCATTTCTTAACCTTTTTCATCCATTCCTTTTCCCACTTGCTTGGAACAACATTAGGAACATTTCCAGAGGTTTTCCAAGGAAACCCAAGCTCTGGAATGTCACCAAAAAGGCTCCAAAGTGGACTGTTTTGTGGTTATCTTCCTTTAAACTTGTTAAACTTTGTTGAACTTGAGTCTAACTCTTCTCAAACCTATGTCCTAATGCTCATAACCGAATGAATGGTTAGTTGGGATTAAAAACAAGGTTGAGACATGTTAAATCAGAGGATAAAACCTCACAAACTTTCTGTTTTAGATAGGGTTTTACCCACAAGTAGTGTTCAAGCTTAGATCTTGATGAAAGTGTGATAGTTGGACTAGCTTGGGCTATCCTTCATAGAAATCCACTCACTACTTGATGTTTTCCTAGATTAGTGGTATTTTTATTTCATTCTTATTGTAAGTTCATGACCCTCTTTATTGTTTAACAACAAGCGTAGTGGTGAACAATGGAGGTACCTAAATGGAAGCTGAAGAAACGTAGACCTAATTAAACCGGAATCTAGTTAGATCAAGGGTTTTGTTCCTTTCATAAAGAGGTTAATGCTTCATTTGGTTTCGTGATGATAACGGTTGCAACTGAACTCCGACTGATCCTGCAAAACAGAACACCTTCAGCTCGCCATGGGGAGAAGGGGGGTTCTCTCCGTGACCACCCTCCGGCGTGAGAATAAGTACAGGTAGTAGGAAGTAAAGTTAAGTAAGAGAGAGAGTAGTTGAGAGTTAATACCTTCTACTTGTAGTCCAAGTTACTTATTTATAGCCGGGGTTTGGGCGCCAAATGAGAGATGTTAATCTTAACGAAATCTTTCGCCACTCCGTTAAGTTGTGGTTATCCGTTAGTGCACATGGACCGTGAGCTCATCAACGGTTAGGGAGGTGCCACGTGTCGTCATGAGATCACTATATTTTATTGATGTGAGCATGCTATCACCGTGATCTCTCGATCGTCCTAGATGCTGCCATGTGGCAATTGGTTATAACCGAAAAGCTGCTTGCACAATTGGGTGTTAGTGGCTTCTAGAAGAAATCACAGCTGTAATCTGTCTGTTGCTCACCACGTGTGCATTCTGTTACAACAGAAAAGATTCCATTTACCTTTGCGCCAGCTCAAGGATTTTTGCCAAGGGAAAGCTTCTCAAGATTAACTGTTTTTCTTGCGCGAGCGGCGCAAGGTAGTTAACTGATCCTCTTTCCTTTCTCTTCTGTTGGCGCAACGTTTACAGAGCCCTTGCTTTGATATAAACGTCCGCGCAAGGTTTATGAGTGAAGAGTTATCCAAGGAAATTGATCAATGTTAACTTTGAACCTTGCGCGAGCCCGCGCAAGGTAGTTAAATGATACTTTCCCTTTTTGGATACCTGGCGCAGAGTCTAGTGAGTCTTTCTTTAGCAGGGAAGCATGCGCAAGGTCTCCTTGGCAATTAATAGTGGGTATGGTTCCCTTACTTGGTGCAAGGTTTTTGGGACCATACCCCTTCAAGTCCCCCCAGTCCAGTGTTGCTCCTATGTAAAAGTAAAAAGTAGGTGGAGCACTGGACTTAAGAGAAGTATGCTGCACTGAATGGGTGCTGGTTCTTTGGTGTTTTTTGCTCCCTGGTGACGTGTCATATATATTAACTTTGAGGAATATTTGAATTTCAAATATATTTGGACACGTGTCGCCCATCTAGATAATGTAGTTGGTGAACACACACGTTCCTGAGACGTGGTTATACTGTTGACAGGCTGTCAACAGTACGTGTCTTACTGCATTAATGATAATTCGACGACAAGCGCGTGCGTGAGGGTAATTCATGTTCCCCAATTGCCCTTTCAGTTACCTGGGAAGGTGTGATGGTCGCAAAAGTCGCTGTTGTCATATCGAGCATTAATTGCGATTGGTATATAAAGGGAAATGGCTCTCCATTTGCTTCTTCACCAGATGATATTCTAGAGAGAGAAACACATATATCCTTCATATTTTCTGGCGACTGCGAAACTCCGATCATCTTGTTTTCTGAAAAAATCCCTTTCTTCAAGAGTTCTTTCAGCAAGATTTTTATGGCGACTAGATATAGTCCTGGGAGAGTTGAGGCACCGGCGACGTCTATACTTCCACCATTGAAGTGGGGGAAAGCAAAATTCGATGCCCTAATTGATAATTTTCTATTTGCTAAGTCCTGGGGAGCTTTTTACCCTAAGGAGGGTGCCACGGCGGCGGATGCTCCGGCCGGCTACATTACGTTGTTCTATGATTATTTTGCCGAGGGCAACTTCAGACTTCCGGTGACCCACTTCATGCTTGAGATTCTAGACTTCTATAAATTCCATATTTCCCAGTTGAACCCCATTGGAATGGTGAGGATTAGGCACTTTGAGTTCGTCTGTCGGTCGATGCAGATCATACTGACAGTTGAGAAGTTCCGGGTATTTTATCAGCTTCACTGCTCATTGGGCTTTTATTCATTCCAACAACGTGTGCAAGCCAAACGGTTGTTGTTAGTGCCACCCAAATCCTACCACGACTGGAAGCAGAAGTTTTTTTATGTGAAAGCGGCGGTTGTCCCGATGGCTATGACGTTTAAGGCCAGGGAGGAGATAGAGTTGGAGACATAGAACGAAGTGTGGTACCAGAACATAAAAGATGTGCCCAATATTATCTTGCCAGAGAGGGCATTAATTGCTGCGGGGATGAGTATTTTGTGGAAGAAGGAACGTCGAGAAAAGCCGGTTTACACCAAAGATGGAGTTGGTAAGTAACTTCATGATTTTCTAGAACTGTCTTCCATAAATATTGTAAATTGATGAAGTTTTATTGTTGTGCTTCATGAAACAGTTGCGCTATTGTACTTGGTGTCTTTTAAGAGAGACAATGGAAAAATGGCTGATGTGCCGATTGAGGAGAATGCAGAGCCGTGGTTTGATCAGATCTTGGGAAATTTTGAAATCCCTAAGAAAGAAGATATGATCGCGCAGCCCTCTGCTATTACTGGTAAGTCATGTACTGCGAAGCCTAAGTTAGTTATTGCAATATTACTTGTAGATACCAACTCTTTAAGTAATATTGCAATGTAACTTATGGCGCAACGTATTTCCTTTATTATTGATCATGTAGGTGATTTGCTAAACTTGGGCGTAGGCCCTGACTCCAAGAAGAAAAAGAAGCCAACCGTTGCTGGTGCTGCTGCTGCTGCGCCTCCTACCTCCAAACCAGATCAAAAAACTAAGCCATCTGCAGCTACGAAGGCTGAGGGCAAGAAAGGTACGCGTCTCGTATCTAATTCTTGGTGTGATTACGTGGTGTTGTCAGACTCAATAGAAGGTCTTGCGCCTGTAGGTTTGAAGAAACCAAAGCCAGAGCCTATTGACCTCTCATCTATCCCTGCCTCGAACCCAGATCAACCTTTGGAGATACCTTCAAGCCCAGAGGAGGCGTTGAAGCGTGTCTCAAAGAAAAGAAAAGAAGCTGAAACTGCACCACCTTCTCCGCCGAAAAAGGTTGCGCGGCCGCGCATCGGCAAGAAGAGCAACCTGGATGCCCTTGCGAAGAAGTTTTCGCCTGGTATGTCCCCTTCTTTGCATACATTGTTGTAATAGCTGCGTCATGCCTTATGCTTGACATTTGTGTTTATTTTTGCAGATAAACTTGTAAAGGTTGCGCCGGTATCATCTTCTTCCATACCATCACCGCGCAAGCCTGATATCAATGAAGAAGGTGACGTGGACCATAGCGCACCTATTTTTTATGAAGACCCAATCAGTCCAGAAAAAACTGAAAAAGTGGCTCCAGAAGAAGAGCCCAAACAATTCGTTGCCGAGAATCCTATTGGCGAGCAGGTTAAAGATACTGCTTCATATGTGACTAAGAATCCTGTTGGCGAGCAGGTTAAAGATACTGCCACGGGTGCTGCTGCAGGAGGGTCTGGTTCTGCAGGGCAAGATAACCCAGCCACGCCCGTTCCTGAGCCTTCAACGTTTATTTGTAAGGGTGCTGGCCCTTCCACCGAAGGCGAATATTTTATGCCAATTTTTGATGATCCAGAGGCAGAGTCAACGATTCACCCCGAGGAAACGCCTGGGGATTACTATTATCGTTCTTATTCTGAGAAGCGGGCCTCTGAGATCCATCAGCATGTGTGGAAGGTTAAACAGGGTGATGTTTTTACAGATTGGAGCTCCTGCAGTGAGTGGTATAAGGGCATCTTCCCTCCAGCGGAGGTGAAGCGCCAAGAAGAGGAAAACCATGATGTCACTTATCAAACATTCTTACAAGAGTCTGCTCTTGCCTCTTCCACAATGAACAGAATTATGCGTGAATGGGGCAACATGAACAAGGAGTGGGATGAGGTTGAGATTGACAAGGCGAAGGCCAAGTTTGAAAAAGAGAAAACGTTAAAGATGATCGTGGATTTTGAGGCTGAGAAAGCCAAGTTTGAGGAGGAAGGAAGACCGAAGAATGGTCCGCGCTATCTTGGAAGCGGAAATGTGAGGCCGCTGCTATGAAACATGCTGAGGATCGCAAGCGCTTTGTGGAGGCTTGTGACCGAGACAATAACGAAAAAATTTCTATGCGTAATGAAATTGAGAAGCTCAAGAAAGAGAAAAATGATGTTGTTGCTGCGGCGGCAAAGGCTCGTTCACACCGAGAGAGGAGTGAGCAGAATGACGTAGCGACCAAAATGACACTCCTCCTTAAGAATAAAGAGATTGATGATCTAACCTCTATGTTATTTGATCAGGCGCGACTGTAGGATGAGGTTGATTCCTTGAAAAAGGATATTAACCTTCATCAAACTGAGAAGGCCGAGTTGACCCGTCGTTTGACTGAAGGTGAGCAGAAAATTAATGATACGAAGGTCGCTCGCGCCACAGCAGAGAGCCTGACAGAGTCTTTGATGAACCAGCTTACCTGGTTGCGCGAGTATGGGATTGTGGAGGTATTATCCTTGTCCTGAATATGTGTTGCAATATTATCATATCTTATACTGATGCGCTTGTTTACAGATTGCAAACTCCATCTTAAACTCTACGGAGTTGGACGAGAGAGTGGCAGAGCTGATGGTTGCAGCACGCAATGATGGGCATGCTGAAGGCTATAAAGAGTGCACACTGCACGTGGCAAATGCGCTGAAAACTCAATGGGATACAAGCCGGGCTGCTACTCATGGTGTTGATACTGTTGCCATCTACATTGCTGCGAAAGAAAAATATGACCATTTGGAAATCCCTATCATGGACCTTGTTGATGCTTCATTGCAACAAGATGACTTTGTTGACAGATTAAAAGAGATTTTCATAGTGGCGGAGAAGCAAAAAGGCAGAAAGGATGTGGAAAAAGAAAGCTAGCTTGCTTTAATTATCTAGATGTTTGTATTTTTCCTTTTGATGTAACGTTGCTCATATGCGCAAGTACTTTTTCATATGAATATAATATATTTAGTTTACAATAGTTGCATGTGATCAATTGCTTGGTTAGGATAGAAAAATGAACAATTAATCTGATGTGTGAGCGTAAGTATCTTGTTAACTTGCGGCTCATGAGTATGTGTTTTTGTGTATCCATAGGAATTGCATGCATTTGTAATAAATATATAACAGAACGTAAGTAGCGACAGGAAGTACTTTATTTATTGATAGAGCGTAAAGCTGCAAACTGCCACTAAGATTACAATTAAGAAATAATGTAAACAGGCTCGTAGAAAGCGCAAGGCTTTATGAGCTCTGGGATTGCATGTAACAATGACGTAGTTGTTGCGCGTTCCAAGTCCTGGGAACTGTTGTTCCGTCTAGACGTGTAAGTGTGTACGCCCCTTTTCCAAACTTCATGGATTATGTATGGCCCTTCCCATTTTGGTGCCATTTTTCATGGCTTTTCGACGTTTGATGCTTCATTGTCGCGAAGTACAAAATCACCGGGTAAGAAGGTGCACACGTGTACCCGTTTGTTGTAGTATTTCTCCATTTGAGATTTATACTTTGCTTCACGTATCGTTGCATTTTCGCGCCTCTCCTCAACTAGGTCAAGATCAAGTCGGCGTTGTTCTTCGTTATTCTGCTTTTCAAGAGCAATCATTCTGGGTGATGGAAGACCAATCTCCGCAGGTATTACAGCTTCTGTACCGTAAACAAGACTAAAAGGTGTTTCACCAGTGCTTGTTTTTGGCATAGTACGGTGCGCCCATAATATACTTGGCAATTCATCAACCCAGCCACGTCGCGCCGTACCTAGTCGTGCCTTTATGCCCTCCACCAATTGTTTGTTTATGCTTTCCACCTAGCTGTTTGCTTGCGGGTGAGCAACAGAAGCAAAAACATGTTCTATCTTCATTTCCTGCATCCAAGCTTGTAGTTCTGCAGCTGTGAAATTGGGACCATTGTCGGTGATGATTCGTAATGGTAAGCCGAAACGGCAGATAATGTGTTCCCATATGAATTTACGAACTACCATCACCGTGGTAGATGCTAACGGCTTAGCTTCCACCCATTTGGTAAAATAGTCAACCGCAACAATAACGAACTTGACTGCGCCCGGCGCATCAGGAAACGGTCCGATAAGATCAATCCCCCACTGTTGGAAAGGCCACGCAGTGGTTATTGGAACAAGGGGATTCTTCGGGGGTAATGTCTTTGGAACATGTCGTTGACAAGACATACATTTGTGCAGAATTTCAACTGCATCAACGTACATCCCATGCCAGTAATAGCCTGTACTCATAATCTTGGCAACCACCATGCAAGGTCCAGAATGGATACCACACAACCCCTCATGGATTTCCCGTACTAAATATTGTGCATCATGTTTGCTTAAGCAACGAAGTAAGGGTCCTGAATACGACTTCCGTTATAAGATCCTATTTGCCATCTCATAATTAATGGCTTTGCATCGAATCTTTCTTGCTTGAGCTTTGTCTGCTGCAAGCGTTCCATGTAGCAAGTACATAATAATTGGAGACATCCAAGATGGATCCCCGATTTCAACCATGCTTACCTGTTTGAGTGGTACAGATGGGTTGCTTAAGACTTCGATGCGAACCTCTCTTGCCAAATGCTGAAAACTTGTCGCAGCTAATTTGCTCAAGGCATCAGCATGCTTAGTTTCACTTCGGTTCACGTGAACAACTTTGAATTACTTAAACTGAGCGATGAGTGCTTTCGCTTGCTCTAGATAGAGGGCCATAACGTCGCCCTTTGCATCGTAAGAACCAGTAATTTGTTCAGCAACCAGCTTAGAGTCGACATGAGCAGTTAAGTTAGATGCGCCCATTTTAATAGCCAGGCGTAAGCCTGCTAAGAAAGCTTCATATTCTGCTTCATTATTGGTACTCTTAAACTCGAGCCGAATTGCATAAGTGAACTCTTCGCCACCTGGACTTATCAAACGTAAGCCTGCTCCTGCCCCATCATTGTTTGATGCGCCGTCAGTATACAAGATCCATGCTCTGTCATCAACGATGGGCACTGCGTTTTGAATTGCTTCGCAATCTTCAACTTTATCTGCTGGAATTTCAGCAATAAAGTCAGCTAGGACTTGACCCTTAATGGCTGGTCTGGGCGTGAAACAAATGTTGTAAGCTCCCAATTCAATTGCCCACTTCGTGTGGCGCCCCGAGACATCTGGTTTAGATAAGACTTGGCCAATATGATAATTAGTCAGCACCGTAATGACGTGTCCTGAAAAATATCGTCTCAGCCTGCGCGAGGCGTGAACAAGAGCTAATTTCTCCATTATTGAATACCGTGTCTCTGGATCATTCAGCATTTTGCTGATGTAATATATCGGAGTTTGAACGCCTTCCTGATCCATAATTAACACTGCCCCAACTGCCATTGGTGAAGCAGAAAGATAAAGAATCATTGGTTCTTTGCTGCGCGGAGCGGTAAGCGTGGGTAATTGCATAAGACAATCCTTCATTTCTTGAAAAGCTTTTCCCGCTTCAGGAGTCCACAAAAACGTTTTACTTTTGACACAATTGCGCAAGGTTCGGATGAATGGAAATGACTTTGCAGCATGATTAGCCAAAAAGCGGTTAAGCGCAGCTAATCTCCCAGCTAATAATTGCATTTCTTTGATGGTGGTGAGGGACGACATTTTTTGGATGGCCTCCACCTTTTCTGGATTAACTTTGAATCCTTCTTTTATAACCACAAAACCAAGGAATTTCCCCTCTTCCATGCCAAAAGAACATTTCCCTGGATTTAACTTTAAATTGACATTGCGCAAGGAACCGAAGGTTTTCTGAATATTTTCTAGCATAGTTTCCTCTGAATTACTCATGATGACCAGGCCATCGATATAGACCTCTACTATCTTTCCAATGTCATCGCCAAAGACGGTGTCCATCAATCTTTGATAAGTAGCTCCCGCATTGCGGAGGCCAAAGGGCATTTTTGTGTAGCAAAAAATGTCTTTCTCCGTGCAAAAAGCTGTCTTATCTTCATATTCTTTCTTCATCAGCACTTGGTGATACCCTTGTAACAATCTAGGAAACATTTCCAACGGAAAGAAGCTAATGAATCAACTTTCTTGTCAATCTCTAGAAGAGAATAACAATCCTTGGGACAAGCTTTGTTTAAATCTTTGAAATCCACACACATGCGCCAGCCACCATTATGTTTTTTCACCATTACTGGGTTTGCAACCCAGGTTTGATATTTGACTTCGCGTAGGATACCAGCTTTCAATAGTTCTGCTACTTGCTCATTCATTGCTTCTGTTTTTTCCGATCCAAGGCTGCGCTTCTTCTGTACTACCGGTTGCGCTGATGGAAAAACGTTTAAGCAGTGCTCTGCTACTTTGCGCGGAACCCCTATCATGTCTGCAGGTGTCCATGCGAAGATATCCATATTTCGGAACAACAAGGTTTTGAGTTTTGCGCGAATTGCCATAGAAATTGCAGGACCAAGGATAATTGGTTGCTCTGGATACTTATTGTTCAACACCCACTTTTCAGGTTCGTTTGGCGATGATGGTTTGGCAGCCTTAACAACTGGTTCTTCAATAGACATAATCTCTTTTCGAGCGAAAATGATAGCTACTCTAGTTGGCATTGGGAACCCACATGCAGCGTGCGGCGCAGACGTGATCATGCTGAAATCTCGTTGCGCTCGACGCCCTAACAAAACATCATGACGGATGTTGATGGCATTACCATGAAGTTTACATGAATGGTGCGTGTGTGTTTACCGTCTGAAAGAATTATGGGAAAAACTATTTGTCCAAGCGGGAAGAGAGCCTCGTTGCAGAATACCGTTAACGGGAAATCAACTGGTTCCAGGCGTGCCTTATCTTCCGGATCTAACTGTTTGAAGCACTGTTCGCATATGATATCCATAGAACTTCCAGGATCAATGAACATATAATCTGTCTGGTAATGGCCAAAAATCCCTGTGATTACAATTGGTCTTTCTTCTTGAGGTCCGCCTGGAACCACAGGAAATATCACTTGCTGCTCGCGCCATTTTTCTTCGCGGAATCGATGAAAGCGGCTCTTGCGCAACGAGCCTCCTTGAATCATGGCGACTTGTTTCATCCTTTTGTTTCTTGTCCTTCATCGCCGCGCATGAGTTGCCTTATTTCTTTTCGCACTGATTGTACTAAGTGTGTCAACTTACCACTTTTCAAAGCTTTTTCGATTTCCGTGCGCAGACTAATGCAATTGTCAGTTGTATGCCCTGTGTCTTTGTGGAAATCACATAAAAGATTTGGGTCTTGACCCTTCTTGTTTTTCATGGGCTGGGGTTGTTTAAATTGATAACTTTCAGTGCTCAAGACTTCCACGGGAGATTTGGTGAGAGGAGTCCACTGTCGTTCTCGATTCTCATTTTTGATTGCTTTCAGAGTTGCGATCTTGTTAATCGTTGCGCGAGCATCCATTGGAGAGTATGGTGAATAAGAACTCTGGTTTGAGTCTTTCCAACCCTTTTTAAACTTCCGACCTCCCTTGCTCAGATCTTCAGGAGGATGCTGAGGTAGAGGAAGTCTGTTTGCATTGAGGTTTCGCTCGGTTTGCGCGTAAACCTTAGCTGCTGCCATGAGCTTGTCCCAGCTTTTTGGCAGACCGGTAGTACCAGAAAGCGTACTTGAACTGTGCGCGGATAAGATCTTCATGCACGTCACCGATTTCTAAAACCTCCTTGTTATATCGCGTAATGAAATCTTCCAAACTCTCATTGTCTCTTCTCCAGATGTTCATCACATCCGACAAATCTCTAAAATAACGACGCTGTTGACTGAAATGAGTAAGGAATTTTTCCTTAAGATCATTCCATGAAGAGAGTTTACCTGTTGGCAAGTTATCGAACCAGAGTCGCGCAGCTCCAGTTAACGTTTGAACAAATAGATGGCACCACATAGGAAGAGTCCATCCTCCAATAAGTCCTGCGCCGGTGAATAGACGCATGTGATCGTCTGGATCTGACTCCATTAAACTTACCAACATTTGATGGTAATTTTGCTCGTTCTAGCGGGGCTAGAGCGATTTCCTTCACAAATTTCGATTGTTTTGCAGCTTCAGCAGGTCGGTAAATCAAGTTATAATCATGTTTCGCCTCAGGATTGTACACTGCTCTGATCCTAGGCTTATAACTAGCATGATCTGCAGATAGACGATTAAAAACACTTGCACTATCTCCTTCTTCATAGGTCTTATCATACTCATCATGTTGGGTGTCCCGCTTCTGCGATGATCTCGGGCCCAAACGTGAGTGAACTGATGGCCGACGTTGAACATTTTCTTCTTGTTTCCTGCTACCAGAATGAACGGAATCGTTTCTGGTTTTAGAGTATGTTTCAGTTCCTTCTTCAAACACATGCGAAGGTGCACGAGCATGAGTTTGAGTATTATAACTCAACACTCAAGGTGCCGGCGAAGCACGAACCTGAGGAGCATTAACCGGAGCTTGAAAAGCTGGAGTTCCGGTTTGAGCACATAGTTGAGCATACATAGCATTCAAAGCGGTTTGGGATTTGATTAGCCACGATAATGGAGTCTCACCAGGTGGCAAAATTGATGCGACATCAACATGAGGAGCCGCCGGTGTTACTGGAATACTCGCATGATCTGGATCATACGGAATATCAGCTTCACCGGACGAATCCTCAACAATCTGTCCGTCGACCTGGGGAGCAACGCTGACATGGCGGATCTTCGATCGAGGATCTGGAAATGATGATCCATCAGCCATGAAGCCATGGATCTGATCGAAACGAAAAGAAACGAAAGATGAGAACAGAAACAAAAATCAGTGGGCGCCAATGAAGAAACTTAGACCTAATTAGACCGGAATCTAGTTAGATCTAGGGTTTTGTTCCTTTCATAAAGAGGTTAATCCTTCATTTGGTTTCGTGATGATAACAGTTGCAACTGAACTCCGACTGATCCTGCAAAACAGAACACCGTCAGCTCGCCATGGGGAGAAGGGTGGTTCTCTCCTTGACCACCCTCTGGCGTGTGAATAAGTACAGGTAGTCGGAAGTAAAGTTAAGTAAGAGAGAGAGTAGTTGAGAGTATATACCTTCTACTTGTAGTCCAAGTTACTTATTTATAGCCGGGGTTTGGGCGCCAAAATGAGATATGTTAATCTTAATGGAATCTTTCTCCACTCCGTTAAGTTGTGGTTATCCGTTAGTGCACACGGATCGTGAGCTCATCAACGGTTAGGGAGGTGCCACGTGTCGTCATGAGATCACTACATTTTATTGATGTGAGCATGCTATCACCGTGATCTCTCGATCGACCCAGATGTTGCCATGTGGCAATTGGTTATAACCGAAAAGATGCTTGCACGATTGGGTGTTAGTGGCTTCTAGAAATATCACAGCTGTAATATGTCTGTTGCTCGCCACGTATGCATTATGTTACAACAGAAAAGATTCCCTTTACCTTTGCACCAGCTCAAGGATTTTTGCCAAGGGAAAGCTTCTCAAGATTAACTGTTTTTCTTGCGCGAGCGGCGCAAGGTAGTTAACTGTTCCTCTTTTCTTTCTCTACTATTGGCGCAACGTTAACTGAGCTCTTGCTTTGATATAAACGTCCGGCAAGGTTTATGAGTGAAGAGTTATCCAAGGAAATTGATCAAGGTTAACTTTGAACCTTGCGCGAGCCCGCGCAAGGTAGTTAAATGATACTTTCCCTTTTTGGATACCTGGCGCAGAGTCTAGTGAGACTTTCTTTAGCAGGGAAGCCTGCGCAAGGTCTCCTTGGCAATTAATAGTGGGTATGGTTCCCTTGCTTGGCGCAAGGTTTTTGGGACCATACCCCTTCAGAAGCTTTGTTCTTCCTACCTCATGTATGAATTATATGTCTCAAAGAGGTGCCTAAATGGAGACTCTAATCTCCTACCTCATGCTTGAAATCTTTATATTCTATATATATTCTATATGTATATACCTAAGTGACAAGACTTGATGATAACTTATTAGTTATTTGTCAAGAGCAAGTTACATCATCTATGACCATACACATGTGACGACTCTTATGGATCTTTGAATCCATGAAACCACACTAACTCCTTGAGTTTTAAAAGTGTCGAGAACAAGCGTGATGTGTACATGATGATTATTTTCCTATGCCTATTTTTCATGTTACTTAAATTCCAAATCTATAATCTTCCGTTAGCCAAAATTCTCACACCTATGTTGCTTCGTGTAGAAGGACATGGTGCTCCAAGCTAAACCACCAACAACACTCGTGGGATTTCAAGTAGGAAAGTTTGCAAAACCGTGAGCACACTCGATCCCTTTTTCCTTTTTACACTTTGGGTGCAACATGTACATTATACAAAATCACACGACACTTAAACTATTTTAATCTCTATCTGTGCTTAACATGAGACTATGTGATGCTTGTTACTTGTATGCTTATGTAAACTATTTGTGTCGAAATATGCTTCATTAACTTTGCTAGCCTACCTTAACAATTATAACGCTATAGGATTAACGCACCGCCCATGAAACTTGGGGTATTGTTAAGTTAAACATGTTAATCTCCCGCTACTCTATTGGGATAGACTATTTTAACGCGTTGGATTCTTGGGTTTGAACATATAGTACACCGTTTCGGCATGCTAGTAAACTTGCATATTATGATTCATGTTGGATATAAGACTTCAAACAAATTTATTCTATATTATGCTATGTAACAAAACTTGTATGCTCGCCAACTTTTTGTTGATATATTTTAGTACATGTTGCAGGTTGATTGATGAGACGATGTTGAGAAGAAATGCAATTTAGGTGGACTTAGATACACACCTAGATAAATTTTGTTATTTTAATGTTATGTTATGAACAATGTTGCTTTTTATTTGAAATCTTTGTATGACATTTTAGTCTTGAAATGAAATTTGAATTTAATTTATATTGTCACATAGTGTTATGAAGTTTTGAGCAATTTGTTCGTCTCATCCCGATGTTTCCGCCATCGGTTGGGGTGTGACACGACCCCTCTCACCATCAATATTGTTCGCTTTCCCCCCGATGAGTTGCCCATCCAGGAACTCACGGATTTGTTTTTGGTTTCCTTGGTGGAGACTTCCCAGTAGGTCGCCCATCCTAGTACTACTCGCACCTGAGCACACTTAACTGTGGAGTTTTCATGTGCTCCACAACCAACTAAGCCCAAAACGCGTTGGTGATTTAAGAGGCGAGGAATGTCTTATGAACCAAGAATCTCTCCTGGCCACTGCCGATGTGGGATTTGCCTAGGGTGTCACAATGGTCCATATTAATCTTGTCGATATCGTTACAATCTAAGCATAATGTACAAGTATTTCATGTTTTTCTTCCTACTTCTTGCTTTCATTCACCAACCCAACAAAACATCTAATTAATTTCGTACCATATTCAACTTAACTAATAAGAATTCATCGCATACAATGTAATACATCAAGAATTAAACAAGGATTCGACATGGGTGACACACCCATGTCGCCATCTTCACCACCTCTAGTGGGTTTCACCTTCAAACATCAATTTACTTACAATCCTTCATAATCTAAGTTCTATTTGGTGATAACAACACACCTTCATGCTTAATTTCATACAATTCAAGGATTTGTCACATACTTAATACTTTTGTGGATCATGCTGATTTGACACAATTCCTGACATTTGAAGAAGTTTATAAAAAACAGTATGATATGGGTTTTTGAATTTAGTTCAAAATTCTCAAAAGTTGATGCAAGATATCAATTATGATCTTAGAACTGTGTTCTGAGTAGATTATAGTTCGAATTTAGAGATCTAACATTGGAACCAATTTTTGGGATCCGAGGGTGTGTTTTGATCAATGAAACAGTAAGAATTCATGTTATGAGAATTAACGAAGCGGAACAATAAAAATCCAATACATAGAACAATTGCAAAGAACTCATCACTTATTCTCATTTCATTAAATCTAGTGTTTACAAACTTATTTCAATTAATGATCTCACAATCGTACTCTCAATCTTAGAACAACTAATTAATAGATCACGGCCATATCATGATCTATTTATACACAAAGAGTAACAGTTGATGACATGAGCTAACATCACCTAGTGACATCTAAAACAGCTGTCCTATAAAACAATTATCATCTAAGACATACAGTTGTTCCATCAGCTGTAGTTCTTCTTAACAGTACTTATCTTTATCTTTAACAATTATTTGATCCAACAGTTCGTATGTGAGAGCGGTCATTTTATTAGGAAAAGCAGTTCTTTCAACACTTGATTCAAAGCTATATCAACTGTGAGAACTGCTTTTAACCTAATCAGTTCCTTCAGGGTTCAACAGTCTATGATGTGTTAAGGTTGATTTTGTATTTCTTTATGTATTACTGTATTTTTATTTTAAATATGTAAATAAGATTAAAAGGGACTCAACCTAGGATTAATAAGCCTATTTAATGGTAATCAGTTCAATGGATGAAGGATTCAAATCATGTAAAATGTAGTTATATATATAGAGAGAGAGAGAGAAAGACGAGTAGTTTGGTGTATGTTAATTAGCTTGCCATTCAAATAAAAAATAAATAAATCGTAAGATAAATTTTGAACCAATCACAAGGATTATTATTTTAATTA
This sequence comes from Scalesia atractyloides, assembly GCA_947069175.1. Classification (NCBI taxonomy): domain Eukaryota; kingdom Viridiplantae; phylum Streptophyta; class Magnoliopsida; order Asterales; family Asteraceae; genus Scalesia; species Scalesia atractyloides. The sequence continues at coordinate 79,121,483 of CAMTDV010001633.1, read as the reverse complement.
ACTCCTTGAAAAATACTGATAAACGTATTTATATACTATAAATTACTAAGTACTGTATGCATAGAGTGTTTTACTATATGATTTGGTGGTTTAAAAAAAAGAACTGAAATTTTACTTTAACCCAAATCTTTGTTGCAATTTTAACTTCACAAATTTGAACTTTTTTACTTTAAAGCCTAAAAATTTTCTTCTTTTACAATTTAATCTCAGTTTTTTTATGTTTAACTTTGGTCCTCTATGTTTTCCATCTTTCACAGATTTTCATTTTACGTTACGTACTAAATTTTGTGAGTTATCACGAAGCAACATGTGTGTGGTTCAATGTTTTTACGTTTCGTTCATAATTTTGCGAGGTAATACGGCGCAACGTCCATGTGTAGTTCAAGATTTTACGTCTATTATTTTTCATTTCATAGGTTCGTCGCAACGCGTTAGTTATTGATTGACTTTGTTATTTTTTTATATGTTCTATCTTTCGGTTTCTTACAATTTTAACCTCACAAAAAAAATGATTTTTTTCCTTTAACCCAAAATTTTTATCTTTTGTAATTTAACCTTAATTACAACTTTTTTACTTTAAAATTTGGTCCCCGATACTTTTCATCCTTCTCAAATTTTTGTTTTACGTTCGTACTGAATTTTGTGAGTTAACACAACGCAATGTGCGTGAGTGATTCAACGTTTTTATGTTTCGTTCATAATTTTGCGAGTTAACACGACGCAACTTCCATGTGTTGTTCAATGTTTTTACATTATTTTTTCTCATTTGACAGGTTCATCGTAACGCATGAGTCATAGATCGAGTTAGTTATTTTAATGTTCTACATTTCGGTCTATTTCTTCGCTTTAACACACCACAACTTCAGCATTGGTTGTCGCTGACGATTGTGTGAGATTGGTGCTACTTGATATGCTTTTACGCCCTCGCCGCAACGCGAGATGCTTAATTCTAGTTATAATAGCAAAAGTTGAAAGCGTGAAAGAGAACAATTTGGTTTTTTCAAGGAATCTTTGCAAATCTGAATAAAAGTGAGTGTAGTTGTTACGATATTAATATCTTCTATTTTCTATTTAATATTATTAAATGCGTGTTTTATGAGTTTTTGGAAAAAATGAAAATAATATAAAACTTGATTACAAATGTTTTATGAGTTTTGGAGAAAATAAAAAAATATACAACTTGATTACAATTACTTGGTTGATTGGTCATGAATAAAGAATAGGTATTAATTTTTCCAAGTTTAAGGAATCATCCAAAAGATCTTTTGAGCAATTATTATTAATAGACCTTGCGAATTGGAAAAATTATATATATATATATGTATGGGTTATCTTGAGAACGCTAAATATTACGAGAACCGTGAGAACGTATGAGATTACCAATCAAAACAATTTTTTTTAATACAAACCTCATTGTAATTAAAATATAACATCAAAATAAGAATTTACAACATCAAATAATTCATTTCTTCCCTCAAAATCACTCTAATTAGATTTTTTACACATGTGTAAATATAACAAATTTACACATGTGTAAATGATAAATTACACATGTGTAGAAAAAATTATTTACGAATTAACGTAAATTTAAACGTGTAAATTAAATTTATAACATTGTATTCGAATAGTAATGATAAGTGTAAAAAGAAATTTTAAATTTGAATTGTTTTTTACCAAGTTTTTGTGGTTTTTTCATTCATTCTCACGGTTCTCGCGATATTTAGCATCCTCATTTAAACCCTCCCCTATATATATATATATATATATATATATATATATAAGGTGGGGTTCTAGAGTGAACACTAGTGTTTTTGTGAACTGAATGAACAAATTCTGATTATTGATTTACATTATCAAATCGTAAAATACACTAGTATATTTTCATCATCAAATCCTTTCATTAATGTACACTTGTGTATTGATAATCAAGGGTTAGGATTAGTTCATTAATGAACCTAACCCTATATATAGGGGAGGGTTTATTGGGGAACACTAAAAAAGTGGGGAACCGAGGAACACTCTTAAAAATTATACTTAACATGTTAAAAATTATTTTTTTCTAAATATTTTTCGGTGCTTTTCTTATAAATACATGTAGAAACATTTTTAATACAAAAACAAAAAATATAAAAATGTTTAAAAAACAGTTAAAAAATATATATTTTATAAAATTAACTTAAGATGTTAAAAATCAATTTTAAAAAAAAATCAGCGCTTTTCCTTATAAAAATGGGTAGAAGCTATTCGAAATAAGAAAATAATTTAAGCAAAATTTTTTTTACCTTTTTTTAACTTTTTTTATATTTTTAGTTTTTGACTTTTTATTAAAAATGTTTCTAACAGTAATTATAAGAAGAAGCGCCGAAAAAAAATTAAATTGATTTTTAACATGTTAAGTTAAAATTATAAAAGTGTTCCCCGGTTCCTCACTTTTTTAGTGTTCCCCAATGAACCTCACGTTATATATATATATATATATTGGTGGGGTTTTAGAGTGAACACTAGTGTATTTGTGAGCTAAGTGAACAAATCATGACCATTGATTTAATCATCAAATCGTAAAATACACTAGCGTTCACAATCAAAGTGGTTGCTCACTAATAAACCTAACCCTATATATATACACATAGGCTTATAGTTGACTACAAAGTAAAAATTTCCTAAAAAGTGCAAAAAGTCATAAAACAACATGATGTCAACCATAAAATACACACAAAATCCACAAACAACAAAATAAATCACGAAAATATCATATTTGTGGGTTTTGTTTTGTGTTGGATGATAAGGCTCTAGTTATCGAATAACAAACATTATTTTGTTTTATGTTGATTAGCATGTTGTGTTTTATATTCACTGTTCTATAGTTCTATGATGATGTGTTTGAACTTTGAAGTTTTTATGGACTATTAGAATCTGAGTATAGTGTTTTAGTATTTTTCACTCTGTTATTTGTGAGTTTTTTTTGTGTGTATTATGGCTGAAATTATAGTATTTTATGACTTTTTACACTTTTTAGGAAATTTGGATTTTTAGCCGAACCCACCATATATATATATTTATATATATAGAGAGAGAGTGTGTGTGTACTGTACAATTGGACTTAACGTACGTTGTGAAGATATAACATGCGGATATTGGGTTTACAACATGCGTATTTGTGTTGGGGAGGCAAATCCGTATGTGTATATAAAAAAAGAAAGTCGCATGTTGAAAACAAAAAAAACGCATGTGGGAAAAAGATAAAAACTCGCATGTTAAGGAAAAAATCCGCATGTTGATAAAAAACATTCCGCATATTAAGGAAAAAAATCCGCATGTTGAAACTGCTCCGCGTATGTTAAGGCAAATTGTACGTTAACCAACCCTCTCTCTCTCTCTCTCTCTATATATATATATATATATATATATATATATATATATATATAAGTTTAATAAAACGAATTAAAATGTGATGATGAATAGAAGTTTCTTTTTTATTATATTATATAAGTTTTTTCTCATATTTTTTATTTATTTAAATTTTATAATAAATTATTATTATATTTACTTTTAAAATAAATATATTTTGATTTTAACTTTAAATGGTTTTTTCCAATATCATCAACTCGTCTCAACGTCAGTATCGTTACAGTGTAACATCGATTTAGTTTTTTATTAGAAGGTGATCTATTATATATTATAAACAAAAATAATTTTAGACCATGTGTCTCTTGGTTATGACATCCGTTAATTGTTTTTGGCACACAACAATACGAGTTTTATATATTTATTTTTTTGTGAGTTGGATATTAAAGCGTGTTTTACGACCCTAACATTCATTCAGAAAGTTTTATATATAGGGTTTTGGGATTCTTCTTCACACACCGCTAACAAACCCTAAGCTTCGTCCCCTTATTCGCTCTATTGGATAACACTAGTTTTTCCCACTGATTCACTTGGAGGTATGACATATCTATACCTTTGTCTTTAATTTTAAAGTTTAATCCATTCTATCTATTTTGGTTATTCTCAATTTTTTTTATGTTTAAATGTTTGTTTTGTATATGATTGATGTATCATGTTCCTCATTGGTAATTACACAAAACTATTTGATTTGCAATCCTTTGATGCTAAGAATTTTGTTCTTTGTTAATGCTTTAATTATGTATGAATCTCTTTTTATGATATTATTGGCTTTTATATTTTTGTTATGATTACACTTATCCTTTAATGCTATGTGTTTTTGCAACATTTAATCTATTTACTATTTTTATCATATCGTTGAATTTTACTTTAATGTATTTACCTATTTTTATCGTTGTCTTTTACAAGTGTCAACATATGTTTTCTTTCGTCGTTTTGCGCTCATGTGGGCTATTAATGTTTCTTTTAACCTGAAACAAATGTTGATTATAATTTTAAATGATTTTTTTATATTATCAATTCGTCTCAACATCAATACCGTTATCCTATAACAACGGTTTAATTTTTTTTATTAGAAATTGATTTATTATTATATATAGTAAACAAAAATAATTTTGGGCCACGTGCCCCTTGACTATGGCATCCCTAATTACTTTTGGTGCACTACAAACCGAGTTTTTATTTTTATTTTTGTGAGTTAGCTATCAAAGCGTGTTTGTGTTTTACCTGACCCTAATATTCATTCGGATAGTTTTATATTTGTTTCTTCTTCTTCTTCACATCCCTAACAAACCCTAAGCTGCATCCCCTTCTTCGATCCATTGGATAAACACCAACGATTCACTTGGAGGTATGACATATCTATACCTTGCCTTTGATTTTAATGTTTAATCCATTCTATCTACTTTGGTTATTCTCAATTTTTTGTTGATGTTTAAATGTTTGTTTTGCATATGATTGATCATATTCATCCTTGGTAATAGCACAACGCCATTAGGTTTGACAATCCTTTGATACTAAGAATTTTGTCTTCTTCTAATCTTATAATTATATATGAATCTTTTTAGGATGATTTTATTGGCTCCGGTATGTTTTTTTTTATCATCTATTTACTTTGTTTTATCATTGTCTTTAGTGTCGATGTATGTTTTATTTAGTTGTTTTTTTTATCATCTATTTACTTTGTTTTATCATTGTCTTTAGTGTCGATGTATGTTTTATTTAGTTGTTTTGGCCTATTGATGTTTCTTTTAACCTGTAACATGATTTGATATCTGAATTTAGTTTTAATGGTTTTTTTAATATTACCGATCCATCTAAACATCGATACCGTTACTGTATAACATCGGTTTAGTTTTTTTATTTAGAAAGTGATCAGTTATATATAATAAACAAAAATAATTTTGGGCCAAGTGTCCCTTGATTATGGAATCCGCTAATTGCTTTAAGCACACTACAATCTAGGTTTTGATTTTTGTGATTTAGATACCAAAGCGTGTTTTACCCGACCCTAACATTTATTCGGATAGTTTTATATTTAAGGATTCTTCACTTTTTTTATCTTTTTTAAACTGATTTATAGTTTGCATACCAATTGCTTAATAAAATGTCTAACAAAACTAACGACATTTCACATGTATATTAGCTATCTTGACCAAACTTTCTCAAATGGAAATTAATGTAAAATCACAATTTGAGTCGATCTAAACGATCAATGCATGATTTTGGTGCACAGGATCAACCACTTCAGGAATCGAAACGCTATCCAGCCATAATTTTTGTCGGAAGTTTCAGTAAATCTCGCCAAGGGATCCAAACCAATGATCAACGATAAAGCATCTACCATGGTTCTCCATTCGTAGGAAAAATGGGCTCGTTTCTTAGTTCATCTCAACTACACCATCGTGTTGGGTCGACTCCACCAACCACCATCATATATATATATATATATATATATATAGGGTAGGGATCCTAAGAGAAGTCCACCTTATTTGAGAAACTTGAGAAGCATTCTGGACCACACATTTTCCCAAGCTTTTCGTAATATACACATATACACATATGTATATAGTCAATTTTAAACTATACATATGTGTATATTAAGAACAGTTTTGGGAAAATGTGTTGTCCAGATTGCTTCTCAAGTTTCTCAACTAGCTTAGTGCTTCTCACATAATCTTAACCCTATATATATATATATATATATATATATATATATATATCCCCAATAAGTAAGGCCTACTTCTTTGTCTCTATTTAAAATTTAATCATTTACAATTGTATCAAATCAGTATGGGATATGAATTCGTTATATTTCAAGTGTACTTGAAATATGTTACTAGCTACCATTAATGAAAATCATAGTGGTACTTATGATTTTCTCTACCTACTAATCTATTTCGAGGTATAAACATGTACATACATATCATACATATACATCTAGACATATATATATTCACACACAATTGTGTTATTTTGTCCTTGATTTAGTAAAAAATCTGATTGTTTTCACTGATTTTTAACACAGAACAAATGCAATGTTGGGTATGCATTTATCAACATGCTTACAACCATGCATACCAACCCATTTTACCAGGTCTGTTTCAGTGACGAAATATTAGTTTCTTTTACCTGTTGAATAATATAACCTCTTAACTTCCATAAAATTATATTATCATATTATGTAACTTGTGGTTTAGATTTTCATGGGAAAAGGTGGGAGAAGTTTAGTAGTGAAATAGTAGCTTCATTAGCATATGCTATAATCCAAGGAAAGGCGACACTTGTAAGTTGTAACCCATTTCCAATATTCGCGTTTGATCAACGAAGATAAACGATGTCGACTTATTCTATTTCAATCTGATCGAGGTCTATGAGGTTGTTGATTAGGTACAGTGGCGCAGCTTCATTGGGGCGGGGAGGGGCGCCCGCCCCCTAAATTTTTCGCTCAGTAGTGTTATATATGTAGTTTTCATATAGAAATTTTTTGGTATATACGTTTTCGCCCCCCGTTTCTATAGAAACTTTTGGGTATATACGTTTTCGCCCCCCCCCCCCCCTCCCCCTCGGTTTTCGAAGGCAAGCTTCGCCACTGATTAGATAACAAATAATGCAATTGAACTCATAAAAACCGGACGCTTGACTATCACTCTTTCTAGAAAAATCAACCTAAATATATTATTGATTAGCTTTTTATTTCATTTTATATATAAGTTGAACAAGGTGTAACCTCCTATTTTTCACCTCTTTATTTTGGGGTTTGTATGTTGGTTAGTTAATAGTTAACTCATTTAAAAGTGGTATGTTGTTTTTTTTTAGGATGGTTTTGTAACTGTTTGATGTTAATATGATAGACAACCAATGTGGTCTACCGGTCTCACTAAATCCCTTATTGTCTAATCTATAAATTATTTTGGCAGTTTCTTTGTTACTAAAATGTCCTGTAAACTTTTTTTTCCTTGAATCTTAATATTCCACATATGATAGACAAATGCAAAAGAAAGTGGAAAATAATTCTTTAGTAACAGTTGTAGTGAGGTCGAGAGAGTCGTTTAAAAATTAGGGTCGTTCAATACAAAACCAAATGTGTAAAAACAATAAAAAAATAATAAGACTAGTAAGTGGTAATTCAAAGTGTTTAAATTATCTTGTAATCAATCATGAAAGTGAGTCACGGATTAATCGATAACTAATATTAACCAACGATGATGGTCAAGGTTATTTGATTAACATATTAATCGGTTATGGTTATGCTTAAAGCTTTCTTATAATCGTACAATAACCTAAATGAATCGAAAAAAATTAAGACATGTTTACGTCGAGATAAATTTATGCATATATGACTCCCTATTTGTGAATTGGGTATATATGTTAGAGTTGTTTAGATTAGGGGTGTTCAAAATCGGATATCCAAAAATTCGGATATCCGAATTTCGGATATCCGAGAACTTCGGATAGTTGATTTCACTATCCGAATCCGTATCTGAAAATTCGGATATCCGAAATTCGGGTATCCGAAATTTCGGATACGAATTCGGATAATGAAACGGTATCCGAGAAAACAAACATTATCTCCACCTTCAAGATAAAAATCCAGAAAATCAAAAATTATTTCCATATTCAAGATAAAAATTCAAATTCAAAGAACATTCTAGTTGTATAGATTTGACGGAAGCTATTTTAATACAAAATCAAGAAAAGAGAAGTATCCATGAAATAAAGAAGAACAAGATTTGCACTAGAATCCATAAATATCTAGAATCTGGAGGTATTTTCTTTGACATCCCCAAAAAGTTTTGAGTGGCTGGATGAACCACACGATGGAATAAGCATCTTGAATTTGGGGGTACTTCATGAGAGATCTCTTAAAACTGAAGGACATGTCGAGCATATTGAATGATGACGAAGAACATATCAAATGAGAGGTTAAAGGAGAGGAAAAGGCAATGGTGGAAAAGATCTGGAAAGGGGCTAGGGTTTTCAATTGTTGCTTTGTTGGTATATATATTTATTAAATATAAAATAATATTATTTAATATTTCGGATATCGGATATCGGAAATATCCGAAAATTTTCAATATTACTATCCGAATCCGAATCCGAATTTTCGGATATCCGAAATTTCGGATAACCTATTTTTCGGATAATTCGGATTCGGAATTTCGGATAGTTCGGATTCGGATTTTTTGAACACCCCTAGTTTAGATCACCAATTACTTCTTTAGTTTTGTAGTTAAATTAGTGGCGGACACAGAAATTATTTACTGGTGGTACGAACGTGGGTCTTAACCGACGTTTCAAGGGGTGCGGTCGGGATTTTTGCCTATAAAATACACTAATTTTTTTTTCATGGGGGGCGCCCGCCCACCCAAGCTATAACCTAGGTCCGCCCCTGAGTTCAATTAAAATCATTTTCCAAAATCGCTGTCGACACCATGTTCATTTCCTTGTCTAACGTGATGATATTTATACATGTGTTAACTTATTCATCCAAAGCTTTTGCTAGATGATCTTACATTGCACTTGTTGAAGTATTTTGAGTTTATAGGCTTTCAAACAGATGGCGTTAATTATGCATGTTAATATTTATTTCTCCTTCGTATATTACTTTTTTTTGTTTATTTAATTTATATTCTAAAAATGTGCATCTGAAATAACCAAATATGGTCGACAATCACATCAAGTTTACGTATGAATCGAAATCATTAGGATTCACTAAGATAATTTGAAATAAAAGATTATTTGGTTTTATTTTTTTAATGAATTATTAGGATTCCATTGGATTATCTTTAAACAAATACATTTTCTATTTTTTAATGAATTATTAGATTCCATTGGACTATCTTTAAATAAATATATTTTTCTATATCTGCATTAATAATTATAAAGGATCCATTATAATTTTCCCCTTATTATTTCACAAAAGGTTTTTTGAGTAAAAAATACTATTCAATTTTGTAAAAGTTATTTTACCTTTGTGTTCAATTAATCAATGCATAATTTGTTTGTTTTTTTTTTGGTATATTGATCCATCCAACCATGGGTTCATATATCATACTTAGGGGTGTAAACGAGCTGGGTCGAGCCCGAGCCCGAGCCCGAGCCCGACTAGGCTCGAGCTCGGCTCGTCATGTTTTTATGAAGCTTGAGCTCGAGCTCGGTTCGAGCCTACATATTTGAGCTCGAGCTCGGCTCGCGAGTAAACCCAAAGCTCGAGCTTCGTATATTACTTTTTTTTGTTTATTTAATTTATATTCTAAAAATGTGCATCTGAAATAACCAAATATGGTCGACAATCACATCAAGTTTACGTATGAATCGAAATCATTAGGATTCACTAAGATAATTTGAAATAAAAGATTATTTGGTTTTATTTTTTAAATGAATTATTAGGATTCCATTGGATTATCTTTAAACAAATATATTTTCTATTTTTAATGAATTATTAGGATTCCATTGGACTATCTTTAAATAAATATATTTTCTATTTCTGCATTGATGAATTATAAGGATCCATTATAATTTCCCCTCTATTATTTCACAAAAGGTTTTGTGAGTAAAAAATACTATTCAATTTTGTAAAAGTTATTTTACCTTTGTGTTCAATTAATCAATGCATAATTTGTTTGTTTTTTTTTTTGGTATATTGCTCCATCCAACCATGGGTTCATATATCATACTTAGGGGTGTAAACGAGCTGGGTCGAGCCCGAGCCCGACTAGGCTCGAGCTCGGCTCGTCATGTTTTTATGAAGCTTGAGCTCGAGCTCGGTTCGAGTCTACATATTTGAGCTCGAGCTCGGCTCGCGAGTAAACCCAAAGCTCGAGCTTCGTATATTACTTTTTTTTGTTTATTTAATTTATATTCTAAAAATGTGCATCTGAAATAACCAAATATGGTCGACAATCACATCAAGTTTACGTATGAATCGAAATCATTAGGATTCACTAAGATAATTTGAAATAAAAGATTATTTGGTTTTATTTTTTTAATGAATTATTAGGATTCCATTGGATTATCTTTAAACAAATATATTTTCTATTTTTTAATGAATTATTAGGATTCCATTGGACTATCTTTAAATAAATATATTTTCTATTTCTACATTGATGAATTATAAGGATCCATTATAATTTCCCCTCTATTATTTCACAAAAGGTTTTGTGAGTAAAAAATACTGTTCAATTTTGTAAAAGTTATTTTACCTTTATGTTCAATTAATCAATGCATAATTTGTTTGTTTGTTTTTTTTTTTTTGTATATTGCTCCATCCAACCATGACTTCATATATCATACTTAGGGGTGTAAACGAGCTGGGTCGAGCCCGAGCCCGACTAGGCTCGAGCTCGGCTCGTCATGTTTTTATGAAGCTTGAGCTCGGTTCGAGTCTACATATTTGAGCTCGAGCTCGGCTCGCGAGTAAACCCAAAGCTCGAGCTTTGTATATTACTTTTTTTTGTTTATTTAATTTATATTCTAAAAATGTGCATCTGAAATAACCAAATATGGTCGACAATCACATCAAGTTTACGTATGAATCGAAATCATTAGGATTCACTAAGATAATTTGAAATAAAAGATTATTTGGTTTTATTTTTTTAATGAATTATTAGGATTCCATTGGATTATCTTTAAACAAATATATTTTCTATTTTTTAATGAATTATTAGGATTCCATTGGACTATCTTTAAATAAATATATTTTCTATTTCTGCATTGATGAATTATAAGGATCCATTATAATTTCCCCTCTATTATTTCACAAAAGGTTTTGTGAGTAAAAAATACTATTCAATTTTGTAAAAGTTATTTTACCTTTGTGTTCAATTAATCAATGCATAATTTGTTTGTTTTTTTTTTGGTATATTGCTCCATCCAACCATGGGTTCATATATCATACTTAGGGGTGTAAACGAGCTGGGTCGAGCCCGAGCCCGACTAGGCTCGAGCTCGACTCGTCATGTTTTTATGAAGCTTGAGCTCGAGCTCGGTTCGAGCCTACATATTTGAGCTCGAGCTCGGCTCGCGAGTAAACCCAAAGCTCGAGCTCGGCTCTACTGGACTCGATTTATTTTGAGAACAACCTCAAACGAGCAAAAAGCTCGGCTCGACCTCGCTTCAATATCGCTTAAACGAGCAAAGCTCGGCTCAAGCTCAACTCGCCAATGCTATCATCGTTATTACTATATTATAATAAAAACCACAATTTTGTTTGGGCTCGTTTAGGCTCGCGAGCCTAAACGAGCTTTGTACTGCAGGCTCGAGCTCGGGCTCGATAACTAAACGAGCTCTATTTCAGGCTGGAGCTCGGGCTCGAGCTCGTTAAAACTCGGCTCGTTCGATCTTTTAACCGAGCCGATCACGAGTAGCTCTCGAGCCTCTAGGCTTGTTTACACCCCTAATCATACTTTTACCAACTTTTGGTTTCTACGTAGAGTTACAATTCAATTTATTTTACACTTTCATCCCTATAGTTTTTGTCTTTTACAACTTTGTCATAAAACGTTTTTCATTTTACCTCAACAGTTTTCCAATTACAACTTTGGTCACAATTTTGTGAGTAAGACCTTGCAACGCACGTATGGGGTTCAAAGTTTTTATGTTATTTTTGTTTTGCGGTTTAATGGATTTGTCACAATGCGGGGGTAATAAGTCGACTTCGTTATTATTTTTATGTTTTACGTTTTGTTCTAATTTTTGCAAGTTAACACGCGACCGCGCATGCTTGGTTCAACGTTTTTACGTCTACTTTTTGTTCTATTTAACGATTTCGCAAAGCGCGGGTCTTAAATACTAGTTATCTTTAAGTATAAAAAGATACTTGATTCTATATTAGTGAATTATTAGAAAAACATCATAATGCACGACCTAACTCTTCGAGTATATTAATTTAGGCATAAAAATGGTAACCTCCCTCTAGATCAGAAAAAAAAATTGTTTGGGAAGGTTTGTGGGAATTAAGAGTTAGTCATTCCTTGTTAGCGTGATTGTTGGAATTAGTAGTCTTAGAATTTAAACACTACATCATCGATGCGTATATTGTGAAGTTCATGGTAAAAAGGTGTGTTCCTTTGTATGGGCGCATGTAAAGGTATTTTATTTATATGTGTTGTCTATTGGGATGAAATCGGTACCTACCGATATCGAAATTCCACAAAAATGAGTATTGGTATCGAATATATCCGATTGGGTACGGTTCGCTACCGCTACGGTACCGGGTATTTAAGGTAGAAACCGGTAAATACCGGTATCGTACTGGACCGGTATCGAAAATGTCAAAAGTCGGTACCAAAAATATACCCGGTTCCATAAATTCGATACCATTTGCTCATCCTCGTTGTCCATGTTCGGCCGTTAGGACTCCTGTCAAGGCCCACAAACGCAAGTCGATGCCCATTAAGGCTCAAAAGTTTATAGTGATCACACACAAGGCGATGTAGGCCCAAAAACACATTTCAAGGCCCATTAAAAACCGCCAACAAATAGTTATCATACACAATGATCAGTGGGCTCAATTTCACTTGTTACAAATTGGTGTGGGTTTATGTAAGTAGCATAAAAAAATATTTACGTGTCATGGCCCACTAAGGCCCAACAATGTAAAGTTTTAAAAACACAAGGATTAGTAGGCCCATATCGACTTATTATGAATTGGGGTTTTGAGTAATCAAAACAAAACCACAATCACATGGAAAGGGCCCATTAAGGCCAAAATTTATTTGTTATGACCCAATCTGGGTTTGTGTAGCTAAATGTAACACATCAAGGTTTATTAAGGTCCAAAAAACCAAAAACAAAGGTTGTACCTAGTGATATGTAGCAATGGCCAAAAAAATGATCAACACAAATGTAAATCCTTTGCTAATTGGTCACCAAATACCGAGGGATTACAACGGCCAAAAGCAACTTTGATTTCGACGGTTGGGTCCGTAGACAATCCACAGGAAAAATTAGGTTAACAAGAATTCCAAGTGGAAGAGTTGGGATTACAGTGGGTAATAAACTGAGTTTGAATTATTATCGGCCAAAAAGAGGCAGTTCGGATTAGTAAAATCCAATGGGATCATACTGCCATATGGGATCACAGATATTGTTTCTAGAAATCCTCAATTTTTTTTCTATTATGAATTGGAGCCTGCCTAGACGATTGTAACTTCGTTGATCGTTTGGAGTGGTTCAGATTTGGCGGATCTTAAATCGACATTTGATGCCCGATTGCATGATCTCTTCGGGCTATGGTAAAGAGTGTGAAGTTGTACAAGTTAAAATTCTTAGGAAATCGATTGTCGATGAGACATTGTATAATTGTTGGTTTTGATTCGTTGTTGATGCTAAAACAATCAAAACCGACGTCGAAAGGAGTAAAAAATGTAACAGCCCCAGATAGTGCTTGGAGAAATTAGATGATATAAATCAGAATGCTTCAAGAAACTCAACTGGCCTTTGGATCTTTCAAGCAATTTCCTCATGAAAGATGTTACAACTTAAATGACATAAGAGTATCAAGTTTTAATATACCTTTTTTTTCTTTATATAAATTGAAATAGATTTTTTTGAACGAGAAATGTTACTCCTTTTACACCAATAATTTAGTAAAATGTTTTTTTTTTTCAAAAACTAACTGAAACTGTTAACGTACGTCAATTAGTGGAAAGTACGAAACGTGTGACAAACCCCAAACATAAAAAATGATTAGTGTAATCAATGAAGTTTAAGGACGAAAGATGCGATTTCCTATATACGTAGAGAACAAAAAGTGTAATTTTGTTTTTTAACTTTCTCTCCCATAAATTCGAAATCCAGGCTACCATCGAGCTTATGGAATCAAGAATTGCACAACCGACGCTCTCTATGGTACCTTTCCTTGCAGCCATTGATCTTTAACCGAAGATCAAAACCAAAAACGCCTCAACATTCTGATTTAAGATTTAAACTTTATTAAATAAAAGAACTCAGTTTTCAAGGAAGATAAAAAAATATATAAACATGGTAGTTTCATATAACAATTATGTTGATCATTTCATGGGATTAGTTAGCCCGTGGTGTAGCCCACTCGACTCGAAGAATAAGATTATCATACCCATAACCATTTAACTTCATAATAGCCCTTTCGGCGTCTTCCTTATTCACAAAATTGACAAACCCGAACCCACGGCTCACACCCGTCTTCTGGTCAATGGCTACATAAACACGGCTCACAGGTCCAAAAGTTCTAAAAAGCTCTAGCAAATCAGGCTCACGAGTGTCTTCAGATAAGCTAGTAACGCGAACTGAGTTCTCCTCGTTCCTACGCCTCATATCTGAACCAGCAGGCCTCTCTGCACCTGCTCTCATGCTTGGTGGAACGTATGCGCCCTTTGTTGACCCTGAAGGTGTAACTTGGTCCGAACCAGGTGGTTTGTCCACGAACGAGTCGGTTGATGGGGCTAGATCCTTGTAAGGACACCGCGAGGTCCAGTGGTCACCTTTTTTTTTCCACAAGTTCTGCATACCATAAGAACCGCACCTCCTTTTCCTAGCTGTCCTAATGCGTCTCCTGCCGCCTTTTCTTCTCCTTTCGAACCTGTCAAAATTTCAACATGGTTTCATTTCAGTAGGGATGGTAATGGGACGCGTATTTCATACTCGATATATTAAACAATGCCCAATATCGCGTTACTCATTACCCATTGGGTTTGTGCGATGTCGAGACTAGAAGTTTTGAGTCAAGGGAGTCACAGGTTCTCTTCTCTACTTGTTACACGTAGGGGTATGTACAACTAATGTTTTTCTTAAAAAGTAGCTCAAATTTTATATATAAAACTCTTTAACATATACTGATGGTGATACGGTCCAACCCGCTACGGATACGGGATCCAACCCGCTAAGCAGTTAATTCGTACCCATGATTTCAAAGAACCACGTTTATTTATGTTCCTTTATTTTCGCATGCATGTGTTAGTTTCTAGACATGATTCTCCATGTTCTCCATGTAGTCTACTTTGCATTTGCACGTTTGATTTTCTAGGGTATTTAATGTTTGTTTTAAAGTTAACAAAAAGAGAAGAAAAATTATAGAAATCTCGTCTTTAGTCTCTAAATTTCTTGGAGCTTGACTCCCTCTAAGGGTTATCTATCTTGGAAGATTGACCATCTCGAATCGGTCCCTATCAGATGGCCTTGTTAGCGGACCCTCTTGAACCCCACCCTGGGTTCCACCCAGATTTGTGGTATCAGGTATATTCGTTTATGGTCTTATGTTATCAAAAGTTACCCGTAGAGGTGCCCATTACCCAAGCCCTATGAAAATCTCATCTTTAAAACCAACTAAAAATTATCAAATAGTCGACTACATTTCTAATAAGGGAAAATTACAAAACTAGCCAATGACCACACCCTCTTTCAAAACTAGCCACCTCATGCATCTTTGAAGCGATCTTTCAAGCACGGGATGCGTCTTTGAAGGTCTTTCGGGAGCAGAAGCGTCTAGCGTATGGGATGCATCTTTCAAGCACGGGATGCGTCTTTGAAGGTCTTTCCCATGCGTCTTTCACGCCACGTGTCCATGTTTTATTGGGTTTCAGAGATGCGTCTTTGGAGGTCTTTCCCATGCATCTGGGACTTCTCCCATGCGTCTTTCACGTCACGTGTTCATTTTTTATTTGGTTCCAGTGACGTCGCTCCAAAGACGCATCTCGTGCTTGAAAGGTCGCTCCAAAGACGCATGGTCAATGGCTAGTTTTGTAACTTTCCCTTCTAATAATCCTAACTTTATTAACTTCAAGCTTTTAACAACTTAAACATATATAGTAACTATTATAGCATTAACAATGTTTTAGTCGATCTAACACGACCCACAAAACAGAATCTAAGGTGTAAAATAACCAAAACCTAACAAAGAACAACATATCATTGCTCAATGGTTTCACTATAACAAACATCAAATATTTCATATCATCCTGATGATTTGATTGATCTTCTTGTCTACGGTAACTACGTAGCTGTCTGTTTCATCTCTTAAGGGGCTCTTAATAGTTCAAACCCCTTATTGGTTCAACAATTAATGGTTCAGACTGTTTGTTTCGCAAGCAAATGTCTGAATGATTCAGATATTCGCCTTTAAATGGTTAAACATTATACTGAGTCTAAATGGTTAAAGACCTCTTATCTGAATTGTTCAGACATTTGCTTTTGAATGGTTAAGTATTATACTGACTCTTAATGGTTGTTCAGACCTCACTTATCATTCAAAAGTTGCCAAACAGCTGGATCATCATAAAATCTATATGTTCATATAATATCCATACGTTCCAGTACGATCAATTCACATATAAAACATATAAATGTCATGCCAGTTTCATAATGTATAAAACAAACTAATAATATTATTCATAATGTATAAAACAAAATAATAATAATATTTTAGAGAAAGCAACAAACCAGGAGCCCTGGGTCGTTCAAGCACGATCTCTTCAGTGGAAACCATGGTGAGCCTAGAACCAACGTCCTCATGAACCGCATCACCAAACTTGGCCCAACCGCGTCGCTCGATGGCCCGCTTGCTAAACCGGGCCTTAGCGAGCTTCTGGACACGTGTGGTGGTGGTGATCTTGACCTTATTACATCATCATTGAATTTGTATTCGATTACTTTCTTGATCCCATTGCCATCAGGCCCGATCACCTGGCGAGGAGGGAGTAGGAAGTCTAGACCCTCACTGTCGTCGTCTTCGAGCTCGCCCCATCGGAGTTTGCTAGGTCGTTTTTGTGTAGACTCGGGTGCCATGATCCGGTGATGGTGGTCGAGTGAATTATGGTTGGATGGATCCTAACGGCTTGCGTTCTCGAATGCAGTGGTAACGATGAAATAAAAGTAAGATAGACGACGTCGTTTACCTATCGTGATGAATTATTATTGGGTTACTATTACTATAGCATGGATGTATATGTAACTACTTTTTGTCCCGCACGTGTTCCAGGACAATTTGGCAATATTTCTCTGTCATTATATCTATGTATGTGTTTCGGTTACTTGTACATAATACTTATAACACAATTTTAAAAAAATTATATCGAGTCAACAAATTAAAACAAAACACTAACATACTTTTGCTAAAAAAGACTAAAACGATGGAAAAACTATAATTTTAAACTGGGAGCAAAGTAGTAATTTTCAGAATAAATGAGCATGTATCAGGCATGCCTAGACGAATAAAAATTACACCTATGTCCGCCCGTGTTGCGGTGCGTTAAATCGAATATTTCTTATTTTTATAACATGTATGCATGTCTTTAGGTTGCTTCTACATACTAAATTATAATACGATCTAAAAAAATACATCAAGACAACCAATTAAACCAAAACACTACCATAGTTTTGCTAAAAAAACTAAAACGATAATATGTCTGTAATTTTGAGCCATATGTAAAATACTAATTTGTCAGGACCAATGAGCGAGTGCTAGACAAATGCTTGACACAATAAAAGTTACATTGAGTTAACCAAGTAAAATAAAACACTACTATAGTTTTGGGAAAAAAAAAACTAAAATGATGGCAATATCACAATTTTTAACTGGGGAGAAATCGTAATTTTTCAAATGGGGCAAAATCATAATTTTGAACGGAGGGTAAAATCGTAATGTTAAGCTGGGGGTAAAAACATAATTTTATGTTGAACTGTGGGCAAAAACATAATTTTATGTTGAACTGAGGGCAAAATCGTAATTTTTAGCTGGGAAAAACATAATTTTATTTTTAACTGGTGGCAAAAACGTAAATTTGAGCTGAGGGTAAAAGCGTAATTTTGAACTAAGGGCAAATTCAAAATTTGAACAAGGGGTGAAAACATAATTTTAATCTGAAGCGGGGGCAAAAACGTAATTTTGAACTGGGTATAAAATCATAAATTGGTTGTGTCACACCCCAACCGATGGCGGAAACATCGGGGCGTGACACTAGGCGAATCAGATTGCTCAAGAGATTCCATAACAATTATTTAATTGACAATACTTAACATCCAACATCCCATACTATCAAACACATAAAATCCTCAATAATTATTACATAATAAAAAACAATCCCTTAAAATCCGATCCGATCTTCCCTAGATTTATTACATGAGTTATAAAGGAAATCCTAAACCAAAAGCAGCAATAGCAAATATCCTCAACCTGCCACATATGTTAAAATAAAACGTCAATACAATTAAGTAAAGGTGAGCATACATGTTTGCGTACAATATAGATATAAAAGCGTTTAGCATACACCGCATGACATACGTAAGAGTTGTGAACTATGTATCTACTAGATTCAAGTAAACCAACAAACCGCGATTGATCGAGGCATGCGAACAAGTGTCCACATCCTAAAGAGAAAATAAATGCGAAATAAAAATGCGAGCCTAAACAACCACGGGACTCCGGGTGGCGGGTCAACCTCTAGCAAGCTATCATGTTAAGGGTAGCGTACTAGCAATCAAGTAACACATACAATTCAGCAGATTTCACGTATAGTCATGTATAGCGGATTGCGAATAAGAGTTTGAGTTGTGTGATGTGATTTGATATAGAACATATGTGACACCCAAAAGTGCGTTTAAGCATAAAGGGGTTCTAGTATACTCACAGTTGGTACGATTTAGGAGAGAGACGGGATTTGATGTAAGTCGATGAGAGCACCGGATCAGCCTGTAAGCGAACAGAAGTGCATCAGTCTTCCGAAATGCTGAAACGGTTAATGATTGAAAGAACAGTAGACAAGTTCGGGCGAACTTGACTGTTTGGGCATACTGGAGGCACAAGTTCGGGCGAACTTGTCTGGTTTTATGAGAACTGGACAAGTTTGGGCGAACTTGCGCTATTTGTTGAGGTATGATACAAGTTCGGGCGAACTTGTGTGCTTTCTAACAAATGTTGATCAAGTTCGAGCGAACTTGGTCACCAATCTGGTGACAAGTTCGAGCGAACTTGACTGTTTTGGCATCCAAATCGTGCGTTTTCGCGTCGTTTGCTGAGGAAATCGAGTCTCCATCCCTCCAACCTTAAGCTACTGAGCAAAACCTAGGCTGGAGAGGTCTTTTGGAGCGAGTTTTAGCCATTTTATAGAAACTCGGACTAATCCGGGCAAACTTGATGGTTCGTACGGGTTAGTCCAGTTTGTGCAAAGTGACGATTTCGTCCTTGTGCTTCCGGATCTGAGTATTTTGCTTGACAACGCCTCGTTGCACTTCAAAGTGAAAGAAACATACGTCATTTGTCCGTATTGTGTGTGAAAATCGATGTTTAAAAAGGGTTTTACTTAGATCTAAGCATAGATCTAAGTGAAAAAAAACAGAAGTTTTGTAGAAAAATATGAAGATTTTCGTAAATAGAAGAGTTTTGATGAAATCGAAGGTAAAACCTTGTGCAAAATCGTTGTAAAACGTTGTTGTTACATGAAAACGGGTTGATTCTTACTTGGGAAATCAAAGGTTTTCGTTTTGGGAGGTTTCGGGCGAACTTGCAGCAAGTTCAAATGAGCAGAGGAGCTGAGTATTTATAGGTGAGGTGAAGAATGGGCTGATTGGGATCAAGTTCGGCCGAACTTGTCTCTTTTCAAGCGAACTTGGCACAAGTTCGGGCGAACTTGTCCAGTTCTGCTTGAAAAAGGTTAAGTTCGAGCGAACTTGGGTGATGTTTGATGTGTTGAAGGTCTGAGCAAGTTCGAGCGAACTTGGTGTTACCAAGTTCGGTCGAACTTGGCCTATTGGCAAAGTTTTATTCGTTTATTTCGCGTTTGGCGTTCGTTTGGCGATTCGGTTCGTATTAGATAGTTATATTAAGCGTTTTGGCGAAGCGTTGAGCGTTATATTATCATTGAATTGAGAGAGAGCGAGTTATGTGAGCGTGCGAGTGTTTTAGCGATATCAAACCATAACATAAACAAACATAACACACATAAGACATAATTCCACATAATTAACTGCGTTTTGAGATGCGATGAGATAACCGATACGATGGCACAAGTGGTTATTGGACAACAACACACTCGGCTACTAAAGTAACATAGTTACTTGTGATTGCGTTTGAATTAGCGTTTAATAAGCGATTAGATGCGATATGGTCGTGACAAAATATAATTCCATTAACACAAACTTTTCATAATCAAATCCAGGAATTACAATGAAAGATACAACGGAAATAAAAGAAAAAAGATAACAACGAATTTACGAGTTGTTACAGGTTGGTCCAATAAGGAAGTGCTAGGCAAGCTACCTGGCACTATTCCCTCAGCCTGTACTCCTGTAGACGTATATGTAGTAAATAACATGTAAGGGCTTGAGGTGTTGAGATGTTGTTAATACACCCCCTGTGGTGTTGTCGGTGTTGTAAACAGTCATGGTGCAAATGTAATCTTAGTAAAGAATCAATCATATATAGTAAAGAGTATGGGATCCTATATATATATATATATATATGTGTGTGTGTGTGTGTGTATAGGATAAGGATCATGAGTGAACAACATCCTTGTTTGTGAACCTTGTGAACCAATCTGAGCCATTGATATTTTTTTAGATGTAAAGGATATGATGGTAATTAATCAATTTAAATATGAAAGTTATAACATTAAACTAACTACCCCTTACGATCTTTAAATCGTTATAACTTTTTCATATGTTAATATTTTTTTTAAATACACCATAAAAACGGGTTTTTTATTATCTTTAATTTGAGTACAATATTGTTATAGTTTTTTTAATAAAAACAAAAAATATATAAAGTTTCGTTTTTTCAGCGTTTTACTGTTTATACACACAAGTGTACATGAGTTCAACACACAAATCTACAACAGTGTACAAACAACTTGTACACTTGTGTACATTGTAGGAACAACGGCCTGTACACTTGTGTACACATAACCTTAGCGAAAATTATAAAAAAAAAATACAAATTTCTTTTCAAATCTCTGAAATGGTTACAATTCTCGTAATTATAAGGAGAAAGAATATTTCATGTGACTAATATACCCTTTTAGGTTTAAAAAAAAAAGAAATTACTAATAATAAAATTACAATCATGTCATTGGTATAAAACTATAGATCAATTAAATCAAAGGTCAAGATCTGTTCACTTAGTTCACATAAAGCCTATTGTTCACTCTTGAACCCCACCATATATAATATATATATATAAAAGAGCTCCAGCTAACAGATATGTAACTAACAACCAGAATTAATAACCACCTCATGTAACTAACTCAACTCTCTAACATGCCGCCTCAAGGGAAACAGGTGGGGCAACATGAAGCTTGGACCGAAGAGCGTCAAATCGAGAGGATGACAACCCCTTGGTCAAAATATCAGCTAACTGAAAGGTGGTGGAAACATAACGAAAAACAACGTCTGAGCTAAAACCATGTCACGAATAAAATGCGAATCAATCTCAAGATGTTTCGTGCGCTGATAAAACACTGGATTGACAGCCAAGTAAGTAGGTGGCACCCAATATTGTCACACCAGAGTGTCGGTGGACAAGAAACAGGGATATGTAACTCATGTAATCCACTCGGTAGCAATATGAGCTAAAGCACGGTACTCAGCCTATGTACTGGATAGCCTAGTGGCATCTTGGGGTGAGATACGGCTTTGGGATCAGGTCCTGTGTTCGATTTTCACAAGGGGGTTTTCCCATATTTATTTGGTTTCATCCTGAGTAGGTGTATAGGCATTATGCCTAGTGGAGATGGATATGATCGGGTGGTTTTGTTGGTGGCACGATGATACTCCAGTGGTCCGTCAGTGATCCAATTTATCGTTCAAAAAAAAAAGAACGACTGTCATCAGGGCATCCAGCCCAATAAGCATTAGAATACGCATGTTAGTCAAAACCAGTAGATCGTCGAATAGCTAACCCATCAGAAATGGTACCCTTAAGATACCTCAAAATACGCTTGACAGCCCCCCAATGGTGATCAGTGGTTTCTGTAAAAACTGAGAAACCTTGCTAACCGCGTAAGCAATCTCGGGACGTGTATCACAAAACACACACATATCCATACTTCAAACAAAATGTTTTTTTTCTTTTACTTCCTCACCAATAAAAGCCAACCCCTCCTTCGCGATTACCTCAACTACACACACTACATGAAATGTGGGCATTAGCAGCGACGCTTGACATGTTGCCGTTAATGCTAAATCCGACTGTTGATTAGGGGATGGATAAGAGGTCTAGGGTCTGTTCGTACTTGACAGTTATCGCCATTGTTGGTCCTAATCCTTGTAGTGACAACTGAATTGAATATTTCAACTACGCAATTGAATGACAAAATTTTATATATTCTTTTATAAATTTGTAAATTATCATATACACCTAACTAAAACTTAAAATACTATATATGACTATGTAAGTATTTTTTTATTTATGATCACTTTAGTACTTTACCCCTATTAGATATAATCCTATGTTAATCCTGAGAGATTTCCTACGTAAACCTTCTAGATATCATATATATCATTTTTAATGACTTTCTTATGACAATTATCTCCTTAACAAATATAACTTTTTATTAGTTTTTAACAAAACAACCAATCATCTCTCAATAAACTTCGATTGGTATCCCACAATTTTGATTTTGTAACTAACGTATATAAATTTTGTTTCAACAAAACAAATCATACTCGTTTTATAAATAAATTATTGGTTTCTTATAAAGTAATACAAAACAGAAGAATTTAAAAAACATATTTCATTTCATTCTTTATTCATCTTTGGTTGTTCATTCATAATCAAAGCCACCCAAATGTATTTATCTAAAAGCTTTATCACACGTAATTTTGTATCCAACCTGTAAACAGAGGCCAAGTATTATTTTAATTTTAATAACTTCTACTTGAAGTTGTGAGATACTATGAATCAATTATTTTTACACTCCTATATGTAAATATGTCAATAACTTCCACTCTACTTAGTTAAGTTTAATAAAATCAGAATTTTCTTTTACATTTCATTTACAAAAGTAACATATTACCGAAGTATAAAAAAACGGTACGAAAATCAGTAAAACAAGAACTTAGTAAAAAAAATTAGAAACCGTTCGCATAAAATAAAACATAACTTTTATTAACTTAATTACAAAACAGAAATAAATAAAGTAGTAAAATACAATACTGAATTACGACTGAAATAAAGCAAAACAAGAACATAATTTAACGGAATAAAAGGTGTTTTTGGCTGAGGATCGCGTTAGACACGGGTCCCTTAAAACAAATTCCGAGTCTCCCAGGAGAACTCATTTGTTTCCAGGATAAAACAACCTAAACAATTGCACTGCCGGAGATGACGAAACCCGAATGTATACCTTGAAACAAGAAGAAAGAGCAAGAGAATTCTCCAGAGAGAGATTAGCATATGAATGTGTTTTTGGTGTGTTTGCGGCACGAGGTCTACTCTCCTGTTTATATTGGAGGTTTAGATGAAACAGAAAAACTGAATTGAATGGACAAATTATTCTGCATTAAATGTCTTCAATGCAGTTTAATTCGTTATTCAATTTCTCATCAACGTTCGTTTCAAATGCTGAAGAGTAACTGCTCTATCATTAAAGTCTGGAAGCTTCAGTGCGCGCGCGCTCATGACAAGTGATCTGAGCGTGTGTGCGCCATTTGGCTCAATTCTTTGCGCAACACAACTCAGTTGCGCGCAGCGTCATTTTGGCTCACTTCCATACGCGAGCCTGCTGATGCGCTACCCGTGTGCGTGCACACCAAGTCACCAGTGGACCTGTACGGTCACGCCACACAATCGCGCCGTACTGGCTCACTTTGGTGTGCCCCTTGCGCACACTTCAGGAGTCGCGCGCGCCACCCAGGACACTGCCTGGTCATGCGCCACCATTGTGTACCTGTGCGCCCCTGTACCAGGTCATCTGTCTACCACCTGGTCCTTGCAGCCGTTGTGCTGAGCGACACGTACACTTAGTGTGTGTTTCCATTAAACAATAAGGAAGGAATGTTTCCGCTTAAATACTCCGTTAAGTTTCATCTCTCCTCTTATATGGGACAAGGTGCCACTTTCCCATTATTTCAGCATTTAAAGTTTCAAACACCAAACTTTGAGCATCGATATCCTCATTCATCTTAGCTCCGTTTTGGACGCGATTTGGTTCGTTGCGAAGCTCTTCCAACGTAGAACACAAACCCACAAAGAAATATTTATATTAACCTCAGTTTTTAATATTTATTTGTAGTCCAAAATTAGGAAATATGCATTTCCTATATTTGCTATTTTCACAAATTTCCAACAAAAAATATATACAAATAGCGAAGTAAAAAGGGGTAAGAAAAGGATATTGGATTTAAATAACTTCAACGTTCACCAATTGAATTGACTGATAGCACTCTCAACTTTCGATTTGTATCACAACACTCCCAACATCCAACATCTGACGTGGCACTTTTTTTGCTGACGTGACAAATTTTTTCTTGACATGGCATCTAGCATGGCATTTTACGTGGCATCTGATGTGATATATGACGTGGCTTTTTTGCCGACGTGACATCTAATGTGACACTTTTTAGTGACGTGGGATCTGACATCAGTTGACTAGGTTAAAGTTCAGTTAGTTTAGGAGTGCCTGAGGAAAATAAGTTGAAAGTTGAGAGTGTTGTAGTAAAAATCGAAAGTTGAAAGTGCTATCTGTCAATTGATAAAAGTTAGGGTTATTTAAATACAATGTCATAAAAAAAACTAAAGTAGAAAAGCGAGTAATAAAACGGGTTAAAAGTCTTATATGGGAAACTATAAAACTTTGAAGTTAAAATGTGTAAGTATGAAATTTTTTAAGTTTAGGAAAGATAGGGGTAGAATAGTTAACTATCAAGGGACATATAATACTTTCAAGTTTGGATTGAATATATATAATAGTTTACAAGTTTCTAGAGATATATATGAAAATGTGACAACAAAAGGTGCGTAGTTGTATTTGAAACAACCATAATCAGCAATCAAATTCGAACACTAGATCTCGTGAATTGAAAGTCATATTGGCCCTAGGTCGACGAACTAGGAGGAAGAAGCTCGACTCTTAGTCTTTTTGTCTTTCGAATTCATTTACAAAATGTCTAAGAGGAATTTGGTTCTCTGGCCAATTACAAAGGCAAGACGGGTAAGTCTGAACAACAAACATCGAGTCAAAAGCAAAGTGTTTTGTTGTCTTGTAATTCATGAGATTTGATGTATAGGTGACAATTTCATCAAGAATGTATTGTTGTATTTTTTTCTAGTTATGTGTTAACTTTTTGTTCTTTTTCAAGTAATTGTAAAAGAAAAAATAGTTTTATTACACATAGCATTTTTATATCATGAAAAAACATAGTTTTTTTTTTCTTATTTAAGTATTGGTCAAACGTAAAATATGTAAGAAATTTGTCACATGTGAACTAATTTAAATCAAGTGTATACATTTATATGTGATGGTATGTTTAACCAATATTTAATCAATGTTTTCATCCCTGATTTTTTTACGGTTTTCTAGGTTTTAAAAACTTCTAGGATATACTTACGAACGTGTGACGTTCTTACCTTTTTTTTTTTTGTTATGGTCTCAATTTTGATTAGTTTATAATCATGAATGGATTCCACAGTGTACAGATCGTTTCATAATATATGGTGCTTTTTATGTTGTGGGGTTTTGATACCATGTGATGGTGTTACAAAGTCTTATGGGCTTTCAATGTGATTCACATTTAATTTTTTTAACTCACTACACCACAATGGGATTCTTTTTTTTTTTTTTAAGTTCCTTTTCATATTGATATGATATATCTCTCATCTATCGAAACTCAAATTGTTAAGCATATCAAAACAAATTATAAATAATACAAAATAACAGCTTTGGAGCTACGGTAGTTGTACTAACTTTTCTTATTTTATATATTTTTTAAATTTTCACTTTGTTTTCTTGAGTTAACTGTCATTTTCGTTCATTTGGTTTGTTCACTTTTACCATTTCAGTCTAATTTTAAAAAATACATCAGTTTCCTCCCTGACATACTGGAAACGTGTCACTTCAGTCCAAAACTAAAAACTCAGGTTAGGTAGTTAAGTCAGACAGGTTTAATGAAGAGTATTATTGTCAATTCATAAATCTTTTATTTTCACCTTATTTTATGTTTGGTAAATGAAAAGACAATAATACTCTTCATTAAACCCGTCTGATTTAACTAGGTTTTAATTTTTTGACTAAAGTGGCACGTTTCCAGTATGTTAGGGAGGAAACTGGTGCATTTTTGAAAACTGGCTAAAATGACAAATTGACAAAACCGCAGGGACGAAAATGACAGTTAACTCTTTTTTCTTTATCATCTTATGCTTTTAATATAACTTCTAATTATCTTAATATAATCCTAATCACATCCTTATACATTACTTTTTTCTTTGTCATCTTATACTTTTAACATAACTTCTAATTATCTTAATATAATCTTAATCACACCCTAATACTTTAAATAATTTGTGTTCGTTAATTATATCGATTGCCAGTACCGTACATGTAATGAAACGAACTGGATAGATAACCACCAAACAATGTCAGTACCAGTTCAGTACTCTTTTTTTTGTTTTCGATCGATATTCGTTTTATGTTGTCGATAATTGTTTTTTTGTTTCTCTTTTAGTTGTTATAGAGGGTGCAAGTACCAAAACAAACAGAATCGATACCAATATAAATTTGCTAAAGATCGGGGCCCTGCCACGGAGCGTGCGTATAACCCACTAATTTGTTAGTCGGATTACCTCCCAGTCTCTCTAACAACACTATTATACCCAAATGACAGATTACCTCTTAGTCTCACTATCTCAATACACCCTAGGATGCAAGGGGTAACCTAAAAACATTTGATAGGACACAAACTAGCAAGGATCCTATGAAATATAGGGAAACATCCTCTCAAAACCTTTGCACCTAAACGCCTAATAATAGAGACAAACCAACTATTAATCACTTCTCAACTATTTGGATATGCAGAATACAAAGATCCAACAAACCCCCAATCAATGTTCCTATGGATTACTACGTCTAGCAATACCATAAACTAATCGTAAACACACAATAAGTGACCTTAAAGATATTCAACAAGAAGCATACAAAACATAAACCAACGATAAACCAGATCTAATACACATACACATCAGATCAATTGTAAAAAGGTTATTTACATTAATGTTAATCTATCAACAAAATCCACTCAACCGAGAAAAGTACAAATAATTAACGACTATTCATCCATAATCTAGTTAGTATCATAGTCTAGCCAATAATCATGTTCAAACATGGTAAAGAAGTCTTAAAATCCATATCAATTATGTCTAGAGGTAAACAAGTCTTAAAATCCATATCAATTATGTCTAGAAATCTGGAAAAACAAAGAGAATCACAAAACATAAACCCAATAAGCGTGATCGATCTGAATCGCGAACCTAGCTTCAAATCTTGATCAATCCGGCTTCTTCACACCAAAATTGCCTAGAGCTCTCAGTTTTCACGGCCGGAAGTAAGCTATGTCAAAGAGATTGGGAAAAAGTTTTTATAAAACTGAATTAGGGATTTTTTCAAATTCTGACGGCCTTCACGCGTTGCGAAAGCCTAATTAGAATTCTTCGCGTGTCACTAAAGATAAAATAATCGAGCACTAAATTTCTTCCAGGCTGACTTTTTGGCGTGTCACCAAGCATCATCATGGGTTCCTCGCGTGACGCAAAGAACCAACATTCCATAATCCAGATCTTGTTTTTCTTTTCACTTCTTTTCCTAGCATGCACATTTTTTCCTTGATGTGGCTCGATTTCCACCCCTTCTACGCACGAGTACTTGTAAAAACGTAGTTAACTAAATACAAGCTAAAACCGAATAAAAACGACTAATTAACTAACTAAAAACCGATTGTATCGTAAGAAAAAACAGATTGGTTTTGCAACACATCAGTTTACACATTATAAACTTACATTATTTCTATCTTCAAATTTATGTAATTTACAGGTCTATAACCTAGTGTATATATAATGCAATGAAGTTAAATTTTTTTTATTACTTATCATCAACATCCATATATATTTTGTTAAAATAGACTCAAAAAAGTTATAAAATATGTTCTTTTTTTGTCCTTGTTACTTACAATTGGAAGTAGAAAAAAAAAAGCTTATCCACAATCCACAATCAAAGTATGAAAGTGACAAGGGTAACTTAATCATATGTAATTATCCAGCTCATAAACCCAATCATCACTCTTCTTCCCTCTACATATGCACTCCCTTCTTCAATTCCCACATGTAGCAGAACACCCCCCCCCCCCCCCCCCCCCCCCCCCCTTCACTTCAGGTAGCTATCTCTCTTAATCTCTTCATTTTTCATTAAAGTAATCTTCTTTAATATGTCGGTCGGTCTAATTTTGTCAAACACTTAGCAAGGTTATTGTTCTTTGTAAATCTTTTCATGTGATCTTGATTTGTTTAGCACCTGCAGATCTAAGAATTTCTTGATTTTACTGCATTGTTGTTATAGTTTACCAATGGTTGATGGTTTTCATTTGTGAATAGATCATGTTTCTAGGGCTTGATCTTATTGGAATCAGTAGTAGATTGGTTAAACTTTGATTAAAATAATTGTGAAAATAGAATGTAGGATGATGTGTTTGAAGTTGAAGCAAAGACTAGAAGGTTAAAGAAAGTACCTACCACTAGTTATATAGTGCCTGCTTACCTGGCATACATGATACAACTATGCAAGTAAAGTAGTATATGGGTCTATAAAGTAACATGTTGTGTTCTTTTGTTTACCAATCTAGATCCCATTTTATTTGTCTATTTAGTGTTTTTATCATGCGGGTCCCCGTTATATGACGATTTGATTGTAGAACTTGTCTGACACGGCCCGAAAATGACATGAAAAATGAGGTTTTGGGTTGTCATTTCGAACCTTTTTTTATAAACAGGTTGTGTTCGGGTTGACATGTTTAATTAAATAAATGTATGGGCCGTGTTCAGGTTCATCGCGTCACCCAAAACACGGCCAGTCTACTTTCATGTGACACAAAACAGATGAAAAAGGCAAAAATGAAAAAAAAGGTTTTGGGTTCTCATTTCTAACCATTTAATAAACGGGTTGTGTTCGGATTGACATGTTTAATTTAACAGTTGACCCACCAACCCGTTTATGATTTGTTTAACCCATTTGTTACATTCTGTTTATAACCCACCAAGCGCCAACGCATTTGACTTGTTTGGATAAATGAGTTATGTGGGTCGTGTTTAGGTTGCATGATTTTAAGTGTGTTTGATATAGGGTAGATGTTTTTTATGCAAATAAATGTATGGTTTGTGTTCGGGTTCATCAATTGAACCCGCCAACCCATTTTATTTGTCTGTTTAGTGTTTTTATCATGTGGGTCTGCGTTATATGACGATTTGAGTGTAGAACTTCTGTTTGAAATAAAAGTTCTGCAACATGACATGAAAATCGAGGTTTTGGGTAGTCATTTTTAACTTTTTTAATAAACGGGTTGTGTTCGGGTTGGCATGTTTAGTCATTTTTAACCTTTTTAATAAACGGGTTGCGTTCGGGTTGACATGTTTAAATAAACAGTCGACCCACCAACCTGTTTACGATCGGTTTAACCCATTTGTTACACTTTTTTTACAACCCACAATGCGCCAGCGCATTTGACTTGTTTAGATAAATAGGTTATGCGAGTCGTGTTCAAGTTGGATGATTTTAAGTGTGTATGATTTAGGGTTGATGTTTTTGACGCAAATAAACGTATGACCATGTTCAGGTTCATCGCGTCAACCCAAAACACGGCCACTCTACTTTCATGTGACACAAAACAGATGAAAAAGGCAAAAATCGAATGAACATTATACTTTCTCATTTTCTTCTTCTTATAATTTCGACTTAGATTGTTGTACATTTGTGTTTATTTGTTTACCAAGTGTAACACTAGGTAATCTGCACAAAAGTTTTTTTCTTTCGTGTTATACGTTTATTTTTTTATTTTTTTTGCTTTTATTCGTTTGTGAAAGGAGAACATTCTTAGTAAAGCTAATTAAGATGCTAATAGCGACTTTCTTGACGGGTTATTCATCTTTTGCATTGTTTGGCAAAATGTCATGATTTCATTAGGTACACCTAGTTAATATATAAATAAATAAAAAGAGTTCCAGCCTGTATTCAGCTGGATTCACTTCTTTTTCGACAATTTTCTCATGTGACGACACGCGTCGCAAAAATTCCTCTATATCACGTCAGGCTCGGCCCTAAGTCTTCTTCTTTACTAAGGCCATGACTCATGAGGAATAGTGTTATTTTTGGATACAAAGCTTCATTTTATTTGTGCAAAATAAGTTATTATGCAGGCTAAAATGAAATTTCTGATATTTGTGAATACCTTCTTTTATTTCTTGTTTGTGGTTATTGATCCACCGTATAGTTGTTAATAATGAATAGCGACAAAGAGCGATTAGGTACCTGTAAGCTACATAGCAAATAAATAGCGGGTGCTGTTTTATAAATAGCGATACACTTATATCAAAATACCCTGGTATATACGCTATTTTACATGTATATTTAACGAAAACCTAAAATCAAGTTATTTTATAGCTATATTTAATCGCTATTTATATTAAAAAAAAAAAACTGAAATCCCGCTATTTATGGCTACATACCTTGTAGCGACCTTCGACCTATAAGCTACGTTATTCGCTATAGCGACCATAGCGACAACTATTGACAACTTTGATCCACCGAGATTTTGTGTTAGCAGGTCAGGCAGGTTGGGTAACATGTCAAAACAGTTGAATTTTGTTACATGTTGAAACGGGTCGGGTTGAAATTGCCACCTCTAAGTCATACGTTGTTCACTGACATTGTCTTTAAATCCGATGCATGCGTGCCTATTTTCGGCATACACCCATCGGTCGAACTCGAAGCATCATCATCTTATCTTTTTTAGGTGGAATTAAATTGCTTTTTTGACCTACCAATGTACCAACTAATTACATAAATAGTCATCTTTCTTATTCCTTACACATTTTAAAGAGAATACATAATAAATTGTGTTCTTGTTTCAAGCTTCTAATAGTTATTCAATAGCCAGATTTTACCACCATGAAGGCACTTATTCTTGTTGGAGGGTTCGGAACTCGACTGAGACCGTTGACTCTCAGCTTCCCAAAACCGCTTGTTGACTTTGCAAACAAACCTATGATCCTGCACCAGGTGTGTAACCTTCACTCTTATTTCTTGAATATTAGCTCAAGATTATGATGCAGTTTATTTAGATTTATTTATCTATTGTTTTGTGTTAGATTGAAGCTCTTAAGGATATAGGAGTCACCGAAGTGGTTCTGGCTATTAATTATCAACCAGAGGTAAATTTGATGTTTTATTCATGGGCTAATTGCGTAAACGGGTACCCGGCTTTCGTCTAATTTCTATTTTGGGTTACAGTTTATTTTTACTCACAAAAGGGTCAAACTTTCAAAAAAAATTTTGAAAAAATAAAAGAGTAAAATGCCATTTTCGTCCCTGACATTTGGCAGTTTTGCGACTTTCGTCCAAAGGTTTGTTTTTCAGCATATGGATCCAAAAGGTTTGAAATCTTGCCATTTTCATCCGGCTCGTTAACTTCATCCATTTTTCTCTGTTAAGTGAGGGGTATTTTCGTCTTTTTTCTTCGTTAAGGATGTTTTGAGTACTTGTACATAAAGTGAAAGGACGGAATTTCCCTTTAAGTTAACAAAAAAGATGGAAATACCCCTGACTTAACGGAGAAAAATGGATGGGGTTAATGAGCTCAATGAAAATGGCAAGATTACAAACCTTTTGGATCCAGATGCGGAAAAACAAGCTTTTGGACGAAAGTAGCAAAACTAACCAAACCTCAAGGACGAAAATGGCATTTTACTCCAAACAAAAAAAAGTCTTTTTTGTGCAATTTACCCAATTACCATGCTATATGATTGATATGTTTTGGATGTAGTTTTGATAATTTTTATGTGTATGCAGGTGATGCTTAATTTCTTAAAGGATTTTGAAAGTAAGCTTGGGATAAAGATCACATGTTCACAAGAGACCGAGCCGCTTGGAACCGCAGGGCCCCTAGCTCTGGCTAGAGACAAGCTAGCCGACGAATCCGGTGAACCGTTTTTTGTTCTCAACAGTGACGTCATCAGCGAATATCCCCTCAAAGAGATGATTGCGTTCCACAAGTCCCATGGTGGTGAAGCTTCATTAATGGTGACCAAGGTAATATTCACTTAAATAGATTCCTTTGGTGGCACGATTTGCGGGCTAGGTAATGGGTCAGAACAGGCCATTTTTTTGCAGCTGGGTTGGGTTGATTTGACTTGACCCATTAATTGGTATATTTTTGTCGCTATACTAGTTAGGCCTGTAAACAACCGAACGTTCATGAACTGTACGTGAACTAGTTTGGCAGGAAGTTTGTTTATGTTCGTTTATTTAATAAACGAACGAACATGAACACTATTTTTTGTTCATTTAATTAAACGAACAAACATCAACACACGTTTTGTTCGCTCATTTATCTTCGTGAACATTTGTTTATGTTCGTTCATTTATGTTCGTTCATTTATGTTTGTTTATGTTCGTTTCAATTTAAATACATAAGTTTTAAATTCGGTCATTTACAGGCCAAATACTAGTTTTAATTTTTTTTTATTATTTTCTTTTTTGTAGGTTGATGAGCCTTCAAAATATGGTGTAGTTGTAATGGAGGAATCAACCGGCAAAGTCGAAAGATTCGTTGAAAAACCAAAAATATTTGTGGGTAACAAGATTAATGCCGGGATTTATCTTCTAAACCCGTCTGTTCTCGATCGAATTGAGCTCAAGCCCACTTCGATCGAAAAAGAAATCTTCCCAAAAATCGCATCCGCAAATCAGTTATTCGCAATGGTTTTACCCGGGTTTTGGATGGACATCGGTCAGCCAAAAGATTACATCACCGGATTAAGACTATACCTCGACTCATTACGAAAGAAAACACCATCCAAACTGACTAGCGGAGCCCACATCTTAGGTAACGTTTTAGTTGACGAGGGTGCGAAGATCGGTGAAGGGTGCTTAATCGGGCCCGATGTTGCAATCGGGCCCGGATGTGTGATTGAGTCAGGCGTCAGACTCTCTCGGTGCACCATAATGCGTGGGGTCCGGATTAAGAAACACGCTTGTATCTCGAGCAGTATTATAGGGTGGCACTCGACTGTCGGCCAGTGGGCCCGCGTTGAGAACATGACTATTTTGGGAGAAGATGTTCATGTTTGTGATGAGATCTACAGCAATGGTGGTGTGGTTCTGCCACATAAGGAGATTAAGGCTAGCATCTTGAAGCCTGAGATAGTTATGTGAAAGATCATTTTGTGTTCATGCTATAAGATAGTGTGATGATGGTTTTTTTTTTTTTTTTTTTTTATGTGTGGTTTGCTTTAATCTTCAACAAGTGTATGGTCTCTTGCAATTTGTAATTTTGTGGTGTAAATAGAATAATAATAATCTGTTCATATGGATATTATTTGTAATTTTGTTTAAAGTGTAATATTTATAAGTTCTGGTGTTGGGAACTCATGAATCACCTTGTAAATATGAAATGAATTCATACCAAGTAAACGGGTTTGAGTCATAAATGGGTTGAAAGATAGTTGTTTTAGGGCTCTAAACGAATCGAACGTTTATCGAACAAAATTTCTTGTTCGTGTTCAAGGAAATGAACATGTTTATGAACATTAATCTGAACGTAGACAAACGCAGACAAACACAAACAAATGTTTGTGATCATAAATTAATACAAACGTATATTATACATTTCGTTTAAAAAAACAATTTGCATACTAAAAATAAATAAATACTTAAACATAATTAACACAATTCCCAAACGTTAAAACACACTGAAATTGAAATGAATAAGGGATGTTGGCAGAGGTGTATAGTATGACTATGGTTTCAAATTTTAGAAATTAAAGCAATAAAATTGAAATGAGAAATTGACCTGTAATAATCCCACGTAGACCTTATTGGTCATTAATAATCCCACCTAAGAATATTCCCCCCACCAGTCCCACCTTTCACCTATTTTTCCTACAATGGTCCCCCGTTAAAAAACTCGTTAAGTTTTTTTCCAAATTACAAACAGATTTTTAGGGCTTTTGATTAGAATGACGATACGAGTCCATTGATGTAAAACTTGCCTAGAAACGATGCTCTAAACGATGAAAACGCCGTTTCAGTTTGGGTGTTTAAATTTCCAATTAACCAAAATCAAGTCACGTGGAGCATCATTTCGAAGTAAGTTTTACATCAATGGACTCATATCCTCGTTCTGATCAAAAGCCCTAAAAATCTGTTTGTAATTTGGATAAAATCTTAACTCCGTTAAGTTTTTTTAACGGGGAACCATTGTAGGAAAAATATGTGAAAGGTAGGACTGGTGCGGGGAGTATTCTGAGGTGGGATTATTAATGGCCAGTAAGGTCTAGGTGGATGAAGAAACCCTAGACCAACTAGACCGGAATCTAAGTAGATCTATGGAATGGGCTCTGCATAAAAGGGTTAACCCTTCGTTTGGTTTCACGATTGATGATGAATAAAACAATACTCCGGCTGAACCTGCAAAACAGAACACCGTTAGCTCGCCACAGGGAGAAGGGGGGTTCTCTCCGTGACCACCCTCCGGCGTGAGAATAAGTACACGTAGTCGGAAGTAAGTATTGTAAGAGAGAGAGTAGTTGAGAGTGAATGCATTTCCTTGAACTCCAAGTTACTTATTTATAGCCAGTATTTGGCGCCAAAAGGAGAGATTGTTAACTTTAACGGAACCTTCTGCTATTCCGTTAATGTTTGTTGGCAATCCGTTAGTGCACACGGATCATGAGCTCATCAGCGGTTAGGGAGGTGTCACGTGTCAACATGAGATCACTACATCTTATAAATGTGAGCATGCCATCACCGTGATCTTCCTCAGCCGTCCAGATGCTTTCATGTGGCAATTGGTTATAATCGAAAAGATGCTTGCACGATTGGGTTAATGGCTTCTAGAAGGTTTCACAGCTGTTACCCATCTATTATTCGCCATGTGTACATTCTGTTACAACAGAAAAGATTCCCTTTGCTTCTGCACCAAGACAAGGATTTTGCTAAGGGACAGTTTCTCAGGATTTACTGTTTCCTTGCGCGAGAAGCGCAAGTTAGTTAACTGATCTTCCTTCTTCTCCTTGCTGCTTAGCGCAACGTTTGGTGGATACTTGCTTTGATATATCTGCTCAAGGTTTGTGCATGAAACATTATCAAACGAGAATGTTCAAGGTTAACTTTGAACCTTGCGCGAGCCCGCGCAAGGTAGTTAAATGAAGCATTATCAAACGAGAATGTTCAAGGTTAACTTTGAACCTTGCGCGAGCCCGCGCAAGGTAGTTAAATGAAGCATTTATCCAAAGAGAATGTTTAGGCTTTTAACTTTGAACCTTGTGCGAGCCCGCACAAGGTAGTTATATGATCCTTTCCTCTCTTTGATATTTGGCGCAGAGTTCTAATAAATCTTATTTTGGCAAAGAAGTCTGCGCGCAGTTTTCTTAGAAGTTATTAATGGGTATGGTTTCCTTGATTGGCACAAGGTTTTTGGGACCATACCCCTTCAGTGGGATTATTATAGGCCAATTCCCCAATTGAAATTGAAATGATTGAGTAGAGATATTGGCGGATGTCTATAGTATGACTATGGCTTCAAATTTTAGAAATTAAAAATAACATACTTTAAAGTTTTAATTTTTAAAAACTTTGATTTTTTATATAAGTTACCGTTCAAAAAATCACCCGAGACCCACAAAACAACTGTCCGCTTGAGCGGACCTCCCCTCCTCTGGACTGCCTAGTCATCATTTCATCAATGCTTTGTTTGTTCGGGTTGGTTTGTTGAGTGGACAGCTTGTTGTTGAATGTTGATACTCTTATGTAGGGATGAGCAAATACCGATACTGTCCCGATCCTGTCTCGATCTTGAAAATTCCGATCCCGAGAATCACGAAAACTGGATACAGATACCGCAATATGTCGGTACGGTACGGTATCGGTATTTTGAAGGTAAACTTCAGTATTTTACCGGTACCATACCGAACCCGTCACGATCCCGATACCGAAAATGCCAAAAAGTGGATATCGATTTCGGTACCGAAAATTAGGTACGGTATTTTTAGGATCGGGACCAGGACAGGATCGAGACGGTATTTGCTACCATTTGCTCACCCCTACTCTTACGTCCATATTTGAATTGGCCAAGGCCCAATCTTGTTAATTTAATTCATTACGAGTATTTAACTAGGCCCAATAACATTCATCAATTAGTTAGGCCCAAGCCTGATTACACACTCAAATTCATTTAAACAATAAGTGTGTCATTCCTGCATCATCTTAATCAATTAAAATTACAAGCATAATTGATTACACACCCAAACTTGTTAAAACAATCAAGTCTGTCATTCCCGCATCATCTAAATTAATTAATTAATTAATTAATAACATGACCTATTCAACAAGTTAAAACATAATATTCATCCGTGATTCATGTTGGTAATTTTAGTGATTATCGACTTATATAATAATGACAAATAATAACATAATACTAATGTTAATAAAATACTTGTCAATATCCTCTTGAGCATAGCTTAACTTTATTTTTTTCAGTTTTCACTCTTAGTTGTTATATTGAGTACGGTATCGTATCAATTTATATCTATATCTATTCTATACTATATAATAAAATAAACCATACGAGAACACACATCAGTAAATGAGGAGTTATCCCATTTTTGTTATAATCAGATTAGATAATTTTTTTAAACTTTAAATATATTATTTTAAACTTCAAATATATCTCATGGGGATGATCGGTATTGACGTATTGTTTTAAATTTATAAACTAGTGTCAGGATATAATAGGAAGTTTCTATGGGTAGGAAAGATAGAAAGTAATCTTTACCATCTATTTAGTAAGCAAGGGTTAAGATTAAATGGATGGAATTGAACAAAAAGAGGAGGCGCGTGACTTTAATGTAAGGGTATTCTAGTCCATCTAAGGTAATGGTTTCTCTCTCCTTCAATTCCCCCTATTTTAAAACGTTAATAATTTTTTCATAGAGTTAATTACTGTTTTCGTCCCTGTGGTTTGTCAAAAATCACTATTTCAGTCCATTAGTTTAAAAATTGCCATTTCAGTCCCTATGGTTTCATTTTCGTAACCATTTCAGTCCACCTTGCAACCATTTTAGTCCCTGTACTTATAGAATAAATGGATTGAAGCGGTTACGAAAGTGAAACCATAGGGACTGAAATGGTTACGAAAGTGAAACCATAGGGACTTGAAATCGCAAATTTTAAACTAATGGACTGATATAGTGATTTTTGACAAACCACAGGGACGAAAACAGTAATTAACTCTTTTTTCATACGACATTATTTTTTTTATAAAAATTGTACCATAAAAACGAGCGTTTTTTATCTTTAAAACGAGTATATTATTGTTATACTTTTGAAAAAAAATTCGATAACCCAGATGCGTAAAACGCAATGAAAAAAAACACAATTTTTTTTTTCATTTTTATAAAACACAATGAACTAAAAAATCACAAAATAAAGTGTTTTCTTTCTAAAAGGCAATGGACAAAAAAACACAAAGACAATGTTTTTTATATAAAAAGCAATGAATTAAAACACAAAACAAAGTTTATTTCAAGTTTATTTCTAAAACGCAATTGACTAAAAATATAAAAGAAAGTGTACTTTTTAAAACGCAACGGACTAAAATCACAAAAGAAAAGTGTCTTTTGTAAAACGCAATGGACAAAAAAATGTGTTTT
Source organism: Scalesia atractyloides (assembly GCA_947069175.1). Classification (NCBI taxonomy): domain Eukaryota; kingdom Viridiplantae; phylum Streptophyta; class Magnoliopsida; order Asterales; family Asteraceae; genus Scalesia; species Scalesia atractyloides. The sequence goes on along the minus strand of CAMTDV010001633.1, from coordinate 79,083,205 downwards.
TTCATTATTATGTAAAACACGATTGACAAAAAACACACAAAAATGTGTTTTTGTCATTATTTTGTAAAACGCAATGCACAAAAAACCCAAAAAGTGTGTTTTTTCATTATTTCGTAAAACGCAATGGATAAAAAACTGTGTTTTTTCATTATTTTGTAAAACGCAATGGAGCAAAAAACACTCAAAAAGTGTGTTTTTTATTCTTTTGTAAAACGCAATAGATAAAAAACAGTGTTTTTTCATTATTTTGTAAAACGCATTGGACAAAAAACACACAAAAATGTGTTTTTCATTCTTTTGTAAAACGCAATGGATAAAAAACAGTGTTTTTTTTATTATTTTGTAAAACGCAATGGACAAAAAACACAAAAAAAATGTGTTTTTCATTATTTTGTAAAACACAATTTTAAAATTAAAAGAAAGTCTAAACTGAAAGGTGTTTTGCAATTTTTCTTTGAGACATTTTGTCAAACACCTAGTGTGCAACTTTTTATTACTGATTTCTCAATGAAATTGGAACTAATGATGTTGCCCAAACGCATGAATACATCAAGAGAAAGAGTAGAATCAGAGATATCTTCACTTTGAATACAAAATGTTTGAGAAATTTGAGAGGAGGAGTACCTGTTTTAACAGAAATCTCATGTTCCATCGCATAATGTTAAATTGAAAAAACGAGAAATTATAGAAACATAAACTCGGGTTTCTTCAAAGAAATCGAAGAACACGTTGATTGAGTGTTCGAACCATTCATTGATGAAGAAAATCTCACTGTGATGTAGTAATTCTAGAGAGAGAAAAGAAATGAAATGTTGAAGATGTTGGGTTTTGAACATCTGGGTTTTGGGTTTTGAAGATACAGGGAAGGGAAATAGAAGTAATAAATAAAAGGATATTGACTAAAATACCCTTCCCACTTGTATTTCTACTTTTCCATATAGACGGCTAAGATTACTTCCTATCATTTCTAAAGAATATAAACTTCCTATTTGATCTTATCTCTTATAAACTAAAGATCACAACTAAAAAGAAAAATAATTACTCAATAAAAAAGTAATTCGTGTTCCATATATATCTTGCCAAAGAATTTATTAACATAACTAAATTAATTATCACATATTATGTATTTGCAATTACATGAATTATACACCTACTAATATTTAAATCAAAAGTGTCGGATTTATTCAATTTCAATGTTATCAAATTTTGGTACGTAAAAGAAAGCAAAATATTGTATTTATTTTGTGAGAAACTTTAGTAAATGTATTTTAAAATAAAATTACGATACCGTTGTGGTTCGTACGGTACCTGTGATCAGGGATGAGCAAATGGTATCGAGTAGCAGAAACCGAATTTCCTGAACTAAAAGATTTTCATTATCAATTCGGTACCGACTTTTAGCGTTTTCTGTACAAGTCTGGTACCGATTTTTACCTTCATGTATCAATACCGAACATGACCGTACCGGTATTTTCGATACCAGTTGACACAAAGCTTATACCCCGTGATAAAAAAAAATCATCAAAGTTAAGAAAAATAGTATAGTAAATTTAATTAGTAATATAATATTATAATACTAAAAGTTAAAAAAAAACTATATATATTTTTAATTTTTAATAATAGTATATAATATAATATAATTAAGTAAAACTGTTATATTTTAATCAACCATTTGGAGAGATCCACTACTTAAATAAGTGTAACTTGGAGAACAATCAACCAGTTAATGCAAACGTTTATATAATATATCTCTAAACCCTAACTTCATTAAACCCTAATTCCTGTTAACCCAAACCCCTCTAAAAATGGCTTTGAGTACCATAATTCGACGGTCTGCTTCCTCCGTTACGCCTATCGCTGCCCGAATATTGGTCGGACAGCGAGCCTTCAGCCACCAATGCACTGGCGCATTGTTGATCGCCATGAATCGTTCTAAGAAGATCACTTCTGAGGATTCGTTTTTGGTTTTCTGTACAAGGCTGGTACCGATTTTTACCTTCATGTACCAATACCGAACATGACCGTACCGGTATTTTCGATACCAGTTGACACAAAGCTTATACCCCGTGATAAAAAAAAATCATCAAAGTTAAGAAAAATAGTATAGTAAATTTAATAATTAGTAATATAATATTATAATACTAAAAGTTAAAAAAAAACTATATATATTTTTAATTTTTAATAATAGTATATAATATAATATAATTAAGTAAAACTGTTATATTTTAATCAACCATTTGGAGAGATCCACTACTTAAAATAAGTGTAACTTGGAGAACAATCAACCAGTTAATGCAAACGTTTATATAATATATCTCTAAACCCTAAACTTCATTAAACCCTAATTCCTGTTAACCCAACCCCCTCTAAAAATGGCTTTGAATACCATAATTCGACGGTCTGCTTCCTCCGTTACGCCTATCGCTGCCCGAATATTGGTCGGACAGCGAGCCTTCAGCCACCAATGCACTGGCGCATTGTTGGTCGCCATGAATCGTTCTAAGAAGATCACTTCTGAGGATTCGTTTTTGGTTCCGTCTGCTTCTCGGTATTCTTACACGGCTTCTACTGCTCTCGCTAGCCCGAGTTCTGATGAGTCGCTCCTACGAGTTATTGAGTCCGAGATTCATTGCTCGGAAGAAAGCTTAGAAGCGGTTTGTTTTTTATAAAAGTTGTTGTTCATTGCATGTATTTGAATTTGTTTAGAAATATGTTTTGATTTTACATTTTTTTCATGGTTGGAATTATAAACACTTTTTAAAGTGTAAAATATTTTAACTGTTAGATTATTTATAAAATATTTTTGATTGATTTATATTTTTCGTGGTTCGAATTATAAATATATTTTTTAAGTGTAAAATATTTAAACTGTTAGATTATTATAAATCATTTTTTGATTGAATTAAAAATATTTTTTTTCATGTTACAAATATGGTTTGATTGAATGTTTAAACTGTTTGTTTATTTATAAAGTGTAAAATAAAAGTTTAAAAATTAATTGGTACATTTTGAAAAATCGTCACTTAAAAATAAAATTAATATGAGAATTAAGATTTGTAAATGTTAATATGAAAAAATTAAATGAAACTTATTTTTTTGGGTTGTGTTTCTGTCAACCTATAACAAATACACGAGTCATGTTCAGGTTGACGGGTGGGACACAAATTTCATGTTCGTGTCATGTTCGGGTTGCACAAAACCTTTGTGTTTATTGTGTTTAGGCCATGTGTAGTCAAAAAAGCCCCTGAAGGGACGTTGTCTGACACGTGGCGTGCCACGTTAGGATGGGGCATTCTGACATTAGATGCCGTAGTTATAACGCCCCTACCTCATCATTACCCAATTAATAAATAAACTCTTTAATTATACATATAAATGTATATAAATGTATGTATATATGTGTGTGAGTGGAGACTTTTGCAAAACGTCGGTGTGTATCATGCCCATCAAAATTTCTTACCCCAAAACGCCTCCCGTAGTGGACCATTAATACAGATATGGTTTTCATTTGACCCTCCAACCCATGAACACGAGTTCTAACATCTCTTTTGGTCAGGGCGAAGGTGCTCCCGAAGGTTTCCCTTTTCAAGTGAACGATAACCCCGGGCAGCAAACAGTGTCTTTAACAAGAGAATACCAAGGCAAAACAATCCATATTGACGTTGAACCATCTGACCTGATAACAGGTGACGATGATAGTAGCGATTCGGATGATGATAAAGACAGTCAATCAAGTCTCCCAATGGTTGTCAAAGTTTCCAAAACCGGTGCACCCTCTTTGGAGTTTGGTATCACTGCTTATGCCAAAGAGATCGTCATCGACAGCTTAATGGTTAATGATCCAGATATTACTGAAGATCAGACTCCTTATGAAGGACCTAGATTTGAGTAAGTATAATGTTTGCAAACTTTATAACACCGACTCGTTCATACTCATATATAATTATATATATCGAATGTATGTATGTATGTATATGTAGTGAACTGGATGAGAATATGCAAAAGGGATTTCACAAGTTTTTGGAGACAAGGGGGATAAAAGCTGATGCAACAAAGTTTTTGCATGAATATATGGTGAACAAAGAACATAGAGAGTATACTATCTGGCTTAAGAACCTTAAGAAGTTTGTTGAGGCATGAAGGTTATGAAATAATATTGATTTTGGATGGTGCTTATGGACAAAACATTATTATTATATGATTATTAAGTTTTGACGATATCTTTTGAAGTTTTAATGATTTGAAAAAGTATTTATTGAATGATATTATATATGTTCCGTCTCTATATCTACACACTTTTGATTACGTGTTTAGTTATGCACAACAGATATGCATAACTAAACACGTACTTCTCGACTACTTGGTGTCGTGCACAATGTTTTCACGCCGTATATAACTGTTTACATCTTGTAGACGCCATTCGGTCATGTTCAACCTTATACGACCTTATATGACTGTATACACTTGTATACGCGTTCGCTCATGTTTACATCTTGTGGACTCTGGTTTTAGTAGTATCTTGTAGAAAGATGAACTTATTTGAATGGATTGGTAAAATGAAATGAAAGTGGATGATGAAGAATATAAGTATATAACAAACCTTTAGTAACTAACTATATGTAGAAAATACCTCACATCATGTTTGGGTAGCCTTCTTTACAAACTAACCCGTAAAAGATCCTTAGATTTATCAAACTTCTGATCAAACAGAAACACAAGTCAAAAGGAGTTGAAATGAACAAACCTTCGATAAACAAAAGAGTTCAATGCATAAATTAACAAAATTGGGGAAGGGCTATCCATGCGAATGAAAGATCAAAATTGGGGAAAGAAAAATGGGCCGGATCAATAGGTGCGCGCTTCAATGATTCCGGGTCAAATTCTAGGCGCCAAAACCAGAAATAGGAGGACTTGAGGGATTTTAATTAGTTATGAACTGCTGGAGTAAAGATGTACCTTTGTAACCAATGTAACATTTACTGATAGCATTAGGGAAGAGTTCGTTAGAGACAAAGAGATAATCACCACATATCGATGAAGACAAGGACGAGACGGACTATGTTTTTTATGCATTGGCGTATGTTATTTTTTACAAAAGCCCACATATTGCTCATGTAGCGAGAGTTCTTGGATATTCATGTCAAATCCGGGTTGAGAACATTAGGAAGCAAACAAGTGGTTGTTAGGTTACTTTAAAGGAACCTTTAAGAAAGCGTTAAGTTATAGAGAGTTCGCTTTAAACCCGAGACTCTTCTTACTAGTTGTCACATATTATGATCACACTGATATACACCAAAAGATTTGACATATCCGCCCTAACGGGCACACAGCTCACATCTTGCTTGTTAGTATCACTTTAGGACCTCTTTTATCAAGTTTCTATGTTCATTGTATTGGCACAAGAAGACACATAACTCCACCTGATCTAGACCGGCCCTCTGGATCGTAGCTGTAACATTTGACGCCATATGTGGGGTGTGCAACAAGAAGCTAGTCCATATCCCTTTGTTTGAACATCGACTTGTATCATCATTCATGACTAACAACGAGATTAAGAATTACTTCAACATGTCATCGACATTTTTGTAATATGCTAAGAATATTTTGATCGTCTCCTATAGATGCTAGCAAAGTTTTTTTTTTTTACGATTTGTGCTTGTAAGACATACCAAAGCGTTTTGCATGGTATAGATCGTCCATTGACAAATAGTAAAATGCATGTCATTAGTCAACAGCGTGTCATGTGACATTGTGACATATTGCCTCCTAGGGAGCCCAAAGGTGAGCGTCTATGGCGCCCACCAAGACTATAACATTCATATCCAATCATAGGATTGATCTGAATGTCAGGGAATCTCTTCCCACGAATTTGAACAGACGTGGCTTTGTTTTTTATGCACATAATATAATTCAGAGAATCTTTTCCAACGCATGATCGTGTTTCATGGGTGTCTTTACTTGTGTATCCTCCTCGCATATCATGCATTCGCTACGCCTTTTCTTTCCCTCGTGTATGGATACATTCCCAAACACGTTACATACAACGTTGGACCAAGACGCAGACACATCATTAGCTAAACCGATATTTGTAAACCAAAACCACCCAAATTGCCATTTTCAATCAATCAAAGCATCCACATTGTCTTCTTCACCCAGACTACTAATACCTAAATATTTTGATAAAATAGCTTCAAAAACATAAATAGTGAATTATTCATAATTGTCTTGGCCCATGAACCATCTCCTCAACATTCTTCTGCTCACACTTACATCTTTGTGGACATCAAGAACTTATTTTTCTTCTCAGCCGGTTTAAGAATTTGAAACGAACACATTAAATTCTCGTCAACACTCATCATTGCACCTGCGTTGTCGAATTCACCACAATAATTCGGGGCAGAAAATATGGTCACGAGCTGTCGGTCTGCAAAGAATTCATAACCATCCTCCACAACCTACAGCATAACAAACGTATAAGAAACCAATCGAATTTATTGAATAGTTTTTATTTTTGTTTGAATTCGCTTAAAACTGGTCAATTCAAATCGAATTCGGATAAATTCGTTTTGATTAAAATTCATTTAAAATATGTAAATCCGTTAGATTAAGTTACACTATGGCCCAAATTAAAGTTATATGTGTGTATTACATACAAATATAATAGATAAATATTTATAATTTGAATTCGAATTTTGAATCGAAATGAATCGAATTTAAAACTATAAATTCGTATTCGATTTACAATACTCGAATTCGAATTCTTGATAATTGAATCGAGTCGAATTTCGAATTTTTCGAATCCGAATCGAAGTCTGAACACCCCTACCCGTTACACAACTCACCAAACCCGCCCATTTTTCCAACTCTAGACAAAGGAATAAAAATAAAAATTAAAAGATAAGTCAAAACCTGGTGCGCCCGACAAACAAGATCAAGATCATGATTCGTTAAAAACTCGGATACTTTATCAGGCCCAAAAGTATACGAAACTCCTCGATCATTCATCCCCCATCCTTTAGCATCTTTGCAAGGATCCGACCACAACAAATCACAAAGCAAACCCGTATCAGGAATCGCAGTGGGTCGTGGCAAGTTTCTAATTTGATCCAAATTCGAAAGATCGGGGGACAATCCCCCGTGCATACACAATATCTTGTCATCAATAAGAGCCGCAACTGGTAGACAGTTAAAGCAGTCGGTAAACGCTTTCCATAGCTTCACGTTGAATCGTCGTTTGCATTCATCGTAAAATCCGTAGATTCTATTTATGGAAGCACATTCATGGTTACCTCTTAGAAGGAAAAAGTTTTCCGGGTAACGAATTTTGTATGCAAGAAGAAGACATATCGTTTCTAAACTTTGATTGCCTCGATCTACGTAGTCGCCCAGAAAAAGATAGTTGGCTTGTGGAGGAAACCCGCCGTATTCGAAGAGTCTTAAGAGGTCACTGTATTGTCCATGAATGTCGCCTAAAACAAAAAAAAAATAGAAAACAGATTAGATTTAGAATATATGCCGCATGCAATACAAAGGAGCAGGTCACCGCGCTTTTTCTCCATTCAAAATATATATACAATCAAAGAAGGTGTTAACTATTGCTAGAAAAAATAATGTTGTTATAATCATGACAATCTTGATCTTTGGATAAAACAACTTTAGATACACTTTTAAATTTGACCCATTTGAGATAAAACACAACCCAAAACGACCCATTCATAAGTAAACGAATCGAAATTGCTATCATAATTTTGAAACAATCCAAAGCCAGAAAAAGTGAAAACAAAAGAAAAAAACTTGAGCCATAGTGCAACCCATAGTTATTAATAGCGAATAGCAGACGATAGCGGCAAGCTACCTATACGCTACGTAGCGATAGTGATGAAATTGTGGGTGCTCTTTTATGTTTAGCGACACACTAAGAGAAAGTTATAGAAATATTTTATATGTATATTATATCCAAATAAGTTGTTTTATACGCTGTTTTATATGTATGCTTAACTAAACGCCTAAAACCCTACTATTTTATACCTATAAAATCCTGCTATTTATATTAAAGCAGAAAAAAACAAAAAAAAAACCTAAATCCCGCTATGGAGGTGCCAAAATCAAATAGCGACACGTGAGTGCTACGCTATTTGCTATAGTGCTCGCTATGAGCACAACAACTATGGTGCAACTGTTGATTAAAAATATATATATGAGTTCATATATATTTTGGATCCACAGTGCAACTGGTGACTAATAGGCATAAAAACCTGGCACATATCTGATATTAGTAAACAAGTAGTCAAGCAAAGTCATATCTAACGTGATGTGATGGCGATCATAAAACCATCAAGGCATCAATTAGAAAGAGTTTGTTGCCAATGAGCTAGTGGTGGAGTGGTAAGGGGGAGACTTGGTGTCCTAAGTGACTCAAGTTCAATTCCTTCCCATAGCATTTAGTTTCTGCGGCACCTGGTGATGATGGGAGACTAGGCGAGTAGGCGGCGATCTAGTTCAATCCTTGAACTGAGCGGGTTTTACCTCACCGCACTGTCATGCCTTCGGGCTAGTGTTCACGGGCTTTGGCCCTAGGTGAGGGTTTTCCCCGGTTCGGAAGGCGAGTGTATCCCGATGAGGTGACTTTCGCCAGTAGCCCATTTGGAGGATTCGTTGGACGTTCAAAAAAAATAAAGAGTTTGTTACAACAGTTAAAATTCATTGCAGGGTTAACATATGTGTGTTACAAAGTAAACCTCGATAGGTGGATTGTTTTGCATTTACTTCGAACGATTTTGTCATACCTGTTTAACTCTTGCAGGGTGTAAATGTCACATTTTTTCTGGAAAAATGGTTAACATAATCCATGACATTCAACAAGTGTACACATGAAATTAATTTCCTAATACATTCTAAAACAACCACAAACCCTTAATAATGTTTAAAATCAAAGTAAACCCTAAAATCACCACTAAACAATCAAGTCCCCTTCATCATTGAAAAAAGATCCCCATTTGGGGCAAACTTCACAATCTAACAAACAATCAAGTCAAACCATCAAAAATCCCCAAATCCCACAAAAACAAAAATACAAAAATATATATATAAAAACATTATAGAAACAGATTTAATACATACCACAAATCTTGATAGGGGCTTCAAGTTCAAGGAGATTAGGCTGATTGATGAAGATATCACGCGAGACAACACAAAGCTGTTTGATTTCAGCCTCTGACAGCTGAACCAACTTGCCGGGTTTGTTGGATCGAACTTCGATTAACCGTTCGATTATCCGGTCGAGGGTTGCTGGGTCCATCTCAAGAATCGATTTTTATTTTAAATTTGGTTGAAAAGGTGTGTGAATCGAAATGGGTCAGCGGGAAAGTGAATGATAGCGAGGAAGACGAAGACTTTATGAGAGCTCCATTTTCAAAGCGAAGATGAGGGAGATCACTAAAGCGTGTTGTGATGTGATTGGTTAGGAGATATTTCTAGTGATATTTTCAAGAAAAGTCCTTGAATTTACAAATTGTTTATTTTTGTTTTTTTTTCTTAAATTAGTTTTGATCGTATCGAAAACTAAAGTAACTCGAATTTGTATCATCAAATGATGTCTGACTTGAATTGTTTTCGATCAAAAACTACGTTAAAATATAGACCAACTGAAAACATACATATAAGACCATGAGATGTGAAGGGGCTTGGGTTAGGGGTATTGCTCGACACGTGACGAGAGTGGGATCCACAAATAAATACTGATAAACTAGGGATGTGGTGGGACGTCGCTTAGCTGGGAGTGACGAGCCATGTGAATTTTTTTTAAACTATTAAAATTTCATTTAATAAAATAACACAATGATTAAAATGAAAGTTACATAGAGTAATTTAAAAACTACAAAGAAAATTAAAAAAAAAACCTACATAAAATTAAAAATTACATAAAAGTTATTCCATTTTATATTTTTTCCATTATTTCTTCTTTCATTTCCTATATACGATGCGATTCTAGCTAGATTAGGACACGGTGAGTATACTATACCGTGATGCGGTTGTTGTGGATGGCCGTGGGTAATGGGCATTTGTTGATGATGTGGTGGACGGTTTGGTGGCGGGCTAGGGTTCGGGTTTGGGTCATACCTAATTAATACACTCTTAAAACTTGATTACTATTTTTTAACATATTCCTACATGACATTTACCAAAAACAAACATGGGATCATTTGGAAATTGGATGTTCGGTTTAAACATTGACAATAATTGTATATGACATTGCATCTACAAGTTATGATTTCTCATAAAAAGATATGACTAAATAAGTTAGTAGAACCATCATGACCTATTGATGTAGTGGTAGATTGTTGACCTCCTCAAAAATGATGTAAATTCAATTCGTTACAAGTATAAGATTATATGATATTTAAGTGTATAATTATTGGTTAAAAATAGCGGGACTGTCTATGTAACATGTTTGTAACAAAAACGAATATAGTTGATCTACCAAAACATGCTTTCTTAGCCTCTACAATATGTTTTTTTGGTCACCCACTATTCACAATAATAGGAATACATGATGAATGGTTATTTACATATTTCATGACTTGTTTATATCTCTTAAAATTCTTGAATATGCCACCGATTACAACTAGACAAGAATGAGGGTAGCAAACTCAAGGTTCCCTTTCTTGGATGATATCATCCCTTGTTGAAAATATGACTTATATTAAAAGATATTGTATTTATTTATCATTATGTAAGTTTAGACCATGTATGATGCTCTTAACGCTCTCAGTGAGGTGCCAAGCATTCAACACCGCCCTAAGAGGGCGTGAAAGGGTGTGAGTAGGCTCATCGTGAGAGGAAGCACATGCTTGATTTTGGAGCGTTTGTGGACGACATGATAGAGCCAATAAAAAAATCCATGTGGGAGCGGGCATGAAAAGAGAAGAAAGCGTAACAAACAACCTTATATAATGTTTAATATGTATCAAAGGTTCATAGTATCACGTCCCAAAACAATACAAATTACTCTTGTATTATTAACATAATCTTACGTTTGTTATAAGTCATTTTAAATAGTTGCGAATATGAACATAAATCTCGACTGAATACAATCAAAATATCACACAAAGGATTAAAAAGCAAATCTGATATGCTATTCATGATTATTTTAATTTCTTGTTAAAATGCCAAAACAACAAATTACAAACAAATGATAGGTAAACAGAAAACAATATGTTATAAAAATAAAATAATAGATGAGAATGCCATAGCAACATATATTTGAACAATTAGTCATGAGAAATATTTGAAGTACTCTATACTTGCAAGCAAACATTGTCAAAACAAAATTATTCATTGCCTATATTAGTATTAAAATTCATGTGGAAGTATAATGAGACTTGCTAAACAAATGAATTTTTCTAAAAGCTCCCCTTAGAATCCAAAATGAAACCAATGATTTAATCCCCAAACAAAGGGACAAACTATACTTTTGTATAAGGAAATAAAATTTCTAATCTAGTCGTGATTATCGGGTTATGTCATAACCCCCCCCCCCCCCTTCCCTTTATACCTGCATGACTAAAAAGCTTTGTCCGCCTGCACGTCATCAGCAAGCATCTAATTTTGAGAATACTTGCTTCAGTTTCTCACAAGTCATGAATAATAGAGTAAATTGTACAAAACGTCCTTTAAGTTTCACCAATCTTGCTGGTTTCAGTCTTAATCTTTAAAAGTTGCCAAAACCAGCCTTTAAGATTAATTTTGTTGCAGGTTTCATCCTTTATCACTAACCCAGTTACTAATCCATGTTAAATGGCCTCACATGCATAGCATGTGAGGGTAAAACCGTCTTTTCATCTATCTCTCTCTCCACTTTCTTTATCTTCAACCTCCAAAATCACCATAGCTTCAACCCTCCATTATTGACAGCTTGAACGAAGTGAGAGAGATAGAGTTAACTGTGATTAGGGAAATTCCCAGTGAAACTCCTTTCTAGTAAAATACGGGGTTTGTTCCGATATTATTAATAAAATAATCTGGTGTTTTCCATTTTAAACGGTCCTGTTAAGATTTCCGTTGCCAAATAAATACCAATACCACAAGTTTCTGTCCCGCGGCTTCCGAACCGGCAAAACGGGTCGAGGGCCGTGACAGTATCTTCGGTAAAATTCCCCCAATCACAGGGGTTTGTTGATGAGAGTATGGATTTGGAAGGAAATAACAGGGAGTTGGATACCACCCCTGCTGACTTGGAGGGTTCTGAGCAAGCGATGGATGTGGTGGGTGTTCAGCAGTCAGCCGCCTCTGCTGCCCAGTCGTTGGTGAACAGGTAGGTGCTATTGCAGGGGTCTCGTTTGACTCAGAGATGGAGGACGGTTTGGCGGATAAATCAGGAGGTCTCATGGGGTTAGGCTCAGATGAACACGCTGCTGTTAATGCAGCTGAAGAGGCTGTGCAGAGTCAAAACCCAAAAATTGGAAGGAACGACATAGCTGTCAACAATGGAGGGTTGAAGCTATATGGTGGTTTTGGAGGTCGAAGATAAAGAAAGTGGAGAGAGAAAGAGAGAGATAGATTAAAAGATGGTTTTTACCCTCACATGCTATGCATGTGAGGCCATTTAACATGGATTAGTAACTGCGTTAGTGATAAAGGATGAAACCTGCAACAAAATTAGTCTTAAAGGCTGGTTTTGGCAACTTTTAAAGATTAAGGCTGAAACCAGCAAGATTGGTGAAACATAAAGGACGTTTTGTGCAATTTACTCTGAATAAAATTCCAATGCTGGGCACCACCTTATAATATTCGGGCAAAATTCCTTTATATATACCACGCCGCCCTTCGGCTTTGATTATTTTCCTAAATGTACCCAAAATACCCGTCTTATGAACACGGGCCCTACCACCTGCTCCTTCTAACTGCATCCGCCGCCTCACCAGATCTAGAGGAAATGTCGCTGCAAGACAATGTTCATTTGACCCGTTCAAGATAAAACACAAAACAAATCGACCCATTTAACCCGTAATGGTTTTACGAATCTAAAAACGAAGTCAGCTTGTTTGACCCACTTGGTTAATACACAAGATATAGACTTTGGTGACTTTAACCCGTTTGACCCATTCCACTTTTAGCTAGGTTATTCATTTGACCGGTTCAAAATAAAACACAAACTAAATTGACCCATTTAACTCCTCAATAGTTTTACGACTAGTTTATACGAGAAATAAGTACAAATTATGTTATATTGAAAGAAAGAAATGAAAATAAAACTGATAAAAAAATGAAACTGGTGTAAGTAGATTCAAGAGTAAAATGCCATTTTCGTCCGTGAGGTTTGGCGAGTTTTGCGACTTTCGTCCAAAGGTTTATCTATTTGCATCAGATCCAAAATGTTTAAAATCTTACCATTTTTATCTGCTCGTTAACTCCATCCATTTTTCTCCATTAATTCAGGGGTAATTCCGTCTTTTTTGTTAACTTAAAAGACAATTCATTCTTTTTCAGGGGTATTCGATCTTTTTACATAAAGTGAAAAAGACCAAATTGCCCTTTAAGTAAAAAAAGGACGGAAATACCGACTTAACGAGAAAAAAATGGATGGAGTTAACGAGCCGCATGGAAATGGCAAGATTTCAAATCTTTTGGATCCAGATGTGAAAAAACAAACCTTTGGACGAAAGTCGCAAAACTGGCCAAAACTCAGGGACGAAAATCACATTTTACTCTAGATTCAATCACTATTCACTAACCTGTTGATGATGCAATGCCCGAAAGACTACCACAAGCCAGGCTGACAAGGACAGTAGAATCTTCCGGTCTGTCGGCAACAAAAACCAACATCAATTAATGAAACACAAACAATAAATCCGACATAAAGATAATGCCTACATCTTACCTATGCAAATGCCAATTAGATCGTGCTGTGTCATAAACCGAAAAGCTAATTGCTAGATTCGGACCAACACCCTGTAAAAAGTATGCAGTCAGTTGAGTGAAATTTTAGATATCAAAAACCATTAGCGTATAGAAATGATACCAATAAACAAGCACCGAGTCCTTTATAGAGGCCGAAGATGCCCTCTTCTCTACTGATGGTGCATAACGCATGCGATATACCTCTATAATATATAACATTTCTCTGCAAGATATAAAAAAAGGTTTATATACAACAAAAGGCGTTTTAAAGGCGTGAGGCGCTACGATGCGTTTAGGTCCTAAAAGCCAACGCGCGAAGCTGGATCTTTATGTACATGATGCATTGCTACGACAAGCTTTCTAAGGCCATGTTTTTAAGTGTATGATTATGAATTCCTACATGTGCTGAAAGACGGGTTCGTACAAGATCCAACGGGTATGTAACAGAAGCAGCAGTTATCCCAGCCAATCCACCACCGGCTAGTCGTATAAACAAGTCGGTGCTAATATTCGACTCACCATTCTTGGCTCCCATTATCAGTTGCAGAAACTATAAATTACAAAAAAAAAAGAATATTATAATATTAAATATTTTTAAGCAATTTACATAGTCGAGAATGATCAACCAGCAAAGGACGTTTGTACCAACATTCTTGTAGTGTTCAAATGCATAGAAACTAATGGACGAGTAAGGCAGACGGTGAGCAACCGTGACCAGATTCCCCTTCCAGAATGCAAGAAATCCTTCTTCGTTGACTATACGTGAAGCCTCACGCGATAACGTTGACTTTCTTAATGTGGATGCATCAGAGTGCATACCTTGCACCTGCAGAGAGTACAGAAAACATAATTAAACAACAGTTGATGCATTTATCAATCCAAATGAAAAAAAAAAAAATCAAGTTCCATTCATATAAACATTTACCAAATCTATTGAAAGAAATGAAACAAATAACAAAACTATATTGACGAATTATATTTTCTGTGTATTAAGTAACTAAATATCATATACCTAGATTACAATGAAAAACGATAACGATAACTAATAATAATGATAAAACGTGAATAACCATTATAAGACTATGTGTACTGCTCCAACGCCCAAAGCGTGGATTGGGCGTTAAAAAGGAGGGTGTTGGTGAATAGCAAGTTAACGTGCATGGCCACGTGGGAACGGGAGCTGGGGTCCACCAACTTTTCACTCATCATATGCACACACGATCTTCATTTTTATTTAATCACACTTCTTTCACAAAAGATTGAGTGAGAGTCTCCCTAAGAAGCATTGATAGTCACTTTTTTGTTTCTTAGTTAAAGTAAATGCACATGTTCCAATAGTCGAACAAACCGAGATAGAATAACTAATAACAAAACAAATTAAACACAAATGTTTAGATCAAATACAAAGTCTCCTAAACATAAGAAGTCGTAAGAAAGGTATCAAAGGGACTCCGATTGACCTCATTCATGCGGCATTAGAACCGTCTCATTGAACTCTACGATGTGAGATTTTAGGTTTTTGTTTTTAGATATTTAGCTTGTAGATTTTAGACTTTTTGTTAATATCATTGTCTTTTTATTTATCATTGTGTTTTTCTATATTTACGTCATTGTCTCTTTTCTCTAACTCATTGTGTCTTTTTTCTTCACACTGTGTTATATTTTTCGGCATGTTATTCTACAAAGGCTCCTAAAAATGAGAAGTGTACAAAGATGGATCATAAAATATAACACAATGTTGAGCAAAATATTACACGATACTGAATATAAGGCGTTGTTTACCTCTTAATGAGCCTCTTAATGGTTCAGACCTCTTATTGGTTTAGCACTTGATGGTTCAGACTGTTTGTTTCACGAGCAGATGTCTGAATGGTTCAGACATTTGCCTCTGAATGGTTAAGCATTATAAAGAGTCTGAATGGTTAAGACATCTAGTCTGAATTGATCAGACATTTAAGTCTGAACGGTTAAGCATTATACTAGCTCTTAATAGTTCAGACCTCTTACTGGTTTAGCACTTAATGGTTCAGACCTCTTACTGGTTCAGCACTTAACCATTCAGAAGTTACCAAACAGCCCCTAACACAATGCCGAAAAATATAACACAAGCTAAACATCTTAAAACAAAAACCTAAAATGTCACGTCGTAGAGTTCGATGAGACGGTTCCAATGCCGCTTGAACATGATCAATTGGAGTCGGTTTGATACCTTTCTTACGACTTCTTATTTTCAAGAGACTTTGTAATTAATCCTAACCAGATAAACTAACTAAATAATAATAATTTTTTAACTATAATAAATAAATAATAATCTGACTAACAACAACAGAAAATATGAGAGTACGTAGCAATGATAACAGAAGTAAAAGAAAACCTGAAAGAGGATAGTAAGACGAGCGAGAGGAGCAGTGCAGGTCTTGCTAACGGCGCCGGCGACACCACCGGGAATAAGTTGAGAAACCGTTTCTACCACCAGTTTACCGGCCGAACCACCGCTTTCCACCACGCCTACAGTTGCTTCCGTTTGCATATTCAATCGAAAATGACCAATTGATCTTGTTTTAAATACGTTACGTAACTGTTAGGAAATACAGGTCAGTGTTGAAACTTTCAGACAAGATAACAAAGTAAAAGTATTTTGTTTTAAAGTTCTCTTCAAATTTATTACTTTTCTTTTGGTTTCATAATTCTGAAAAGAGTGAGTCAAATCGAATCGAATTGAGTTTAACTCACGTTAACTTGAATTTATAATCTTTGGTCTAAGTTGCAACTTGTAAGCTCGTTTTTGTGAGTGAATTTCTTTGTTAGTGATCTGATGTCACACCGTTTAAACGGTGATTCTAGCTAAGATCTGCTCAGACGATGTTGTCTTAACCAGACCCGTGCTGGATTGGTCAGAATTTGTTACGGCGTTCCCCCGGAAACCGTACCGCCTTCACACGAATTGCCTCGCTGAAGTAACAGCCAGATGAAAACCGGAGTGCGGCTCAGGATCGAACCCTCTTCAGTGGGTTTGTCACCATCATTGCCCAACCACTGAGCTATAAGCCCAGGGTTATATCCACCCTAGTATGATACAAGTGAGAATTGAACTTGAATCATCATTGAAAAACCCAAGTCTCCTATCACTAGGCCACAAATGAGAGGATATCTTTGTGGTTACATGAGTCGCATTCTTGTTGAACTAGATTGACATGTTTTTTTATTTAATTTGAAAGAAATTATACATTTTCACACATCTTTTATATACCGTCAACAATAATATTCAATTGTAAAAATATTAACAATAAGTATAATCATGATTCGGGGGTGTAGCATAGCGTCCCATGCTATCTCATTCTCTTTGGTGCCCTATAATGCCCTTTCTCTATTTCCTGAGCGTTATGGGCAATTTCATTACCCCAATGGGAGCGTTATAAGGGTGTGCATGTGGGACTCATTCATTCCCATCAATCAGATTTTCCCTTTTTGATTTCCTTTTTTTTCTATATATTGTTTAAGAAGAGGCGTTATTCCAAACCGTGTAAGTTAATGATAACGCCGCATACGTGGCACTGATGTGGCGTGATAAAACCCTTAGGGCTTTAAACCACACCCACCAACATAATAATAATATTTAGAACTAGCTTTAATTGTTATTAAATAGCTATTATCATACTCATCTAATAATTAAAGGGTGGGAGTTGGGTTCAATCGATAAAGCCCCATCCAAGACCATTCGATATCCAAATTTAGCTTCGGGCACATGAATTGTTATGTTTCGAATCTTTTGGTTCAACTAATATATATGGAATTTTTAACGTAAAATAGAGGTCAAAGATAATCGATATACAAAATCACTAGAATCGTACGTAATCAACAATAGATTTATTTCAATTGAACGGTACGTAATCAACAATGGATTTATTTCAATGATCAAACTCGAGTGATTACAAATCAAGAACTTAAAATGTGGCGAAGACGTTACAATACGAGAATAAACACATATGAAGCACATAGTTTCCTCGCGCTTTTTCAAAGCTAAATTAAACTTAAACTTAACATGTAAAAAGTTAAATATATTTTAACAAATAAACAATTAGTCAAGAAACAAAAATACATACTCATATCATTGAAACCAAAATATATACATTGCACAAGATTCCCATAGCCGAATATAAGACATATACTGTGTTTTACGGATGAAAAATGCAATATCATGAGGAAATAATAAGGAAACAGAGTACTAGAGTAGACGTTTTTCATGAAAATAGCTAGTTATTTTAAAAAAATAAAAACAGAGTAGACGTTTTTCATGAAAATAGCTAGTTATTTTAAAAAAATAAAAACACTGTTTCTGGGGATCAAACCCGGGTCACCCGCGTAACAGGCGGGAATACTTACCACTATACTACAACGACCGAAGTTAAATAACAGTCGCCTTCGTCTTATTTGAATGGTAATTAATACAAAATATATAAACATTCACAGGGATAGAGTATTTTTTGTTTCGACTTCTAGAATTCCTTAGTTTCAACAGAGAAAGAAAAAAAATATTAGGAGTATGTTATGTATGACATTTCCCATTTTAAATATTAATACTTTATGTAAGTAATTAATTTATAGATATTGTGTAAAATAAATTTTAATAATCATATATGCATTTTTTTGTATAACAAAACATAATCGTATTGGTAAACTGGTAATTTACTCGCCCATAGGCACGGAGATGAAATTACCGATAAAATCCATTTGACTCAAGGATCAAACCCAAGTTTTCATGAGTTTTCTATCATATGTGTATTGGGTGAGTTTGTCATTAAAATATACTAATTTGTTAATACTGATTATAAGGGTGAAGGGAGTGGTTAGACACTTGAAAATGACAAACTTTAAAAATCAACCAATCAGATGGTGCCATATCATTCCACCAAAAAAAAATTAAACTATGCTGAAAAGTGTTGACAATGGTTAGACACTTAATGAATTTGTAAACTTTTCTTTTAAATTATGTGTTAAATAAAAATAACTAAAACATCAAATTAATTAAAAAAACAATTAAAATGTAACTTAAAAAAAATTCAAAGAAATAACATAACTAACACAACGTAACCACTAAAAATTAAAAATTACACGGCCAATCATATTTTTTGGCGATCTTACGTTTTCGTTCCAACATCGATGGGTGAACATTGTCGTGAGGCCGGTTAAAAGTCTCCAAGTCTTTGTCGAACACGATCGAACGCATCGCCGCGGCTTGTTCCTCGGCCAACGCCAAGTATTTTTCCTCTCGATTCTTTTTGATATCCATCAATTCTTTTTTCATCACCCTATATTCTTCAAATTTAGTGGTTATATCTCTTGGATTGTCGTTTGATGTAGTGGTGGTTTTGCCTTTTTTCTCCCTCATCTTTTGTCTTCTTGGCGAGGGATCTACGTTCATGTCGGGAATTTCACTCGTGAACTCGGCACTCGGTGTATCCGCTTGATAATTACCCGAATCCGACAACTCTCTTTTTTGACTCGAGCCGGAGCTATTTTTACCCAACAACGGTATTTGGCTATATTTTTCTTGACTTCGAACAACCTCCCACGCTTCCATATGAGCAAACTCATGTTTTTCCTTATTTTTGTAATCTTTACATGCTTGCTTCAATACCCAAACATCATCGCATCCGCTAGGTCGTAAACGATCCTAAGGTAATAAATTACAAAAAAAAACTATAAGCACTTTTTAGTGGTAAAAAAACAAACCTATAAATATTTAATAGTGTACGCTTGATGATAAAAACCGTTGAAAAGTTTCAATTGTCCATGCATGGTGATCATCTTGGATCGTACTTGATGATGGTTTCGATTAATTGCTTCCTCCAACCGTTTGATTGAAGTGGTTAAGAATTTTTTTTTCCAAAATCCATCACCCTTTTGTTGATTGCCTCTTCTTTTGTCTAAGGTGCAATGAACCCAAGCCTTTGCCAACGCCTCTTCTTGTTTAGGCGTCCAATTTTCACGTTTTGCTTTAGTCTTCTTCCCTTTCGGGTCGTTTGCTGTCACACCCCGACCCGCAGCGGATAAGGTGATCGGGGCATGATTGGGTTATCATCAAAGCTCATGACATTTATTAAACGTTTCATATTCATTAATACAATTTAAATGGAAATTTACAATGATTGCTACAACATGATCTAACTACAATCTAAACTTCTTTGTTCTCTTCTAAGGCATATCCTATGTTATCCTTGCTTCAACCTGTTCACCTGTATCATGTGTAAAAAGGTTTTTTTTTTGATCAACATAATGTTGGCGAGTGAATCCTATGGAAAACATTTGAACAATTCATTTAAATTGATTATGAAATATGTGCACAACCAAACATGAGTAAAATTAGATGTAACTTGATCAACAATCATAATATGTTAAATGAAAACACTCATGAATAATAATGGAACAATTAAAGGCACGCGTTGCTCAACTCGTCTCTCACGAGGAACTGAGGGGCCTGATGAATGAATTGCATAAACATGATAATATGAATAACACAACTACAGACAATATAAACTCAATGAAAAAAACACACATGAACAATAATGAATTGAATTGAAGCACGCGATGTTCTACTCGTTTCCCACGAGGAACTGATGGGCTTAATGTATGAGTTTCATGTAATTTGACAAACGGAATATAAGTAAATCACAACAATAAATCAATCTAAGTTTAAGTCATGATGTGGTATGGCACAAGTTTAAATAAATAAATTAATTATTTCATAACACATGACACACCCCAAAACGTGTAATTTAAAAGGGGGAATTGTAAGATTCACTCACAGTGGGTGCGTTCGGTTGATGACGTTGAATGCACGCGAAGTGGTTTTAACCACGAGTGAGATTTAACCTAGATAAATCGCATTATGGTTTGGTAAGTAAACGGATTTTATTAAACTATTTTAGTAGGATTGTTGGGTGTATTTTTGTGAGTTTGAGGCTATTTTCTAACCTTAAAAATGTTATTTTTAAGTATTTATAATTGATTTTTAATTAAAATAATTAAATAAAAATAATAAAAATATTTTATTTTTTTCTGCTACAGTGACTATGACCTGTTGACTTTGACTGGTCGTTGACCGGTTCGAGGCATATTGTTGTGCGCTCGGTGAGGCTCGAACCCGAGACCTCCCGTACGCGTGCACGCAGCTCTACCAACTGAGCTACGTGTCTAACCCGTTATATATCCGATTTTAATTTCATATATACATTAATTAACATTAACAGAAAATCATTTTTATTTTAAAAACAGTTTAAGCGGCTCGGCGGTGCGCTCCACAGGTCTCGAACCCGGGACCTGTGGGTTAATCTAACACACAGTCCACCGCTGGACTGTGTGTTCAACATGTTATATAACTTGATTTTTATTATTCTTAAGTACTAATTATTTATTTCCTTTTCTGCCCTAATTAAAAAGAAGAGATAATGGTCCGAGTCGGTGCTGAAGACCGGACTCGAACTCGTGACCAGCGATATAAACAAACACACAGTCCACCGCTGGACTGTGTGTCTAACTTGGTTATTATTCCGGTTATCAATATACTTAACATACACTAGTGACGACTCCGGTTCGGTTAAACAAAAAAATTGGTTTTTATTAAAGGCAGCGTGTGAGACGGGAATCGAACTCGAGACCTTTGCTTGATTAACGTCTTATGTGCACACAGTCCACCGCTGGACTGTGTGTCTAACCCGAGTAAAATCCTGATTTATAATATACTTATATGATATAGAAAAACATCGTCTTCCTCGTCAAGTTTGAACCAGAAATCGGAAATCGACTAGTTCAAGTTTTTTATCAGTTTGTTAGTGTTTTACAGTTTATTACGGTAAGATAAAAGTGAAAAGGAAAAGAAACTGGGTGGAGAGGTATACCGACTGGATCCTCTGTTTTTCCGGCAGAACTCCGGCGACAGAATTCAACTCCGGCGACAGGTTCCTTGCAGCAGCAAGTCTCCGGAAATCTTGGAAAGAGTATGGGTAACTTCGGTAAAGGTTTAGGGGATTCAGTGAGGTTCAGAAATTTAAAACTCGGTTTTCCGGCGAAAAACAGGAAAGTTCCGGCGAGGGAGTTTTCGCC
Source organism: Scalesia atractyloides (assembly GCA_947069175.1). NCBI lineage: Eukaryota > Viridiplantae > Streptophyta > Magnoliopsida > Asterales > Asteraceae > Scalesia > Scalesia atractyloides. The sequence goes on along the minus strand of CAMTDV010001633.1, from coordinate 79,061,203 downwards.
GAGAAAGAGTGTAGTTTTGAGCGAAAAGGTCTACAATGGTTTGAGGGTGAATTTATAGGGGAAAATGGAATTGCATTTGGTCTGATTTACGACTGGGTTCATCAGTTTAAGTTTTCCGGCGGTTATCATTTTTGGTCGCGGACTTCAAACATCGGTTATAACCGATATGGGGTTAATGGTTTACGTTATAACGTAATTTGGTGTTAAGACTCGCGAGAATTCCGGGATTCCGACGACTGAATCGTTTGGGCGCCGGTTTTAAATTCGTAAAGTCACTTTATCAATTAAATGATTTCATTAAATAACAAACAAAGTCCGCGGCGCAGTGGTTTGTGTGTTGAGAGATAAGTTGTTGACTGACTCGGTACAGACCCGGGTTCGAAACCCGGCAGATGTATTTAATTTTTATTTTGCGATTTTTGACAGTTTTTCAAAAACTAAATATATATTCGCGTATAATAATTGATTACGGATCGTTTAAAAATGTTTTGGACATTTAATTCGCAACGAAAATTTTGACTGACTGTTCGGTTGCTAAACGGAGCGGGTTTGGTAAATCCGTTTTTGACGGATGTAACAGTATCCCCTGCTTTTTAGAAATTTCGTCCCGAAATTTAAATAATGATATATTTTGACTATAAGAATGATGATGTTTTGTTTGACAGTTGTATGCTTAGCAAAAATGAGGGTTTAAGTTTTTGTTCGAGGCGGTAACGTTCCTTGTAAAGGTTAAGTACCCTATTCAGGAATCGCTTTTTGTTGCCTACTGTATGAATATTGATAAACAGGAATGATTCGCTAAAAATGATATCATGCATAAGAGTTTAGATACGTTTGGGAAAAATATGGTTATATCCTAAGGCAAAACTCCTAACACTACAATCTACATGGAACATAAATAAAAACACAACAGCTGATATCCAAACATGAATGAACACATCAGCAAATATTTGAACATGAATAAACATAACAGCAAATATTCGAACATGAATGAACACATCAGCAAATATTTGAACATGAATAAACACAACAGCAAATATTCGAACATGAATAGACACATCAGCGAATATTTGAACATGAATAAACACAACAGCAAATATTTGAATCCACATTCTGATAACATATATGTTTGAATGATGGAAGTTCCTCTCTCGTTTGTTATGATGGAGAGGTTAATTTATGTAGAAATGGAACAAAATCCAATTTCTTTAAATAACATGATGATATAAATGTATCACAAATTCCAACCAATCCTACATGGAACTTCTCATAACCGCCTGATAATGCCTCTGATCCTTTGGCAAGAATACTTATATATAGGAAGTACCAGCGGCGTATCCACCATATTCTTGCCAAATTCTCATTAGTTTTATCCACAAGTTATGATTGGTTACCAAGAAACTAATAAATCCTACATAGAACTTCTCATAACCATCCGTTAATGCCTCTGATCCTTTGACAAGAATACTTATATATAGGAAGTACCAGCGGCGTATCCACCATATTCTTGTCAAATTTTCATTGGTTTTTAACAGTGAATTATGATTAGTCCTATAACTCTACAATCAATACAACAAACATAAATTACTGAAATGAAATATATCTGTGCGATCAAGGCTCAATCGAACGGAGCCGATCGTTTTGCATGTACTGAAATTGAAATTGTGTGCTCAAGGCTCAATCAAACGGAGCCGAACATATTGAATGTACTGAAATTGAAATTGTGTGCTCAAGGCTCAATCAAACGGAGCCGAGCGTATTGCATGTACTGAATATGAATAACTTAACCACACAAACAGCCTATGCATGGAACCTCTCATAACCGCCTGATAATGCCTCCGATTATTTGACAAGAATACTTATATATAGGAAGTACCATCGGCGTATCCACCATATCCTTGTCAAATTTTCATTGACTTTATCCGCAAGTTATGGTTAGTTCGATGCGACTCTACTACAAACACCACAACCACATGATACTGATAATGAAATTGTCTGTGCGCTCAAGGCTCAATCAAACGGAGCCGAACGTATTGCATGAAATGTAAATTGAAATGTGCGCTCAAGGCTCAATCAAACGGAGCCGAACGTATTGCATGAACTGGAAATGTAAATTGAAATGTGCGCTCAAGGCTCAATCAAACGGAGCCGAACGTATTGCATGAACTGGAAATGTAAATTGAAATGTGCGCTCAAGGCTCAATCAAACGGAGCCGAACGTATTGCATGTATTGAAATGTAAAATTACGTAACCGATCAAGGCTCAAACAAACGGAGCCGATCGTGCGGGCACGCCAAGATCAACCACATAATAAAATGGGGATCCAACTCAACCTCGATGGATGGGGAGCCACGGCCTCGGCAAAAGCATATACCGAAAACAATATATAATATATAATATCCAATAATTTCTCTAACAGTCTACACATGTGATAAAAACATAAAACTAAACGATAGGAGTTGAATCTGGATCTTCAACGAAGAGGACTAGCTGAGTATCTTCGTTTGGGCCGTCATTATCTTCGACAGGATTGGCGTTGATATTGAAGACTCTTCCTCTTGCTGGTGGCATAGTGGTTGGGTTTTCTTGGTTTACTTGGTTAACTGGGTTTGATTGGGCTTGAGTGTTGATAATATTAACCAATTGAGGGCATGTGTTTCTAAAGTGGGTAGGGTCGCCACAATTGAAGCAAGCTCTAGCATATGGGAACATGGGATATTGAGGTTGGTAATAAGTTTGGGCCATGTTTTGAGTAGGGGAAGAGGTTTGGTCTTGAAAGGTGCGACAAACATTGCTCAAATGACCATAACGTCCACAAGCTGTACATAGCCGGCAAGGTAAAGTAAGGGGATGGTGATAAAAACAGTTGTTGCATCGAGGGTGAGGTCCAAGATATGGTTTCTTATTTGGGTAAGCTGAGTTGGGTGCCTCTTGGGTGATTGGGACAGCTCGGATGGGTATAGCGTGAAAAACGGGTTGATTTCGTTGAGTAGCAGCGAAAAGTCGCCCGACTCTTCTTCTCTTAGGATTGGGTTGAGAAGGGGATTCGGTTTGAGTGGAGTCGGAGGTTTCAGTCGATTCTTTATCCTTCTTCTTCTCCTCCTTGAAGTCTTTGTTTCGAATTCGGTTCTCGGTGAGCTCTGTTGCTAGCTCCATTGCTGCTTCCAAAGTTGCAGGCTTGGTACTTATCACAGGGTCTTGAATCTTTGACGGAAGACCACGAATGTAGTGCTCGATCAAACGGTAGAGAGGAGTAAACATGTTGGGAACCATTTGATGTAATTCGAGGAATCTTTTGTTGTAGGTGGTGTGGTCTCCTTCCATTTGCTTCAATGAGTAAAATTCATCTTCCAACTTCTTGATTTCACTCCTTGGGCAAAATCGTCTGGTCATGATTTCCTTCAATTCGTTCCAAGTTAAGGACATAGCATCTTCCACACCTCGTTTGGCCTTCTCTGTGTTCCACCAAGTAAGTGCTATCCCATATAGTCGACCGGTAGCATAACGCACTTTGCGATCATCAGGGCAATCGCAATTTAGAAAAGTATTCTCCATTTCTTCAAACCAATGGAGGAGTGCGGTGACACCTTCAGTCCCTTTATATTTCGGAGGGTCGCATGATTTGAAATGCTTGTAGGTGCATTTAGTGGTGTTTGGGGAAGAGTTGAAAATGTTTTGGTTTGCTTGATTGAAAGGATTATCGGTAAGTGCTTGTTGAACTTGGATTACAATGTTGGGTATTACGGCAGCTATTTGTTGAGCGATTAAGGTAGCCATGCGATCGCGGGCTTTTCTTGCTCTCGTCTTCCTACGGGCGAGGTTAGAAGACATCTACAATGAATACATGACAAGAGTATGAGTTGGATGCTTTTGGGATCATGGGTCGCATTCAAGAATGATCATTTATAAAATAATTATACAAAAAATACTACATCCATAGGATGTCTTGGGCTTTGCTCGCTGTTAAGCCCGTCATGCTGCCATACTTTACCTTGTGTAATCATGTGGGCCCCCATGAATACCGGTTTTTCATATGGTTCGCACGGTTTCTGCCTGGTTGCGTACACAAAAACCCGGGAAAATCGAGAAATATGTATACAACGTGTGATGTTCGGAATGTGTCCAGGTGTAGACACGATGACACCTCAAAGTAGGGTTAGTTCGAACGACGTTTGGTGTGGCATGCTTTGGCCTAATAGGTCCTTCGTACTCTCATCGTTGGTCCCCAGGTAGGCAAACTGGTCCGTTATATTGGATTTATACGAATGCCAGCCTAGACAGGACGTTCCGACTACCGGTACTTGTACCCTTCCAGTTACTACATGCCCGTCGCAGAACTTACTTTGATGAGAATTGAAAATTGCATAAAATCTTTGGATAATGAGAATATGAAAATAAATTGAATACATGAACATCGATATATGTATAATGAATATGTATATATGTATAATGAACATGTATATGAGCATGTATGTTTGACTGAAATGTAAACAAATATGAAACAAATAAATATCACAAGTTTGTATGTAACCACCTAATCAATTTAAAATTTAGGCAGACTATAGTATAGGCTCTAAGGGTCTAATAACCTATCCTATATCCCTATAGTCATGGCTCTGATACCAATCTGTCACACCCCGACCCGCAGCGGATAAGGTGATCGGGGCATGATTGGGTTATCATCAAAGCTCATGACATTTATTAAACGTTTCATATTCATTAATACAATTTAAATGGAAATTTACAATGATTGCTACAACATGATCTAACTACAATCTAAACTTCTTTGTTCTCTTCTAAGGCATATCCTATGTTATCCTTGCTTCAACCTGTTCACCTGTATCATGTGTAAAAAGGTTTTTTTTTGATCAACATAATGTTGGCGAGTGAATCCTATGGAAAACATTTGAACAATTCATTTAAATTGATTATGAAATATGTGCACAACCAAACATGAGTAAAATTAGATGTAACTTGATCAACAATCATAATATGTTAAATGAAAACACTCATGAATAATAATGGAACAATTAAAGGCACGCGTTGCTCAACTCGTCTCTCACGAGGAACTGAGGGGCCTGATGAATGAATTGCATAAACATGATAATATGAATGACACAACTACAGACAATATAAACTCAATGAAAAAAACACACATGAACAATAATGAATTGAATTGAAGCACGCGATGTTCTACTCGTTTCCCACGAGGAACTGATGGGCTTAATGTATGAGTTTCATGTAATTTGACAAACGGAATATAAGTAAATCACAACAATAAATCAATCTAAGTTTAAGTCATGATGTGGTATGGCACAAGTTTAAATAAATAAATTAATTATTTCATAACACATGACACACCCCAAAACGTGTAATTTAAAAGGGGGAATTGTAAGATTCACTCACAGTGGGTGCGTTCGGTTGATGACGTTGAATGCACGCGAAGTGGTTTTAACCACGAGTGAGATTTAACCTAGATAAATCGCATTATGGTTTGGTAAGTAAACGGATTTTATTAAACTATTTTAGTAGGATTGTTGGGTGTATTTTTGTGAGTTTGAGGCTATTTTCTAACCTTAAAAATGTTATTTTTAAGTATTTATAATTGATTTTTAATTAAAATAATTAAATAAAAATAATAAAAATATTTTATTTTTTTCTGCTACAGTGACTATGACCTGTTGACTTTGACTGGTCGTTGACCGGTTCGAGGCATATTGTTGTGCGCTCGGTGAGGCTCGAACCCGAGACCTCCCGTACGCGTGCACGCAGCTCTACCAACTGAGCTACGTGTCTAACCCGTTATATATCCGATTTTAATTTCATATATACATTAATTAACATTAACAGAAAATCATTTTTATTTTAAAAACAGTTTAAGCGGCTCGGCGGTGCGCTCCACAGGTCTCGAACCCGGGACCTGTGGGTTAATCTAACACACAGTCCACCGCTGGACTGTGTGTTCAACATGTTATATAACTTGATTTTTATTATTCTTAAGTACTAATTATTTATTTCCTTTTCTGCCCTAATTAAAAAGAAGAGATAATGGTCCGAGTCGGTGCTGAAGACCGGACTCGAACTCGTGACCAGCGATATAAACAAACACACAGTCCACCGCTGGACTGTGTGTCTAACTTGGTTATTATTCCGGTTATCAATATACTTAACATACACTAGTGACGACTCCGGTTCGGTTAAACAAAAAAATTGGTTTTTATTAAAGGCAGCGTGTGAGACGGGAATCGAACTCGAGACCTTTGCTTGATTAACGTCTTATGTGCACACAGTCCACCGCTGGACTGTGTGTCTAACCCGAGTAAAATCCTGATTTATAATATACTTATATGATATAGAAAAACATCGTCTTCCTCGTCAAGTTTGAACCAGAAATCGGAAATCGACTAGTTCAAGTTTTTTATCAGTTTGTTAGTGTTTTACAGTTTATTACGGTAAGATAAAAGTGAAAAGGAAAAGAAACTGGGTGGAGAGGTATACCGACTGGATCCTCTGTTTTTCCGGCAGAACTCCGGCGACAGAATTCAACTCCGGCGACAGGTTCCTTGCAGCAGCAAGTCTCCGGAAATCTTGGAAAGAGTATGGGTAACTTCGGTAAAGGTTTAGGGGATTCAGTGAGGTTCAGAAATTTAAAACTCGGTTTTCCGGCGAAAAACAGGAAAGTTCCGGCGAGGGAGTTTTCGCCGAGAAAGAGTGTAGTTTTGAGCGAAAAGGTCTACAATGGTTTGAGGGTGAATTTATAGGGGAAAATGGAATTGCATTTGGTCTGATTTACGACTGGGTTCATCAGTTTAAGTTTTCCGGCGGTTATCATTTTTGGTCGCGGACTTCAAACATCGGTTATAACCGATATGGGGTTAATGGTTTACGTTATAACGTAATTTGGTGTTAAGACTCGCGAGAATTCCGGGATTCCGACGACTGAATCGTTTGGGCGCCGGTTTTAAATTCGTAAAGTCACTTTATCAATTAAATGATTTCATTAAATAACAAACAAAGTCCGCGGCGCAGTGGTTTGTGTGTTGAGAGATAAGTTGTTGACTGACTCGGTACAGACCCGGGTTCGAAACCCGGCAGATGTATTTAATTTTTATTTTGCGATTTTTGACAGTTTTTCAAAAACTAAATATATATTCGCGTATAATAATTGATTACGGATCGTTTAAAAATGTTTTGGACATTTAATTCGCAACGAAAATTTTGACTGACTGTTCGGTTGCTAAACGGAGCGGGTTTGGTAAATCCGTTTTTGACGGATGTTACATTTGCCGGTTCATTAACTTGTACGGCAACCTCATCATCATCATCATCATCATCATCATCATCATCATCATTGTGTTGCTCTTGAGTGTCGGGTACGACCTCTTCTTCGGAGTCATCTACTAAATCTCTAGGTGATTGTGTGGGTGGCCTTGAAAGACCAAACGGGTCAAAAGCGTTTTGGGTGTCGAGGGGATAATCATAAACACCGGGTGCAACCAACTTCGGACCGTGTGGATAATAGTTTTGTGGCGGATAATTTGTATGCGGTTGGGTATTGTAACCGAAATTCGGTTGCATGGCTTGGTTAAAAAAAAGAAGGTTGGGTTTGAGTAGCAAAGCCGAGTTGTGGATGAAACGGTGTACTCGAACCACCCGCACCGCCACGTTTTTTTTGCGCCCTCTCCTTTGAACCGGACCCTAAATATTTTTTCCTACCATCATCTTTGTTTGAACCTTCCATTGTGAAATATAAAATGGTTTGAGAATATTTGAGTTGAATATGAAGACGAAGTGAGTAAAAAAATAGGTAAATGTTTGTTTAAATAGGGATGAATGAATTATTTTAAACTTTTTTTTAATTGAAATGGCATTATAGCCGTTAGGTTGTAACGGTAAAAAAAAAGCATGCCCCTCACCGATCGACAAAGGTTCACCGCTTTACCATGTTCACCGATCGGCAAAGGGTGTCGGCGGCGGTAACACCACGCGACAAACCGTTTGCTGATCGAGTTTGCCACCCACACCCATCACCCTAAATTATATGTAGCTAGTATAAGTTTCACAAATAAGATAAAGTAACTAAAAAAACATGTGAGAGACAAGATAAATCAACCATAAGTTTGGGATTTTGGATCCACATATTGAATTAAAGAGGTCCATAAAATATGTGCAGAATTACAGAAATATACAGTTTGCTTACTCTCATACCTAAATCTATCACATGGAGCACTCGGATAAGATCGATGGGAATGGATAGGTGCTTCAGATGTGGAGTTTTCGGTGGGTGCGGTTAAAAAATTACTCGATAAAAACAGGATCGACTTGGAGCCTTATGTTCCGAAATGGTGTAAGTGGTTGCCGATTAAGTGCATGTTTTTATATGGCGAGCCGAGATGAATAAAATCGCGACTCTGGAGGCTTTAAAAATGAGGAATCTTGTTATACAAGACTCGACTTGCGTTCTATGCGGAGAAGATGACGAAATTTTAGAACATATATTTCTGCTCTTGTATTTTTGCTACTATACTTTGGGCACACATTAGTTCCTGGTGCAATATCCAGAACTTGTTGGTCTTTTCGTTTAGAGACTTGTTAGAGATCCATGAACACGTGGGTTTAAATAGTCAACAAAAAGAAGCTTTAAAGGGCATTATAAGGATCGGCTGTTGGAGCTTATGGAGGGCGAGGAACAAGACCAAATTCAATAACAAGGTTTTAAGAATGGAAGAAATCATTAGTGGGGTTAAGTCGATAGGGTTTTTATGGTATAAATGTAGATCAAAAAATAAATCCATCTCGTGGGTTAATTGGTGTAATTTTGTAAATATGTAATATTTTGATTTGGCCGCCTCGGTTTGAGGTTGGTTTTTATGTTTTAATGAAGTTTACTTTAAAAAAAATCACATGAGCACTAATTTTTAGTTTCATATTATGTTAATTGTAATTTGTAAAAGGCTTGCATCTTTAACATCATTGATTGATCATGTGTTTATTTAACCATTTAGTTTTAATAGACTTTATTGTTAATGTATTCATCAGGTTTTTTTTCATAGATTAAATTACTAGTTAAAATCAGCAGAAACTAAGGAACACAAAGTAATAACTTTTTTTTTCACTAACCCTAACCTAAGCACCATGAGTCTACTACAAGGGATAATAATCCTCATTTTGTTGTGTATTTTTTTAACCTAATCAACAAACAAAACATAACATAACACAACATAACAAATCGTAATCATATCGGTAAACTGGTCGAATTCCTATTCTCTTTCTAGCTCAACGGCCCATCATATCGATGCTGTCACGAGCATGCGGCGTCTCACCATTTCTGGCAAGAAGACAACCGCGAGGACCTTCAAGCAACAGACACTAATGGCTCTTTCCCTTTGTCTCACTAATAAGATAGTTCGTCAATGCACATTTCACTCACATCCCCATCGAGGAGGCTTGTTGCAATTATTGGTCACTAATGCCGGGGCCATGATGGGTCCCGGCGATAACTTTGGAGTTGCAACCCTAGATTTGTGTGGCGTCCCCATAGACGCCATGCATGGGATTTGGGCTCGTTTGTGGGAGGTTGCATCCGCATGGAATGAAAGATTCTTTGGTTGTCTAGTTAAATCATCCACGTAAGGTAAATCACCGATTCGTGCCACGATGTTGAAGGCTAAACTCTCCAGAACCCTTGAGTAGGTCTCCAAGATCGATTTTCCAACATCCTGAACATTCAAAGTAGGAGATCATAAACCGTTAGAACTTACTAAATCGTCAAAACTAAACAAAGTCGGCTGTTTTGAAATACATATAGTCTAGTTCATGCTTTGGTCTGAACAACTAATGGTCTACGGTTTGGAACTTCAAATCGACCGTGAAACTGAACCGATCATTAACATCTATCACTAGATATATTTTCATTTTAGGAATACATATTATATTCATGTGCACTTCATATCAGTTTCTAAATTTTAATACAAATTATGCTTTTGATTTTTTTTTGGGCGCCTAAAATGCTAAACCGAACCTTTGGACTGGCCAAACCGAACCTTTGTCTTTTTTCAAAACCATAGCTAGCTGTTGGACCCGAAATTTTTGTCAAAATCCGCCAAACCGGACCGTGAACATCAGTAGTTTAAAGTATTAAATTATCAATAAATGAACATAGGTTCTTTGAGTTTTCAAACAGTGAATTCAGTACTACCTTGTTGTGTTGAATCTTGGTGATTTCTAGTGAGGTTTGAGTTAGACCAGAAAACCGATGTTTGAGGCAATGTAACAAACTTTCGGCTCGATCGGCTAGCAAGTCCCTCTTGCAGCCATCAGTTATAAGGTCCTTAAACATGTCCCACGTGGCTTTTGATGCGGACCGGTTTGGGTCCACTAGATTTGATCTCAAGTGAACCCTTTTACGCCATATGTAGATCGATGTCTCCACACGATTGGCGATCTCTAGAGCCACTAGTTCCGACGAAAGATCAAGACAATCCAGCAAGCGCTCAGCTGAAAATTGTTCCGAAGTTATATAATGATATATAACATCTCTTAAACAGTCTCTACCGTTCTACAAATCAAATCAACAAACCCAGTAAGCCTTCGATTCAAATTCGTTGTTATGATGGTGAGAGCTGGCAAAACGTGTCGTGTATAGGACAAAACACGACACGTTTAACACTAGTAAAACTCGAAAACGGCTGTTTAACTAAACGTGTCGTTTTCTCAAACACTAACTCATCCATGTTTAATACGTGGGTTACACGATACAATATGTTTAACATGATTAAAGATTCCTAGTTTAATAATATGAATGGCACGTTTAAAACAGTTAAACATAAGTAGTTAAATAACACGACATATTTAGTATGAAGAGAAAATGCCCGGATAGTCCCTGTGGTTTGCTCCGTTTTCACTTATAGTCGCTACACTTCTAAAATTACAACTGTAGTCCCCAACTATTACACACCCACTCGCAGATAGTCCCTGAAGCAGATGGGGGTTAGTTTTATCAATTAAGTGTGTGTGAAATGACCTTAATACCTTTACTGTTAAATTAATAACTAAAAAGTCAAAAGAATATAATTAATATTTAAAACTAACCCCATCCGCTTCAGAGACTACCTGAGAACGAATGTGTAAAAGTTAGGGACTATATCTGTAATTTTAGAAGTGTAGGGGCTATAGGTGAAAACGGAGTAATCCATAGTGACTATCTAGGCATTTTTCTCTAGCATGAATATTGAACACGATTGCTTAGTACTAAAAAAATAATAGGAAACAATTAACACGATAAAATAACACTTATCAAAATTTATTCATCTTTCATTACTTATAAAGCTATGCCGTTTTGATAAAGTAGTCATAAACTTGTTGTCTTAACCTATTTAATAAAATAAGTTAAACGTGTTATGCGTGTCACAAACAGGTTAAGCAGGATGAACTCGGTTAGACACGTTTTTAATCGTGTCTTTAACTTATCGCCCTGCTTATGACCCGAACCTTTGGAAGGGATTCAAAGTATGATTCAGGAACTTCCATTTCTTCTAAAGCAACACTATTAATTGCCATGGCTGCTTTCAAGATCTGATTAGCACATTCCCTTTTGTGAGTTAACTGTTTTCTGGTGTCTTCTTGGAGGCCACCGGTGGGGACGCATGGCACCGGCAGCCACCACTTTTCTTTGTGGCGTTGAAGTAGTTTACGGACAGAGCCTGAACCGTCGGCATCTGGAGCTACTATCCCCTGATCAATGTACCAGAACTCCGTGTTGATGAAACCATCTAGTATTTCCTGTAAAAAGATGATCACAATGTTGATTCTACCATTTTCTTAGACTAAGTGTAACCCGTTAACGCCCCAGTGATGTGGCAGTTAAAGGGGTGTTAAACACCAATCCTAGGGGCGTTAAAAGGGGCGTGAAAGCCCCCTTTGTGAGCAGACTAACAGGAGTTAGAGAAGGGATGATGGCGGGCCCCATGCACTTCAACCAATCAGATGTTTTGTTTTTTTTCTTTTTAATTTGTTAGATTTATAAATTATTTTTGTAGGTTAGGGTCGTGAAAACTTGTTAAACCATTACACAATAAATGTGAAAAAAGTTAGTGAGAGCGCATAGCTATGTGGCACTAATGTGATATATACTTTATGACGTGACAGTTAAAAAACGAAACTATTACACATAGTCTTAGCAACAGAATTGAACACTAACCAGAAGCATGTTGTCTAGTTTCCCTAGAGCCGGGAGGTTGATAAAAACGTCGGATCGTGGTCTGCGAGTCATGATCTCAAGCTTACTTCCATCGGGGAACGTTTGTGATGATGGTATAAACTCAACGATGTGATCTCCAACGCAAAGAAGACACGCCATCTCCCTTTGCCACATTTGTTTCTTCTCATATTGCAATGGTTCTAATCTCCACAACTGACCAAATGTAGAGGCTGTACAAAGAGTTAAACCAGTACCCATTAATCACATAAACATATTCTTCATTCTTCATTTTATGAACCCTAAAGTGAACAAAAATAAAAATTACCATAAAGATTTGTAATGGCATTTGAAATGGCTAAAGCTGTGCAAACCCCTTTGCCACTTCCAGACACATCTTCACCAAGCAACAATTTAGCAAATCTCTCTTTTATCAACTCCGTTTCTATTCAGATCCAAGCAGTGTCGGATTCAGGATTTTCATCAGCAATGGCAAAAAAATAAAAATAAAGTACAACAACGTGTCAAATTATGATAGTTTATTAAACACTCTAAAATTGACCGGGCCTAAAACGCTAAAATTAATACATCAAGACATGTATATTAAATGGATCAAGAAAGAGTTCGATTTGTTAACGTTTTAAGCTTGTGTGACGACATATTTACAACTTTGTAAACCCATGAATACCAAAAAAAAAGAATAATAATAATAATAATAATAATAATAATAATAATAATAATAATAATAATAATAATCAACATAAAAAATGAAAGACAGTTTTAGAACTATATTACAAAGTTGAAATATTATACAAATCTCACATGAAAATTAAGCACCAAACAAGCCAAAATTAGAGTACCAATTACTGAAGCATCGTAACTGCTCGAATTCGAGCTTCGTGTGCTGCTTTCAAACGAATCAATCGTACTCTTATCACCTAAACTTTCCATCTAAATCCTTAACACTTCACCCACAAAATCAAAACCTTATAATATGAAGTAGTTTAAAGCCAAAACACAATATAGGCTGTGTTCTTTTGCTTGATATTGTTATTGTTACACAAGCATACATGAACAACAAGATGTAAATTCACTTGGAGCATTAATTCTGTTTTGAATATAGCTTAAGATTTTTAAAATGGAAGAAAGTTGTTATTTTTTAATTTATTTTTTTCATGAAGATTGAACTGGTGAGGTGAAGAATGCAAATGAGGTTTGATTTAAAAAGGGAAATAAAAGAAATAACAAGGCAAATATAGCCGTAGGGGGGACGGGAATGTCAATATCAAAAGAACGTATTTTGCAAATTTGAACCTTGGGATTGTAACATTTGATAGTAACCATCTCTATTTTAATACTGTTCTAGTTAAAGATGGAGTGTTTAAATCTTGTAAAATGCATGTGTCAAAATATTTGAGAACAGTGGGAGAGTTGAATTTTTTTTTGTATGATATTATTAGTTTAAGAACCCGTGTGTTACACGGGTTATTCAAAGTAAATTATATTATTTAACAGTGTTGATATAAACTTTGAAATGAAAGAAACATTTCATTACTTATGTAAATATTGAATTACATTGAACTAAAAGTCGGTAAAAGATTTATTTATACAGTCATTTGTTATTTTATCTGTAGGTTTGTCGTCCTTGTCTAATATTAGTAATTTGACCCATCTCTGATTTTTACTCTTGAAAAAGCGACATACAACCGGTAATGTGTGGATTGAGAATAATCCAATAATAAATGAACTTGTCTATAATACAATCACCATTGTTATCAACAGATGGTATTTAAGGCATATCATTAGCAATTTTATATATGGAAGAAAGTCTATAAAGTAAACATAATGCTGTTAAATTACTTTTGAAAACACAGTTTATTGTTGTCCTTGTCCAAACTCACTATAACACAAATGCAAGCACTACAATTCAAAGTAAAACAACATACATGTATTTACATTTATGTGTTATACAACCAAAGCCCTAACACCACCACACAAGACCTAGAATCTGCAAATTAGAACCGGTGCATAATGGAGTCTTGGTGATTGTTTAATTATTTTTTCTATACTCGGATTTAATATAACCCGGGGTTAAAGATTGGGTTGGGTCAGATCGGGTCGAATCACATAATAAAAACTAAAATTAATAATCTGATAATGTATCAGTGGAATCAATAACTACACCCTAAATTATTAATCATGTCTAAACGTCTAATTTCCAGTTAAACCAAGTCTTAACGTCACATAAACACACTTATTTTCAACATTCATCATGTCTAAATGTCTATTTTCTAATTTTAAAGTTTAAAGAAGAATAATAATCACTAACATTTACTCATGTTTGAATCTCAATCTTTGATAATTTTGTCATCATCCAATTGTTCTCGAATACGCCCAAAAAAGCACCAATTAATCGTCCCCATCTCTTTGAAATTCCAACGAAATCGTCCATGTCCCTGACTTACACTTCGTCCTTTCTTTTGTTCGAGAGTTCTCCGTTCTTCCGTCCTTGTCCTTGAGTTACATTGTGTCCCTGCTTTTGTGTAGGAGTTCTTCGTTCTTCGTTCGTCTGTCCGTCCCAGTCCATGAGTTGATTGTGGCTCTTCAATTCCAGTTTTTTTTTTTAATTTTAATAATTAGTTATTAGGTTATAAAGTCTACGATATATATAAGATAAAATCAAATAGTTGTGGGTGTTAATGTGGGGGCTAGCCCACTGGATAGAGGTTTATACCTTTTAAAGGAGATGTCTTATGTTCAATCATGGGCAAGGGTGAATATTTAGAATTGTTGGTCTATAGAGTAGGAGTAAGCGTTACCAGTAATAAAAATAGTTGGGGTTAATTTTTCAACTACAGATCTTTATTATGTAAAACGTTTATATAATTTGTTTATTTAGTAAAATATATTTAGAGGGTCTTTAGGATGGAGTTTGAAAATGATTTATTGACTTATTGCCTTTTTCAAAAGCCAACAAGTTAAAAATGTGTTTAGCAATACTAAAAGTGCTTAAGAAGTAAAAAACTGTATTTCAAAAGCCACAAAAATGTGGCTTTTTAAATGAGTTTTTCCTCCAGTTAAACCAAGTCTTAACGTCACATAAATACTGTAATACCCAAAAATTTGAAAACCCTAAAGCAATAAATATCTAGTAATTATGCCGACTATAAACGAATTTAATACCTTTTTATTTGACTAAACGAGTATCTTTTGTAACCGTACATATTGTTTAGTAGAGATTACTTAAAGAAAATTATATATCATTTTTATAAAACAAAATAATTAAGTAAATTAATAATAACAATTATTTAATTTAATTATAGTTATAATAGATTAGGTTATTTAAAGTTTGAACTAAACTAGAAATTTGTTTTGAAATTTTCATAATAATATATGGATGGGATCATTGATTTATGGCATAATTTATATCCCTACAATTGTTTCCAATTCCATTCCTCAATCAGTTACGATGTAAAAATCTATTTCCTAAACTGCTACCATGATAATGAATTGATTGAGCAATTCAAATGCTTTTATTTCATATACACACAAACCCGCATCGTTTTGAATCACCATCGCACCCCGACCGTCCTTCTCACCTTCGTTGTCGGAATCATGAACCGCCAACCACTGTCGTTTCTGTCACAATCACCGGAATCGCCGCCACTGCACAACCGTGTGAGGATGATCATGTTCAATTCGTGACACCACTCACGGCCACACCCAGACTGCTACAGCGCCACCGTCTGGCGCCACCAACCAGCGTTCATCGCCACCATCCTGACTCGTTTCTACTTGCAATGTACCATCAGCTCCACGTCGTCTGATTAATGCGAATTTTGATTCAGGTTAGCAAAGTGATCCATCCTTTAATTTAAAAATAGTTATGCGAACTCTATTTTTTTTTTCGACGATCTGATATTTACAATGACGATGGAACAGAAACCCACACCATGATTAATTAATATTCAAAAATTTGAAGTCTCACCCACGTGTCTCCAACCTAGATGGACTATATATCCTTATTATATCTACTAATAATTATTTTATAATACTTATATATTGTTATTTACACTATTAAAACAATTGTTAGTTTTCGTTTAAGATCTGGTGCATTTAAAAGTTCAATATAAATTTGGTTATAAGAAAAAGAAATATACATACTTGTTTTAATGCAATAAGTTAGCTTTGGATATATAAGTTTGTTTGAGTAAATTATTAATGTAAAGTTGTACATGGTGGCATTATGAATTTTCTAAAGCTTAATGATTAAATAGTAATTCGTAAAGTATCTGTCCTCGAAAATCACCAGGTCCATAAATCATATAGCCCATGTAACGTTCCTCAATTTAATAATGAAAATATAGGTTTTCATACTCTTTAGAGACGATTTGGCTTTGCGTTTGCTTTACTTGGCTAAATTAAGGTACGGGTTCCGTTTCCTCTTCATCATAGTATAAATTTTTATCCGTTACTTTGTTGTACGGATTTCATTATAGTTGTTCAGTCTTTGTTATGTTATTTTTATACACTTTAGGTATTTTGGAAATTGTTCGTTAGCTCTCTTTATGTTGGTATTGTATGTTTTGATTATTAGTATGTTATATAGTGTGCCATACCTCAGACTTGTACTCATGGTCGCACGCTCCTGTTGGTAATTAGTTTTAGTTGTCTATAAATTATTTACATGACCTAAGCTTTTGTACTCTGTCACCCGAGCGTTTCTAACTTGTCGATTGGGCGTCAACGACATGAACACTTTCCGTGACAGTGCGTAATCAAAATCACGGCGTCTCTGACTTGTGCTTGGGTAGCACCTTGGCCCCTTAGAGGCGTATGGATCGATCCTAGTTCTGTTTCTGACTTCTGACTTCTGGGGGATGGAATAATGGGTGCACGCCACACTCACCATCTCATTGGTGCATAGAGTAGCTACCTGTGTACCCCTCTGTTTCTGGCTCTAGGTGCTTCTATGTTACCCGACTTATTTCGTTGATATATCTGTCGTGTAAGTTAGTATATGTTTCAGTATGTGAGTATGTTTTGTTCTGATTATGTTATGATAAGTTATGTGTACATCTGATTATACGTACTCTGGTTATGGTTCCGCAAGGTATGCAACGAGCGAAAATGATGAAAAAGGGTCCCCGTCATCTCAACTCTCGCCATTTCAACCCATATCTAATGTAGCTCACAACTCGCCCCAAACCCTACCAGTTTTCCAGGCCATTCAATCCCCGTCATTCCATTTTAGCTCACGATTGTATACCGAATTATGGTTCTGATATGTTCAGTATTTGATTCTGTTCTGTATTAGTTATATGTGTTTTGACTCAGTATCTGTATCAGTTTGTTTCACTTCCGTCTCAGTATCGGTTCGATTTGGATTCAGATTTCGTGTTACACGTTTAGTTTGTATCCGTCAGAAAATTTGTTTAGCACTTGATCCAAGGTCTATTCTATATTTGTCATCGAATCATGTCTTTGTTTCACGTCGATTGTCTAGATCGGTTCAAGAAACTCCGTAAGGATTAAATTATTACACTTTTAAACTCGGGTTCTCTAATTTAATTTGTTATTAAATATAAATCTTCAAAACAA
Source organism: Scalesia atractyloides (assembly GCA_947069175.1). Lineage (NCBI taxonomy): Eukaryota > Viridiplantae > Streptophyta > Magnoliopsida > Asterales > Asteraceae > Scalesia > Scalesia atractyloides. Next base: position 79,043,405 of record CAMTDV010001633.1, on the reverse strand, counting down.
TAAAAAGAATTATCTTGATTAAATAATAACTTTTAAATAAGACAAATTAACAAATAGTAATTTAAATCCGAACATTTATTTAAAAATAATATGTTGACAGTTCATTCTTTTAAACGTTATAGGATTTTAAATCGCATTCAGTCAATGTATTTGTTTCCGTATCGGTTTTCCTTGTCGGTTTACAAAATTATCATAAGTATTATGTTTTGAAAAACCAAGTTATTGGATTTATTCTATTTCGTAAATATAACTTTTAGTTATTTTGTCCAACTATGATTTAATATGAACTACGATAAGTTATTATATTTTGATAAGAAAAGAAGATAGTTTTGCCTCTCGCATAAAAACAATATTAGCATTATTAAATGATGTCCAAAAATGAGTTCGTTTATAAACGAAAAATGGTTTTAATCATCATGGTCAACCATGTATCAGTTCTCTTCATCGATTTTGTGTCAGGTTCGATATCGGTTGTGCATCTGAAAGACTTTTGTTTCCATGTCTGTTTCGTTACGGTCCAGATCGGTTCGTGTATTAGTTTTTGTATCCGAGGTCTACTTTTAGTACTCGTGTCAGTAGTCGTTTCAGTTTATTCTCGGTTATGTTATGTTATGTTTTGCTTCCGCTGATATGACTTTACTTGTACTGTTGATTTCTCCGTTACCGAGCAATTTTTGTCTGAGCCGTATTTTTCTTTTTGTGTTTTTCCTATTTGTTTACAGGTAATATGGGATGATCTAGGATTTCAGTGAGGAGCGTTAGAAAGTTGTTGGTCAAGATTCTTTATTTCAGTAATGCAATAAATGTAATTAGGATCATTTATTTAATGTTATGGATTGATTTTTGGTTTTGATATCTGTAAGAGTGGCACGTCAGCCCTAGCGGGTTGGGGTGTTACAAACACACTTATTTTCAACATTCATCATGTCTAAATGTCTATTTTCTAATTTCAAAGTTCAAAGAAGAATAATAACCACTAAAATTTACTCATGTTTAACCAATTAATAGTCCCCATCTCTTTGAAATTCCAACGAAATCGTCCATGTCCCTGACTTACACTTCGTCCTTGCTTTTGTTCCAGAGTTCTCCGTTCTTCCGTCCTTGTCCTTGAGTTACATTGTGTCCCTGCTTTTGTGTAGAGTTCTTCGTTCTTTGTTTGTCTGTCTGTCCCAGTTCATGAGTTGATTGTTGCTCTTCAATTCCAGTTTTTTTTTTAATTTTAATAATTAGTTATTGGGTTTTAAAGTCTACGATATATAAGATAAAATCAAATAGTTGTGGGTGTTAATGTGGGGGCTAGCCCACTTGATAGAGGTTTATACCTTTTAAAGGAGATGTTTATGTTCAATCCTGGGCAATGGTGAATATTTAGAATTGTTGTCTATAGAGTAGGAGTAAGCGTTACCAGTAATAAAAATAGTTGGGGTTAATTTTTCAACTACAGATCTTTATTACGTAAAACGTTTATATAATTTGTTTATTTAGTAAAAAATATATTTAGAGGGTCTTTGGATGGAGTTTGAAAATGATTTATTAACTAATTGGCTTTTTCAAAAGCCAATAAGTTAAAAATGTGTTTAGCAATGCTAAAGTGCTTTTATTTTGGTTTTTTGAAAAGAAGTAAAAAACTGTATTTCAAATGCCACAAAATGTTGCTTTTTAAAAGAGTTTTTCCTTTTTATCAATTTATTTCCAGTTAAACCAAGTCTTAACATCACATAAACACACTTATTTTCAACATTCATCATGTCTAAATGTCTATTTTCTAATTTCAAAGTTTAAAGAAGAATAATAACCACTAACAATTACTCATGTTTAACCAATTAATCGTCCCCATCTCTTTGAAATTCCAACAAAATCGTCCATGTCCCTGACTTACACTTCGTCCTTGCTTTTGTTCCAGAGTTCTCCGTTCTTCCGTCCTTGTCCTTGAGTTACATGGTGTCCCTGCTTTTGTGTAGGAGTTCTTCGTTCTTCGTTTGTCTGTCTGTCCCAGTCCATGAGTTGATTGTGGCTCTTCAATTCCAGTTTTTTAATTTTAATAATTAGTTATTGGGTTTTAAAGTCTACGATATATAAGATAAAATCAAATAGTTGTGGGTGTTAATGTGGGGGCTAGCCCACTTGATAGAGGTTTATACCTTTTAAAGGAGATGTTTTATGTTCAATGGCAAGGGTGAATATTTAGAATTGTTGGTCTATAGAGTAGGAGTAAGCGTTACCAGTAATAAAAATAGTTGGGGTGAATTTTTCAACTACAGATCTTTATTACGTAAAACGTTTATATAATTTGTTTATTTAGTGAAAAATATATTTAGAGGGTCTTTGGGATGGAGTTTGAAAATGATTTATTAACTAATTGGCTTTTTCAATAGCCAATAAGTTAAAAATGTGTTTAGCAATGCTAAAAGTGCTTTTATTTTGGTTTTTTGAAAAGAAGTAAAAAACTGTATTTCAAATGCCACAAAAATGTTGCTTTTTAAAAGAGTTTTTCCTTTTTATCATAAAATTACCATTTATTTCCAGTTAAACCAAGTCTTAACGTCACATAAACACACTTATTTTCAACATTCATCATGTCTAAATGTCTATTTTCTAATTTCAAAGTTTAAAGAAGAATAATAACCACTAACAATTACTCATGTTTAACCAATTAATCGTCCCCATCTCTTTGAAATTCCAACGAAATCGTCCATGTCCCTGACTTACACTTCGTCCTTGCTTTTGTTCCAGAGTTCTCCGTTCTTCCGTCCTTGTCCTTGAGTTACATTGTGTCCCTGCTTTTGTGTAGGAGTTCTTCGTTCGTCTATCCGCCCAGTCCATGAGTTGATTGTGGCTCTTCAATTTCAGTTTTTTTTAATTTTTAATAATTAGTTATTGGGTTTTAAAGTCTACGATATATAAGATAAAATCAAATAGTTGTGGGTGTTAATGTGGGGGCTAGCCCACTTGATAGAGGTTTAAACCTTTTAAAGGAGATGTCTTATGTTCAATCCTGGGCAAGGGTGAATATTTAGAATTGTTGGTCTATAGAGTAGGAGTAAGCGTTACCAGTAATAGTTGGGGTTAATTTTTCAACTACAGATCTTTATTACGTAAAACGTTTATATAATTTGTTTATTTAGTAAAAAATATATTTAGAGGGTCTTTGGGATGGAGTTTGAAAATGATTTATTAACTAATTGGCCTTTTCAAAAGCCAATAAGTTAAAAATGTGTTTAGCAATGCTAAAAGTGCTTTTATTTTGGTTTTTTGAAAAGAAGTAAAAAACTGTATTTCAAATGCCCCAAAAATGTTGTTTTTTAAAAGAGTTTTTCCTTTTTATCATAAAATTACCAATTTATTTCAAGTTAAACCAAGTCTTAACGTCACATAAACACACTTATTTTCAACATTCATCATGTCTAAATGTCTATTTTCTAATTTCAAAGTTTAAAGAAGAATAATAACCACTAACAATTACTCATGTTAACCAATTAATCGTCCCCATCTCTTTGAAATTCCAACGAAATCGTCCATGTCCCTGACTTACACTTCGTCCTTGCTTTTGTTTGAGAGTTCTCCGTTCTTCCGTCCTTGTTTTGAGTTACATTGTGTCCCTGCTTTTGTGTAGGAGTTCTTCGTTCTTTGTTCGTCTGTCCGTCCCAGTCCATGAGTTGATCGTGGCTCTTCAATTCCAGTTTTTTTTTTAATTTTAATAATTAGTTATTGGGTTATAAAGTCTACGATATATATAAGATAAAATCAAATAGTTGTGGGTGTTAATGTGGGGGCTAGCCCACTTGATAGAGGTTTATACCTTTTAAAGGAGATGTCTTATGTTCAATCCTGGGCAAGGGTGACTATTTAGAATTGTTGGTCTATAGAGTAGGAGTAAGCGTTACGAGTACTAAAAATTGTTGGGGTTAGTTTTTCAACTACAGATCTTTATTATGTAAAATGTTTATATAATTTGTTTATTTAGTGAAAAATATATTTAGAGGGTCTTTAGGATGAAGTTTGAAAATGATTTATTGACTTATTGGCTTTTTCAAAAGTCAATAAGTTAAAAATGTGTTTAGCAATGCTAAAAGTGCTTTTATTTTGGTTTTTTGAAAAGAAGTAAAAAACTGTAATTCAAAAGCCACAAAAATGTGGCTTTTTAAATGAGTTTTTCCTTTTTATCATAAAATTACCAATTTATACTTATCTTTTAAAATAGGAACTAAACATAAAAACTTATACTATCCTTTTAGTCATTTTACTTTTCTACCACAAAAGTATATCTAAACACTTTTTTTAAAAACTGTATTTGGAAAAAGTCATAAGTAATAAAGATTTTTTTTTGACAAAAAGCACTTTTTTGAGTTAAATAATCAATCCCAGACACAGTCTTTGAGAGGAGATGCTATACAAGAGATACTTCTTGTACGAAGTGTAGGAGATAAGCTCAGTTATTGATATCTTAAGATCAATGGCTCAAGATTAGGCGGTGACATTTATTCGTAAATATAAGGTTCAAACAATTGAAGAAACAAATAGAGAAAGGGTATTGTGGCCCTTTCTCACTTGAACTCCTTCCCCCTTGATTTTCAAAAGGCTAAAATATTTCTTTTTAAAAAAAATATATCGTATTAACGAACATTTTATTCTCTTTAATTCAAGCAGTCTATTGCTATAGTTTTCTTAAAAATACATGATTTTGAATACCCATTACGTTATTACGTGATTTTGAAAACCCAACATATGATTACGTGATTTTGAATACCCGTTACGTGATTACGAGATTTCATTATAGTATGTGAAACCTCACTAAGTGATTACGTAATTAGGTAACAATAGTTGACTATGTATTATTACGTGACTACTTGATTTTGAATACACGTTTCGTGATTACGTGATTCATCATAGTATTTTATATGAAACCACACTAAGTGATTACATAAAAACAAAAACATGTAATACATAATATTTCATATGGATAGCAGATATTTCTGGTCTAATCGAGTATTAGGGATAAATTATATATAAAACATTAGCCAAATTGACCTATAATAACTACATAACACCGTATATTAGAGATTTAATCACGTAAGAAAGAATAAACAATCAAGTTCTTATTATTGAATGTGTAATCATGTAATAAGCATAATTGTAATAACATCAGTTATAACAAATCATATTGAATGTGTAATCAAGTAATTGATTTATATTGAATGTGTAATAACGTAATGGTTTATGTTGAATGTGTATTCACGTAATGACAATTCAAAATCAAGTAGTCATGCTGAAGAAACCCTAGATCGACCAGACCGGAATTTAAGTAGATCTATGGAATGGGCTCTGCATAAAAGGGGTTAATCCTTTGTTTGGTTTCACAATGATGAATATAACAGTACTCCAACTGATCCTGCAAAACAGAACACCGTTAGCTCGCCACGGGGAGAAGGGGGTTTTCTCCGTGACCACCCTCCGGTGTGAGAATAAGTACAGGTAGTCGGAAGTAAAGTATAGTAAGAGAGAGAGTAGTTGAGAGTGAATACCTTCTACTTGTAGTCCAAGTCACTGATTTATAGCCGGGGCTTGGGCGCCAAAATGAGAGATGTTAATCTTAACGGAATCTTTCGCCACTCCGTTAAGTTGGGGTTATCCGTTAGTGCACACGGATCGTGAGCTCATAACGGTTAGGGAGGTGCCACGTGTCGTCATGAGATCACTATATTTTATTGATGTGAGCATGCGATCACCGTGATCTCTCGATCGTCCCAGATGCTGCCATGTGGCAATTGGTTACAACCGAAAAGATGCTTGCACGATTGGGTGTTAGTGCCTTCTAGAAGATATCACAGCTGTAATCTATTTGTTGCTTGCCACGTGTTCAGTCTGTTACAACAGAAAAGATTCCCTTTACTTCTGCACCAACTTGAGGATTTTTGCTAAGGGAGAATTTCTCAGGATTAATTGTTTCCTTGCGCGAGAGACGCAAGTTAGTTAACTGATCTTCTTTCCTTTTCCTGCTGCTTGGCGCAGCGTTTTTGATGAGTACTTGCTTTGATATAAATATCGGCGCAAGGTTTGTACATAAAGTGTTATCCAAGGAGTTTGATCAAGGTTAACTTTGAACCTTGTGCGAGCCCGTGCAAGGTGGTTAAGTGATCCTTTCCTTCTTTGGATACTTGGCGCAGGGTTTCAGTGACTTTCCTTGATATAGAAGCCTGGGCAAGGTCTTCTTAGAAGTTAATAGTGGGTATAGTTCCCTTGGTTGGCGCAAGGTTTTTGGGACCATACCCCTTCAAGTCCCCCCAGTCCAGTGTTGCTCCTATGTGGAAGTAAAGAGTAGGTGGAGCACTGGACTTAAAACATATGCTGCGCTGTACGGGTGTTGGTCTTTTGTTGCTTTATGTTTTTCTTGGTGACGTGTCACAAGTGATCTTTTGGAAGATATTTAAATTTCAAATATATTTGGACACGTGTTGCTCATCCAAATGATGTAGTTGGTGAACACGCACGTTCTTGAGACGTGGTGGTACCGTTGACAGGCTGTCAACAGTACGTGTCTTACTGCATTTAATGAAAATTCGGCAACACTCGTGCGTGGGGCGATTACTGTTCCCCGCTCGCCCTTGCAGTTACATGGGGAAGAGTGATGGTCGCAAAAGTCGATGTAGTCGTATCTGGCATTAATTGCGATTGGTATATAAAGGGAAATGGCTTCCCATTTCTTCTTCACCAGGCGATATCTAGAGAGAGGATCACTTGTGTTCATATTTTCCGGCGACTGCATAAATTCTGATCGTCTTCTTCTTAAATCCCTTTTTTCAAGAGTTCTTTTCTGCAAGGTTTCTATGGCGACCGGATCTAGCATTAGTAGAGTTGATGTTCCGGCGACGTTGGCACTGCCTCCATTGAAGTGGGGGAAGGCATACTTTGATGCTCTTGTTAGCAATTTTCTTTTTTCCAAGACCTGGGGGCTTTTTTCCCTAATGAGGGTTCAACGGCGGCGGATGCTCCGGCCGGTTACATCACTCTTTTTTACGATTATTTTGCCGAGGGCAATTTTAGGCTGCCGGTAACACACTTTATGTTGGAGGATTTTTATAAGTTTCATATTTCCCAACTGAATCCGATGGGCATGGTGAGGATCCGACACTTCGAGTTTGTCTGCCGGTCGATGCAGATGATACCGACTGTGGAGAAATTCCGTGTATTTTACCAGCTTCACTGTTCTTTGGGTTTCTATTCTTTTCAACAACGTGTGCAAGCCAAACGGTTGTTGGGGACCCACCCAAATCTTATCATGACTGGAAACAGAAGTTCTTCTCTATTAAGGCGACGGTGATCCCACTTGCGATGACGTTCCGGGCTGCCGAGGATATAGAGCTGGAAACTTTAGCTATTCCGACCGACAAAGTGTGGTATCAAAATATAAAGGATATCCCGAATATTATATTGCCGGAGAGGGCACTGATTGCTGCAGGGATGAGTATCTTATGGAAGAAGGAAAGAAAGAAAAAACCAGTCTATACCGAGGATGGAGTTGGTAAGCAACTTTCTCAATTTTTGCACTGTTTTTCGTATTTATTTCATGTTGAAGAAATTTAGTTGGTATGCTTGTTTGACAGTTGCGTCGTTACACCAAGTGGCGTATAAGAGAGATAATGGGAAAATGGCTGCTGTGCCACTTGAGGAGAATGAAGAAACTTAGTTTACTTAGATTGATGTGTGCTAAACAGACTATAAAAATGAACTACTTTAGACTCTCTAAACTAGACACTAAAAAGCTTTAAAAACTAGACTCGACTTAAACCTAAACCACACAGTCGGCAAGTGTACCGTCAATGTAGTATAACCTAAGTAAGTCCGGGTATCGAACCCACAGGACTCTATTAATTACGCTAATTAGACTCTGAAAGACTAAGAAAGACACGACTAAAACTGTTTGTATTGTTTGGGGGGGGGGTTACGGAAAAATCTAAGGAAATCTATTTTAAACCAATTAACGACTAAATTAACTAATACGAACTATGGACGAAAGTTGTTCTCAAGCGGTGATGAAGACTACCTAGACTAGAATCCTGGATTGATTTTAAGCATTTACCGATTAAGTTAATTACTCATTTTCTGGATGGGATCTTATGATACTAAACCTATTAAATACCAGCTAAGCCCCTCAACCCTTCTCGAGGTGAAACTTATGGTGTTACCTAGGCCGTTAATCCTACCGGTTGATTAGACGTTAGTTGTCTAATAATGTGTGAGTATCCTAATGTCGACCTACTCTTTTCCAATTATAGATCTAGGATAGTTCGAGTATCTAAACTTGACTTGATAGACTAATAAACCGACGGGTCAACAAAGGCATGGGCTTTTTCCAAAGACCGACAATAGCAATTCGCCGGGTAAGACCTATCAATAGCCCCTCACTTTCCAGGTATTAGGACTAGTAGAACACTAAAATCTAGTAACCTGTTAACTATCCCTTCTAAGGTTTACTAGGCCCTTCAACCGTAAAGATTATGAACTTATTCTATGATATAGACACTCACCAAAGTTCACAACCTAATACGACTCTATTCCGTGATATAGACAGTCACCAAGAATCATATGAAGCAATAGAAAACAGAAAACCAAATCAAAGCATGCACACACACCAAGCCAGATAAACAAACTGCTTACAGAGCACAATTAATCCATAACAAACATGTAATTAACGAAAAAGGTATAAGCTTTATATCAATCCATTCATCATAGTCTAGGTAGTTAATGCATTTAGCCTAGCATAGTCAATAGCGAAAACAAAACAAGAGTAATAAAACCGGAATTCATCATTACAAGTTCAAAAAAGAGAAACCAACACAAACAAGGATCGTGTAAACCCGAGAAAGTCTTTAATCATCAATCTTCGTTTGATCCAATGATTCCAGAGCTTCAAGACCTTCAAACTCAACTATTACGACTCCAAAACAGCTGCAAGAACTCCCAAAATTCGTAACTAGGGTTTCATTATGATAAAATTCATTAAATACCCCCAAATCTCAGCTGAATTCAAAACCCGTCTGCATATAACACCCTTTCGCGAGGCGCGAGAGGATTTAGGCTATCAGGCCGTGGCCCGCGACCGCCTTTGTGACGTCAGCAACCCGGGCTTCTCGTGGGTGGCGAGAAGCCATGTTCTAGCCAGTCGCGGCCCACCAGGAGACATTTTCTTCAGAATTTAACTTATTTCAGCTCATAAGCTTTCCAACTCGTTCCCGGACTTAACCAAATCGTATTTCTTCTCAATATTCACGCTTTTCAGCTACTTTAAACTCATACGACTTGCAAAACGCAATTGGATCAAAAGACTAACTATTCTACGGAAAATTAAACTAAAACTAATAAATATTGTACAAACGGAACACGAATAAACGATGTATTTTACAATACATCACAGATCTTGGGAAATTTTGAACTCCCTAAGAAAGAAGATCTCGACGTGCCGCCCACTTCTACTACTGGTAAGTCTTTTTGTGTGAAGCCTGAGTTATTGCAATATTACTTGCAGATACCAACTCTAAGTAATATTGCAATATTACTTATGGCGCAACATTTCCTTCGTATATTGGTCATGTAGGTGATTTGCTAAACTTGGGCATAGGCCCTGACTCGAAGAAGAAGAAAAAACCAACAGCTGCTGCTGCAACTACTGCGCCAACCTCCACCAAGCCAGACCAGAAAAGTAAACCCTCATTGGCTACAAAGACTGAAGGCAAGAAACGTACGCGTCTCGTATCTGATTCTTGGTGTGATTATGTAGTGGTGTCAGGCTCACTAGGGGGTCTTGCGCCTGTAGGTTTGAGGAAACCAAAACCAGAACCCATCGACACCTCCTATCTTCCTGCTTCGAACCCAGATGATCCTTTGGAGATCCCTTCAAGTCCTGAAGAAGCGTTGAAGCGCACTTCCAAGAAGAGAAAAGAGTCTGAGACTTTACCACCGTCTCCGCCTACAAAGGTTGCGCGGTCGCGCATAAGAAAGAAAGGCAATCTTAAGCCTTTGCAAAGAAATTTTCTCCTGGTATGTCTTCCTCGTTGCATACTTTTGTAGTAATAGTCGCGCGATATCTTGCTTGGACACTTATGTCTGTTTTTAACACACGCTTTACTTGTGCAGAGAAACTTGTAAAGGCTGCGCCGGTATCATCCTCTTCTATACCGTCGCCGCGCAGGCCTGAGAGCACTGAAGGTGAAGCTGTGGACCTGAGCGCCCCTATTTTTTATGCAAACCCCATTATTCCAGAAGGTTCTGAGAAAGTGGCTCCAGAAGAAGAGCCTAAACAAATTGATGCTGAGAATCCTGCTGGTGAGCAGGTTAAAGATACTGCCTCAGATGTTGCGAAGAATCCTGCTGGCGAGCAGGTTAAAGATACTGCCACGGGTGCTGCTGCAGGAGGATCTGGTTCTGCGGGGCAAGATAACCCAGCTACGCCCGTTCCTGAGCCTTCAACGTTTATTTCTAAGGGTGTTGGCCCTTCCATCAGAGACGAGTATTTTATGCCAATTTTTTATGATCCAGAGGAGGAGTCACCGATTCGCCCCGAGGAAACGCCTGGGGATTACTATTATGGTTCTTATTCTGAGAAGCGGCCCTCTGAGATCCATCAGCCTGTGTGGAAGGTTAAATAGGGTGATGTTTTTACACACTGGCACTCCTGCTGGGAGTGGTATAAGGGCATCTTCCCTCCGGTGGAGGTGAAGCGCCAAGAAGAGAAAAACCATGATGTCACTTATCAAACATTTTTACAAGAGTCTGCTCTTGCCTCTTCCACGATCAACAGAATTGTGCGCGAGTGGCGCAACATGAACAAGGAGTGGGATGAGGTTGAGATTGACAAGGCGAAGGCCAAATTTGAAAAAGAGAAGACGTTAAAGATGATCGTGGATTTTGAAGCTGAGAAAGCCAAGTTTGAGGAGGAAAGGAAGACCGAGGAATGGTCTGCGCTGTCTTGGAAGCGCAAATGTGAGGCCGCTGCTGCGCAATATGCTGATGAGTGCGAGCGCTTTGTGGAGGCTTGCAATCGAGATAACAAAGAAAAGATCTCTCTGCGCAACGAAATTGAGAAACTCAAGAAAGAGAAGGTTGATGCAGTTGCGGCAGCAGAAGAGGCTCGTTCTCATAGGGAAAGGAGTGAGCAGAATGAGGTAGCAACCAAAATGACTCTCCTCCTTAAGAATAAAGAGATTGATGATCTAACCTCTATGTTATTTGACCAGGCGCGGCTGCAAGATGAGGTTGATACTTTGAAAAAGGATATCAACCTTCATCGTACTGAGAAGGCCGAGTTAACCCGCTGTTTAACCGAAGGCGAACAAAAGATTAACGACACGGAGGTCGCTCGCGCTACAGCAGAAAGCTTGACCGAATCCCTCATGAACCAGCTTACTTGGTTGCGAGAGTATGGGATTGTGGAGGTATTGTCCCTTTCCTGTAATATAAACATCTTCACTGGCTTAATATATCTTATACTGATGCGCTTGTTTACAGATTGCAAACTCTATTTTGAACTCGACGGAGTTAGATGAGAGAGTGGCGGAACTCATGGTGGCGGCGCGGAATGATGGCCATGCTGAGGGCTATAAGGAATGCACACTTCATGTGGCCCATGCGCTGAAAACCCAATGGGACACAAGCCGCGCTGCTACGCATGGAACTGACACTGTTGCTTTCTATACCGCCGCCAAAGAGAGTTATGATCATTTACATATTCCTGTCATGGATCTTGTTGATGTTGCGCTGCAGCATGATGATTTCGTGGATAGACTGAAGGAAATCTTCTCTGAGGCGGAGAAACAAGAAGATGCGAAGGATGCGGGGAAATAGAGTTAGATTGTGTCTATTTCCGTAGCTGTTTGTATATTTGTTTTTGATGTATCGTTGCGTTTGATGCGCAAGTACTTCTAATCTGAATATATTATATTTAGTTTACAATTTTTGCATTTGACCAATTACTTGTTAGGATAGACAAATGAACAATAACCTCATGTGTGAGCGTAAGCATTGTGTCATCTTGTGGCTCATGAGTATGTGTTTTTGTTTATCCAAAGGAATTGCATGCATGTGTAATAAATATATAAAAGAATGTAAGTAGCGACAGAAAGTATGTTATTTTATTGATAATGCGTAAAGCTTACAATCTGCCACTAAGATTACAAATGAAAACTAATGTAAGCAGGCTCATGTAAAGCGCATGGCTTGATGAGCTCTGAGATTACATGTAACACCTGCGCAACTGCTGAGCGTTCCAGGTCCGTGGGACACTGGAGCCGTCCAAGCGCTTTAATGTGTAAGCTCCTTTGCCCAGGACTTCATGAATTACATAGGGTCCTTCCCATTTGGGTGCCAGTTTCCTGGCTTTTCAACGTTCGATGCTTCGTTGTCGCGAAGTACAAAATCTTCGGGTAAGAAAGTGCATACGCGTACCCGTTTGTTGTAATATTTTTTCCATTTGAGATTTATACTTAGCTTCGCGTATCGCTGCATTCTCGCTCCTCTCTTCAACCAAATCAAGAGCAAGCATTCTGGGTGATGGGAGACCAATTTCCGCTGGTATCACAGCTTCTGTGCCATAAACAAGACTAAAAGGTGTTTCGCCAGTGCTTGTTTTTGGCATCGTCCGGTGCGCCCATAGTATACTTGGTAATTCATCTACCCAGCCACGCCGCGCTGTGCCGAGACGTGCCTTTATGCCCTCCACTAGTTGCTTGTTTATGCTTTCTACCTGACCGTTTGCCTGTATGTGAGCAACGGAGGCAAAACATGTTCGATTTTCATTTCCTGCATCTAGGCTTGCAGTTCTGTAGCTGTGAGATTTGGGCCATTATCGGTGATGATTCGTAGTGGTAAAAGGGGTTAATCCTTTTATTGGTCATGTAGGTGATTTGCTAAACTTGGGTGTAGGCCCTGACTCGAAGAAGAAGAAAAAACCAACAGCTGCTGCTGCTACTACTGCGCCAACCTCCACCAAGCTAGGCCAGGAAAGTAAACCCTCTGTGACTACAAAGACTGAAGGCAAGAAAGGTACGCGTCTCGTATCTGATTTTTGGTGTGATTATGTGGTGGTGTCAGACTCACTAGATGGTATTCAAAATCCTGTAATCATGTAATTTTTTTAAGAAAATTATAGCAATAGACTACTCGAATTAAAGAGAATGAAATGTTCGTTAATACGATGTATTTAAAAAAAATTACGTATGAAAAAGTTATAGCAGTTTGAAAATCAAGGGGAAGTTGCTCGCTTGAGAAATTACCAAATTACTCTTCCTGCCAATGACACTTGTCCTCAAATCCTTCTCATGTATGCTTTGTATGTGATTCTTGTCATGTACATGATCCATGCTCTTCATGCCAATGAGGTCATTCAATGGTGTTAATTGTAAAAGAATAATAGTGCCTCCCAAAAATTTCCTATTACATGCTATATGTGATATGCAAAATACATTGGTGTCAAATGAACCCACTCACACCAATGTAGCTCTGTCACTATCTACAAATAGGTTAGTTTGCAGTTAAAAAAATAATTTAAACACATTAAAAAATAAAAACAAAATAAACAATAAAAAATTGTTAATATATACACATATGATTGTTAATATATATACATATCTTTACATGATTTGAGATTGTAGTAATTATTTTTATATTTCTTTTAGATGATTTTAAATTTCAAAACGTTCAGAAAAAATCAGATTTTAATGATATGTGATTGGTCTTAGCATAGTTTTTTTTAAGTGCAAATGACAATCACATGACCATCAATAGCTTTTAACTATTTTGTTAGAACTAATTATTTTAAAAAAGTATATTCAAACATTTGAAAAAGTACAAGCAATTAAAATGTTTGCAATTTGTGTGAAGAAAAAAAATGATAACATGGAAAAAAATTTTCAAAAACCATTCTCGTATTTTGTTTATTGTGATCTATTTTCCACCACCACCTATCACCATTTGATATTGCACTCGTCCTTTGTCTTTTTTACTTATTTATTTATGAGATTTTGTTATTTTTAACAACATTTTTTTTTCTTTTAATAGGCGTTTGATCTACTTGTATTTCTATAGAATTAAACACACACCATATTTCTACGAAGCAATTATCAATACCACTAGATCACAAGGTAATCTAGAGTTTCTCATTACTAAAATGTATCTCTTAGGGGTAGGATGGTCATCACCGATCACTCATCACTCACTCACAATCTTCAATCAAGTTCCGCCATGTCATCAAGCATTATTTCACCATTCAGAATCTTTTTTTAGTGGAAATGGTCATCACTTGTTGAAATTCTATCACTTACAACTTTTTTTAATTAATAAATTAACACTAAAAAACTAAAATTATAAAATTCATTTAAATAAAACCTAAATTACATACTACAATATAAAATAAAAAAAACAAACATTGGAGAAAATAACCTGAAAAGACCGACTTAAACGGATGGCATCTCCCACCCCCACCTTTCACAAATCTCGCGTTTTTGTTGGATTAAGATTGACTTGAACGGTTCGTCGAGATGGGTGTGTGGCTCACACAAGATTTTAAATCATTTTGTCTTTCTATTGCTTTGAAGTCCCATATACGCATGCTCGCGTTCAAGGTTTGCGGACATTAGTTTTTCTCTTCTTTCTTTGGATTCGCTTATTTCCGCCAATTTCGCCTCTTCAATTTTGAAGATCGACTCCGCCACCGCTTTCTTTCTTTTACTTGACGATTCACCACTTTTCTTGCGATGCGGCCTTGTAGGTGTATTTTCTTGAACAGGTTCGTCAACGGGTTGATTGTGTTCGTCATCGGGGTTGTCATTCAAATTCATTAGGGGCAAGTTATCCGACGCGGAAGTCGAGTAGTTCCCCGATTCGGAGGACTTCGATCGTTTGGGACCTCCTCTTTTTTTTGGAGCCGCCGGCACACCCATGTCGACCAATGAAACCGGTACCCACTTCGAGTGATTTCTCGCAACCTTCCATGCCTCGATGTGTGGAAAACCCCTCTTTTTGTATGTTTGACAATACAGGGCCGAGGCGGATTCCATGATAGTCGACTCGCTTGCTCCACTTTGTAGATTTCGATTCTACAAAAAATAAAAAAGTTATTAAAAATAATACTGTTTTTATTAAAAACTGTTTTTATCAAATGTAAACTGTTTTTTATAAAAAAAAACTTTTATAAAAAACAGTTTTTTTATAAAATGTAAATTGTTTTGAAAAAATAAAAAACATACAGTTTTATGAAATAAAAAACATACAGTTTTATGAAATAAAAATAAAAAATCGGTTTTATAAAAACGTACCACTTGAATGAAACAACCGTTGAATTTGCTAATTTTGCAGTTTAAATCGCCCCACTTCGACGTCATTTTATCAATGTTTCGATCGGTTGCACCGGGAAGTTTGCTAAAATGAGCCATGACTTATCTCCAAAACCTGTATTTCGTTTGCTCGTTGGAAAATTTCTTGGTTTCGGAGTTGTTCAAGAACGCCTTGACCAAGGCGACCTCTCGCCACTCCATGGTCTCCGGCCGGATTTCGGGACAACTTCTTGAACATCTTGTTCGTCGTCTTCTTCTTTTTCATCGTCTTCTTCTTTTTCGTCGTCTTCTTGAACGTCATCATCATCTTCATCGTCATCGAGACTTTCCTGCGGTTCGCGGTATGCTCTTGCAAAACGATGGATGAGGGTGTTATCTTCTAGTGGGTCGACTTGGTGGGGTTGGGTTTGATAGTGTGGGAACGGGTGGGGTTGAAATTGTTGAGGTTGAGACGGTGGAACGAACGGTGAGTTTTGATACGGTTGTGATTGAAAGGGTGGAAATGTTGGGTTTGAAAGGTTGGAAATTGTTGCGTTTGAAAATGTGGGATTTGGTCGGATTGGTCTTGCAACCTTCCAAAGCGCGCCGGCTCGCCAAGATTCGCTCGAACCTTGGGTCGTACGGGATTCTTCCTCGAACCCGAACCTCTCTTGCTTGAACCATCCATTTTTGTATTCAATTTTTGAAAGAGATTTTGAGGTTGAAGGTGAATGTTTTGATATTTGGATTTAAAAATATGGGTTTTGAATTGTTTAAAAATATGGGTTTTATATGTAAATAAACAATTCCAACGTTCATAAATGGGTAGATTTTGAATGTATAACGCGTGATAAATATCACGAGTTTAAAAGTTCACGCGTGAAGTTAATGGGTGGCGGCGAAGTTTCCAAAACGCGTGACCGGGTGGTTTCACGCGACCACCCCGGGTCATCAAATGGAGATTAATAGAGGGTCCTGATCTAAGTTATACAGTAAAGTTTTCGTTTAATAAAAACTATATAGAGTGAAGTTGAGATTATGGACTAGAAAGTCACTTTTCACTGAAATATTTAAAGACCTGCGTGTTAAACAACACTTGACTGATGCTATGACCCTTTATTATTAACATATTTTTGAACGACTGATTTGTTGTATATTTAGTCTAGAAGAGTGAATTCGAAGAAATTAACAAACCTGGACTCTGATTAAAATTATGATGAAACCTAGATTAATCTCTGACTCGTATGAGAACTATCAAATTAATCTATTGTGGGTTACACGCAATGATTTATCGTATTAGACAGAGATCACTCTTGTTGGAATTGGATTTGATGATCCTCTTATTGAAATGTGGAGTTCGTATATTGTAACCGTACGCTTCCTTTCTTTTTTGTGTGTTCTGTATTTGCGATCAAGACAAAAACTAAAGTCCCCTATACTTCATATGACCATATATATTAATAAAGGAAAATTACAATTTTAACCAAGAATTTGGTCAACTTATCATTTTAGCCACCTCATGAGTCTTTGGAGAGCCCTTCACAGATCCCGAGTCACATGATGTGTTTGCATAGCCAAATATTGCGTCCTCCATGGCTATCTGACACGTGGAAAGACTCATCCCATCCCACACATGAAAGACTCATCACATGCGTCCGCGGACTCATCTCATGCGTCCGCGGACTCATCCCATGCTCGAAAGACTCGTCTCATGCGTCCGCGGACTCATCCCATGCGTCTGTCTATTTTTATTGGGTTTCGCCCCAAGGACTCATCCCATGCTTGAGTGGCTTTCCAATGACTCATGAGGTGGCTAGATTGGTAAGTTGACCAAATTCTTAGCTATTTTGGTAATTTTCCCAATTAATAATATATTGGACCTCTTTTACTTTTAAGCCATTAACCTCCAAATACTAATCACGTAATGGATTTTTATTCCAATAACATGATGGTCATCATCAGCCCAACATACAAATTCATTGAACTGTTTGTCATCGAACAAAAGTAAAATCATTATTATGGCTAAAAAAACAATCTTATTGACTTAAACGATTTATTGAACTTTAAATAAAGGAAGAACTTTAACAAAACAATAACATTTAAAATATATATTAAGTACAAAACCATTAAATACAAATTAACTATTAAATATAAGGCCCATGTAAGTAATTTACATAATAAACTCAAATAATATTAGGTTAAATTGAGCCCGCACTCCCGCGTCCATTAACTCGTTTAATCTCTAACATTATTTCCCCGATCAACAAGTTAATCTAATACCCTAAAATCCGTTGATAACACAAAAATTACCAACAATCCTCCCCCATTTACCATCTTCACAGAAACACAAACGCATGCATAAATAAAAAGTCTAGAAGATTGAATTTTCACTTAGTATTACACGATACAAATATTTAAATAATAGGGTGTCTATATGGATCGAACCCATGTTATCCATTTAAATACATTAAGGTAACATACACACACGTTTACAAATCCAAATTCTACTTGACACGATATTTTACTAGCCTGTGTCCTAATCTTTCAAAGAATATATCAAAGCTCAAGTTCAAAACTTCTTGAAATGGCTAAACTTCATATTCTTATAGGTAGTTCATTACTCTTGCACATGCACTGCAATTTATCAATGAACTATTAAGAAGTTCAACTTCAGCCTACTTTATCTTGCTGTTTGAATACATACCTTGGGATGATTTGCTAATGTGTTCCAATATCGTTATGACAAGCTTTCCGCATTGAATTCTGCATTTAACGTTGCATTAAATGGAATTGGGTGTCTTGACATAAGATATTAGATGGAATTTAAACCTGTCCCTATAGCTGATTTGTTCACGATATCTCTTCCTAACCCTTTGGCTAAATGATCAGCTAAATTAAGCTCAGATCTAACAAACTCAATGGATATCACTCCATTCATGAGTAATTCTCTAATCATACTATGTCTAAGACATAAGTGTCTTGACTTCCCATTATACACTTGACTATATGCCTTAGCCAATGTAGCAGCACTATCGCAGCCGATAGAGTTTGGTGATATGGGTTTCAACCATGATGGAATCTCATAGATCAAATTTCTGAGCCACTCGACTTCTTTACCAGCTACAGCTAAAGCCACAAACTCAGACTCCATAGTTTCAAAATCATAGCCTAGTGGCATCTTGGGGTAGAAAAAGGCTTAGGAACCATTAGGTTCTGGGTTCGATTCTCACAAGGAGTTTTCCCAGATTTATTGGTTTTCTTCTGAATTAGTGTATATGCATTATTGCGTTGTGGAGATGGATAGGGGTCCGTCAATGATCCAAATTTACCGTTCAAAAAAACTTTCTTGTTTTGTTTAAAGTACGCATATTATGGGTGACTTCGACGAGAGATCGACCTTCTGGCTCCTTCATTCCGCCGGAGTTTGCATGATTATCTTCCGGGCATCGATACGGTTGATAGGATTTTGGCTACGACCGACAAGAGCCTCGGCATATAAATGTTGTCCTTACTTCCCCTAGGCTTGTTGAAATATGACTGGTCTTTATTATCAGCTACTTAATAATTAACAATATAAGAATACTGTTTTTCCAGTAGATAATATGGTTTTTTTATAAACATCTTAGAGTATTCTCATTATATTTTTAAAGTATTATTATTATTATTTAATGAACTTTTTTTAGAAAGTCACTTTACTGAAATATGGTGGTTCTTGGTTAAATTGATTAAAAATATGATGATTGAAGATAGAGGGGCAAGCCATCCACAAGTTTTGAATGGTGTAAATGGGTTCCTCTTAAATGCAACATCATAGTTTAGAAAGGAAATTTGGATATGTTAGCTATGAGAGTAATATTAGAAGAAGGAATGTGGACATCATGAATATTATGTGTCCGTTCTGTGAATATTATGAGGAAACAGTGTAACATTTATTTACGACTTGTGAGTTGACAAATAGAGTTTGGATGGGTTGTAGTGTTTGGTGCAATATTCCTCCCATTTTCAGTTTTGAATTCAAAGATTTTATGGAAATTCACAATTTCTCTTAGATGGGAAAAAAAGCGAAGAAGATTGGCCATGGCCTTGCGATTATTATTTGGAAAGGAAGGAACGAGTTGATTTTCTAGCAAATAAAGCGCAATCCGCAAGAAAAACTTAGGGGAGGTCAAATCGAGGGGTTTGGTTGGGTTAAAAATAGGTCTACGATCGTGTAAATATATTAGTTGGGGGAATTGGTGTAAATATCGTTGTATATGTTGTAATTGTTTGCTCTTTGCCTATTTGGGTCGGTGTATGTAGTTGTTTGGCCTTTTACCGGTTTGGGTCGGAGACATATTTAATAAAGTTTACTTTAGAAAAAAATTTAAAAACCTGCTATGGAAAGACAAAGGGGAATAACAACCAATAAATATGAAATATTGTTTTACTGAATGAAGATATCTAAGAATTAATTATAGAAGGTTTTAAGATATGAACAAAATTTAATAAAAAGGTGGATTATAATTAAATTAAAATTAAAAGGGTATATTTAAAGAAGACAATATGAATGTTGTTATGGAAAAGATATATGATAGTTTGCATTTGGTCAAAGATTAATGATCCTATTGACATTATCAAATCAGTAATTGTTTTATTATATATTTTCTTTATATGTATTAATGATAAAAATTATATCATCACATACTCACTAAATCCTACCAATAGCAAAGCTAAGGTAGGGTCTGAGGGGGGTAAGATGTAGACAACCTTACCTCTACCCCGTAGGAATGGAGAGGCTGCTTCCAGTGAGACCCCCGACTCGATAGTAGTTTTGCATCAAGCCTTGGACATAAGGTACATAACACTCGGCAATTAAGACAATGGCCAATTAGTACATGTACTCCCTTGTCTTATGGCTATCAACGCCACCACGTGATGATGATTAACCATCCCCTTCTTTAACAATATTTTCACGAAATTAATAAAATAACGTTAAAATTAGTGCACTTTCACTTTTGCTCCCATATACATTATATGCGCATACCGCAAGTGGGGTGTAATAAAAATTATATAATTTTATAATATATATACAAAATTTACATAGCTAAATTATTTTTATTATCAACAAAGGGTCAAATTTGGTATAATAATATATATTGTTATTACCAATTTGATTAATTTGAATAAAGTAAATATTGTATAATAAATATATTCACTTTTTAAATTGTTTTTAATGAAGATGCAAATTTACCATATTCCTTGACAACCTTTAAAGACACGTGACATTCTCTAATGTATTCTCATTTACGTATTTCTTTCACATTAAATAATAATATAAAATTATATATTTTCCGCTTATCTCTTTTATTTAATATGATATTTAGATACTCGTAAGTATACATAACAGATAATAAGTAATCATGTACCCGACAAACATAAGATAAAGTCTTACCAATACTCTTTCAATACACGTTTCATCAAACCAAACAGTGTGGGCTAGCACACCAGCCACCTTAGCTGGTGGCACTCCCAACACCGCTCCGTCTTAGCCAAGATGGCCTTATCCTTGGCCTCCGCCAAATGAATAGCGGACATGAATAGGAAGAAGGTGATGGAGCCCACATCTTTCACCAATTAGACATTTTTTATTTGATTTTTTTATATAGTTTAAAGGGCTTTATAGAAGACGTTATCCCTCACTGTTAAGTTAATGATAAAGCCCATCACTTATGAGACGCGTGATGCATATGTAAAGACTTTATGCCACACCATACAAATTCACCGTACACATCTCAAGTATCCATTGTTTTCAGAACCGGACCGGCCGGTCGGGCCGGAAACCGGAGATTGAGCCGGTCCGGGTCATATTATTGGACCGGAAATACATTGAACTGGCGACCCGGTGGTTGGACCGGGAAACCGGCCGGTCGAACCGGTTTTTAGAAGGGTCGGACCGGTTTTTTAATATTTTTTCATTTTTAACCCTATTAAATTTTATAATATTTACGACACCTTCCGGTTCTTACATCCGGCCCTACCGGTCAGACCGGTCGAACCATTGAACCGATAAAAAGACTGATTCAACTTCTGATCCAGTTCTGAAAACACTCAATCCCATATATGTTTCATGCAAAAATTGCATGTTTGACTCCAGTCCATCACCCTAGATAATACAGACAAATTAAGCAGAGAACAAAATTCTATAATAATTAATTACCAATGAAAATTTATTAGCATAAACTGATTCTCATAAATGTCATTTTATATTCATTATTTTTATATTATTTATTTTCTATGTCTTTTACATCCAAAGCAATCTTAAATAATAAATAGCATTACCAAGGTAATTCCAAACATTGCCTCACAACAATTAGAAAACAACCAAAACAAGACCACAAAGAAATGGCCACCACCACTACCACCACCACCGCCACCACCACCGCAAAGTTAACCACCGGCCGCCGGTTGGTGCTGCTGCCGTCACCATTTCAAGGCCACCTAAACCCTATGCTTCAACTAGCAAACATACTTCACTCCAAAGGCTTCTCAATCACCATCCTCCATACTCGTTTCAACTCCCCTAACCCCACCAACTACCCTCACTTCATTTTCGTACCCATTCCGGCTTCAGGCGAAGATAAGCACTCGTTCTCCGACATGACAAACGTCATACGCTTCATGCACTACATCAACATCAATCTCTTGGGTCCAATTCATGAGTGTTTGGAGCGGTTGATGTTGGAAAATGATGGAGTTGCTTGCTTTATCACAGATGCTCATTGGTTCGGCACACAGAGCGTAGCTGATGGTCTGAAACTACCGAGGATTGTTCAACCGGACTAGCAACATTTCGTCGTTTCGAGCCTTTGCCGTCCCTCAACTCCTAAGTGACATGGGTTGTTTTCGGTATTCTTCCGATGAAGGTTTAATTTCTTCTCTTGAATGCTTATAATAAGGCTCAAACCATTGGTACATCCAAACTGCTTATTTGCATACTTTATGGTTTATCCAAACAGCCTATTTGCATACTTTATGATTTATGTACGCCAAATACAGGTCTCTACGCGACGTATAGGGTTACATCACAATCAGTGTCTGACTTGAGTCAATGATCTGACTGCTCCTATACGCCGCACACATAAGTTCAAAACACATAGACCCTATAATAAATGTTTAAAGGAGTAATTAAATAAAAATTTAATGTATTATATGACCTAGTTGTCTTGTCTAGTAAGTTCAAAACATACTTTAGTTTGTAATTCAAAACAATTAAACCCTCTTTTGAGATAAGTGATGCTATAAATTTGCTTAGAAAAAGAATTGAAATAGTGAAATAATAGTTAATGAAATCGCATATTTTGTGTGAAACTGTACCTTTTATACTAAAATAATAAATATTAATTTATAATAACTTTTTCGTTTTGATATCTTTTAATTACTTCTTTAAATTTTTAAACAATTACTGATAATAATCTATTAAAATAAATGCCATAAACAATTACTGATAATAATCTATTAAAATAAATGCCATTAATATCGCATGGAATATTATGACATTAGATATCTTTTAAATTACATCTTTAAATTTTATTATGACATTAGATATCTTTTAAATTGCATCTTTAAATTTTACAAAAATTTAAACAATTACTGAAACTACAATATTTAAATAAATGCCATTAATATCGCATGGAATATCATGACATTAGCTTAAAACCGTTATAAAATTACATCTAATTTCCCAGTTCATATAAGTTTAGTGAACCCATGACCTACTGGGTTGTAGGTTCCTCTTACAAATGTGAGGTTATAAGTTCAAATATTTGCAAATTAGGTACAATTAAGATGTTAGAAAAAATTAACGTCATGAAAATATATATATAAGTTTACTGAACTTTGCGTGCCTTTAAAAAGTGAGATGTGCATTTGGTAAGAAAACAAAAGTGATTAAATGAGTTTCACGTGGAGGCCATGCATAAGCCACCCAACCATATTACAAGACTCAAAACATTTATAATCTGACTAAATATATATTATTTTATTTATAGATATGAAGTTGGAAGCATTGGTCCCGAGCCTTGAACCACTTAAAGTTAAAGACTTGCCAAAATTCCAAACCAATGATCCAGAAAGTGCATGTAAGATGTTAGAACTCATGGTTCAAGGAACTAGGGGAGCACGTGCACTGATATGGAATACATTCAAAGAACTAGAAGAACATGAACTTGAAGCTCTTAGCCAAGATTTCCCAAGCCCACATTTCCTAATAGGACCATTTCACAAGTATTTCCCAGCATCGTCAAGCAGTCTCCTAGCACAAGACCAAACATCGCTTTCATGGTTAGACCAACACCCACCAAAGTCTGTGTTATATGTTAGTTTTGGTAGTCTAGTTAGGATTGCGGAATCCCAGTTACTAGAGATCGCATGGGGTTTGGCTAATAGCAAGCAACCGTTTTTATGGGTTGTTAGACCAGGGTCCACAAAAGGTTCAGAGTGGCTAGAACTGTTGCCAGATGGATTCTTGGATAGGATTGTAAAAGGAATTGGGTATATTGTGAAATGGGCGCCACAACAAGACGTACTAGCTCATCCTGCAATAGGTGGATTCTGGACTCATAATGGGTGGAATTCGACGCTCGAGAGTATTTGCGAAGGAGTTCCAATGATTTGTTCACCATCTTTTGGTGATCAACTCCCAATTTCAAGATACGTGAGCGATGTGTGGAAGATTGGGGTGAAGTTG
The DNA here is from genome assembly GCA_947069175.1 of Scalesia atractyloides. Taxonomy (NCBI): domain Eukaryota; kingdom Viridiplantae; phylum Streptophyta; class Magnoliopsida; order Asterales; family Asteraceae; genus Scalesia; species Scalesia atractyloides. The sequence goes on along the minus strand of CAMTDV010001633.1, from coordinate 79,019,378 downwards.
GAAAATGGCTTTGAAAGGGGGAGATTGAAAGTGCAATAAGGAGAGTTATGGTAGACGAGGAAGGGTTGGAATTTAGGAATAGAATCGCTAATATCACTGAGAAAGTGAACCTTTGTCTAAAGAAAGGTGGTTCATCGTATTCATCCCTTGAAGATTTGGTCAATTATATTTTGTCATTCGCATGAACAACAGTTCCAAATCCTTATCATGGGGTGGATACTTTTGTTACCAATAACATCTTTCAATCATTATCAGAAAATAAGTACATCCATAAACTCGTGTTGCTAAATGTGGTTATTTATGAAATAGAAAACAATGATATTCTATTTTTCTAAACGAAATCTTGTGGAATAGAATAGTTGAATTAAGTCCAATTTGCAAGCCATCGCATATGACACATGATGGAATTAGAAGATGCTAAATATAGTCTAGTAAACTTTAATAGAACATTATATTGAGGGAAAATTCGTTAATAGTGACCCTCTAAAATATAATATAGTGACCCTCTATACTTCAGGCATCCAAGTGCCTATAAAAAAAGATGTATCTTCTACGTGGTACAAGTAACCATCGACTGTTCAACGCAGAAAGTGGAAGACATCCTAGTCATATCCGAATTAATTCCCAGATGTATTTCTGAAAGAGTTGTAAATAGGGGTATGCAAAAAACCGGATTAACCAAACCATAACCAAATTAACCGTTAAAACCGAATCAAAAAACCGAACCAAATAAAAAACCGGTGGGTTGGTTAATGGTTTTTCTGAAAACCGAAAGTAGTGGGTCGGTTATGGTTATCAATGTCTTCATACCCACTATACCGAACCGAACCGATATGTAATAAATCTTGTTAGGATTTAGAACTTTTCACCATTTTTTTAATATATGATTTTTTATAGAGTAAATTACAAGTTTTATCCTTTATATTTACACCAAATTATAGGTTTTGTCCTTTAGTGTAAACTTGACAAGTTCTATCCTTAATGTTCCCTAGTTAGATTTTTTGATTAAATCTAATCATGTGCCTTAGGGTATAATAGACTTTTTATCTCTATTATTTTAAAAAATATCTTAAAATAAAAAAAAGATATAACTCAGGCCATGTCTTTCTCTCTCTAAAAAACCCATTTCCCCTCTCTACTCCATCTCTACCATCTCTCTCTTTTACCTGTACGAGTTCCACCACCATCATCTTCCACCATCACCACCACAACCAAATCCAAAAAAAAAAAACCCACCACAATCAAATCCGGCCAGAAGAAACCACCACAACCTCCTTCGCATATCTAAACCCTAGGCGGCGGCTAGGGTTCTGTCGTGACGAAAAGCGGCGACCATGATTGTTTGATGCTTCGAGATTCTAAAGCTTCTTTCTCTCTCATCTAGTGCTTCTTGATTTTTTTTCCTTTAACTGTAACTCTTTCTTTCTGCACATTTGAATACATATGCTTTGTCATGGTGGTGGGGTAGGCTAGATGTTGACATTTATTTTGTAAAAATTTTTTTAATACATATCTCCCTCATCCACTTTCGTTAGAAAACAAATTATGATTGTTTTTTTTACATCTTAAAGTTGTACTTGTGTCTTTAGAAATTTTAATAACATTTATGATATTTATAAATGTTTGATACGGATCGGTGGTGGTATACAGTGGCCGGAATCATTTTTTGTTGAGTTGGTTTTTTTGTGGATTTTGATTTTGGGGTTGTTTGAGTTGATTTGAAGATCGTGGTAAAGGGTGGTGGTTGTAGATGATTAAGGGTGGCGGTGGTGACGGCGGTTGTTGATTTAGAGATGATGGTTTTGGTGGCTGGGGTTTGGTGATGGTGGTTGTAGATTAAGAAATCTATATAAATATAGAAGAGAGTTTTCCGCCGCAACCAAATTACTCAATCACCCACCGTCACAACCTAACCCATCACCACAACCACTCTTCACTGCCGCCGTCCCTTCAGATTATGTTAGAGAGAGAGAGGGGGGGGGGGGGGGACTTTAGAGATAGAGATTATATTTCTTTGTTTTTCAATTTATCACAAACTAGTTCCTAAACAAAAGTTTTTTACATAATAGTCAATGCTCTCATGTGCAAGACACATGACCAGATTTAACCAAAAAATCTAACTGGGTTTAGCCTAAAGGATATAACGCGTAAGATTTTGGAACATTAAGGACATAACTTGTCAACTTTTGCACTAAAGGACAGCGCCTGCAATTTGTGTAAACATAAAAGACAAAACTTGTAATTTACTCTTATTTATATTTGAATTTATGGAATATATTTTATCATTTTATTTGAATATTCGGTAATAAATCGATATTAATATTGTAGATTATATATATTTTTTATACTATGTAATATACTAATATATACAAATATGCAATAACCATTTATTCCATGTTAAAAAAATTAAGCTATTTTTAGCTAGGCTAAATACATGGTTAACCACCCACAACCGACCCACTATAACATTAAAACCGATTAACCATAACCACCATAACTGATCGGTTTTGGTTATCCATTAACCGACTGTAACATCCGTCAAAAACGGATTTACCAAACCCGCTCCGTTTATCAACCGAACAGTCAGTCAAAATTTTCGTTGCGAATTAAATGCCCAAAATATTTTTAAACGATCCGTAATCAATTATTATACGGGAATATATATTTAGTTTTTGAAAAACAGTCAAAAATCGCAAAATAAAAATGAATTGTCTCTGCCGGGTTTCGAACCCGGGTCTGTACCGAGTCACTCAGCGATTTATCACCTCACACACAAACCACTGCGCCGCGGACTTTGTTTGTTGTATAATAGAATCATTTAATTGATAAAGTAACGTTACGAATTCAAAACCGGCGCCCAAACGGTTCAGTCGTCGGAATCCCGGAATTCTCGCGAGTCTTAACTACGATTTACGTTATAACGTAAACCATTAACCAGATATCGGTTATAACCGATGTTTGAAGTCCGCGACTAAAAATGATAACCGCCGGAAAATCTTAATCAATGAACCCAGTCGTGAAACAGATCAAATACATTTCGATTTTTCCCTATAAATTCACCCTCAAACCATTGAAGACCTTTTCGCTCAAAACCCCACTCTTTTTCGGCGAAAACTCCCTCGCCGGAACTTTTCTGTTTTTCGCCGGAAAACCGAGTTTTAATCCCTGAGCTTTACTGAACCCCCTAAACCTTTACCGAAGTCACCCTTACATTTTCCAAGCTTTCCGGAGACTAGCTGCTATACGGAACACGTCGCCGGAGGTGAATTCTGTCGCCGGAGTTCTGCCGGAAAACAGAGAGTCCTGTCGGTATACTTTCTCCGCCCAGTTTCTTTTCCGTTTCACTTTTATCTTACCTTAATCGACTGTAACACACTATTAAACTGATAAGAATCTTAAACCCGTCGACTTCCGATTCTGGTTCAAACTGGATGAAGAAGACGATGAATTTCAGTATGTTATAAGTATAATATAAATCATGAAATTAATCGGGTTAGACACACAGTCCAGCGGTGGACTGTGTGCACATAAAACGTTAATAATACAAAGGTCTCGAGTTCGATTCCCGTCTCACACACGCTGCCTTTAATAAAAACCAATTTTTTGTTTAACCGAACCGGAGTCGTCACTAGTATATGTTAAGTATATTGATAACCGGAATAATAACCAAGTTAGACACACAGTCCAGCGGTGGACTGTGTGTTTGTTTATATCACTGGTCACAAGTTCGAGTCCGGTCTCTTACATCGACTCGGACAATTATTAACTTTTTAAATAGAGTCAGAAATGAAAGCGGATAATTTGTATTTAAGTATAATAAAAGTGGAAATATATAACATGTTAAACACACAGTCCAGCGGTGGACTGTGTGTTAGATTAAACCACAGGTCCCGAGTTCGAGACCTGTGGAGTGCAAGTCCGGTTCGCTCAAATCTATTTTTAAAATAAAATGATTTTCAGTTTAACTAATTAGTATATATATAATTAAAATCAGATATATAACGGGTTAGACACGTAGCTCAGTTGGTAGAGCTGCGTGCACGCGTACGAGAGGTCTCGGGTTCGAGCCTCACTCAGCGCACAATAATCTGCCATCGAACCGGTCAACGGCCAGGTCAACGGTCAACTGGTCAGTCAACGGTCAGAAAAAAATAAAATATTTTTATTATTTTTATTTAATTATTTTAATTAAAAATCAATTATAAATACTTAAAAATAACATTTTTAAGATTAGAAAATAGCCTCAAACTCACAAAAATGCACCCAACAATCCTACTAAATTAGTTTAATAAAATCCGTTTACTTACCAAACCATAATGCGATTTATCTAGGTTAAATCTCACTCGTGGTTAAAACCACTTCGCGTGCATTCAACGTCATCAACCGAACGCACCCACTGTGAGTGAATCTTACAATTCCCCCTTTTAAATTACACGTTTTGGGGTGTGTCATGTGTTATGAAATTAATTAATTTATTTATTTAAACTTGTGCCATACCACATCATGACTTAAACTTAGATTGCCTTTATTGTTGTGATTTACTTATTGCCATTTGTCAAGTCATATGAAACTCATACATTAAGCCCATCAGTTCCTCGTGGGAGACGAGTAGAACATCGCGTGCTTCATATCTATTTCATTATTGTTCATGTGTGTATCATTGAGTTTATATTGTCTGTAGTTGTGTTATTCATATTATCATGTTTATGCAATTCATTCATCAGGCCCCTCAGTTCCTCGTGAGAGACGAGTTGAGCATCGCGTGCCTTTAATTATTCCTTTATTGTTCATGAGTGTTTCATTTAACATCTTATGATTGCTGATCAAGTTACATCTAATTTTACTCATGTTTGGTTGTGCACATATTTCATAATCAATTTAAATAAATTGTTAAAATGTTTTCCATAGGATTCACTCGCCAACATTATGTTGATCCAAAAACCTTTTTACACATGATACAGGTGAACAGGTTGAAGCAAGGATAACATAGGATATGCCTTAGAAGAGAACAAAGAAGTTAGATTGTTAGTTAGATCATGCTGTAACATTATTGTAAATTTCCATTTAATTTGTATTAATGAATATGAAACGTTTAATAAATGTCATGAGCTTTGATGATAACCCAATCATGCCCCGATCACCTTTTCCGCCGCGGGTCGGGGTGTGACAGATTGGTATCAGAGCCATGACTATAGGGATATAGGATAGGTTATTAGACCCTTAGAGCCTATACTATAGTCTGCCTAAATTTTAAATTGATTAGGTGGTTACATACAAACTTGTGATATTTATTTGTTTCATATTTGTTTACATTTCAGTCAAACATACATGCTCATATACATATTCATTATACATATATACATATTCATTATACATATATACATATTCATTATACATATATCGATGTTCATGAATTCAATTTATTTTCATATTCTCATTATCCAAAGATTTTGTGCAATTTTCAAATCTCATCAAAGTAAGTTCTGCGACAGGCATGTAGTAACTGGAAGGGTACGAGTACCGGTAGTCGGAACGTCCTGTCTAGGCTGGCATTCGTATAAATCCAATATAACGGACCAGTTTGCCTACCTGGGGACCAACGATGAGAGTACGAAGGACCTATTAGGCGAAAGCATGCCACACCAAACGTCGTTCGAATTAAACCTACTTTGAGGTGTCACCGTGTCTACACCTGGACACATTCCAAATATCACACGTTGTATACATACTTCTCGATTTTCTCCGGGTTTTTGTGTACGCAACCAGGCAGAAACCGTGCGAACCATATGAAAAACCGGTATTCATGGGGGCCCACATGATTACACAGGTAAAGTATGGCGGCATGACGGGCCTAACAGCGAGCAAAGCCCAAGACATCCTATGGATGTAGTATTTTTGTATAATTATTTTATGAATGTTCATTCTTGAATGCGACCCATGATCCCAAAAGCATCCAACTCATACTCTTGTCATGTATTCATTGTAGATGTCTTCTAACCTCGCCCGTAGGAAGACGAGAGCAAGAAAAGCCCGCGAACGCATGGCTGCCTTAATCGCTCAACAAATGGCTGCCGTAATACCCAACATTGTAATCCAAGTTCAACAAGCACTTACCGATAATCCTGTCAATCAAGCAAACCAAAACATTTTCAACTCTTCCCCAAATACCACTAAATGTACCTACAAGCATTTCAAATCATGCGACCCTCTGAAATACAAAGGGACTGAAGGTGTCACCGCACTCCTCCATTGGTTTGAAGAAATGGAGAATACTTTTCTAAATTGCGATTGCCCTGATGATCGCAAAGTGCGTTATGCTACCGGTCGACTATATGGGATAGCACTTACTTGGTGGAATACAGAGAAGGCAAAGCGAGGTGTTGAAGATGCTATGACCCTAACTTGGAATGAATTGAAGGAAATCATGACCAGACGATTTTGCCCAAGGAGCGAAATCAAGAAGCTAGAAGATGAATTTTATTCATTGAAGCAAATGGAAGGAGACCACACCACCTACAACAAAAGGTTCCTCGAATTACATCAAATGGTTCCCAACATGTTTACTCCCCTCTACCGTTTGATCGAGCACTACATTCGTGGTCTTCCGTCAAAGATTCAAGACCCTGTGATAAGTACCAAGCCTGCAACTTTGGAAGCAGCAATGGAGCTAGCAACAGAGCTCACCGAGAACCGAATCCGAAACAAAGACTTTAAGGAGGAGAAGAAGAAGGATAAAGAATCGACTAAAACCTCCGACTCCACTCAAACCGAATCCCCTTCTCAACCCAATCCTAAGAGAAGAAGAGTTGGGCGACTTTTCGCTGCTACTCAACGAAATCAACCAGTTTTTCATGCCATACCCATCCGAGCTATCCCAATCACCCAAGTGGCACCCAACTCAGCTTACCCAAATAAGAAACCATATCTTGGACCTCACCCTCGATGCAACAACTGTTTTTATCACCATCCCCTTACTTTACCTTGCCGGCTATGTACAACTTGTGGACGCTATGGTCATGTGAACAATGTTTGTCGCACCTTTCAAGACCAAACCTTTTCCCCTACTCAAAACATGGCCCAAACTTATCACCAACCCCAATACCCCATGTTCCCATATGCGCGAGCCTGTTTCAATTGTGGCGACCCTACCCACCTTAGAAACACATGCCCTCAATTGGTTAACGTTATCAACACTCAAGCCCAATCAAACCCAGTTAATCAAGTAAACCAAGAAAACCCAACCACTATGCCACCAACAAGAGGAAGAGTCTTCAATATCAACGCCAATCCTGTCGAAGATAATGACGGCCCAGATGAAGATACTCAGCTAGTCCTCTTCGCCGAAGATCCAGATTCAACTCCTATTGTTTAGTCTTGTGTTTTTCTTTATCACATGTGTAGACTGTTAGAGAAATTATTGGATATTATATATTATATATTGTTTTCAGTATATGCTTTTGCCGAGGCCGTAGCTCCCCATCCATCGTGGTTGAGTTTGATCCCCATTTTATTATGGGTTGATCAGGGCGTGCCCGCACGATCGGCTCCGTTTGTTTGAGCCTTGATCGGTTATTTCATTTTACATTTCAATACATGCAATACGTTCGGCTCCGTTTGATTGAGCCTTGAGCGCACATTTCAATTTACATTTCCAGTTCATGCAATACGTTCGGCTCCGTTTGATTGAGCCTTGAGCGCACAGACAATTTCATTATCAGTATCTTGTGGTTGTGGTGTTTGTAGTAGAGTCGCATCGAACTAACCATAACTTGCGGATAAAGTCAACGAAAATTTGACAAGGATATGGTGGATACGCCGATGGTACTTCCTATATATAAGTATTCTTGTCAAATGATCGGAGGCATTATCAGGCAGTTATGAGAGGTTCCATGCATAGGCTGATTGTGTGATGGTTGTTTAGATTAAGTTGTTCAATTTCAGTACATTCAATACGTTCGGCTCCGTTTGATTGAGCCTTGAGCGCACATACAATTTCATTCAATACGTTCGGCTCCGTTTGATTGAGCCTTGAGCGCACATACAATTTCATTATCAGTATTTTGTGGTTGTTGTGTTTGTTGTAGAGTCGCATAGGACTAATCATAACTTACGGATAAAGTCAATGAAAATTCGACAAGGATATGGTGGATACGCCGCTGGTACTTCCTATATATAAGTATTCTTGTCAAATGATCGGAGGCATTATCAGGCGGTTATGAGAGGTTCCATGCATAGGATGTTTGTGTGGTTAAGTTATTCATATTCAGTACATGCGATACGCTCGGCTCCGTTTGATTGAGCCTTGAGCACACAATTTCATTTTCAGTACATGCAATACGATCGGCTCCGTTCGATTGAGCCTTGATCGCACAGATATATTTCATTTCAGTAATTTATGTTTGTTGTATTGATTGTAGAGTTATAGGACTAATCATAATTCACTGATAAAACCAATGAAAATTTGACAAGAATATGGTGGATACGCCGCTGGTACTTCCTATATATAAGTATTCTTGTCAAAGGATCAGAGGCATTATCGGACGGTTATGAGAAGTTCTATGTAGGATTTATTAGTTTCTTGGTAACCAATCATAACTTGTGGATAAAACTAATGAAAATTTGGCAAGAATATGGTGGATACGCCGCTGGTACTTCCTATATATAAGTATTCTTGCCAAAGGATCAGAGGCATTATCAGGCGGTTATGAGAAGTTCCATGTAGGATTTAGTATTGCCTTGGTTGGAATTTGTGATACATTTATATCATCATGTTATTTAAAGAGATTGGATTGTGTTCCATTTCTACATAAACTAACCTCTCCATCATAACAAACGAGAGAGGAACTTCCATCATTCAAACATATATGTTATCAGAATGTGGATTCAAATATTTGCTGTTGTGTTTATTCATGTTCAAATATTCGCTGATGTGTCTATTCATGTTCGAATATTTGCTGTTGTGTTTATTCATGTTCAAATATTTGCTGATGTGTTCATTCATGTTCGAATATTTGCTGTTATGTTTATTCATGTTCAAATATTTGCTGATGTGTTCATTCATGTTTGGATATTAGCTGTTGTGCTTACTTATGTTCAAATATCAGCTGTTGTGTTTTTATTTATGTTCCATGTAGATTGTAGTGTTAAAGGTTTTGCCTTAGGATATAACCATATTTTCCCAAACGTATCTAAACTCTTATGCATGATAACATTTTTAGCGAATCATTCCTGTTTATCAATACTTATACAGTAGGCAACAAAAAGCGATTCCTGAATAGGGTACTTAACCCTTACAAGGAACGTTACCGCCTCGAACAAAAACTTAAGCCCTTATTTTGTTAAGCATACAACTGTCAAACAAAACATCATCATCCTTTTAGTCAAAATATATCATTATTTAAATTTCGGGACGAAATTTCTAAAAAGCAGGGGATACTGTAACATCCGTCAAAAACGGATTTACCAAACCCGCTCCATTTATCAACCGAACAGTCAGTCAAAATTTTCGTTGCGAATTAAATGCCCAAAATATTTTTAAACGATCCGTAATCAATTATTATACGGGAATATATATTTAGTTTTTGAAAAACAGTCAAAAATCGCAAAATAAAAATGAATTGTCTCTGCCGGGTTTCGAACCCGGGTCTGTACCGAGTCACTCAGCGATTTATCACCTCACACACAAACCACTGCGCCGCGGACTTTGTTTGTTGTATAATAGAATCATTTAATTGATAAAGTAACGTTACGAATTCAAAACCGGCGCCCAAACGGTTCAGTCGTCGGAATCCCGGAATTCTCGCGAGTCTTAACTACGATTTACGTTATAACGTAAACCATTAACCAGATATCGGTTATAACCGATGTTTGAAGTCCGCGACTAAAAATGATAACCGCCGGAAAATCTTAATCAATGAACCCAGTCGTGAAACAGATCAAATACATTTCGATTTTTCCCTATAAATTCACCCTCAAACCATTGAAGACCTTTTCGCTCAAAACCCCACTCTTTCTCGGCGAAAACTCCCTCGCCGGAACTTTTCTGTTTTTCGCCGGAAAACCGAGTTTTAATCCCTGAGCTTTACTGAACCCCCTAAACCTTTACCGAAGTCACCCTTACATTTTCCAAGCTTTCCGGAGACTAGCTGCTATACGGAACACGTCGCCGGAGGTGAATTCTGTCGCCGGAGTTCTGCCGGAAAACAGAGAGTCCTGTCGGTATACTTTCTCCGCCCAGTTTCTTTTCCGTTTCACTTTTATCTTACCTTAATCGACTGTAACACACTATTAAACTGATAAGAATCTTAAACCCGTCGACTTCCGATTCTGGTTCAAACTGGATGAAGAAGACGATGAATTTCAGTATGTTATAAGTATAATATAAATCATGAAATTAATCGGGTTAGACACACAGTCCAGCGGTGGACTGTGTGCACATAAAACGTTAATAATACAAAGGTCTCGAGTTCGATTCCCGTCTCACACACGCTGCCTTTAATAAAAACCAATTTTTTGTTTAACCGAACCGGAGTCGTCACTAGTATATGTTAAGTATATTGATAACCGGAATAATAACCAAGTTAGACACACAGTCCAGCGGTGGACTGTGTGTTTTGTTTATATCACTGGTCACAAGTTCGAGTCCGGTCTCTTACATCGACTCGGACAATTATTAACTTTTTAAATAGAGTCAGAAATGAAAGCGGATAATTTGTATTTAAGTATAATAAAAGTGGAAATATATAACATGTTAAACACACAGTCCAGCGGTGGACTGTGTGTTAGATTAAACCACAGGTCCCGAGTTCGAGACCTGTGGAGTGCAAGTCCGGTTCGCTCAAATCTATTTTTAAAATAAAATGATTTTCAGTTTAACTAATTAGTATATATATATAATTAAAATCAGATATATAACGGGTTAGACACGTAGCTCAGTTGGTAGAGCTGCGTGCACGCGTACGAGAGGTCTCGGGTTCGAGCCTCACTCAGCGCACAATAATCTGCCATCGAACCGGTCAACGGCCAGGTCAACGGTCAACTGGTCAGTCAACGGTCAGAAAAAAATAAAATATTTTTATTATTTTTATTTAATTATTTTAATTAAAAATCAATTATAAATACTTAAAAATAACATTTTTAAGATTAGAAAATAGCCTCAAACTCACAATAATGCACCCAACAATCCTACTAAATTAGTTTAATAAAATCCGTTTACTTACCAAACCATAATGCGATTTATCTAGGTTAAATCTCACTCGTGGTTAAAACCACTTCGCGTGCATTCAACGTCATCAACCGAACGCACCCACTGTGAGTGAATCTTACAATTCCCCCTTTTAAATTACACGTTTTGGGGTGTGTCATGTGTTATGAAATTAATTAATTTATTTATTTAAACTTGTGCCATACCACATCATGACTTAAACTTAGATTGCCTTTATTGTTGTGATTTACTTATTGCCATTTGTCAAGTCATATGAAACTCATACATTAAGCCCATCAGTTCCTCGTGGGAGACGAGTAGAACATCGCGTGCTTCATATCTATTTCATTATTGTTCATGTGTGTATCATTGAGTTTATATTGTCTGTAGTTGTGTTATTCATATTATCATGTTTATGCAATTCATTCATCAGGCCCCTCAGTTCCTCGTGAGAGACGAGTTGAGCATCGCGTGCCTTTAATTATTCCTTTATTGTTCATGAGTGTTTCATTTAACATCTTATGATTGCTGATCAAGTTACATCTAATTTTACTCATGTTTGGTTGTGCACATATTTCATAATCAATTTAAATAAATTGTTAAAATGTTTTCCATAGGATTCACTCGCCAACATTATGTTGATCCAAAAACCTTTTTACACATGATACAGGTGAACAGGTTGAAGCAAGGATAACATAGGATATGCCTTAGAAGAGAACAAAGAAGTTAGATTGTTAGTTAGATCATGCTGTAACATTATTGTAAATTTCCATTTAATTTGTATTAATGAATATGAAACGTTTAATAAATGTCATGAGCTTTGATGATAACCCAATCATGCCCCGATCACCTTTTCCGCTGCGGGTCGGGGTGTGACACCGACAACGTGGTTATGGTTATAATTTTAGGCCAAAACCGACCCATGCACACCCCTACTTGTAACAGCCCAACGTAACCGCACCATGATATTGTCTGCTTTGGCCGGGACGAACCACCATCGCCTCACGGATTTAAAATGCGTCATGATGGTGAAGGTATCAAACCCCTTATAAGGAAGCTTTCGTTCCCCTTCACAACCAATGTGGGATGTTACAATGCACCCCCCTTATGGGGCCCATCGTCCTCGCTGGCACACCAGTCCGGTCCCTGGCTCTGATACCATCTGTAACAGCCCAGCGTAACTGCACCATGATATTGTCCGTTTTGGCCGGGACGAACCATCATCGCCTCACGGATTTAAAACGCATCATGGTGGTGAAGGTATCAAGCCCCTTATAAGGAAGCCTTCGTTCGCTTCACAACAAATGTGGGATGTTACAAGACTTGCCTAGTTTACCTCCAGATAGACAAGTAGAGTTTTGGATTAACATTTTTCCTGGATTAGCACCAATAGCTAAGTCTCCTATTTCTTAGAGAATGGGTTTATTCAGTCGAGTTCCTCGCCTTGGGGAGCTCCTTCCTATCATCAAGAAAAGGATGGGTCGATGCAGATGAGTATCGACTATCGAGAGCTGAATAAGATAACCATCAATAATCGCTAACCGTTTCCCAGGATCGATGATATCTTCGATCAACTTCACGGGGCAAGTTATTTATCCAAGATCGTTCTCCGGTCCGGATATCATCAATTGAAGGATAGGAGTGAAGATGTTCTTAACATTGCCTTCAGAACAAGAGACGAACATTATGAGTTCCTATTCATGCCATTTGGACTCACCAATGCTCCTACAACATTCATGGACCTCATGAATAGAGTCAACAAGCCATATCTAGATAAGTTGGTCATTGTCTTTAGTGATGACATTCTTATCTATTCTTGTAGCAAGGAAGATCATGATATCCATCTTAAACTATTCTAGTCACTAAAACAAGAGAAACTTTATACAAAGTTACTTGCTGGGGATATGAGAGTTTGATCGAAGAGTTTGTAATTTTAATGGAAAGTGGATTTAGTAAAAGAGAGAGACATTTATAAAGTATCTTCAAACTCAAAGCTTTCACAAATAATGACTTTTATAAAACTGCACTTGATCGATCAATCTTTGTGGAAGTAGAAAGACATCTAAATTTGAAGAGACATTAAAAATATTAGTAAGAAAAAGGGCCAAGAAGAATTACTTATCCTACACAAACAATTGCTGGGATCAGTGGTTTTGGAAGATTTTTTTGGAACAAATGTGAAAAATGTGTTTATTACAAAAATAAGTTAATAATTTTATTTGGGTTCTTGTTCTATCATGTGAGAGATTTGCAACGAACCTGTACGACGCGACCATACGATTCATTCGATTAACATGACGATGTGGAGAATAACAATCAAACAAGAACACAAGATCTAAATATCAATTAATGCTTGTATTGAACTTGACAAACCCTAGATTCTATTACAAAGATGTGTGTGTGAAAACCCCTAAGAATCTCTCTAAGTTACCACTAACAAGCTAAGATTCCTTAGTTATAGCCCTTTGGACATCACAAGTAATATTACAACTTTGCCCCTAATGTTACCGAAACCAATTGATCTATTGTTAGCATTAACTGCACTTACACAACCAAATCACATCCAAAGTGGAGCTAAGATGAATGAAATATCAATGCTCAAAGTTGAGGTAGTTGTAAATGTTAAAGCTGCAAAATTTTACCAAGGATGGTAATGTGGAAATTTCTTGCTAAGAAACTAGGATAAATACCAAGGGTTTCACTATCATTAGTCCAAACTGAGATATTTGGAATTAAATTCCTTTTTGGAATTGATGTTAATTTTTATTATTATTATTATTATTATTATTATTATTATTATTATTATTATTATTATTATTATTATTATTATTATTTGTAATTGTTGTTGCTTGCAATTACTGCTAATTTGTTGTTACAACGAAATTTGGTGTCTATAAGATCTGGCACTTATGGAGAGTCGATACTTTAGTCTTTTGTTGTTGAGCAAAAGATTGCCATGGAAGACTTTAACAAATATAGGTACAACTAAACTAAAGCATCATGTTGCTGTGGTCAAAGTTACAATTGATGCAACTTGCTCTTCATGCAATTTGGCACCGATGACGAAGTAAAGTAAAGTTGTAATGACGCTCTATCACATTATTAATGAGGAATAAAAAAAAATCTTGATTGATGATAATTGAGTGGACTCTAGAAGATGCGAACCATCATAAGAACCACAAACATAGTTGTGTTCATTTGATGATATTTTTGTATTCCTTATATCTTACTATTTATGATAAATTTCTTTGGAAGATTCCTTTAAACTTCACTCAAATTAAAAATAACATATTCCGTGTCTTAGGTAATGTTTGATATTAAGAAATAGGTGATCAAATGAAATGAACTAATGTGAGCGAATGAAAAAAAACAGGAGTTTGGTTGGTGACTAGAATGTAATCATCCATTACATAAGGAATCTCGTTCCCTCTAAACATTCTAAAATCATTTCATCTAACCCGTTGATTTTTTTCCACTCCATTTCCTCTCTCACCCTTCATCAACACCACAACCCACCACCGCCGCTGCCATCACCCACCGTCGTTACAACCAACCATCACCACCCACCACCCCCGCCGCCGTCACCACCCACCCCCACCACCGCTACTGCCACAACCCACCACCGTCCCCATCACCACCGCCACAACCCACACCCACCACTTCTGCTGCCACCCACCGCCGCTGCCGCCCACCCCGCCACCGCTGCTATCCACCACCCATCACCATCATCCACCAACACTACCCGCCACCACCGTCCACCGCGGCCACCATATACCACCGGCATCCACCACCACTGGTACGCACCATGTAACATCCGTCAAAAAACGGATTTACTAAACCCGCTCCGTTTATTAACCGAACAATCAGTTAAAAATTTCGTTGCGAATTTAATGCCCAAAATAATTTTAAACGATACATAATTATTAGTATATTGGAATATATAATTTGTTTTTGAAAAACTGTTAAAAATAATGAAATAAAAATAAAATGGCACTGCCGGGTTTCGAACCCGGGTCAGTCAGCCGGGTCAACAACAACTTAACACTCAACTCTCCAACCACTGCGCCACTTGTATTTCTTGTTAATTATTGGAGTCAATTAATTCATATCATGAATCTCAAATTCAAAAACCGGCGCACCTAATTGCAGTCGTCGGAAATCCCGACTAACTCACCAAGAATTGACGGTTACTTCAGTTATAACGTAAACTTTAACTATGACATCGGTTATAACCGATGCCTGAGTCCGCGACACAAGTTATAACCGCCGGAGAGTTTCTAACCGACGAATCAAGTCGGAAATCGGACCAAATTCATCGATGACCTGCCGTATAAATACCTCCTCGAACCTCTGCAAGCTTTTTCGCTCAAAACCGCACCCTTTCTCAGCGAAAATTTACTCGCCGGAAAATACCTGCAAATCGCCGGAAAACCGGGTTTTTCACTTCTGTGCCTTACTCTAAACACTGAACACTCAGAACTCATACCGAAGCCACCCACATTCACCTCAAGCTCGTTGAAGACCCTCTGCCACAAGACACACGTCGCCGGAATCTTTTGCTGTCACCGGAGTTCTGCCGGAGAAACAGAGGAGTCCAGTTTCGGTATATCTAACGCTTAGTCTCTCATTCCTTTCATTTATCTCACCTATAATTAATCATAACACACTAAAGAAACTTGATAAAATCGATGAATCAGTCGGACGTTAGTTCTGGTTAAATTCAACGAAGAAGACGAAGTTTCTGTAGTGTTTAAGTTTAATATAAATCAAGATATAACTCGGGTTAGACACACAGTCCAGCGGTGGACTGTGTGCACACTAAACACGCAAACGTCTCGAGTTCGAATCTTGTCACACGCATACTCGCTTGAATAAAAATGTTCCTTTTTATTACCGAACCGGAGTCACCGCTGTTACATGTTAAATTTAATAAAAACCGGAATAATAACAAAGATAGACACACAGTCCAGTGGTGGACTGTGTGAATGTTTAATCACAGGACACGAGTTCGAGTCCGGGCTACCGCACCGGTCCGGACAATTATCCAACTTTTTATATAAGGCATAAATGAAACTATTTAGTTTGTATATAAGTATAATAAAAATCAGTTTATTTAACAAGTTGGACACACAGTCCAGAGGTGGACGGTGTGTTAACTCAACCCACAGGTCCCGGGTTCGAGACCTGTGGAGCGCACCGGCCCGACGCATTAAATCGTTTTTAAAATAAATGATTTTCAGTTTAATCTAATTAGTATATAAATATAATTAAAAACAGAAATATTTCGGGTTAGACACGTAGCTCAGTTGGTAGAGCTGCGTGCACGCGTACGGGAGGTCTCGGGTTCGAGCCTCACTCAGCGCACACATACACGCATATGAACCGGTCAACAGTCAAAGTCAACGGTCAACGGTCAACGGTCAAAAAAGTCAACATTTTTTTATTATTTTTATTTATTTATTTTAATTAAAAATCAATTAAAAATACTTAAAAATAACATTTTTAAGGTTATAAAATAGCCTTAAACTCACAAAAATACACCCAACAATCCTACTAAAATGGATTAATAAAATCCATTTACTTACCGAAACATTATGCCATTATCTAGGTTAATTTCACTCGTGGTTAAAACCACTTTGTGCGCATTCAACATCATCAATCGAACGCACCCAATGTGAGTGAATCTTACAACTCCCCTTTTTAATTACACGTTTTGGGGTGTGTCATGTGTCATAAAATTAACTCGTTTATTTAAACTTGTGCCATACCATATTGTGATCTAAACTTAAGATTGTATACATTGCTTGTAGTTATGTATTTCATTTTGTCTATTTATATGCAATTCATTCATTAGGCCCAACAGTTCCTCGTGTGAGACGAGTTGAGCAACACATGCCTCAAAACAAATCCATTATTGTTCGTGTGTGTATTATTGAGTTTATATTGTTTGTAGTTATGTATTTCATATTGTCAAGTTTATGCAATTCATTCATTAGGCCCATCAGTTCCTCGTGAGAGACGAGTTGAGCAACGCGTGCCTCTAAACGATCCCTTATTGTTCATGTGTGTATTGTTTAATATTAAATTGATTGGTGAATAAGTTTACATCTATTTTTACTCATGTGTGGTTGTGCACCTTATTTTATAATCAATTAAATAAACTTGTTCAAATGTTTTCCATAGGATTCACTCGCCAACTTTTTGTTGATCCAAAAACCCTTTTTACACATGATACAGGTGAACAGGATGAAGCAAGGAAAACATAGGAAATGCCTTAAAAGAAAACAATGAAGCCTAGATTGATATTTAAGACATGATGTAATATTGATTGTAATTTTCCATTAAAGTGTATTAATGAATATGAAACGTTAAAATAAATGTCATGAGCTTTGATGATAACCCAATCATGCCCCGATCACCTTTTCCGCTGCGGGTCGGGGTGTGACACACCACTCATTTTATTCCATTGTTTTGGTCCTGCCTACCGGACAACAGTAAGTAATGATTTATACTATTTTCACATGATAATCAAGTAAAACATAAAATAGTAATAATCTATTTATTTTTTTATTCATTTCATTACATTATTCCTGAAGCTTTTTACTATTTCAGAACAAGTTGTTATTGTTTATCATATACTAATAACATTTGCAACTTCCACTCAACTTATGCAGTTTCGCTAAAGCCAAGGATCATATACTATATAATCTACAATAACAAGGATAACCAGTGTTATGCAGCAACAATAACAAGGATGACGAGTGTCATGCTGCGGCATGGCACTTGGTAATTGGTCATCTTTATTAATATATTTCTTTTTTGTTTTTAACACGGTTTTGTTTTTATTTTTACCCTTCAATATTTAGTATTAACACTTACAACCCTTTAAATTTATAAAAACATTATGCTATTTTTTACGTGCTTATATTTCAGCGCCACCGCAACGCGAGGTAACATTTTTAACTTTAAAAACATAATTTTTTTCTTATATTATGTACGTGTCGGTATAATTTTAGGTTTTTTTTACGTTTTCAGTTAATCTACGTTTTGGCATAAATTTTGTTTTACAACAAGTGGAGTCAAAGATAATATGTTTTCGTTAGACTTTATAAATTGGACTTACTTTACGTTTCGACGCCACCGCAATGTGCGGTATCATTTTAACTTAGAAAAGCATATTTTTTCCTTATTTTTGGTACATGTCGGTATATGTTCAAATTGGTGTTTGATGTAAATTTCTTTCGCAAATAAGTGGGGCCATATATAATGCGTTTCCGTGCTTATATTTATGTACATCTTCAGTTTATCTACGTTTTAACGTAACTTTTGTTCTGAAACAATTCAAATCTTTACTATACAAATCCAAAGTACTTTACATTTGGACCGTACAGCGAAATTTACTAGTTATAAAGTATATATCATGTTTTTTAGATAAGTATTGACCTTTGAGAAATAAGATACCACTTCCAAGTTCCAAACATTGCCGTCCATCAATTATTAAACTAATCACATGTCAAATATTATATCAACCATTGACTTTCAATAACAACTTGCAACCAATCCAATCCCACACATCAAACTCATCCTCAATGGACACCACCACCGCCGGAAAACCTAGCAACGGCCACCGGCTGGTATTCTTACCGTTACCCTTCCAAGGCCACGTAAGCCCTATGCTTCAACTGGCAAGCATACTTCACTCCAAAGGCTTCTCAATCACCATCCTCCATACTCTTTTCAACTCCCCTAATCCCACCAACTACCCTCACTTCACTTTTGTACCCATTCCCGACACCGGTGATGAGTTACACTCCCTCTTCGACCTGAAAAACATCTTACGTTTATTGAACTACATCAACACAGATCTTGTGGACCCCATTCGAGTATGTTTGAACCGGTTGATGTCAGAGGATGATGGAGTTGCATGCTTGATCACAGATGTTCATTGGTTTGGCACACAGAGCGTGGCTGATGAGTTGAAACTTCCGAGGATTGTTCACCGGACTAGTAATATTTCTTCGTTTCGTTCGTTTGTGGTTCCTGTGCTCTTACGTGACAAGGGTTCTGTCCGGGGATGTGATGAAGGTTTGGTCTCTTAACTTTCTATTTATTTTGGATGTTATTGATTAGGTATATATTATGAATACTTAATAATTATCCCGTATGTGGTATTTGTAAAGATGGGTAATATGAATTCTGACACGACATGAAAACATGCAAGGGATCTAACACGGGAGTTAAGGGGCTTTGTTTTAGTATAAAGTGTAAACGGTTAAGGTCAGTCTCGGTTTGAGTTTAATCCTCGGGTATGGGTTAGTTTTAGTTAGAACTATAAATGCGTTTAGCTGAACAGATTGTATTGCGTTTAGCTAAACGGATTGTATTGAGTTGCATTATACTTCTTTTAAAAAAATGTGTTTTAAGTCATGAGTAAAAAATGTGTTTTAAGTCATAAGATACTCTATAGTTTTATGAAAGCAAAATAGGTAGTTGGGGGTATATTCATAATTTTATAAACTATACAAACAAAATTCAGAACCAAACCACAATAACCTGTGATTTACTTTGAAAAAAAAATACCAAATATAAAAGTCTTACTATTTGTGTACCATAAAAGCATAATTTGTAGGTGACTATTTTTTTAACCAAAAACTATAGTACAAACATACAAAAACTTTTGGATGTTGACATCAAATTGTTGTGTTCATTACTTTTCCGAACTATACGGTTTGCCCGGACATAATTGTTACACTTACACTTCAAAACAATGTATAACCATCAAAATATATAAAATATAATTATTAAAAAAAAAAGACAACTCAGTTATAATTATACGAGTGCTAATAGTCCAACAATTTATTTTGGCCCAAACTAAGTGTGAAGATAGTCATCCAAAAAAGGTATTTTTTGTCCTTATATGCACACCATGCAGTGTCGAACTGTGGTCAAAACGCGGCATTTTGGTCCGGTTAACCAGATAAATACTGACGGGTCTGTTGACCGGACCAAAACGCCGAGTTTTGGCCGCGTTTTGGTCCTGTCAACCAGACCGGGTGTCAGTCTTTTGTCTGGTTGACAGGACCAAAACGCGACCAAAGCTTGGTGTTTTGGTCCGGTCAACAAACCCGTCAGTCTTTGTCTGATTAACCGGACCAAAACGCCATGTTTTGACCACAGGGTGTACATATAAGGACAAAAAACACCTTTTAAGGTGTGTAGATAGACAAATGGGTGTGCCAATAGGTACACCCTTTATTTTTAGTACGATTGCTAACAATCCAGTAATTTAATCAATGTATACTTTTAGTGTCACATCTATGAAATTTACTTGACAATTTTTTTACTGTTATGTGTTCCTTTAGAAAAGAGGTGCGAATATCGTTCCTTTATCCAACAAGATTACACTTAGATTACACTTGTACCAATTATCTCAAAACCATAGATAAAATAATAATCATAATTATATGAAAGAAAGTCAGTAATGTATTCTATTAGAGTTGTAACATTTTAAATGTATTTTATTTGTAGAAATAAAGTCAGAAGCATCAGTTTCTACCCTTGAACCACTCAAAGTTAAAGACTTGCCAAAGTTCCTTCCTAATGATCCTGAAGGTAAATACAGGATATTAGAACTCACGGTCAAAGGAATAAAGCAAGCACGAGCACTAATATGGAACACATTCAAAGAACTAGAAGAACATGAACTTGAAGCTCTTAGCCAAGATTTCCCAAACCCACATTTCCTAATAGGACCATTTCACAAGTACTTCCGAGCATCATCGAGTAGCCTCCTAACACAAGACCAATCATCTCTCTCGTGGTTAGACAAACACCCACCCAACTCGGTGTTATATGTTAGTTTTGGTAGTCTAGTTAAGGTTGAGGAATCACAGTTTTTGGAGATTGCATGGGGTTTGGCTAACAGCAAGCAACCATTTTTATGGGTCGTCAGACCAGGGTCCGTGGAAGGGTCAGAGTGGCTCGAACCTTTACCAGATGGGTTTTTGGAGAGAATTGTAGAAGGAAGAGGGTATATTGTGAAATGGGCTCCACAACAAGACGTATTAGCTCATCCTGCAACAGGTGGTTTCTGGACTCATGGCGGGTGGAATTCGACCCTTGAAAGTATTTGTGAAGGGGTTCCAATGATTTGTTCGCCATCTTTTGGTGATCAACTCCTAAATGCAAGATATGTAAGTGATGTATGGAAGATTGGTGTGAAGTTGGAAAATGGTTTTGAAAGGGGAGAGATTCGAAGTGCAATAAAGAAAGTTATGGCAGAGGAGGATCAAGGGTTAGAATTTAGAAACAAAATTATAAATATTAAAGGAAAAGTAAACCTTTGTCTAAAGAAAGGTGGTTCATCATATTCATCACTTGAGGATTTGGTTAACTACATTTCGTCATTTTAGCCGATAAAAAAATTTTCAGTCCATAAAAGTTTTAGTGTTACCATTATAAACTCAATGATTAAACACTATATTGTCTTCAGTTTTTTTGAACACAATGGTTGGTGCATTCTTGTCAAAGTGTATTATTTCTAATAATGATGATTATAAATGTGAGAACCACCACTATAACCAGTTTGAATCATTATATTGATCATCAGAGTTTAAAGATAGGTGGTTGTGTTTGAAATGAACAAATAATCATAGATGGATCATAAGAATGTAGCAATAGAAGAAGAAGAAGAAGAATCATCAATAGGTTGACAATGGGCCAGAAACTTCTGTCCATTTGATTTGTGTAACACCCATTTTAGATACACATGGATCTTATATCCATGTGCTGATGACTTTTAAGTTTGCTACTACTCAAATTCATAGTGGCAAGTGTTTGCTATTGATCATTAGTTTGCCACTACTGTGCTTTGTAGTTGGAGGCCATTTTTGCTACTGTGTATTTTGCTACTGAACAATATCTCCTTCACAATAGTTAGGGTTGTTTGTTTACCTCTTAATGAGACGCTTAATAGTTAAGACCTCTTAATGGTTCATCACTTAATGGTTCAGACTGTTTGTTTCGCTAGCATATTTCTGAATGGTTAAGACATTTGCCTCTGAATTGTTAAGCATTATACAAAATCTGAATGGTTAAGACCTCTAATCTGAATTGGCCAGACATTTGTCATTATACTGACTCTTAATGGTTCAGACCTCTTACTAGTTTAGCACTTAATCATTCGGAAGTTGCCAAACAGTCCCTTAGTCTGGACAGTTGTATGTTTGTCACCATTGCTTCCAATCAGCTTTTTTAACAATAGTTGAACTGAAATAATACTGCTTTGGTCAATTTGTCACTCAATTCATTAACTGAGCTTGTTGGTCAAGATTTTCAAGATGCACATCCGTATCTGTCACACCCCAACCAAGGGAACGTTTACCAGATTGATAGCAAATTTGCAAATCTCTACCAAATGTCATCTAATAATCCACAAGCACAAACCTAAGTTTCTCTTCCCTAATCTCATCAATTCGTTCTAATACAATCTAAAAGCGGGTACTTGAACACATGCTTAAAGAAAATTTTACGTCAACAATAATGTTGGTGAGTCCATGTGTTTTATTAAGTAGGCGTGGAACTAAATGTACCCCATCATATGTAAATAAGTTTCAAATATCAGGATACACCCGTTTACCCGACCCAATTACCCGATAAAGTTTACCCGCTTACCCGATTGTATACATGATATAATTTCTTTAATATTATTAAATATGCATATATATGATACATCCATTTTTGTACATATATGTATTTTATTCCGTATACATTGTAGTTATTTGAAATATTTTTACAGTGATAATACTAAATGTGACTGATTAGTAATGCTACCAAATACCTGATGGGTTTTGGATCGGGTATACCCAACATGTAAGCTTTTTAAATTAACGGATTTACTCAAAACCCACGGGTATACCTGATACCTGATGAGTATTTACCCGCAAGAAACCCGAAGGGGTTTGAGACGGGTTTAGGATAAATTTATGTAACTTAATTTGAGGTTAAGATTTCCTAAAACTGTTCCAAACCTAACCTTTTCCATTATTCTTAAGACAATGTAACCTATAATACAATTAAGAGTTAAATGCTAAAATGGTCCCTGAGGTTTGCTTACTTTTGTCACTTTAGTCCAAAATCCAAATTTCTTAAATCTGGGTCCATGTGGTTTGCCTTTTGTTGCCATTTTAGTCCAAATTTCAAATTTGGTCAGATTCTCAACTTAAATCCTAATATTTTGTCTTTATCCTCAGGGGTATTTTGGCCATATTAGATTTATTACAACTAATTATATATATATATATATATATTATATATATATATATAGATATATAATACCCTAAAGTACACCCCAATAACCACCACTCTGCTCACTCTCTCTCTCTCTGAACTACCGCCACCACCACCCCCACCACCGCATCATCCCCACCACCACCATCCCACTGCCGCCGACGAAGAGAACTGAGTAGAGAGAAAGAGACTTACGAAGATAGGGAGTACGAGGACAGAGAGAGCGGTGGGAGAAGGGAGAGCAGAGAAATTAGGGTTTGGATTAGGAGAGAGAGAGCGGTGGGAGAAGGGGGAGCAGACGAACAAAAACCCGCTAGCAGCGGCGGTGGTCAAGTGCAGAGGAATTAGGGTTTGGATTAGGGTTTTCTTGTGAATTTGGGTCAAGGGTGGATGCTGGGGGTGGTTTTGAAGAGAATGGTGGTTATTGGGTTTTGATCAAAATTTGATTTTGTTTGTGGGTAACTGTCGGCGGCAGTGGGATGGTGGTGGTGGGGATGATGCGGTGGTGGGGTGGTGGTGGTGGTAGTTCAGAGAGTGAGATAGGGTGTTGTCCAGAAGTGGCGGCAGTTGGATGGTGGTGTTGGGTTTCAGTGGGATAGTGGTGTCGGCGGCAGTGGGATGGTGATGGTGGGGATGATGCGGTGGTGGGGGTGGTGGTGGTGTGATGGTGGTAGTTCAAACAAAGAGATAGGGTGTTGTCCAGAAGTGGCGGCAGTTGGATGGTGGTGTTGGGGTTTCAGTTAGATGGTGGAGTCGGCGGCAGTGGGATGGCGGTGGTGGGGATGATGCGGTGGTGGGGGTGGTGGTGATGTGGTGGTGGTAATTCAGACAGAGAGATAGGGTGTTGTTTAGAGGGAGAGAGAGAGTTTGCAGATCTGTATTTTTTAATATGTATATATAGTGATGCTAATATGACCAAAATACCTCTAAGGATAAAGACAAAATATCAGGATTTAAGTCGAGAATCTGACTAAATTTGAAATTTGGACTAAAATGACAACAAAATGCAAACCACATGGACCCAGATTTTAGAAATTTGGATTTTGGATTAAAGTGACAAAAGTGAGCAAACCTCAGGGACCATTTTAGCATTTAACTCTACAATTAAACAAAACTTTAAATTCAATGTGTTACGTGTTATGACAATCCCTGCTTCTTTCTCAAAGATCGACTAAATCAAAGATTTCTCCAACGTCGAATAGGACTAAATTATCTCTTCCTTTAGTGAATTGTTTTAGTTTTTTTATGCTATCGGGCCCACTAAATCTGGCTTGCACCGAATTTAAACAGTTGAGATACATGAATATTTTCTCTTTCTATCTAGAAAAATTTAAACAGTTGATATGCATGACTTCTAACATCATGTATGTATTTTCTCTTTCTATCTAGAAAAAGAAACATTCTATTAAAAATTGGTCATATTAACGGTGGGGCTTGTCGGGCCCAGTAGTACTACTCAAAATTTTCTCGTTATAAATCCCATACTAACGGTCCGAGAGTTGATGAGGACTTCCCGTGATAAAGTTGCTACTTAGTGACCATAACCGTATATAACATAAACTAAATTATCGGTTTTAACGACGTTATTCAACAATAACGTTAAAGTGAAAGTTTACCGTAAGCGTACATGTTTTCTCCCCTGGTGTATTTAAAAACCTTAAAATATAGGGGCCGTGAACTCACATTAGTTTGCTCGGTTAAAAGACGGAAAGTAAGTGCGGAGTGGAACGGGTCAACCACGTCCTAACATGATTACCGGTTAAAAGTTAGTGTGTGAACTCTCACAGAGACGCGGATCCTGCACGTATCTAACACGTAAAATATTATAATATATGTATACACATGCATGCAGAGGGTCGCTATTCAAAATAGCGACCACACTTTCGTCACAAATCACATAATAAATTTTGTCACATAAATTCAACTTTTAAGTGCATTTTTGGACAATTTGCGGTGCGTTAATCGGGACCATTTGGGCACCGGATAGTTCCCAAAGAATTACAGATAGTGTGAATCGAACCAGAGACCATTGTATTAAAATTTGGTGACCAAATTCCTTACGGATTTTTCGTGAAAAATCTTGCGCCAAACCATGATCAGATTTGACGTAATCTGGTCAGGTTTGCCGAAAAATTTATATAAAAATATATGTGTATCCGATTGGCGAAATTACAATTGGAGATTTGCGGGGACACCCGTGCCCAGCTACTGTACAAATTTCACGACTTAATTCTAAATATTTTCTAGGATATGATGTAAAACATTACGTATAACTTCTGCAGAAAAAACGCAGCTTTAGCTGCTGCACGAAACAATTCTTTTAAAATAGTAAACGACGTCCGAAAATTGCGATTCTAGCGCTATTAGAAGCGTTTTTCAAAATCGTACGTTTTAGACTTCAGAAAATCTGTTTTTCGATATGTTAAGGTCCGGTTACAGCCAACGGAAGTTGGCTGCAGAAACCTGGACAGAACCCTTTTCAGCTCTTAATGACATAAACGAGTTTCTTTTAGTTCTAGTGACGTGTTTAGCGAACAACTACGACATTCCATCATCACACACAGCAGGTATCACTAAACTCAAATTAATTTATTACTCGCCATTAGTTTTCATCATCAATAACACCCGAGAGCCGTACCCGTGATTACCCCCACTTCACTATTACAACCAAATCATAAAACGCAGCTATATTAACTCAAACTTTGATCCTAACCACATCCGATAGCACCCCCATACGATCACACTTGTACAATTACATAGCTCACAATACACAGATTTAATCCTTAACAATAACCGATCATATAACAACCTAAAAAAATAATAACCACGATCTCTAACATCTTGTACTTCACATATCATCAAGGTACCATACATAATCGGTTTAACACAACCCTAACCACCTTGATCGCACCATTAAACGCATAAAAAAACACGTATATTATGACAAGAAAGAATGTAAAGACTAGTTATCTAATGAAGAAAAGGTAGGATAATCAAACACACGATTCCATCTAGGATTCTTGGCTTGGTTTCTGGTTTACGGCAGTAGAGAGGGGGAGGATTATTGTGGTCGCAGGTTTTTAGTGTGGAGGTTAGGGTTTATGAAATTATATCTTTTAAAGATATAACATGCATAGTTACGTACAGGAGTGGGGTGTGGCTATTTGGGAGGTGGACCAAGAGAAGGTGGACCGAAGTCAAAGGGTGTGGGCTGGGGGTTTGGGCCGCATAAAAAAACGCAAGAAAGGTGTTGAGTTGCACCGATTGTTTTTGTTTCTAAGTATAATATATCCCCCCACCCTATTTTTTTTTGTAGACAACTATAAGAGTTAAATAATTCAATAAATCAATATACATTTAACATGTGGTTCGGGCGTCATAAGTTTCTAGTTACGCGCGTTATGTAATTGTTCAAATGGTTCGGGTCGGTTCAATCAAATAAGCTAAGTTATAAATACAGAACGAGCACTGAATCAGGAAAGATACCTGATTTTCCGAGATGTCACATTTTCAAAGTTCGAGCTCAGCTCGTTGGTATTTTCTCAAGCTCGAGCTTGGTTTGGATCGGGCTCGTCTTATTTATTATCTATTATTTAATATATTAAATATAAATAATTGTTTTTTTAGGCTTGCGAGCAAGTGAAGCTCGGGCTCAGGCTCGTTTACTAGATAAGCTAATATTTTTAGGTTCAAGGTCGGCTTATAAAAAAGTTTAAATAAGCTCGGCTCGTTTACACTAAGGCTCGACGAGGCTAACGAGCTTCACATGTGAGGCTCGAGTTCCGGATCAATAAATAAACGAGGTTTATTTTAGGCTCAAGCTTGGCCCAAGCTCGATAAGGGTGAAGGGAGTGGTTACCTAATGGTATTATGTAAATTTCCAATTCACTCAATCGCATAGCGCCATGTCAAGTCACCTAATTAACTTACCTAATGCTCAAAAACGTTTTCGTTGGTTTACCTAATAGGGTTTAGGAAACTATTTTTTTAAGGGAAAAATGAGTGATTGCTTGAGAATGAATAGAGCCCACCACAAACCTATCGCTCTCCCCCTTCCTTCCCTCTCCCCGAATTGGTAAAAGTTCACCGAAAATGCCCCCATTTTGTTAAACCCCATTTCGGTAAAAAGGTTGGTGGTGGAAGGGGAAGCGGTACCGAGTGGGTTACCACCCCCACTCTATTCTCTCTAAGGCTCGTCTCGTTTTGAACTTTTTCTCGAACCAATCTCGAAGTTGGTTTGCACCCCTAGGTGTATGGTTCGCCTATCACCATATCAAATACCTTAACCCTTTGCCGTTCAAAAAAAATACCTTAACCCCTTTTTTTCTTATTTTGACATGTGGACAGAGAAAAGACACTTGTCATTTCATTAATTTGGGAGTCTGAATACTTCCCAAATGTTAGAATTGAGTTGAATGACAAACAGAAATTGGCCACTACAAAGAAAAACCTCAACATTATTATGGAAAACGTTGATAATAATCCTAATTTTACTTTTAATTATAAAATCATGTTTCAGACAACTCCTAATATCCGTTGTCTATACGTCATGTAATTACCTATTGAGTATTGTGTATATCGTTTAATTTGTTAAAAAAATACTTATCAGATTTCTAAATACCTTTTTAATCTCACCAATCTGATTTTTAAGTTTTATGTATTTGATAGCTACAACAAATTAAAATATAATATATAACGTACATATTACTAACAAAATTAAAATATCTAAATTTTGTAAAAACAAAATTATTAGGATATAAATCCAACATATAAGTCAATACTTCATATCATAGAAAATACAAAATAACATTACCAAATAAATAATTCAAAAATAAATTTCATTTTTCATATAATGAACGTATTAAAGTTAGTCAATTTGGGCCGAGTTTGAATTAAAAATAAAAAAATACAATATAATTCATATATATATCATATTAAATAATTAATATTATTTTTTCAAAAATATCATTTTTGAAATACTTTATCATTTAAACATGTATTTATTTATTTACACTGATATTCATGTATTTTGTTATAAACATTACTAAACTGACACTTACATATATATAATTTCTCGAAAATCAATTTCTTTATAATATAGCATGTCCGAAGACTACACACGTACTTTTCACCTAGGCCCACTACTCAAACTTTGCGGTAAACGAATTTAAAAGCGCCTAACGACTTTAGCAACAATGAGTATATGAGTATTTAAAAGTACTTAAGCTTACCGTTAAAAAAACACATGGAATATTACCATAAAACCAATAGTAATAATTCGTATTCAATGAACCAACTACTTAGAAATAAATAGTACTACCTTGTATCGTCCTCACTCATTGATTAGCCTGCAACAGCCTCCAACCACCTCACCATAATACTCAAAATGAACACCACCACCGCCACCGGAAAACTCACCAACGGCCACCGGCTTGTACTACTCCCGTTACCGTTTCAAGGCCACGTAAGCCCTGTGCTTCAACTGGCAAGCATACTTCACTCCAAAGGCTTCTCAATCACCATCCTCCATACTCGTTTCAACTCCCCTAATCCCACCAACTACCCTCACTTCACTTTCGTACCCATTCCCGACACCGGTGAAGCGAATCCTTTGATCTCTGACGTGGAAATGGTCATACGTTGGTTGCTCTACATCAACATCAGTTTAGTGGATCCTATTCGAGGTTGTTTGGAGCGGTTGATGTCGGAGGATGATGGAGTTGCATGTTTGATCGCAGATGCTCAATGGTTCTGCACACAGAGCGTCGCCGATGGCCTGAAACTTCCGAGGATTGTTCACCGGACTAGTAACATCTCGTCGTTTCTTTTATTTGCTGCTTATTCGCGGTTGCATGTCACTGGTTGTTTCGGGAGTTTCTCCGATGAAGGTTACACCTTTTTTTTTCAATAGTGATTCAAAGATTTATTAAAACTAGTATCTACGACAACTAGTATCTACGACCTGCGCTTTGGGGCGGGATTGTTAAGCTGAATAAAAAGTAAACGTAAAAATTATGAATTAAGTACACACGTTACGGCGTCTTAACTCGCAAAAATGTTACTGGCGAAGTAAAACTCGCGAGTTTTGACGGAGCTATTAAACCGGAAAAAAAGAGATGTAAAAATGTTGAACCACATGCGCGTGTTGTAGCGTGTTATCTCGCGAAATTTAGAACAAATCGTAAAACGATAAATTTGTAAAAGATGTAACGTATAGGAAACAAAATTGAAAGTGAAAAAATGTTAGGGTTAAAAGTAGAAAATGTTTATGACAAATATGTAAAAGATTAAAAAACTATAAGGTTAAAAATATAAAAGATATTGTGATTAAAAGTGTAAAAAAAATAAAGGGTTAAAAGTAAGTTAAAAATGAAGATTAAAATAAGTCAACAAAAGTGAAAAATAAATAAATAACTATGAGTTTAAAAGTGTAAAAGATGAGAATTATTAGGGTAAGATAAAAAAAATAATGGGTTAAAAGTAACTAAAATTAAAGATTAAAATAAGTCAACATAAACAAAAGTCAAAGGAAAAATGAATAGTGTTGTTGTAAGCCGGAGAAAACTTGCAAAAGATTAAAAAAAATTAAGGATTTAAAGTCAATAAAAATTTGAAGATTAAAATAAGTCGACAAAAGTCAAAGAAAAAATAAATAAGATTACAAATTAATATAGAGATAATATATACCGATACCTGCATGACTTATACCTCTTAATGAAAAAGCTAATTAACTATTGGAATTTTCCTACCCGATTACAACTTTTTCTTTATTTCAAAACAGTTACTGATAAATAATAATACAGTAATATGTTAACCGACATAAAAATTTTCTTGATTTACCTGTTTATGTAAATCTTTCAACTTTATAAGTATTAGACATGTACTATGTATATGCAGGGGTATTATGGACCTTTTGGATAGTAATTGTTAGAGGATGTTTTGGGCATTTTCTTATAGCTTTCCTTTTCATTTTGCCTACATATATGAAAACTGTTAAAAGAGAGTTTGTTTATTTTGGGTATTTTGTGTATAGTTTGATATGGTGAAGTTGAGATAGTTATACAAAGGTTGTTGTAATATTTTATGAAAATGAATTAAATAATTATATTTTGTAGAAACGAAGTCAAAAGCTTTGGCCAAGGGGCTTGAGTCACTTAAACATCAAGATTTATCGAAGTTCCTTACTAGTGATCCAGAAGGTGCATGTAAGGTAATAGAACTCATGGTCGAAGGAACTAAGCGAGCACGAGCAGTGATATGGAACACATTCAAAGAACTAGAAGAGTGTGAACTCGAAGCTCTTAGACAAGATTTCCCTAACCCACATTTTCTAATAGGACCATTTCACAAGTACTTTCTGGCATCATCAAGCAGCCTCATAGCACAAGACCAAACATCCATTTCATGGTTAGATAAACACCCACCCAAGTCCGTGTTATATGTAAGTTTTGGTAGTATAGTTAAGCTTAAGAAATCCGAGTTCCTGGAGATCGCATGGGGTTTGGCTAATAGCAAGCAACCATTTTTATGGGTTGTTAGACAAGGGTCCATTGAAGGATCAGAGTGGCTTGAACCTTTACCCGGTGAGTTTTTGGAGCGAATTGTAGAAGGAAGAGGGTATATTGTGAAATGGGCTCCACAACAAGAGGTATTAGCTCATCGTGCAACAGGTTGTTTTTGGACTCATAATGGGTGGAATTCAACGCTTGAAAGTATTTGTGAAGGGGTTCCAATGATTTGTTCACCGGTTTTTGGTGATCAACTGCCAAATGCGAGATATGTAAGTGATGTATGGAAGATTGGGGTGGAGTTGGAAAATGGGTTTGAAAGAGGAGAGATTGAAAGTGCAATAATGAGAGTAATGGTGGATGATGAAGGGTTAGAGTTTAGGAATAAAATCACAAATTTAAAATGGAAAGTAAACCGTTGCCTTGAGAAAGGTGGCTCGTCTTATTCATCACTTGAGGATTTAGTCAATTATATTCTGTCATTTTAGTCGATGAAAAATGCTAGATCCCTTGTGATACGTTGGTCACATGTAACATTTTCAATAAGTAGAGTACTTTCATAAATTCATCTATGCTGTTAAATGTAGTTGTTTCTGGTTGTTAATATAATATTTGTCACACCATGATACAATAAGGGTGTACCTATTTCCACACCAAAATGCCTATTTGCACACCAAACCCTAACTTTATATACGCTGCGTATAGACCTATATGCAGCGTATAGCCACCTTTTTTAATTTCCAAGAGAATCTCTGATATGATGTGTTTTGTCCCTTTATATATGCTGCGTATAGACCTATACGCAGCGTATATAAATGGTTTTTTTTTACAAACATTGTGATACATTGTTTATCGTTTTAGCAAACTTTTATAATAAGTAATTTTCAAAAATTAAATAAATAAAAAACATTGTTAATATTTTATCGTATCGTAAAATATAGGTCTCGTATACGCCTATGGATGTAGTATCATATCATATAGTGTAGTATAAATCTCGTATAACGCATGTACGTGTAATATATTGTATCCTTTCGTATCGTATAATGTAGTAAACACATTGTTATGTATTTTGTCGTATACTATATAATATAAATCTCGTAAAGGCCTACGTGTAATATAATATTGTATCCTATCGTATCGTATAGGCTCGTATAGGCTTATAGGTCTCGTATAGGCCTATGGATATAGTATAGGTCCCACATAGGCCTATAGATGTAGTATAGGTCCCACGTAAGCCTATAGGTGTAGTATAGGTCACGCATAGGATTATATGTGTAGTTTAGGTGTCGTATAGGCCTATACTATACGAGACATATACTACACCTCTATGCCTATACGGGTATTATGTCATATCGTATAGTATCATATCGTATCGTAATGCGTAGTATAAGTCTCGTATATGCGTACGATACTACATCTATAGTTCTATACGAGCCTATACAACACCTATAGGCCTATACATGTGTTATATCATAACGTATCGTATCGTATTGTATCGTATCATATCGTGTCGTATTGTATCGTATCGTATAGTGTAGTATAAGTATCGTATATGCCTACGATACTACATCCATAGTTCTATACAAGCCTTATACTATGTATCCTGTTGTATGGTATAGTGTAGTAAAAACATTGTTAAGTATTCTATCGTATAGTATATAACGTAGGTCTTGTATAGTCCTATGGATGTAGTATCGTATCATATATAGTGTAGTATAAATCTCGTAGAGGCCTATACGTGTAATTTAATATTGTATCATATCGTATAGTGTAGTGTAAGTAATGTATAGGCATATAGGTGTAGTATAAGTCCCGTATAGGACTAATGTGTAGTTTAGGGGCCGTATAGGCCTATACCATACCACACCACACTTATAGTCTTATACGGGACCTATACTACACCTATAGGCCTATACGGGTGTTATATCGTATCCTATAGTATCATATCGTATTGTACCGTATCGTATAGTGCAGTATAAGTCTCGTATACGCCTACACCTATACGAGGTCAATACGATACCATATTTGTCGCATAAAAAGGATTAATTTTGTATAAAAAAGTTTGTAAAAAAAACTTACTTTTTTATTTATTTAAAATAGAAAACTTAAATTTTTTTATATAACTTTGCTAAAACAATTAATATTGTATAAAGATTTCCTTAAAAAAAACCTTTATATACGCTGCGTATAGACCTATACGCAACATATATAAAGGGTCAAAAAACCCATTTTGCCCCTCTTTTAGGCTGCGTGTAGCCCCCAATTCAGGGGTAAAATAGTCTTTTTGACCCTTTATAAACGCCGCGTATAGGTCTATACGCTGCTTAGGGTTAAGAAGACCATTTTACCCTTGGATTTGGGGCTATACGCAGCCTAAAAGAAGGGCAAAATGGGGTTTTTGTATAGCTCTATACGCAGCATATATAAAGGGTGGTTTTTTTAACCTCAAATCTGTGGTAAAATGAGTTTTTTGACCCTTTATATATGCTGAGTATAGACCTATACGTAGCATATATAAAGGGAAAAAACCCATTTTACCCCTGCATTAAGCTCCATATAGACCCCAATATAGGGGTAAAATGGTCTGTTTGACCCTTTATATACGTCGCGTATAGGCCTATATGCTGCGTAGGGTCAAAAAGGCATTTTTACCCTTGTTTTAGGGGTTATACGCACCTTAAAGGAGGGGTAAAATTGTGTTTTTGACCCTTTATATATGCTGCGTATAGGTCTATACGCAACATATATAAAGGGTTTTTCTTTTTAGAAACATTGTGATACATTATTTATCGTTTTAGCAAACTTTTATAATAAGTAATTTTCAAAAATTAAATAAATAAAAAACATTGTTAATATTTCATCGTATCATAAAATATATAGTGTAGTATAAATCTCGTAGATGCCTATACGTGTAAAATTCTATTATAAGTACTCAAAAAAACATTTTTAAGTATCGTATAGTATAACTCTAGTATAAACCTCGTATTGGCCTATGGATGTACTATCATTTCGTACCGTATCATATCGTATAGTGTATAATATAAGTCTCGTATAGGTCTTGTATATGCCTATAGGCCTATATAGGACCTAAACTATACCTATAGGCGTATAAAGGAATTATGGTACACTTATAGGCTTATACAGGGGTTGTATGGTATATATAGTATCGTATCATATTGCATCGTATCATATAGTGTATAGTATAAGTCTCGTATAGGTTCCCTAGAGGTTTTGTATGTGCCTATAGGCCTATACGGGACCTAAACTACATCTCTAGGCCTATAAAGGAGTTATGATACACCTATAAGCTTATACGGGTGTTGTATGGTATCCTATAGTATCGTATCATATTACATCGTACCATATTGTATAGTGTATAGTATGCCTATATAGGTCTTGTATATGCCTATAGTCCTATACTACACCTATAGGCCTATACGGGTGTTATATCGTATCCTATAGTATCGTATCGTATTGTATCGTATAGTGTAGTATAAGTCTCGTATAGGTCCTTTATAGGTCTTGTATATGCCCACGATACTAGATCTATAGTTCTAAAAACAAGTTTGTACGAACTACTTACTTTTTTATTTATTTAAATAGAAATGTTTTTTTAATAAAATTTCGCTAAAATGATTAATATTTTTCTAAGTGTTCCTTAAAAAAACCTTTATATACACTGCGTATAGACTATACGCAGCATATAGGAGCAGACAGACCAGAACTGACATCAATCAGACACTGATTTTTATGCAAACCTATACGCTGCGTATAGACCTATACGCAGCGTATAGAAACCCTAAAGTGTGCAAATAGCCACCCAATGTGTGCCAATAGTTTGGGCCTATAATAATGACGCATGGTTGCCTTTCTAGTTGTAAATAACTCAAATTCAAACAAAGCATACTAATGATAACGAAGACGTTTAAGGGATCCAAAGAAAAGGACTTTGCACGGAGGGCATATAAATCTATCTTCTATCTATACTAATAAAAGAAAACATTGTGGCGACATGTATCACTCCCGCAATGAGTTTCATTGGTTTTATTGACTTGTTGACTTTTCAATTGAGAAAACACGGGATCCAAACCCGAAATACATGACCAGTTTGATAATGGGCCATAATTGGAATACGATTATAACAAGGGATGAGAATTTTTTTTCCAAATACCCGTACCCATTTTAAGTACTCAATACATGTATTGGTACCCATTTTTATTGATTTTGGTATTCGGTACTTTCGGTATTGGTACGGTTAAAAAAAGGTAATGGTATCGAATTTTATATAAAGTTTTTTACATTATGTTTTATTTCATTATGGTATTTATGGTACTCGTATTGATTTTACCTATTTGGTACTTGTACTATATTGGTATTCATGCCGAGTTTACTTATATAGTACCGTATGAGTACTTAAAAACTAAAATAGAACAAAGTGGTACAAAAGCGAGTATCATACCAAAATACCCGTATTCGTACCATACCAATATATTCGGTACCTAGTTTTGTTAAAGTTCAGTGCCAGTATTTTTTGGTACCGATACGAGTATAGGTATGGGTACTGTATATCAATCTCATCCATAGTTATAACAAATAAATCCTACTCCTAAGACGTTACAACCAAGATGCGACATTCATAGTCACGTTCTAAATTAAGTTACTTATTGTAGATGTTACACACGTTTTAATTTTAGAAGTTAGCTCGCATAAATCAGTTAAACTAA
This sequence comes from Scalesia atractyloides, assembly GCA_947069175.1. Classification (NCBI taxonomy): domain Eukaryota; kingdom Viridiplantae; phylum Streptophyta; class Magnoliopsida; order Asterales; family Asteraceae; genus Scalesia; species Scalesia atractyloides. The sequence goes on along the minus strand of CAMTDV010001633.1, from coordinate 78,983,655 downwards.
GACTATACGGCATGGGCGTGGGGAGGTGTGAGCCCTTGGCATTTGGGTGGCGTGGGTGGGATCGACATGGAGGCTTGTGAATGGTGGATGGACATAGTCATTTAACGACTCTCTTTTTAAAAAAAAATATAAACAATCTCTATATAATCATAACCCATTAAACCATTTTTTATCAAAATCTCTTTTACCCCACTCCAAAATTTATAAAATTCTCACTACTTTTATAAAAGAATGCATCTCCACAACCGTTAATTTGACCAAAACAACTTGTATGGCCAAGGCGAAACACCGGATACTAGTTCCCCTCAAAACTGTCCTCTACAAATTCCAATTAATTTATTTGACATAGCAGCGTATGTGAATCTTATACCAAAATTTTGGCATGTTTTATCCGCCTCAAGTACAAATGCCTAACTTCCCTCAACAACAATAACTCGTTCCTATATCCCAAACACGTAGGGCTGCAAACGAACAAAACCTTCGGCGAACAGTTCGGCGGGAAGTTCGTTTGTGTTCGTTCATTTATTAAATAAACGAACACGAACAAGAAATTCCGTTTGTTTAGTTAAATGAACAAACATGAATAGAGGTCGCGTTCATTCATTTATGACCGTGAACATTGGGTAACGTGTTCGTTTGTGTTCGATAGTTCATTAGTGTTTTTAGTTTTTATATTTATTTACATACTTCAAAATTCTGGCAAATTAAATATCTAATAAGTGTCAGTGTATTACATATTCTATTCATGAACGATGGTTTATGTTCGTTTGTTTCCATTTGTGTTCGTGAACATTAGTTTGTGTGCATTTGTGTTCGTCAACGTTTATTTTTGTTCGTTGCCTAAAATTAACAAACAAACACAAACGAACACAAACAAGTTCATTTCCTTAACAAACGAACACGAACATAAAATATCATTCGATAAGTGTTCGTGAACGGTTCGCGAACACATATATATTTTAACAAACAAACACGAACAAGGTTCGTTCGGTTCGTTTGCAGCCCTACAAACGCCCCTACACTCGAATCCGTACCGGAAACCAACCGCTAGATATTGTTGAACCGTTGATGTAGCTGTAGGATACGTAATAATCTTATGATAAAAGACCTATTTATAAGGGGCAACTGATGCACATCTGATAAGAATAGGTCTATTTAACGTTTTGTTGAGATTTTGAAGATAAAAACAGAAAAAGAGGGTGTTTTGGACTTAAACAGGTATAAATGGAATAACAGTTGAATAGCATAATAGAATACTGACACGGAGATCAAGAAGCTTGCGACCCGTATCCGACCCATGGGTTATGGATCGTATGTGCCACCAATTGACTGAAGTACCAGATCTGCATTGGAAAGTGGGCCAGAGTTGTTCAAGAAGTTACGAGCCATGGGCCTGACCCATGTACATGGCCCATAAAAAGTTAAAGTTAGGGCTTGTTTTGTGTTATAAAGAGGATACGATTGGAAACCCTATGAGAGGCTGGAACTCGGAAGAAACTGCGAAAAAAGGGCTATGAAGAAAGGAGAAAGCAAAACAGAGAGAGAAAAGAAGGACGAAAATGAAGATTGTGAGAACGAGGAAGAAGATAGTTGATTCCAGGAGTTACTCTTTACAGTAATGATGATAAATTTGATACTTGTGTTTAATTTATTTGTCAGGTTCGGCTAAACTTATTATAACTGTCCTAATGATAAATTTGATACTTGTGTTGAATTTATTTGTCAGGTTTGGCTAAACTTGTTATAAGTGTCCTAATGAGATGATACGATGCTTTGTTTATGATTGATGATTGATTTCCTGCTTGTACGATTTTAGTAGTATAGTATGGTTAAATTCTTGTGATGCATATGTGTGTATGTTAAGATTGATTTGTGTGGTGATGTTGAACTTTCTATGAGGTTATGCATGTCTATTTCAATATTTACTATCTCTAGGACATATTGACGTCCATTAGCCTAGGTCTTGAAACTTAGTACGTAATAGACAACTAATCGTCATAATTGGTTTGACATATGTGTTACTTACAGAAGGGCTCGATTAAAAGAATCTAGAAACTAATTAGGGTTTTCTAAATGTCTCACCTTGGTAGTAGTAATTTTCTCGGTTCATTAACTGCCTTGAGCACTAGGCTAGAAACCTTAAGTCATAAAATTCATACGATCACTATCTTTATTGAATTGCGTCTAAAAGGTGTGTCTATAGCCTTAACCCTAGTTTGATAAGATTAACCTTAGTCGACTCTAATCTATTTTAGCACTTTGTACACCATAGGCGAGTTAAGTCTTGGAGTGGTTTAGCAGGATTGTGCGTTATCAATCTAAGCAATTGTCGTTGATTCAAGTTTAGGATGGTTATATATTCTCATCTCTTGGTAGTGATTCTTAGCAATTCAGGATAATAGTTTTAAGTATTGATTTGCTTAGTTCATATATTGCATATTAAGTAATAGGTTTAGTACTAGTAGATTATAGTGTCGGCGGATTAATACTTGGGTACTTACATAGACTATACTATATACTGATAGATACGCTTGCCTAGAACATGTGTAGTTTATATTTAGTGTTTTTATCCTTAAAACTCGGTTGTGTTATGTGTCAGTTTAATTGTTACTATCTAAGCACGTCAATCGTCCTCGCAAAAGGTTAAAAACAAAAGCCATAAGAAGAAAAGCAAGGCGGAGAAGGTCCAAGTCGTGGACCAAATTGTTTATCCATGGACAAACGATGAATAAGTGGTGTTAACAAAATCTTGTATAAGTATTTTGGAGAACCCGATTTTAAGTACCTTTTATTTTATTTTTTATGGAAAAAACTATATTGTTAAAAATAATGTATATTATATTTACCTTCAAAACATTATTTTTAGGGTTACATATATTTTACTAATTTTTTTTGTTTTTTAAATAGTTACAAACTAAAATATTACAATTTATTGTGTTTTTTTCTTGACATTATATTATATTTTCCTCAACAACATTGTATTATACTTGAGAATCTATTCTTGACAATCTGTTCTGTCTTTGTGTCTTTGTATAGTTTTTAAATTTATGAGATTTTACATGACAGTGTGAGGTTTATTGGAGAACACTAAAAAGGTGGGGAACAGTGGGGAACCGACTCAAACGAACTCTGATTGGACTCATTCCAGCGGCGTTGGAACCGGCTCGTCAAACCATAACTAGGATCTATTAACCATAAACCCTAAATCCTAACCCATAAACCCTAAATATATTAGGGTTTGGATTTAGGGTCTTATATTAGGGTTTAGCTTTAGGGTTTAGTTTTAGGGTTAATCATTAGTATTTAGGGTTTAGCTTTAGGGTTTAGGGTTTTAGAGTTATTTTTTAGCTTTAGGGTTAGGATTTAGGGTCTAGGGTTAGAGATCCTAGTTAGGGTTCGACGAGCCGGTTCCAACGCCGCTGGAATGACTCCAATCAGAGTTACGGTAGTTAGCATGAGAAATAAGCCGATGTTAATCTGTGTGAAATGTTTCGGTGTATCATGATATGTAGTTAGTCGCGAACGGTTTCTTTATTATGCTAGTGTTACAAAAACTCGTATGCTTACCTTTACTTAATTGTATTGACTTGTATTTTAACGTATGTAACAGGTTGAGGATTTTAGCATTGGATGCTTGGATGTTGCATGCTTAGCTTAGTTTGTTTTGTTTATTTTGTTTAGAATGGTTTGTAATAAAATCTAGGGGAGATCGAATTGGATTTGTGTTTAAGAGATTTTGTTGAATTGTAATGGTTGTTTTAAAGGTTGTATGAGTTTGATAGTATGGGATATTAAATGTTGACTATCTTTGAAATGACTGTTATGGGATCTCTTGATCGATCTGATTCGCCTAGTGCCACTACCCCGATGATTCCGCCATCGGTTGGGGCGTGACAACAACATCAACACTCGAACTCCTCTCATGGCAGTCTGCCGATGAGAATTCCCCTTCTTTCATCATCTCTTTGTCAATCACCTTTTCTTGAACGCTTTTAAACCTGTAATAGTATACCAAGACATCGAGATACATAGCATAAATTATTCTCATGAACTCGCAGTCATGATATTCGTATCCCATATCCTTAGCGATCACCAGCCACATATTGCTGTCAGTGACATTTCGGTATCCACCGTCTCTTTCCACTATCATGTACAAGCCCAACAGATCCATCTTCTTGTTATCTGTTGCATGTGGAGGAATTGGCCTAGTCGTGATTCCTAGTTTGACGGTGATGAACCACGTTAACATCTCCTCAAATTTCCTTTCCAATTCGTGTTTGTATTTAAACACGAATTCACTGTCTTCCATCATATCCAGTAATGATTTACAATCGTTAAAATCATGGAACTCCATTGCTCTTATGATCATCACACTCCAATCGGACTCTTGAGAGGATAAGTTTAAATCCTCAAAATAGGAGTTTAAATAACTTTCTTTGTGTTTTTCATTCACATCATTCAGATCTATTACCCTCTGTTTTTCCTTTAAACCCAATTCCTCCTCTTTTGACAATCCATTTATTTCATTAACTGTGTTCACCATCGGCGCCGAGAACATCGGAAAAATCTGGCAAGTGTCTCTGGTTTTATTAACCGTGTATCCTTGCATTGTTAATGGTTCATGCTCAAGACGTTCCGATCCAGTTCCGGGGTATAGAAAACGCTTTGAATCCTTAATCGTTCATTGTTTGATTTTATTTCAACCGCCCCTATTCCCTGTATAAACAGAAAATCGCTTTCCCAGGCTTGGTTTCAACCCCAACTAAGTGTTTTATACGTTTAAATACGTTTAAGTTTCCAGCATAATGATGAGAGAATGCAGAACTAACATACCATATATCGCCTCACTGGCCGCCCTCTGTGTCGATGACAATCATTTAATCACGGCAAATTGCATCACTCGCTTGATTCTGAATTCCGGCATTAACCGCTTGATTTATCAGTTGAGTTGCTTCGTCATTTTCTTTTTTATTTACACGAATATATTTGATGTCCGGGCTGGTGGCAATAATAACATAATCTCACTCGGTGAACCCTTCTTTCTTTATCATTCCGTTCGTCAATGCAGTGTTGACAGGGAAACGTTGTTGACGTTGATCTGATTTCTACACTCTTTCCCGATGTGGCTCTGATACCACATTGTTGGTCTTCAACCACATTTGCAGCGGAATAACATGGCATCGAAGATTCATTGATCATGATGATCAAGTGAATGAATATACATGGATAATATTGAATGAGAAAAACTGAAACGAAAGGATTGGACACTTCGAATAATGACAAATTGTCTTGGTGCCGGAATACATCACCGGACCATACATATATACAGGTGATGATTTTGGCGGGTAGATATTGGCCGGAATAACTGTCTTTGGCAGTTTAAAATACACCCGCTTATCAATCTGCACCACCCTAATCATAACTACCGAGTTCATAAGTTCTAAGTTAATACATACATAACAAACATAATTAAGTTTAATTATCGGAGCTAATAAGATGCTTAGTGGTTTGGTACACAGAGTGTTGCTGATGGGCTGAAACTTCCGATGATTGTTCACCGGACTAGTAACATCCCATCAGTTCTTTTATTTGCTAAGTGGTCGGCTACTTGACACGGGTTGTTTCCGGCAAGTCTCCGATGAAGGTTTTTTCTCTCTCTCAAATATGTATTTTGGTTGGGCCATTTTATAATTTATAAGAATTATAATTTACAAAAGTAGTGGTTAAAAAATCCTAGGTTAAAAGTATTATATACTAATAATCCAATAACTAGTTTTCTTACCGTCCGTGCGTTGCGGCGGGACGAAATGTAGACCATCTCGTATTTATATCGTCAAGTCAAAACGTGTTATATGCGATCTGTATCATACATGGGAAGCGTATAAAATAAACCATGAAAACATACACCAAATTTACGTCGAAAAGTAGACAAACTCGAATATAAACGAAAACGTATACCAAATCTATGTCGAAATGTAGACAAACTTGAATTGTGTATTGACTATGCGGCATGATTATGTATAGATTACTATCGACCCTTTACATTAAAACAAAAGTTAATCGACGAATCAAAATGTATTATATTTGACCCGACTTGTTTTCAAACAAGTAAGTATGAAATGTATTATATTTGAAAACAAAATTTATTATATTCGAAATGTACATTATTAGTAGGCATGGAAACGTATTATATTTCACCCGACTCGTTTCAAAACAAAAATTACGTCCAAACGCAAACAAACTCAAATTTATAACGTCAAATCAAGATGTATTATATTTTACCCGAGTCGTTTCCAAACAAAGTTTTCATCGATACGTAGACCAACCCAAGTTTATAACAACATATACATAAAAATAAGCACACAACAAATTAGCTTTTTAAGTTAACGAACAAAGGTATCAAGAAAAACTCGGATTATATATAGTCTCGAGGGTGTAAAGTGAAATTTTACAAAGTTTATAAAAAGTTAAAGGGTTGAAATTGATATTTTCTAAACTTAAGAAAGTTACAGGAGGTAAAAGAAGATTTTACAAAGTTTAGGGTAAAACTGAAATGTCAACCGACATTCAGTTTTAAGATTAGAGTAAATTGTCAAAATTGTCCCCGAGGTTTGAACATGTTTGTCATTTTCATCCAAAACAACTTTTTATACAATATAGTCCTATACTTTTGGGATTTTTGTCATTTTCATCCAAACGTTTAATTTGCTTTATTTTTTCTATCAAATACGTGGATGAAAATGGCAAAAAATCTCAAATCTCAGGGACGATTTTGACAAAAAAAAAAATTAGACGTTTGAATGAAAATGTCAAAAAATCCCAAAAGTGAAAGACTATATGATAAAAAAAATTGTTTTGACAATTTACCTTTAAGATTATAATATATAAATAAATTAGGTAAATACTTTAATATTTCAAGAAAGTTTCTGATGTTTACTTGATTGAAGGTTATAAAATTGCTTCTTTGGTTTTACATATTTGTATGAACTTTGTAAACTTTATATTTGGAGTAAATTGTCAAAATTGTCTCTGAGGTTTAGTTATGTTTGTCAGTTTCATACAAAACTTTTTTTGTACTAATAGCACTTCACTTTTTAGTTTTTTTTTTGCTATTTTCATCCAAAATTCCAATTTGCTTTATTTTTTGTCAAATATTTGGATGAAAATAGCAAAAAAAATCTCAAATCTTAGGGACGATTTTGGCAAAAAAAAAAGTTAGACGGTTGGATGAAAATGGCAAAAGATTTTGAAAGTGAATGGCAATATGGTACATAAAGTTGTTCTGGATAAAATTGACAAACATTTCCAAACTTCAGGGACGATTTTCGCAATTTACTCTTATATTTATGTGTTCCTTTGGAAAATGTGATGTTTAGACCATAGGTAATGGGCATTATAAAGGCATGAAAAACTTTCATAATGCCCTCATACCATCCCCATAGGCATTATAAGGTATGAAAAGGTTGGGGCATTTCTAGAATAATGCCTAATAAGGAGGGGAAAAAGAAAGTAATCAATGAAATGACATTAAGGGGGTATTAACCATTACAAACTTTTTGAATGAGTTTTATGATGATGATGTGGTGAAAAATGTATCTTATGGTGCATTAACCATTACACATGGTGTTATAAGGTCAAAAGGAATATAGTTAAATTAGTAACTGTAATAATTTGATAAAATGTATCAGTTAGTTATAAAATTATTTGAGATTTCTACTATAACTTTCAAATACATCCTCCCTGTAGAAAGGAAGTCGGAAACATTGGTCCAAGGGCTTGAACCACTTAAAGTCAAAGACTTGCCAAAGTTTCTCACTGGTGAGCCAGAAGGTGTATGTAAGGTGCTAGAACTCATGGCCAAAGCAACCAAGCGAGCACAAGCATTGATATGGAACATGTTGGATCAGGTCCCACTCCACACACAACTTGCTTGTATACTTAAATGCTCAGATTGTGATAATCAAAATGAAGGGTGCGGTGAACGTGGACCTGATCCAACATTTGGTATCAGAGCCTAGGGCTCGAGAAGCGGATTTGAAGATAGGAGGAAGCCTCCGACACCGGCGGGTGTGCCGGTCGGTGGAGGGCAGGCGTAAAAGAAGGTTTCGGGTTGTTTAACATCGGTGTGGTGTTCGGGTCAGCCGTTGTCGCAGGGAAGTACCGGTTCAGATGACGGGGGTGACATACCGTGATGAACATCGGTGTTCGTGGCTGTTATTGGTGATCAAAGGAAGAAGATACTAAGCTGTTCGGTTGTTCGTTGTGGTTTGCGCAACTAGTATACAACCGGTGATAACAGTAGTTAAACGGGTACCTTGATCAGATTGTTCATGATAAGAGGAGACCGGCGTTGTGCGTGAAAAGCGGGCAGAAAGGATCCGTCAAAGCAGGTGGCTTTGGATTCGCTTCGTTTAGCATTTCAAAGAAAACGGTATAAGCGGGTGGCTTTGTTCTCTTTTGTCGGTGGAGTGGCCTCTTGGAACAGGTGATCGGAAGAAGGTATGGTTGTCAAGACGAGAAGAGAATGGAGAAATTACACAGTGTTAACATTATGGCGTTGGAGTTCAAATCGGGTGGCTTTGGATTTGGCCGGGGAAGAGGTCGTCAATCCGTGATAAGTCAAGAATGTTTAGTGAACGTTTTCAACGTGAAGCCATGTGAGATGTTAAAAGTGTAGTGATTGTTTGTCGGGTTGAACCGAGAAGACTTTGGACGTGACCAGTGGAGGTCGGGTGTCTAGGATAAGTCATGACAGTTCGGGGGAAAGAACGGTGATTCAGGTGTCGTGAACGAGTGGTGTGAACAAACCGGTTAAGGGGGTGATTGTTGGGTTATTCGGTTTGTTTACGGGTCACGGTCGGCACGTTATCGAGTCACGGTTAAATGGTTATTTGTTTCCGGGTGACGCAAGTCGTAGGTCGTCACGTATCCGGTCATGGGTCAGCAAGTCTACAAGTGAACGGGTCATGGATCAAAGTTGAGGATCAGATCATGGGTTTAGGAGATTATTTGTTTTATTTCACATGTTTTATTGTAATTTAATGAGTCAAACTAAGTGGCTTTATTCTCCTAGCTTTTAGAAAGTTCAAGTGAGCACTAGGTAGTTTTAGTTCCTTTTCTTTAGGATCAAGTTTGTATGTTTATTATTTAATGTAAATTCTGGAATCAATGAAAAACAATTCTAAGCCGAAGTAAACAAAAATCCATATTACGTGAGTTTTCGTGTGTGTTTTGAGAGTCAAGTTTGGGGCCTGGACCAACAGAACACATTCAAAGAACTAGAAGAAAGTGATCTCAAGGCTCTTAGCCAAGATTTCCCGAACCCACATTTTTTGATAGGACCATTTCACAAGCGCTTCCCCGCATCATCAAGCAGCCTCCTAACACTAGACAAAACATCTCTTTCGTGGTTGGACAAACACCCACCCAACTCTGTTTTATATGTTAGTTTTGGTAGCCTAGTTAAGATTGAGGAGTCTCACTTCTTGGAGATCGCATAGGGTTTGGCTAATAGCAAGCAACCATTTTTATGGGAAGTTAGACCACGGTCCATAGAGCTCAAACCTTTACGATATGGGTTTTTGGAAAGAATTGTAGAAGGAAGAGGGTATATTGTGAAATGGGCTTCGCAACAAGACGTGTTAGCTCATCGTGCGACAGGTTGTTTTTGGACTCATAATGGGTGGAATTCAACGCTTGAAAGTATTTGTCAAGGGGTTCCGATGATATGCTCACCGTCTTTTGGTGATCAACTCCCAAATGCAAGATATGTAAGTGATGTGTGGAAGGTTGGGTTGGAGTTAGAAAATGGGTTTGAAAAAGAAGAGATCGAAAGTGCAATAAAGAGAGTCCTGGTGGATGATGAAGGATTAGAATTTAGGAATAGAATCAACAACATCAAAGGAAAAGTAGACATTTGCTTAAAGAAAGGCGATTCATCGTATTCATCACTTGAGGATTTGGTCGATTTTATTTTGTCATTTTAGGCGACGAAAAAATTCATAATCCACGAGTATGGATACTTGTGTCACTAATAACGTTCACAAACTCATATGTTATTCGACATGTTCGCAGGACATCATGTATGTTGCATAAGGCAATTCGTATGTAGTCCGAATGACGGATACTTCATTTATAAATCATGTTAAAACTGAAATTAAAATGCAAGTTAGTTTAAATTTCCTGTATTATGTGTGATGCTTCTAAAAAGACAAATATAGAAGTTTTTCAAGATATTGAACTCTGAGTTGATATGGTTGTTATTTTCTCACGCCAACTAGTTCAGTTATAAGGCAACCACTAGATTTGTCCTTGCATAAACGACTATGCAACTAACATGTAATATATACATACATTTGTTTAATAACTTAACGTCAAAGAATACAAACTAATTAATGGGACTACTATGAGGCTTAAGTTACTTAGGCCTTGTGTAGTTATAACGCTCTCAAATGGGCGTTTTGTGACATGTAGCGTGCCACGTCAGCATGGGGCGTTATGCCAATAGAGGCCGTAGTCGTAACGCCCCTACCTCATCATTACTCAATTGATAATTTCCAATTTTTATAATTAATTTATAACTTTATAATATTAAAAACAATTTCATTAAAATAAAAGCATTACACTAAAAAATTTAAAAAAAACATTACACTAAAAAACGGTACGGGTAGAGTGGCTAGCTTGGTTCGTGTCGGCGCTCGAACGTGGAGGAATGAAACCTCGGTTGAAAGGATTCATGGTGAAAAGATTGTAAATTTTTATAAAAAAGGGAAAGAATAGGATGAAAGTATGTGAAGTGTGTTGAATTTTTATTAAAAAATGAGAGATGGAGGAGTATTTATTGAGTTTTAAAATAAAAAAGTTTTTTTTTATTTTTTTTACCGTTTGACAACGGTCGTTTTTTGAAATCTTGCCCCAAAACGCCGCTATCAACATGGCGCCACCCCCCAAATTTCCACCCATAGCGCCCGCCGTAACGGTATGGCGGCGCTATGGGACGTTTTCGTCCGCCAAACCGTCCAGAAGGCGCTCCACTACGTTAGGCCTTATGCAAAGATAATATATATGTGGGTAATTTGGAGGATACCTTCTTATTTTCAACTTGTATAAGTTATGAAAAGACTTCATAACTTTAAGTTATGCTACGATGGTTTTCAATTAGCAACTTTTCTTTTACAGGAACGCTTTTTTTTTTTTTACTTTTTCAAGTTTCAAGTTCACCCCTTGTATTATAGATAATATATATTTTTAATTTAATAGTTTTATTTTCTCTACACTTTCGTTCATTAGTTTTTTCACAAACAAAAAACTAAATACGCAATATAATTCTTTTTAAATAAATTGAGCCAGTATCCATCGAAAAACATCAATATCAGTATTGGTACTATTAGAACCATTACTGGTATTTGTTTAACTATGGTTTTCAATCGATGTAAAATATGTGTCGACATCCTTTTCGACTTATGACGACTTTGCTTTTTAAGTTTTCTCTTTTGACTGTTTTTTCGAGTGTCGTATCATATCGATACCGTAATAAACTGAACCAATATCGATTAGATTCCACATTAACATTATCTTTACCACTGTGTCTACGTTTCTATTTTAAATTTAACAAAAATCGGGTCGCCTCGTCAAGAAACGCGAGTGTATCCAACTAGATTATAAAAGAAATTAGTAGTCCACGGTTTGTCTCAGTATCACTATCCACCGTGGAATTAACATCTTGTCCCTGAGATGCCATAATACAAAACAACAAATCTACAAATGTAAAATTGAGACGCCCTATTACCAAGACTTTAACTTGAGACCTTGAGTGGAAAACTCACCCAGACCCACCATAGATGGAACTTAAATACCCGTGGCCACCACTAGAGCACTAGTGATGGTTAAAAAAATAAGATTTTTCTAAGCCATTATGCTATACGAAAATGAGTCATAAAATGTGGAAGAAATCTTTCCTTAAAGGATAATTTTCAAACTAAATCAAGTAAAAAATAATTAAGAAGCTTGCATTAACAGATAAAAATCAAGTAAAGTGAGAAAGGGACAACCAAATATTTTGTTGTAAGCAAAAGATAATTAACAAAAGAAGCACAGATTTTGTCAAGACTGTTTCCATTTTCTTATTCTTTTATGTCTGGTTTTACGGTTAGTAGACCAACGGGTATGGGGGCCGGTCCATGCCCGGCACTGGACCCCCACACCGCCCCCTATGCCCGGCAGCGGCACAACCGGCTCCCATGTGCCGCCCCTACCCTTCCATTTTTGCACGTGGATCGAGATTCGACTGTTGCCAACGTTCGATTAAAAAATTATTTTTTTCAAATTTAAATACACACTCTCTCCCCTATTTTATACCACTTTTCACCATTTTCTCCCCACTTTCAACCCAAAACACTCTCTTTTTATATCCAACTTTTTTTAAAAGAAAATATTTTTTCACTCACAATGAATTCATGGTGGTCCTCGTCTTCGGGGGAAGGAGAGATGTTTTTCGCAAACTGTGTGATGCGGCCGGCTCAGATTATTGCTGAAGAACTGGAGGAAGAGGATGAGGTCTCGTCTGAAAGACGAACTAGGCAACAACAGATTAACAGAGACCGTGAAGGTATATTTTTAATAACCTTTTTAAACTTATTTGTTATTTCATCATTTAATAATTTTTTTACAATAGCAGCGAAAATTGGTGAATGATTATTTTTCGCACATAAAATAAATAAAATATGTTATTTAAGGTGGGGTAGGTCCATCCCTCCACCCCCCTCATTTTGCTAGGAGGCCATCCTCCAAGGATGTGGTATCCTACGTGACGGTCAATTCCTTTGGGGATGACCCTCCCCATACCCTCTAGTCTTATAGTCTGATCAAAAGCCTTGAATTCGCTTTTAGACTTTTTGCAAGAGTTTAATCTTTGAGAGAAAAAGGGTTTTAAAGGATGCATGCTTGCATTTAAGAAAACCTTTATTAATTACTTGTTTTTTTTTTTAATTGCATTTAAAAAATCTTCATAAAAGCAAGAGAAGAACTTGAAGAACCTCCAGTCACGTTTTACATCATTGGAGACTCGGTGATGGACACATAATTTATTTTCTGGAGATAATTGAGATTGAAATTTTTACATAAAAGTCACACTAAAAATAGGAGGGTGGCTGCCATCCCCACTTATAGTGTAGGTCCGTCACTGATTGAGGTTAAGGTTAAGCCGATGACTACCCCTTTCATCTTGTTATATGAGACTTGGGATATCTATCATATAAGGCGTCCATACATTAGTGGTCTCTACTGCTAGAGATACATTTAGTGAAAAATTAACAACTCTTGGTAGTAGACCAAGGTATAGACATACGATAATGATGAATATGTATACATCCGTCCAAACCACGTACTGTATATTGTTGCATTTGTTCGATGATGCCATCCTCGCTCTTGATTATTTACTTTGGTTAACAAAAGGGAAAAGTCCCTTGAAATGTTGCAAAAAGTATTAGCAAGTTTTATAAAACTTAAAGCATAACTTTTAAACTCTTATTACTACAAGACAAACAAAAAATTGTTGACAGTTTTGGTTGAGGCACGTGTTCAACACGCTTCCCTTAAGACAGATTTTGCGCCTCTACTAAAGACGACGCGACTGTTTTCCAGGGTACAACAGCCGAAACAGTATGTACTGCAGGAGATGGCCACACGCCCAAGGTTACACCGGATAGAATTATAGTGTTAGAACTTGTGGAAAATTATGATACGAAGGCGATGAAATCGTATAGAGAAAACATATCTCTCTAAGTACTCAACACATGGGTCTTCAAGTATTTCATCTTTCCAAGAACTCTCCATGTATTCATGTACTTTTCTTGTAACCATTCTCTAGTATTTTCTCATTCTTCCAATGAGGCACATAACCTACCATTTATACAAGAGTTGTGAGTTACAAGAGTTTCTCTTAATTGATGATTTTATTAGATACATAAACTCTAATAAAAGTTTTACTTAATTAGTGATTTAGTTAGAGACATAAAAGTCTAATAAAAACTAATCAAGTGACATAAAAACTCGACTCTAAGAGTTTTTCACCATTAAGATTCTAATTAATATTTAGAGAAAAGTGCTCGGATAGTCCCTGTGGTTTGCTCCGATTTCACCTTTAGTCCCTACATTTTCAAAATTACAGCTATATTCTCCAACTTTGGCAAATTTGTTCTCGGATAATCACTGCCGTGGATATAGATTAGTTTTTGGTGTTAAATGAGTGTGAATTGATTGAAATGCCGTTACTATTAATGTTTTTTTTTGAAACATTAAAAAGATCTAATTAACCCATCTAAAATTAAGTGGGACCCACAATTTTCTTAAAAAATAAAAAAACTAACCCCTCCACACTACCCACATCTATCCCTCCTTCTCCCAGTAAACCCACCCGTACTTCTCCGGCTGTTGGTGGTTAACTTCTGACAATTGTGGTGGTGGTTATCTTGTGAATCTGTGCTACAAAGTCAAATTGAGCATCGAAACTTAAAAACAACTATAAAGTAAGATTATGAATTCATTACAAATTGTTTCAGTATTCATATATAGAAATTGAAGAAATTCAACAAACATACATCAAAATCTGCTACAAAACCATGTGATTTAAGTAGCAAAATTACATTCACTTTCAAAATTTTGGTCCGTTAAGTGGTCTTCTTCGTTGAGTTCCTGCAAAAACACACACAAGTAGGTGAGAGAGAAATTGTTGAGAGAGAGAGAAAGAGAAGTTGTTAGTTTATAGCGAGAAATAACTCCGAAAATTGTGACTCCGGTGGTGGTTAGGATTAGGTTTGGCAGTAAGCGGCTGTTAGTGATGATCGAATGTTCAGTGGAGTGGTGGTTTAGGTGAACATAATGGGGGAAGACGGTGCAGATGGGGTTTTATATTTTTTTTCAGAGCTGGTGAGAGAGAGACGAGAGGTGCACGGCGAAGGTGGTTGTGGGTTTGTAAAGGAGGGAAGGTGGGATGGGTGGGGGTTAGTTATTTTGATGGTGGTAGGGTGGTGAAAGGTAGATGGTGGTGGCAGTGAAAGATGAGATGGTGGTGGTGAAGGTGAAGGTGGGAAAGATGAAGTGGTAGGCTGGGCTGTGGGTCTCACATAAAAATTTAAATATAAATTATATTTATTATAATTTTTTAGTTGTTAATTTAAAGTAAAAGTATTTTATTCATTTCATATTCATTTAACCTCAAAAACCAACCTTTATTTGCTTCAGGAACTATCTGAGAATAAATTTTTTAAAGTTGGAGACTATAACTGTAATTTTAAAAATGTAGGGACTAAAGGTGAAATCGATGTAAACCACAGGGACTATCCAAGCATTTTTCTCTAATATTTATAATTTCATTTAATTATAAATAGATTAAATATCGATTCAACAAATTTCCAACACTAGTTATGGTAAAATATAATGTTAGCATATACATGACCATTATAAAATATTTATTTTAATGAATTAATTGTTCTAATTTAAAAGAAGTCCAACTATTTTAAGAAATTAGTAGTCCACGGTTTGTATCAGTATCACGATCCATAATACAAAACAACAAATCTACAAATTTAAAATTGAGATGCCATGATACAAAACAACATAACCAAAATACAATTATTTTTTTATAAAATTAAACAAATGAAATCCAAGTTTTTGTAAATAAACTAAGATTTTACTAAGCCAATATGCTATACGAAAATGAGTCATAAATTGTGGGGAAATCTTTAGTTAAAGGATAATTTTCAAACTAAATCAAGTAAAAAATAATTAAGAAGCTTGCATTAACAGATAAAAATCAAGTACAGTAAGAAAGTGACAACCAAATATTTTGTTGTAAGCAAAAGATAATTAGCAAAAGAAGCACATATTTTGTCAAGACTGTTTCCATTTTCTTTTCTTTTTTTTAATGTCTGGTTTTACAGTTATTATGGTCTGATCAATAGCCTTGAAATCGCTTTTAGACTTTTTGCAAGAGTTTAATCTTTGAGAGAAAGGATTTTAAAAGATGCATGCTTGCATTTAAGAAAACCTTCATTAATTACTAAATATTTTCTTGATTGCATTAAAAAAAATCTTCACAAAAGCAAGAGAAGAACTTGAAGAACCTCCGGTCACGTTTTACACTATTGAGGACTCAGCGGCGAACACATGATTTATTTTCTGAAAATAATCAAGAGCCTTAACCGAACTTTTAAAGGGGGCGATTGAAATTCTTACGTAAAAATTACACTAATTTTCTTTAAGGGGGCGGCCACCCCCACTATATAGTGTAGGTCTGCTGTTAAAAGATTGATTCGTAAAACACTGAATTGATGTGTGTATTTTCGTATATCTCATTACAAAGAAAGGTATTGAATTTATACACAAAACCGTAATCTAAACATGGAAGATAGCAGCTGACTACTAGCTGTCATTGCTGCGATTTGCTGTTGATTAGCGGGATGTCCGGCTGTTGATTAGCTGCCGCAGGATGTCCGGCTGTTGATTTGCTGCGATTACCTCCAAGGTTTGACTTTCCTTTCTAACACTCCCCCTCAAGTTGAATAGTTGGATTTCCAAAATTCAACTTGCCCAAACAATCGTTGAAAATTTTCCCGTTAACTGCTTTTGTTAGAATGTCAGCAAGCTGATCCTTTGATCGAACGAATGGTAGTTCAATCGTACCATCTTCCAATTTTTCTTTGATGAAGTTCCTATCAACTTCCACGTGTTTTGTTCGATCATGTTGTACTGGGTTTTCTGAAATCTGAATTGCAGCTTTATTATCACACATAATCTTACTTGTTTCTTTTGACGGAAAACCAATCTCAGCTAAGAGTCTTCGCATCCACATGGCTTCTGTTAAACCTCGAGCTATACCTCTAAATTCAGCTTCTGCACTTGAAAGAGCAACCACCTTTTGTTTTTTACTTCTCCAAGTGACAAGATTCCCACCAACTAGAGCGAAGTAGCCTGCTGTTGACCTCCGACTTCCCTTATCTCCTGCCCAGTCTGCATCAGTATAGATTTGAACATTTAGGTGTCCGTGTGATTGAAACAGGACTCCATGACCCACTGTTCCTTTGAGGTATCTAATAATTCTCCAAACTGCTTCCATATGTGTTTCTTGAGGTTGGTGCATGAACTGACTTACCACCCCTACAGCATATGCAATGTCTGGGCGAGTATGTGAGAGATATATTAGTTTTCCCACCAGCTGTTGATATCTCTCTTTGTTTGCTAACTTTGCTCCTTCCTCCATATAGAGTTTTTGGTTTACACTCATAGGAGTGTCTGCTGGTTTGCAATCTATCATTCCAATCTCTGCCAACAAGTCTAAGATATACTTCTTTTGACTAATGAAAATTCCTTGTTTTGACCTTAGTACTTCAATTCCGAGGAAATACTTCAGCCTGCCCAAGTCTTTCATTTCAAATTCGGCAAACAAGTTTTCTTTTAGTTTTTCCATTTCTTCTTTATCATTCCCTGTAATGATCATATCATCTACATAGATAATTAGACAGGTTACGAATTTTCCTCTTTTTTTGAGAAACAAAGTATGATCGGCATTACTTTGTTTATATCCAAACTTTTTCATAGCTACCGTAAATCTGCCAAACCAGGCCCGGGGAGATTGCTTCAAACCATAAAGGGACTTCTTCAGACGGCAAACTTCTCCAGTTTTGAAATCTTTTGTGAATCCTGGAGGAGCATCCATAAATACCTCTTCGTCTAGGTCCCCGTGTAAAAAGGCATTTTTTACATCAAACTGTTGAAGTGGCCACCCTTCATTTGCAGCTATCGAAAAAAGAACCCTGATTGTGTTCATTTTTGCAACCGTGGAGAATGTTTCAGCATAGTCAATCCCATGTGTCTGGGTATACCCTTTTGCTACCAGTCGGGCTTTATATCTTTCAATTGTACCATCTGGTTTATACTTAATCGTATAGACCCAACGACACCCCACGGATTTCTTTCCCAACGGGAGAGTACACTTTTCCCAAGTATTGTTCTTGGTTAGGGCTTCCATTTCTGTGTTCATTGCTTCCTTCCAATGTTTAGATTTTAAGGCTTGATCCACGTTTGTAGGAGTTTCTTCGGAATAAACAGATGAGATAAATGCTTTGGCTTCCTTAGTGAAATTTCCATCGGCCACACTAGCTATAGGATAACTAGATCTTCTTGGTTCTTTTTCAGGAGAATACCGTTTCGGAGGAACCCCTCTGTTTGTTCTAGGGGGTAACACATATCTTGATGGTGGTTCTTCTTGTCTGGATTCATCTGCCTGCAAATTTTCAGTTTGTTCTGTGGCAGTTTCATGGTTAGAAGTATTGGTATCCTCGGAGTCATTAGAAACTTCAAAAGTACCACCAGACTGAATAGGGTGAGTATTACTTACCTCGGACACCAGGTTAGGAGGAACATTAGGGCCTTCAGTGGCACTGAAATTGAACTCTGGTGACTCTGTAGTTGGTACATAGGGAACATATTTCAACCAACTTAGTGTGTCTAAACATTCCTTCTCCCCCTGACCACTGAGTTGGGAATTGTAGTAATACTCGGTTTCAAGAAAGTCACAGTTTATTGTGGTGAACATATGACGTGTCTTTGGGTTATAACATCTGTATCCTTTTTGATTTATTCCATACCCAACAAAGACACATTTTTCAGCACAAGGGTCAAGTTTGGTTCGATCTGATTTAGGTATGTGAACATAAGCGGTACATCCAAAGATTCGTGGTTGAAGAGTAAGGACTGAGGGTAGTTTGAAAAATTTTGAAAGGGTGTATAATGGGGTGTTAAGTTTGAGGATTTTTGTTGGGAGTCGGTTGAGAAGATAGGTAGCGGTAGCAAGGGCTTCAGGCCAAAAATGTTTCGGGACTTGGGATTCAATTAGGAGGGCTCGTGTCATCTCCAGCAAAATGCGATTTTTCCTTTCGGCGACACCGTTTTGTTCTGGAGTGTTTGGACATGTAGTTTGGTGGATTATTCCCTTGTTTTGAAAAAACGATTTACAGGAGGTATTAACAAATTCACCTCCATTATCTGATCGGAAAATTTGGATGTTTGTTTGGAATTGGGTTTGGATCATGGCATAGAACATAGTGAATTTTTCAAAGACTTCGGATTTGGTTTTTAAAAAATAAACCCAGGTCATTCGGGTACAATCATCAACGAACATCACAAAGTAACGAAGGTTTTGCCCCCCAAGAACAGGGGCAGGACCCCATACATCAGAATGGATTAATGAAAATGGCAAAGCAACCTTAGTATTATTGGGTTTAAAAGTTTTCCTGTGGCTTTTTGCTAAAGTGCATGTTTCACAATGTGACATAGAATTGACTGGAAATAGTTTTGGAAATAAAATATGTAAATAACTTGTAGAGGGATGACCTAATCTCCGGTGCCATAGCCATGCTTCTCGTTCCGATGTACCATGGGTTAACATCACAGCACCATTTTGAGTTACTTCGTCCACATAATATAACCCTTGACTTTCAGTGCCACGCCCAATGATCGCTCCCGTCCTGATATCCTGTAAAATACAAAACGTAGGGTACATTAGGACAATACAGTTGAGTTCTTTAGTGACGTGGCTAATGGAAAGCAGTTTATGTGACAATGAGGGAACATAAAGACAATTAGAGATTTTTATTGTGGGTGAAATCTCAATAGTCCCTCCCGATTTTACATCCATTATCCCTCCATTCGCCGTCTGAATATGTGTTTTTTCTGGTTTAGTTGTTGAAATAATATCCGATGACTCATAAGTCATTGTGTCGGTTGCACCGCAATCGAATATCCATCGTTTTTGTTTTCCATGATGTTTTTGGGCCATATTAGCATTCCCATTATTTTCAGGGACCAAATGTGACATATTCACATTTTGGTTATATAACCACGGTTTATCCGCCCCAAACCCGTTCCCTTTTTCTTCTTCTTCCCCGCCTTTACCTAAGCATTCGTCTCCTTCATCTGTTGCGTCGGCCATTCCGCCGAAACCCACCCTCCGGCTTCCATCTCCTGTGACATCTCGGCTGCCGGTGCTAGATGACTTCCCCTTTTCCGTAGTCTTTGTGCCTCTCTTCTGACCATCAGACCACCATTCGGGATACCCAACGAGTTTGAAACATTGTTCCCGGGTATGTTTCGTCATACCGCAATGATCACACTTGAGGTGAGTTTTGTCGTCTTTGTTACTTGTTCCGATTCTTTTTCCATCGGCCCGTCGGTATCCCTTTGATGCAAGCCCTAATCCGTCAATTTCAGAGGCCATTAGACCCACTGTGATACCCTGTGTGTCATTGAGAGGTGTTCCCAGAATGTTCTGGTGAGCGGCCTCCTTGCGGACAGTGGCGTACGCAGTTTCTACGGTTGGAAGGGGTTCTAACCGGAGTATTTCCCTCTTTATAGGGTCATATTTCCGGTTGAGGGCGTTTAGAAACTGAAACAGTTTCTGTTCCGTCCTGATTTTGTGATATGCTTGGATATGGGTTGGGCAGGTCATAGGGTTTGGGTCAACCCGATCAATTTCTCCCCATACTCCTTGGAGTATAATCCACAATTCTTCTAGGGAGAGATTGTTCTGTTTGATTTCATTCGCCTTGACATGTAGGTTGAAGGTTTGGAGCTTGTCACGCCCACTGCTATATGTTATAGTCAGGGCATCCCACAGCGATTTTGCTGTCGGGAATTCGGTTAGATTGCTGGCGAGGGTTGGTTCGATGTTTTGTATGAGCCATGAGAAGACGACTAGGTCGTCTTGTTCCCATTGCTCATATTCCTCGCTGGTTTGGTTCGGTGGGTTGGTTGATAAATGGTTTAGAAAGGCTTTTGATTTACCGCCTATGGCTACCCTCATCATCCGGGTCCATAAAGCATAATTCTGGCTGTTGAGCTTGAGGTTTATTTGAAGGTTATCGGACAGTTTTGGGTTTCGGTTTTGTGGGTTGAGGCCATTCTTGAGCAGATTGGCGATTTGAATTGATAGATCTTCTCCCAAGTTACCGGCTTCGGCCATGGCAGCTTGGTTGAGAGGATGATTTGGTTTGGGTGAGCAAGGTAAATGATGAACAGGTCAAGAACGACACTGCTCTGATACCATGTTAAAAGATTGATTCGTAAAACACTGAATTGATGTGTATTTTCGTATATCTCATTACAAAGAAAGGTATTGAATTTATACACAAAACCGTAATCTAAACATGGAAGATAGCAGCTGACTACTAGCTGTCATTGCTGCGATTTGCTGTTGATTAGCTGGATGTCCGGCTGTTGATTAGCTGCCGCAGGATGTCCGGCTGTTGATTTGCTGCGATTACCTCCAAGGTTTGACTTTCCTTTCTAACATCTGCCACTTATTGAGGTTAAGGTTATCACTTCTTTGATAGTTAAAGCCGGTGACTACCCTTTACATCTTGTTATATGAGACTTGGGATATCTATCATATAAGGCGTCCATACATTAGTGGTCTCTACCGCTGGAGAGACGTTTAGTGAGAAACAACTGTTGGTAGTAGACCAAGGTATAGACATACGATAGCGATGAATATGTATGTATTCATCCATCCAAACCACATACTGTATATTGTTGTGTTTATGCGATGATGTTATCCTCGCTATTGTTTATTTACTTTGATTAACAAAAGGGAAAAGTCCCTTGAATTTTGCAAAAAAAAAAAAATTAATAGCTAGCTTTATAAAAATCAAAGCTTAACTTTGAAATTCTTACTAATTGCTCTTTCATGTTAGTACAACTCTACAAGAGATAAACAATATATCAAGTAGTAATAGTTGAGCAACTCATAAGCTCAAATAGAGTTTCCACTTTGTGTATATATATTACACCACATTATATGTACAAAAATAGACAGCATGTAACCTTCAATGTTCTCCAAACGTCTGAGGATTGAAATCGACAACTTTTGAGACACTGATCTTCGGATAAATGCCTCTACTCTTAGTCGCTAATTGATCACTCCTCGTTTCGCCAATTGCAACATCACTAGCTTCATGGTCAACACCTTTAATAAGGTCACTAGGAGGCAAAAAACAGTCCATTGAAAGACCTTTAATGTTAAAATCCAACTCTTCAATTGTCCAAACCTCTTCCATTTTTGTTCTTGAATGGTTCTCATGATCACCAAACCGGAACAACAAGACTGTGGTCACTCCACTATGGGCAATGTTGATTCCTTCAACGGTTCGATAATCTTGGATTAGTGTTTCCATGGTTGTTTCCCAAAACACATTGCCATTTCCATGAGCTTTGATTCTAATGAGATTTGAATCTTTAAGATGGTGCAAAAGACCTGTTCTTTGACTAAAATGCCCCCAAATGGTGTGCATGATGATCTCCACATTGTTGCTGCTTCTTTGTTTTAGAGATGAAGGTTCTGCTTCAAGCTTTAACACAAAGCAATCTTCTCCATTGATGGTCTTTTCGCCGGTGCAAATAGAGTCCGCGAACAAATTTGCGGTCTCTTTTGGATCAAGACCCTGTTAAAGTACAAAAATGGTAAGTTTTTACATGACCCATTTCATAAGTTAAATTTTTTATATATAATTGATCAAGATCCACCCATGAACCCCAGGAATGTAAAAAAATCTTGCAGCTTGAAAAAAGTTGCTCAATAAAACTAGCTCGAAATCAGCTCGTTTACAAGCCGAGCCAAGGTAAGTAGGCTTGTTGTCTCGCTTGTTTAACTCATTTAAATTAATACCAAAATTTTAATAAATTATAACCATAACGTATGGCCCATATTTTGATATATATGGATTATAAAAAATTTAAAAACAAACAAGCTAACTCAGATTTCAACTTTTTAAGAACACAACTGTAATTTTAAAAACCGGTTCAAACCGTCCGGTAGAACCGGTTAAACCGTCCAGTACACCCAGTTGAACCGTTTTTAAGCCAAATCCTGTACGGTATAAAAAACGGATTTTAAAACATTGCTAAATAATCAATTATATATTGTATTTAGAGAATGGATGGCACATCTAGGGTGATGTAAACATGTACCCAAAGTTCTCAAAAGTCAAATTATACCAACCCTTAAATTTGGTCATTTGGTGCATCACCCACAACCAATTTAGATGGTAGATACCACCTTATCAAACAACTTTTACTAGCAATCTAGCAATGACACTTGATTTTAACTTTTCATTTCCAAATATCTAATCAAATCTAAAAAAAATAAAAATATCTAAAAAAGTTAAAAATATATAAAAAAACCTGTAGGGAACGACGAAGAGGTCTAGGGGGCCCACTGGACGCATGCGATTGGTGCCACGGTGTCTGTCGCCACGCCACCTTACCATCGCTACCAGCGCTAATCTTGCAACCGGAAACCACCAGTTCTAGCGACCAAAGGTCCGGCCTCTTCTGCCACAACACAAACCCACCCATTTCACCACCACTGTTTCTCACACTCTTGATCTTCATCACGCCACCACCCACACTTAAACCATTACAATTCATGCTTATTCCATCTCCGGCTATAAACTCCGACGCCACCATCTTCACTTTCCCCACCGCGAACATGCTGTCAACCGAATTCAACGCCTGGTGTCCACCCGTTGCTGCGATATATTGTTGCACGATGTATTTTGCCATTGATGCCTCCTATATATAAACATTACTATTATAGACCGTTATTTTTTTAATTAGTGTTTATATTTTGCATTTTCAAAATCTCATACATATACTATTATAGACTGTTAATTTTTTAGTGTCAGAATCACAAATTACACGATAATATAAGGAAAATTGAAAAAAAAAACCTTTATTTACGATAGAATTGCAACAAAATAGTGACTAGAAAAATAATTTTGTTGGAAAAGCGGTCGCAAATTTCTGATGCGATTATGCGTATAAGCATATATCAAATATTTTCGTCGGAAATATGTCTGAAAATAATCTTTCTTTACTTGTATAAAAAACAATAATCATAATTTATTATTATTTATGACATTATCTGGTTCTTTAATTCGAAGTTGACATTTTAGTTATTTCGAAAAACAAAAACATTTTATACACAAACACCTTAGTTATGTAATGTGAAACTATCAATGGAGTGGTGATCCATTGAAAAAAATAGAGTCCTTAAACACGAGGGTTTGTCGTTAAAAAAATTAACATGAAAATGACTTACCATAGGGTAATCATTAATATTCGGGTTTATGGCGGTGTGGCGACCGCTGGTAATGGGAAGAGGGATGAGTGGCGCTCCTACAACCCCTAGCAAGAGCTGAAGCTCGGCATTCCGGCCACCACCGTACTCAATCGAATGAGATAGTGCTTTCATGGTACGCCACGGGGCGGCGTCGGTGAAGCTTTCCTCCGGTATGGGGACTTCTAGGACTGTTTCAAGAGCATTTTCGTTTTCTAAATTTGGACACAAAGTCCTCATAATGGGTTAAGGTTTTTAGAGAGAGAGAGAGGAATGTAGAGAAGAAGAGAAGAGATTTGAGGTATTTGTGGTAAGAAGGAAAGTTGAGGAATACTAAACGGGGGGTAGTGACTTTGATGTAAAGTGAGGGGGCACAAAGATTGAAAATGAAACAATAACCTCCGACCGTGATCCTTTTCCTAACGTAAGACTCTTGGTCATATGTCGTGTCTGCACGCTTTTTTTTTCATCGAAACATAATTTATTTGATTATTGAAACAAGTCAATTTGTTAATTATATTTTTACATTTTTTGTGTTACATATCATATGAAGGTAAATTATTCTAAAAAAATAAAAAGTGTATAAAGATATAATGAAACGTAAAATATAACACAATATCGAGTAAAATATAACACAATGCCAGAAAATATAGCACAATATCGAGGAAAAAAGACATAATGAGTCGCAAAAAAAAACACAATGACGCAAATATAAAAAAGACATACTGATGAATAAAAACGCACAATGATGTAAACAAAAATTGAAAAATCTACAATCTAAACAACTAAAAGCAAACATCCGAAATCTCATATTGTAGAGTTCGATAAGACGGTTCCAACGCCGCTTGAATGAGGTCAATCGGAGTCTGTTTGATACCCTTCCTAACCCTCATAAGAAAATGTTTATTCGAATGTATTTCCATTATCATAACAATATATTTACTAATTACTTGAATGTGATAAAGTCTTTTTTTATAATTAACAATGCTAAAATTGAATAATTACTTTTGTATACTAATAAAAAAGGGAAGTTAAATTTCCATAGTTTGATAATTCAAACTATTATTCATGTCGATGTTAGCAATGACACTCTTAACTTACTTTCATTTCCAAAACAAGCATACTATAATGAAAAAGTAATTTTATGTTCTAATATTGAACGATTGACTGATTTGTATCCCAAACACGATGATGTATATTATTTCAAAACAATGTAAACAAAATTAAGTATTAGAGAGAGTTATTTTTCCTTTAGAGTGGGATTGTCATCGGCAATAGAAACGAAAGTTAGAAATATCATTAACCACTATCGGAGTCAATAAGTTGTAGTTTACACTAGATTATCAAAAACCAATTTACCTATAAACATTATAACTAATTAACTATATTAATATTAATATTTTACTTTATGAAATTATGTTTAAGTTTAATTACGTAATCAAGAAAAAAAAATTGATAGTGGACTAGTGGTTGTTATAAAACAATAAAGTTCTATATACATCCTAACATTTGGTGTCCAAACTTAACTATTGTTTTATTTTATATACATTTATTACATCATATTAGTGTGAATAGTCTGCATTATTATATATGAATCATTCAATATTAATTATTATTTAATGGTGAGTTAGGAATCATCGCCGGCGACAGTATAATATGAGTGGTGGAGCGGCCATGGACACCTGCATGTTAGTGATGGTGCCAATGTCCATTTTGAACCGGCGGTTAATTTGGCGGTTTGCTAGTTATGATGGTGACACGTGTTTGATGTTGAGAAACTGAGTTCGTTATATTTGCTTAAATAAATACTTAATCATGTCATGCACGTTCTCATAAATTTTTGTAGGACAAAGTCGAATATAAATATTTCTAGCTACTTACTTGTATTAGATAACGCACTCCTTAAATTGAAAAGCCTTGTTGTTATATAAACGTTGACTGTTACTTAACAACCGTTATGTCATCATAAACAATCTCTAGTGAAACAGAGGGTGAGACGAAAACCCGAGTGGACTCAGAATAGAACCTAAGTAATTTATATCGTAATTTATGTAATTTATATGTTAAAAGATATATTTTGATTTTAAATTAAACAACCTAAGTATATGTTATGAAGGTAATGTATTAGAGCATCTGTAACGGGATGCGCTAGTACTCACGCATGCCTATGTGGGGGAGAGAGGCGGTCGATGTGCAGAATGGAGAAATGAGGTTGGTGCGCGAAGAGGTGTTGGTTGTTTATATCGTAGAGTTTTTCAGGGCAATGTCATGGTGGTGTGTGTGTGTGTGGTGGGGTGGGGGGGGGGGGAGGGGTTCCGTAAACCCGGTTGTAAATGCTCTAGGTATATGATTTGATAGTGATCTAGTAAAATGTACGTCTTTTTCCCTTTTTAATATCTTTAAGCTTGGTTTCCATTCTATACATAACAAATCGAAACCACCATTAATGATATATTTTAATTTTCTGGCAATAGCTTTAAAAGGACAAGTAACCTCCTTAAGAAACAATTAGAAATACAAATATAGTTAGTTATATTATGTAAGCATGATTTTTTACGTATGGGTTAAGTATCCAATATGGATCACATGGCATACATGCATGACCATGTGAAATCGTGGGTTTGTCTAAAGAC
Organism: Scalesia atractyloides; assembly: GCA_947069175.1. Taxonomy (NCBI): domain Eukaryota; kingdom Viridiplantae; phylum Streptophyta; class Magnoliopsida; order Asterales; family Asteraceae; genus Scalesia; species Scalesia atractyloides. The sequence continues at coordinate 78,956,853 of CAMTDV010001633.1, read as the reverse complement.
AAAAACTTAACTTGAGAAGCATCATATCGATCACATGGGAATGGATAAAGTTCGGAGATGTCTTACATTACATCTCATGTTTGTAACATATGATGTCTGGATGCAATCTATTTAGATTCTCAGCTTATCCGATTAAACTATTTTTTTAATAACAAAGAATCTTACGTTTAAACTCACCCTGCTCGGGGCTATATCCAAGGTTCACTTTTGACCGTCATGAGACCATACCCACTGATGTGCGGGAACCGGATGGAATCCGTAAACCCTCACCTCCCCCTCCCCCCGGGTCAGGTTCTAACCTGGGATTAAAGTCCCGATTCGTCCTTTCACCCAGATGTCTTTCGAAAATGGCCCGATAGAGAATCGAACATGCATCTCCACTAGAGAAGGCGGGCCTCTTACTAGTTACCACTCGACCAAATTCTCAGGGCTATCAAATTAAACTATTAAAATAGTATTTTATCTCACTATAATTTCCACCAATACATAATATGTTACAACTCGTCAAAGGTAAGTTGAAACCGCCTGCTACTAAAAAGGGGTCAGAAGAGATTTCTATATTAGTGTAAAGCCTCATGACCTTCTAAAGCGAAGGTTATGGATTTTAGTCCCGCCGGGAGCAAAATTTTTTTGGGTTAAGCCATGAATTTTTTACCATAGTGAAGAGAGACGACAAAGAGTGGGACCGACAGAAACACCTGCCCATGTGAAGTGGTACTGCCAAAAACCCACCCCGCACTGGTGTTCTCTTCTGAAAGGCAGCCAACATAAAACCAAAAAAAATGCTTTACTAGGTATAGTTTACAATACTAACAATTACTTTATCTTAATTACAACTTTATTTACAATAAAACTTATATTGAAATGTTAAAAAACAATTAAAACTACTACGCATTTAGCATAGTTTTTAGAGTTAACGAATTATGCAAGTTATTAAAGAAAAACTAATTAAACATAAATCAAATATTAAAAACAAAAAAACAAAAACTAGCTTTGTTGTCACGTGAAAGATTCTTAGTGGACATGTTAGTGGTATTCATGGGTTACAAATAAAGATGAAGATGATGATAATAGAGGTCAAGTCATGTAAATAGCAAATGACAGGATTTAATAGTGAAATCCATTTGATATTATAATAGTGGGCCAAATCACCATAAATTAAAACTAGTCTGATTTTTCATACATAGTTGAAGGACTAAGTTTGCTTTTTATAACCAAGTAACCATGAAATTTACTTCTTACATTACCATCAAGTATAACATCAACAAGACAACAACAAATGGCACAAGTGGACAAAATAATGCTAGTAAATGACTCCCCATCTAACATCTACATTAACATGTCACCATTTGCCACATATTTGATTAAATCCATACCAAATCTTTCAAAATTTATTTTCTTTATTCAAAATGAAATGCTAATGAGATACTTACAAACATGTTTTAAGATGTCCATAAAATGTGACAAGAACAAATGACTTAAGTTGATTAACATCTTTTATCATTTACATAATAAACCTAAACTAGAGCATACTCTATTTCAATATTTGAAAGACGGGTATACTTTTGCGACGAGTCTGGCCTCGCTTATGACAGCGGCGGTCATGAGGCTTGCATCGGTAACACTTAGTAAAGAGTCTAAAGTTACAAGATTTTTAATTGTGGATATGTGTTCTATAACTATACATATACCCGGTCAATTAAGGTTCGAGTATCTTGTTTGATTATCGAGTATAACATTTTAAAATTCTATCGAGTATAACATTTTAAAATTCCTATCTAGAATTTGTTGAATTTGATATGGAAAAGAGATCTAGGAAATGTATATAAGGTGAAATTACTTTATGTATATTTTTTAGCGTCAAACTAACCTACTCCTAAATACTCATATCTTACTTTAATTTATACACTTTGTTATTTGAGTATAAAACGTTTGATTTGATCTTGAGATTTTTTTTTATTTCTATATTTAATTTAATTTTAGGGTTACTCATGTTTTTCTTTTTCTTTTTCTTTTTCTTCTTTTTTTAAACGGCAAGTAGAGCAACTGGTTGGGCTTCCGCATCAAACTTCAGTTGTCACACAAGAGACCCGGGTTTAAAACCAGAGCACATCCACATCCATTTAGGGCAATATCATCCGCCCCTTCAATCCACTTAATGTCAAACGCTTACAAAAGTGGATATCATTAGGCTGGAAAGTGAACGCACAACCCATCCCAAGAGGAAACCACGCAAGTGGCTTGTGTAAAACCCCCTCACCTCACTCCATTTTACTCATGTGCTATTTGTTTTGATAACTAACTAAACTTCTATTTTGAAATCATGTACATAGCAAAATATAGGAAACTAGATTTTTGGACTAATCTGACTTTACAAAAGTAGTTTACCATTTGCAATTGATATTTGATAAAATCCATAGCAAAATCTGTAAGGTTTTATATTTTTTATTCAAAATTAAATGTTATTTTGTACTGATTATTAAGACACTTTTTTGTATCTGGTCCTAAAAACCACTTTAAAACATGTTGTAACACATCCATAAAATGTGACAAAAACAACACCTATCATATCTTTTTCAACGTGGCTCAAATTGATTAACATCATTCATCCAAAATTCATAAAAAAAACCTAAACTAAATTATACTCTTTTATATTATTTTAAAACCGGTATACTTTTGCAACGAATCGGGCCTCACTGATGCAAAAGTGACGATGGTGGTGGCGATGCAGGCTTGCATTGGTAACACTTGGCAAAGAGCCCGAAGGTATCGACTTGTTTGATGAAGTTTTTCATGCTTGCGCACCCTACGAATCCAAAACCCACCACCATAACCCACACCACTACGAAGATGTTCACTATGTACATAGCCGTCCAGCTCGGGATGAAAAATGGAGGTTTCTCTGCCGTGTTCTACAACCAACCAAAGAGTTTTTATTACACAAGAAAGCTTTTACATCTTTATGTAAAATTGGTAACTTTCAAAATTTTACTATAAAGGGAACAGATAAACGACTTTCAACATGTTTGACCCGTTCATTTTGTTCCCTTGGTAGTTAATATTTGGAGTTTACCTATTTAACCCGTTCAAAATATTTTAAACCATTCACAACTACGGGTCATATAGGTGAACTTTCAAAACGTAACTATAAAGGGAACAGATTGACGACTTTCAACATCTTTGACTCGTTCAACTTGTTCCCTTTCATAGTTAATATTTGGAGCTTACCATGTTGATCCGTTCAAGATATTTTTAATCAATCGCAACTACGGGCCAAATAGGTAAACTTTTAAAATTTAACTATAATGGACTAGATAGACAACTTTCAACATCTTTGACCCGTCAATACGTTTCCTTTGTAGTTAATATTTGGAGTTTACCTTTTTGATCCGCTCAAAATATTTTAAACCATGCACAACTACGGGTCAAATAGATGAGCTTTCAGAATTTAACTATAAAAGGAACATATACGCGACTTCTAAAATCTTTGACCCGTTCACTCCATTCCCTTGATAGTTAACTTTTGACCCGTTTACCCATGAACGGGTCAAAACCGATATATTGATGGATACCTGGCGAGCGGAAGGTTTCCAATAAGTGAGCATATGCGCAAGAGCGGGAATGATGTAGACAGTGAAGCTAACCAAAAGCGCTCCAACAGCCGAATTTATCGGACCAAAGAAAGGAAAGATAATAGCCAAAAACCAGATGGGTATAACAACCGGAAGTCGTGCCAACGCCCTTATGTATATGCTCGTAGTGTCATGCATTCCCACTGTTAAAAATAAAAAGATATCAAAGAATAAGTTTGGAAGAAATTTGCGGGATCAGTCAAACATCATTTCCCATTTTAGAGGGTCAAAGACAGCCATTAACCAGCCTTAAATCCAGCCCATAAACAGCTCATCTTCTATGTTTAGATTGTTCTTCTTTAGCTATAAATTGTATGTATTTTTCCCTGTAATGAACACATAGAAAATAATACAACAATCCTACTTTTCGATCATCTTTCTAACATGGTATCAGAGCAGCGTATACGGTTCTAAACCGACCTGCTTACCATCATCTACCCTTGTCTCCGGGTCTATTATTGGAGAGCTGCCATGTCCGAAGACGGTAGCTCAACAAATGACCTCTCAATCCAAATAGCCAATCTGTTGAGAAATGGTCTCCATACCCAAAACACAAAACAAAATCTTTCCGACAGCCTCAAGATCAGCCTCAAACTCAACAATCAGAATTACGCCTTATGGACTCGAATGATTCGGGTCGCCATAGGCGGTAAATCGAAAGCCCTTTTAAGCCATTTATCAACCAATCCACCAAACCAAACCAGTGAAGAGTATGAACAATGGGAACAAGACGACCTAGTCGTCTTCTCATGGCTCATACAAAACAATGAACCAACCCTCGCCAGCAATCTAACCGAGTTTCCGACAGCAAAATCGCTGTGGGATGCCCTGGTTATAACATATAGCAGTGGTAAAGACAAGCTTCAAACTTTTAACCTACATGTCAAAGCCAATGAAGTCAAGCAAAATGGAGTACCACTTGAAGAATTCTGGATAGTGATGCAGGGTATCTGGGGAGAGATCGAACGAATCGACCCCAATCCCATGACATGTGCATCCGATATCAACACTTACACAAAAATAAGGTCAGAACAAAAGCTGTTTCAATTTCTTAATGCTTTGGACAGGAAATATGACCATATAAAACATGAAGTTTTAAGAATGGATCCCTTACCCTCTCCGGAAGGTGCCTACGCCACTGTCCGAAAAGAAGCCGCCCACCAAAAAATTTTGGGTTCAGTTTCTGACAATACACCGCACCAGGGCGTGGCGGCTGGACTTGTTACCGTCGAACCAAGAGAACCCATTGGAGCCGGGTTAGCCTCTAAAGGGCAACGATACTCATCAGGAAGACTTGCCGGAACCGTGTCTAAGCTCGACAAGTCTCACCTCAAGTGTAGTCATTGTGGTCTATCGAAACATACTAAAGAGCAATGCTTCAAAATCGTGGGATATCCAGAGTGGTGGAACGATGGACACAAACGGGGACAGGCAGCTGCCACCGTAGGTAGCTCTACCGGCGCCGCACAACAAGTGACAGGAGGTACTGGTTTCGGCGGAATGGCAGACGCAAAAGGAGAAGAAGATGCAGTGACAGGTAACGGGTTTGGGGCTGCTCCCTCAAACCCTTTGCTATTTAACCCTAACTCAAAAATAAATATGTCACATTTAGTCCCTGGAAATAGTGGAAATGCTAATATGGCCTAAGTACACCATAAAAAACAAAAACGATGGATCTTTGATTGTGGCGCGACCGACACAATGACTTATGAGTTATCGGATATTATTTCAACAACCAAACCAGAAAAATACATATTCAAACGGCGAACGGAGGGATAATGGATGTAAAATCGGGAGGGACTATTGAGATTTCACCCACAATAAAAATCTCTAATTGTCTTTATGTTCCCTCGTTCTCACATAAGTTGCTTTCCATTAGCCACGTCACAAAAGAACTTAACTGTATCTCCTAATGTACCCTACGTTTTATATTTTACAGGATATCAGGACGGGAGTGATCATTGGGCGTGGCATTGAAAATCAAGGGTTGTATTATGTGGACGAGGTGACTCAAAGTGGTACTGTGATGTTGACTCATAGGACATCGGAACGAGAAGCTTGGCTATGGCACCGAAGATTAGGTCATCCTTCTACAAGTTATTTGCATATTTTATTTCCAAAACTATTTCCAGTTAATTCTATGTCACATTGTGAAACATGCGTTTTAGCAAAGAGCCACAGGAAAACCTTTAAACCCAATAATACTAAGGTTGCTTTGCCATTTTCATTAATCCATTCTGACGTATGGGGTCCTGCCCCAGTTCTTGGGGGGCAAAACTTTCGTTACTTTGTGATGTTTGTTGATGATTGTACCCGAATGACCTGGGTTTATTTTTTGAAGAACAAATCCGAAGTCTTTGAAAAATTCACTATGTTTTACGCCATGATCCAAACCCAATTTCAAACAAACATCCAAATTTTCCGATCCGATAATGGCGGTGAGTTTGTTAATACCTCTTTTAAATCCTTTTTTCAAAACAAGGGAATAATTCACCAAACTACATGCCCAAACACCCCAGAACAAAATGGTGTCGCCGAAAGAAAAAATCGCATTTTGCTGGAAATGACACGAGCCCTCCTAATTGAATCCCAAGTCCCGAAATATTTTTGGCCTGAAGCCCTTGCTACCGCTACCTATCTTCTTAACCGACTTCCAACAAATACCCTCAAACTTAACACTCCTTTACAAACCCTTTCAAAATTCACCAAACTACCCTCGGTCCTTACTCTTCAACCACGAATCTTTGGATGTACCGCCTTTGTTCACATACCTAAATCAGATCGAACCAAACTTGACCCTTGTGCTGAAAAATGTGTCTTTGTTAGGTATGGAATGAATCAAAAAGGATACAGATGTTATAACCCAAAGACACGTCATATGTTCACCACAATAAACTGTGACTTCCTTGAAACCGAGTATTACTACAATTCCCAACTCAGTGGTCAGGGGGAGAAGGAATGTTTAGACACACTAAGTTGGTTGAAATATGTTCCCTATGTACCAACTACAGAGTCACCAGAGTCCAATTTCAGTGCCACTGAAGGCCCTAATGTTCCTCCTAACCTGGTGTCTGAGGTAAGTAATACTCACCCTATTCAGTCTGGTGATACTTTTGAAGTTTCTAATGACTCCGAAGATACCAATACTTCTAACCATGAAACTGCCACAGAACAAGCTGAAACTTTGCAGGCAGATGAATCCATACAAGAAGAACCACCATCAAGATATGTGTTACCCCCTAGAACAAACAGAGGGGTTCCTCCGAAACGGTATTCTCCTGAAAAAGAGCCAAAAAAATCTAGTTATCCTATAGCTAATGTGGCTAATGGAAATTTCACTAAGGAAGCAAAAGCATTTATCTCATCTGTTTATTCTGAAGAAACTCCTACAAACGTGGATCAAGCCTTAAAGTCTAAACATTGGAAGGAAGCAATGAAAACAGAAATGGAAGCCCTAATCAAGAACAATACTTGGGAAAAGTGTACTCTCCCGTCGGGAAAGAAATCCGTGGGGTGTCGTTGGGTCTATACGGTTAAGTATAAACCAGATGGTACAATTGAAAGATATAAAGCCCGACTGGTAGCGAAAGGGTTATACCCAGACACATGGGATTGATTATGCTGAAACATTCTCCCCGGTTGCCAAAATGAACACAATTAGGGTCCTTTTTTCGATAGCTGCAAATGAAGGGTGGCCACTTCAACAGTTTGATGTAAAAAATGCCTTTCTACACGGGGACCTAGATGAAGAGGTATTGATGGATGCTCCTCCAGGATTCACAAAAGATTTCAAACTGGGGAGGTTTGCCATCTGAAGAAGTCTCTTTACGGTTTGAAGCAATCTCCCCGGGCTTGGTTTGGCAGATTTACCGTAGCTATGAAAAAGTTTGGATATAAACAAAGTAATGCTGATCATACTTTGTTTCTAAAAAAAGGCAAATTCGTAACCTGCCTAATTATCTATGTAGATGATATGATCATTACAGGGAACGATAAAGAAGAAATGGTGAAACTGAAAGAAAACTTGTTTGCTGAATTTGAAATGAAAGATTTGGGCAGGCTCAAGTATTTCCTCGGAATTGAAGTACTAAGGTCAAAACAAGGAATTTTCATTAGTCAGAAGAAGTATGTCTTAGACTTGTTGGCAGAAATTGGAATGATCGATTGCAAACCAGCAGACACTCCTATGAGTGTAAATCAAAAGCTCTATATGGAGGAAGGAGCAAAGTTAGCAAATAAAGAAAGATACCAACGGTTGGTGGGAAAACTAATATATCTCTCACATACTCGTCCAGACATTGCCTATGCTGTAGGGGTGGTAAGTCAGTTCATGCACCAACCTCAAGAGTCCCATATGGAAGCAGTTTGGAGAATTATTAGATATCTCAAAGGAACAGTGGGTCATGGAGTCCTGTTTCAACCACATGGACACCTAAATGTTCAAATCTACATTGATGCAGACTGGGCAGGGGATAAGGGAAGTCGGAGTTCAACAACAGGCTACTTCACTTTAGTTGGTGGGAATCTTGTCACTTGGAGAAGTAAAAAATAAAAGGTGGTTGCTCTTTCAAGTGCATAGGCTGAATTTAGAGGTATAGCTCGAGGTTTAACAGAAGCCATGTGGATGCGAAGACTCTTAGCTGAGATTGGCTTTCCTTCAAAAGAAACAAGTAAGATTATGTGTGATAATAAAGCTGCAATTCAGATTTCAGAAAACCCAGTACAACATGATCGAACTAAACACGTAGAAGTTAATAGGAACTTCATCAAAGAAAAATTGGAAGATGGTACGATTGAACTACCGTTTGTTCGATCAAAGGATCAGCTCGCTGACATTCTAACAAAGGCAGTTAACGGGAAAATCTTCAGCGACTGTTTAGTCAAGTTGAATTTTGGAAATCCGACTATTCAACTTGAGGGGCAGTGTTAAAAATAAAAAGATATCAAAGAATAAGTTTGGAAGAAATTTGCGGGATCAGTCAAACATCATTTCCCATTTTAGAGGGTCAAAGACAGCCATTAACCAGCCTTAAATCCAGCCCATAAACAGCTCATCTTCTATGTTTAGATTGTTCTTCATTAGCTATAAATTGTATGTATTTTTCCCTGTAATGAACACATAGAAAATAATACAACAATCCTACTTTTCGATCATCTTTCTAACACCCACCACTTTCTCCCACACAAAGTACAACGGGGTACACGCAAACCCGAACGTTATAAACTGCAAGACGATAAATTGTTAATAAAGTCATTAAATTTTGAAATATTTGAGCTCGAGACTGTTGACCTGGTGTATGAGCATAAGGATAACGGCTGCATAACGGAAACCGGAGCGTGGAAGGAGTGAGAACGCGTTTGAGTAGTTAAGAAGTTTATCGCCGAAGGCCCAATACATTGCGGCAGCCGAAGGAATCGTTAGAGTGAATACATAAACTGTGGCAACAAATAAATGTATTTGAACTTGTGAGGCTTCCACATAGCATGCATTATCTCCCTGTAACAAACAAATGTACTTAAAATCATTATTCTTGATTAAAATTATAAAGAGTAAAGTACACGAATGGTCCCTGTGATTATCTAAAATTTTGGAATCACTCCCTAGTTTTCCAAAAGTACATGGATTGTCCCTGTGGTTTGCACTTTGTAATGCATTTAGTCCCCAACGTTTAGTGACTATATACGTTACAAAGTGCATACCACAGGGACCAATTATGTACTTTTGGCAAACGTTGGGGACTAAATGCGTTACAAAGTGCAAATCACGGGGACCATCCGTGTACTTTACTCAGCTATAAATGTCTAATAGTTATGTTTAGATCATCAAAAATGGTACTAACACGGTGACTGCGTGTCCACCAAAGGTATAGTACATTTGTGGCTCCGATGAAATATAAAACCGTCTTTTTAGGACCAGAGTGAACCACTCCTTCATCCTACACAACACAACACAAAAGAGAATAAGAAACAACCAACACAAAATATATGAACCCTTCTTGCACATTTTCGACTCGCTTACAAGTGATCGACGTTGGTTGTTAGATATGGCGGGCAAACAAGTAACGCGTTCATAAAGCTTAAAAGGCAATGCGTGAAATCAACCGAAACTTGAAAATCACCCTACGTGTAATCTTAATACATAAAACCTCATAAATAATTTTATTTTAAAAATAGAATTTTTTTAAATAATTGCAGTTAGTATCAGTGGGATAACAAATATCTGCATCAAATATCTGTCCAGAATATCGGTTCAGATGTTATCGGCGATATTGACCGTTATTTTGGATGCCTTGGTTGATGTGGACTCGGAGGAAGATTTAATGGCTTACGATTAGATCATGTTTCAAATATTGGCACTTTTGAGTTTTGACTTTTGATATTACTAGTAATATTATATATGTTTTACATTTTACATGTGTATACATATAAATTCTGCATGATATTAAAATTACAGATATCCCACCACGATAATCTATATCTCAAATATTGGCCCTTGACCAATATATGATTTTGGACCGCATTAACTGTATAGAATATATGTTCATGTGGCACATTTAAAATTTATTAGAAACGAAAGAAAGGGGCAAACAGTGTTTTGGGTCAACCCAGCCTGAAATGTTTTGATATGAATAAAAAAGTACATGTTTTGATCCAAACCACCCTGACCCGTTTTGATATGTATCAAAAAGTACATGTTTTGAATCAAACCCGTTTTGATCTTATACCACACCCGCTCATATAGCCGCCTTTTACGCGTATATGTGAACGAGGAATTGCGAGTACCTGGCCATGAATCAAGGCTGCAATGGCAATGTACCAAGCAGTGTAAGTAGTCATGCCAAGACCAAGCAAAGACCACATTCGGTAGTTATGAAACGAGGGTATGAAAACAGTTGTAGCACAACAAGCTCCAAATATGTATGTCCATGTCCTTTTATCCAGATGATCATTTATGTAGTATATATTGCTGTAAATACCACAAGTTATGAAAAGTCAGAAATGCCCCTGCTTAGAGCTCAAATTGATAATATGAATCGTGTCGGGTTGAAATATGCAACCCGAACCCGACCCATATTATTATTTGTGTCAAGGATTTCAACCCTAACCCACACACGCATAAATTCGGGTCAACCCGAACACGACCTGCTTAACCCATTTGTTTAAATAAGTCATACATGTTGACGAGTTATAAGCAGGTTGTTGGGTTGTAAGCGGGTTATCGATTACGTGTTTAATGATGAGTATGCGTGTGACAAGTAAATAATAATGGTGTGCCAAAACTAACATTATTATATAAACCATGGAAAACGGAAAGAGCAAAAACAAAAATATAGAAGTTTATTATCTAAATATTTAAACGGGATTAGCGGGTCAAACCCGTATTTTATACAAGTCAACCCAAACCCGGCCTGTTTTTAATACGGGTCAACCCGAACCCGACCCGTTCTTTTAAACGGGTCGTGTTAGTGGACCCAAACCTGTTTTTTTCGTGTCGGGTTCAGGTCAGGTCGTGTCAAGAATTGCCGCCAGTCTCAGGGGTAATTTAGTAATTTGGAACTAAGCTAACCTTGCACAAGCTATAAGTTGTATAACAGAGCCAAAGAGTAGGAAGGTGTAGAGATGGGCATAAAAACCGGTTCCGAACCCGAACCGGTAGAACCGAACTGGAACCGGTTCCAGTTCCTACCCGACATTAAGTAGAACCGGTTCCTGGTTCAAAATACCCGTTGGTTCCAACCCGGTTCCACAATTTTACCATTTGAATCGGGTAGTAACCGGTTCCTAACCGTACCCGGTTCCTACCCGTACCCGGTTCCATCAGTACCCGGAAATGCAGTTCTAGAAGGAACTGGTTATACCGTTAAAATGTTACCGTTGGAACCGGTTATAGCCGAAAAAGTGGAGACTAACGATAGAAAGAAACACAAAAATAACAAACACAATAGAAAGAAACATTACACAAACTTTATTAAAACACCAAACCAAACGGGTTACATCAAACATTTGAAGAACCGGTGCCGGAACCTTCTCCCGTCTCATTTTTCTTTGCCTTCGTCACTGGGCAATGCCGCTCAGTGTGTTTCTTAAGGGTTGAGTTGGCTGCGGCCTTCATAAATTTTCCGCAAGCTTTGCATCTAGCCATCTCGTGGCTGTCGGACATTAAACAGAGATCAAAATTCTTCCATATAGCTGGGTTTCTTTTCGTCTCTAAGACCGTAACAACTTCTTCGTTGCATGCCATAGGTATTTTGCAAGATTTTAGAAGATGATTGAGTTTGTAAGTTGATGATGGTGAGTGTTAAGTTTTGAAATGGTAAGTAGGGAGGGGTTTATATAAAAAAACCGATTTCGACTGCCAGGAACCGGTTCCCAACGGTAACATTTATCAGGAACCGGTTCTGAACAGTAAAAAAGTCAGGTTTTACTGTCAGGAACCGGTTCTGAACAGTAAAAGTCAGATTTTCGACTGTCAGGAACCGGTTCTGAACAGTAAAAGTCAGGTTTTTGACTGTCAGGAACCGGTTCTGAACAGTAAAAGTCGGGTTTTACTGTCAGGAACCGGTTCCACACCATACCCGGTTCTACACGGTTCCATATTCTTATGTGTGAACCCGGGTAGGAACTGGACCCGGTTCCAATGACATCCAAGCAGAACCCGGTCCGGGTTAGAACCGGTTCCGGGTAATAATAAAACCCGATTATGCCCATCTCTAAGAAGGTGCAATTGAAGACAAGCCCAATAGCCTTCCAGTTTAGGCCCAATAGCCCATCCAACACCTCAAACCACTGCAATGTATACATATCATCTACATGTCATTTAAATATTCATCATGTATTAACATGATTTATAAGCAAAATAAAGTGTCATGATTTCAAATTCCAACATCAATATTAAAGTAAATGTTGCTAGGTATTTATAGTTGAAGGGTAAATTTATCAAACATGATCATTAAAGCATTTATCAATAATAACATATTTTATTTCCTATTTTTTTATTATCATCCTAATAATATGAAAAATCAAAGCGCGAGATGAAGAGAGATAAAATGATCCAGACACGAGTCAATGTTATATTGTTAGGATAATGAATTAGACATAAACCTTGTACAAAAGACAAGATGAAGTGAGAGAAAAAGATCCCGAAACGAGAGACGGTATTATGTTGTTAGAAGAATAAATCAAACATAAAGTTTGTATAAAAGACGAGACGAAGAGAGAGAAAGAGACCTTGACACGACTCAAACTATATTGTTAGGAGAATGAATTGACATAAATTTTGTAAGCATTAAATCAGTTTATACAAAATTTTGTTATGAAAATTATAAAAAAAAAAATCTTATTGAACATGAAAAGAGCAAAACATTTAATTTTCATATCAGAAATATTATGAACAGTCAATAATATAATATTGTTTTTTTTTTAAGATGTAGTACATGAGTCTAACATAATTACATAGAAGAGGATGGTTCACGGTTTTGAATATCCAACATGCTAACCAATTATGTCATCAAGTGTCCTGTGTACAACATGCTCTCATGGTTGTATATTCACCATACATAAAAGCACACCTACATATAAGTCTTTAGTAAAAGATAAATCAACATTCAATGTTTTATTTTGGGTGATGGTATTTAGACACCTCCAAAATTGTTTGGACACCCCCTATACGACACGTATAGTACTGTACACGTCGTATAGGGTTTCAACTGCATTAAATGAGCCCTCTATACGACTCGTGTAACACTATACGCGTTGTATAGGGTACGAGGTAACAGGGGCGGACCTACCCATATTTGTGGGTGGGCGGCCGCACCCCTTGAGAAAATAAAATTTAGTGTTAATTTCGTCGGAAATCCCGACCGCACCCTTTGGAAATTTTAACCCGCACCCTTTGAAAATTTTTAACCGCCCCCCTTAGAAAAAAAATGATGAATTTATAAAAGATAAAAGAAATTAATCACCGATTATTATTGATATATAAGTATATAATAAAATTTATATATTTATTATTTGACCATTTAATTACCTAACCCAATATAAGTCCAATCTAAAATCTATTTTTATTAACCAACTATCCAAGCCCAAACCCAACCCAAAGATTTTGAACTAAATAAAATAACCCAAACCCAAACCAACCCAGCCATTCGGCTTCCAAAATCGAAATTCCGCCCCAAAAAAGACGCCCAGCGATAGTAGAAGCGACTCACAACCGGACGAGTTTTTTGGCCGGAAAATTCAAAATTTCCCGCCGTTCCAACCATAATTACATCGGATTCCGACTTAGAACGGGTACCCTTTCTTTATTGATTGTTTTGTGTGGTGATTAGGAGAAAATACAGATGTATAAGGGTTTAATCTTTTTATGTGATGGTTCTTTTGGTTGTTCACTTGTTCTAGACCTGTAGTTATGATTTTTTTAAATGAACATATTTGTTCATTAAAATACCAAAGTAACAAATTACAAATAAGTGGCAGGTAAACGGGCAACAAGCTGCGCCGCAACCCCCTTTTGAATTGCAAAACCAATCCTACTAAAGACGAAACGGCCCTTAAAGGTTGAAAGATTACTCACAACCTGTTGGACCCTGTTTAGAAATTCCACAGCCTCTGGGGCTAGGGACCCAAATGTATCAAAAGCGAATGGGATAAACACTTGTTGATTCTCTAAACAAGCCTTCTCGTGTTTAGCGACCTTGCCTGATTCCGCCTTTAATGCAGCCTGGCCAGCAATTAACCCATTATCCCTGAGTCCAACAAGAGGGGACACTCCTGTAAGGTCCACACAAGCGTGTTTTCCCCTAGCCCACCCAAACACAAGAATATCAGCTGGCCGAAGAGTAGACCTCCCATCGAGCGGATCCGTCAGAAAGTTCACCGGAGCCTCCTTTTTCGCCGAAATCCCTGCCCGCTTTAGAACATCATAGAGAATATCCCTTACCCAATCATGTCGGTATTTAAAACCAGGTAACTCCTTACAATGGACTGCATGTTCGCCAAAAGTATCTAAACAAGCCTTGCGACAAACTGGGCAGGGCTCATCAACCGGAAACAGAGGGATCATTACCCGGTACTTAAGAATTGCCCGGTATTCCACTGCTGACATGTGTTGGCCTAGTCCTTCAATGGGGATAACTGTCAGAAAATCCTGAGAATGAGGTGCCCGGAGACAATCAAACACAGCTTTCTGACGAGGGGATAGACTAAACTTCTCTCCCAAACACTGGACAGTTCTACAAAATAGGGCACTCGCCAAAGCATTCTAGGCTTTAGGGGGGCGGTGTCCTTATTAGAGAAACCACCAAGATCAAAATCCGAAAGGGACATATGCATGCAATCCAACGCACACACATAATCAGAATCTAACCCAACAATACCACAGTCTCGAAGAATGTGGTCCTATAAACTCCAAGATTGCGCCATCGAGGCCACAAAAGCATACGTGGATACATCCTCAGCCGAACATAAACCCAAACCTCCAAAACGGGTCGGGAGGGATGCAAGCCTCCATTGAAGATCCCCAAAAAACGGACCCACGCAAACCACGATATCCTCGATAGCTCTCCGAAGGCCTTTTCCAAAAACCGAAACAACCTCCCCAACAAATGTGGGTTGGCACGTTCTGAGGCCAAACAACAACTTAGCAACACCCATGCAAGAGCGCAGCAAGAGAAGCTCGCATTGAGGGTCCCGCAGATGTGGAAGAAGCTCATCAGATCCCCTGCACAAGATGCCCATTTCACGGCCAACCTACTGATGAAACCCGCATCGCGACTAACAGCGCCCCCGAGGAGTTTGACACCCGACACCGGCCTCCCAATCCCACTAGGAAACGAACCCTTTTGCTCCTTAACTCCATTGCACGATGGCCAAAAAACTTCTGTTTTCTTAAGTTAAGTTGAAGCCCCAAACAGGGCCCCATAGACCTGATGATTTCTAAAGCTTTAGCCACCTCTTTAGCATCACCTACAATTGTATCATCATCCAAGTACCAAGCATGGAAAAGTAGCTTGCATCTATCTCGTATCTGATGAATGAGGGGATGCAAAACTAAGGCAAAGAGAAGAGGCCCCAAGGGGTCTCCCTGTTGAACCCCAGTGGTGGACCAAATATGATCGTTTCCGACATATAATCTAGCCGGCTGTCCATATAGAAAATCCACCCATAAGGAAATGGAGGGGCATCGGGTTCGAACTTCTGACAAAAGGGCGGTTCTATCCACTAAGTTGAAAGCATTAGAGAAATCAACAATAATCATGGCTAACGACCCATCCGAGTGGAACACATTTAAAAACCTGTTCGCACTATGGAGCACAGCCTCCGCTCCGCTAGGAATACCCACCCCAAATTGAAAATCACCGAGATATTTAGCCATCTCTTTCCCGGCCCCCTTCATAGCCGCCTTAGAAACTAACCTCCTCCAAATTGCGCCCACGGCAATAGGCCTAATCCCGTTGTTCGGTTTAAGTAAAGGCGTGAGGGGTGCAGAAGCAACAAACTCTGACAAGGCCCTAGGGCACCTCCCCCCCAAGCACAAGTTGACTACCTCAGAAATGGCCCTAATCACTCCGCATGCGATCACCGACCCCTCCCCACAAAGAGCATCCAAAATGTGTTGAGCCTTCAACCCATCCCTCCCATAAGAGGTCCCTTTGGGGAAAGATTTAATGCACCCAAGGACGTTATCAACATCAAGAGTAAGGGGTGGCTCCGATAGTAAGGACTCAGGCATAGCCGGAGGAGGTAGGACAGGATGTTTAGCCACCATTGCTTTCATAGTATCCTCACCAAACGGTGCAACCCCCGAAGAACATAAAACTTTAACCGCCACAGTGAAATGGCCATCTGCAACTTTCCGTAAACATTGTTTAACGTTGGTGCTCACCCTAGAATTATCGGACCCATGGGGATGCTCATCAGGGCGCGAAACAACCTCTGATGGTTGGGCATAAAGTGATAGGATGAGTTCAGCAAAACCATCCCCATTACCCCACGCTGCCAGGGCCCGCTGAATACTAAGACATTGTAAGGACTTCCTGTTCCCCGACCTGCGCTCCTGACGATTAGAAGGCCTGAAAACCCGCAACGTGCAACGTGATAACAACAAAAGTCTCACCCACGTCTCAATAGACTCTGGCGCAGCCACCACCTTGCATAGAGATGTCGTTAAAGCCTGGGAAAAGGCCATGCGACAACTATGGTGGATGCTCTTAACTGTTTTGATAGGAAGGGAGAAGACACGATCAAGCAGACCCACGTCCACCCCCATACCTCCAAAAGAAACAATCTCCTTTCCAACATTCGGCAGGTAGGAATCCCAACAATAAACTCCTCCGCATTTCCCGTAACCAACTTGAATCGTGCCACCCCATCTGCATGATGGCAACCCCGACTGAGAGCATGTAAACACATACAATCCCCACATAACCATTGGCCTGAAACCTTAAGAGCCTCACCAACCCAAACAAATAAATCCAGATCCGCGGATACAGCATCGCGCATGGCACACTTTTTGTCATCTGAAGACAAATGAAGCCGCTTGATATGGGCCACCAACCTCTGGAACCCCTTGGCCCCTGCCTGTCCATCGAGGCAACAATGAAAGCCCTTAAAAGGACACAACCAGACACCCCTTGAGGAAGCAACACCCCCTCCTCGGATGGAGCCCCACAAACAGTTAAGGCCCCAGACAAACCCCCCACTCTAGACCCGGGCATCAACTATTCAAAATACAAATGGGTTAGCGTGGGCAACGACAAGTTGCCCCACCCCCCTTTAAAGCACACCACACTCAATCCATTGCGGGCTTCCAAAACAAAAAACAAAATAAATCTTAATCTATTTTTCGGTGTTCCAAATCCGACAGAAACTATTTGAAACAACTCGTTATTCAACCAGTTGTAGTAAACAACTGATATCCAGCCTTAAAATAAATGGTTTTTCTTCTAGACATTTTATCGAACACCTGGCGTGCAACTTTCAATAACGAGCTTCATAAACCAATATTGAATCAATATGGGTATTGCTTGATTTCTATGAAACCGAAATATTCTGACCAGTTAGTTTCTGAATTCAGGTTTAGGTGTTGAAAATTGGAACATGTACTCCAATTCTCGTATAATATGTGAGTGGGTGTTGATAGGATCCGATTCTGATTAATAACAATGGAAATTGAAATTGAAAGAATTAACATAAACTGAAGCTAAAATTGATATGAAAAGATGATCCAATTGGATCTTACAGACCGAAGTGTTCCCAGGGCTATGCCCTCTCTCTAAGCCAAGCTAGAGCCTAACAAACAGACACATTTTCTTACCCCTTCCCCAAGAGCTTGTGCTGTTTGTTTTCGCTATAAATCCCATCATGTACCAGGTACTTTTCTTATTTTTTGATGGTGACTGATATTCTTTATCACGTTTTTCCACTTGCAATGTATATATATGTTAAAAAGTTGTTACCATATATTGCTTATCATATGTCAAAGTTGTTAAAAATAAAAGATATCAAAGATTGCGGGATCAGTCAAGCATCATCTCCCAAGATTAGCAGGGTCAAAGACAGCTAGTAATCAGCTGTAAATCCAGCCGTAAACCAAGCTGTCTTCTATATTTAGATTACGTTTTTTGTGCTATAAATTGTATACCTTTCTTTGTAATGAGATATACAAAAATATACATCAATTCAGTGTTCTGTGAATCACTTTCTAACATGGTATCAGAGCAGTGTCGTTCTTGACCTGTTCATCATTTACCTTGCTCACCCAAACCAATCATCCTCTCAACCAAGCTGCCATGGCCGAAGCCGGTAACTTGGGAGAAGATCTATCAATTCAAATCGCCAATCTGCTCAAGAATGGCCTCAACCCACAAAACCGAAACCCAAAACTGTCCGATAACCTTCAAATAAACCTCAAGCTCAACAGCCAGAATTATGCTCTATGGACCCAGATGATGAGGGTAGCCATAGGCGGTAAATCAAAAGCCTTTCTAAACCATTTATCAACCAACCCACCAAATCAAACCAGCGAAGAATATGAACAATAGGAACAAGACGACCTAGTCGTCTTCTCATGGCTCATAAAAACATCGAACCAACCCTTGCCAGCAATCTAACCGAATTTCCGACAGCAAAATCGCTGTGGGATGCCCTGGCTATAACATATAGCAGTGGGCGTGACAAGCTCCAAACCTTCAACCTACATGTCAAGGCGAATGAAATCAAACAGAACAATCTCTCCCTAGAAGAATTGTGGATTATACTCCAAGGAGTATGGGGAGAAATTGATCGGATTGACCCAAACCCTATGACCTGCCCAACCGATATCCAAGCATATCACAAAATCAGGACGGAACAGAAACTGTTTCAGTTTCTAAACGCTCTCAACCGGAAATATGACCCTATAAAGAGGGAAATACTCCGGTTAGAACCCCTTCCAACCGTAGAAACTGCATACGCCACTGTCCGCAAGGAGGCCGCTCACCAGAACATTCTGGGAACACCTCTCAATGACACACAGGGTATCACAGTGGGTCTAATGGCCTCTGAAATTGACGGATTAGGGCTTGCATCAAAGGGCTACCGACGGGCCGATGGAAAAAGAATCGGAACAAGTAACAAAGACGACAAAACTCACCTCAAGTGTGATCATTGCGGCATGACGAAACATACCCGGGAACAATGTTTCAAACTCGTTGGGTATCCCAAATGGTGGTCTGATGGTCAGAAGAGAGGCACAAAGACTACGGAAAAAGGGAAGTCTTCTAGCACCGGCAGCCGAGATGTCACCAGAGATGAAAGCCGGAGCAGATCGGGGTTCGGCGGAATGGCCAAAGCAGATGAAGAAGAAGATACTGCAACAGGTAAAGGGTTTGGGGCGCAACCCTCAAACCCTCGGTTATACACAAGTGATAAAGAGACAAATATTGCACATATAGTCCCTGAAAATAAGGGAAATGTCAATATGGCCCACGAACATCAAAAACAAAAACTATGGATTTTTTATTGTGGCGCGACCGATACGATGACTTATGAGCTATCGGATATTATTTCAACAACCAAAACAAAAAAAAACATATTCAAACGGCAAACGGAGGAATAATGGATGTAAAATCGGGAGGGACTATTGAGATTTCACCCACAATAAAAATCTCTAATTGTCTTTATGTTCCCTCGTTATCACATAAGCTGCTTTCCATCAGCCATGTCACAAAAGAAC
Source organism: Scalesia atractyloides (assembly GCA_947069175.1). NCBI lineage: Eukaryota > Viridiplantae > Streptophyta > Magnoliopsida > Asterales > Asteraceae > Scalesia > Scalesia atractyloides. The sequence goes on along the minus strand of CAMTDV010001633.1, from coordinate 78,937,008 downwards.
TCAACTGTATTGTCCTAATGTACCCTACGTTTTGTATTTTACAGGATATCAGGACGGGAGTGATCATTGGGCGTGGCACTGAAAGTCAAGGGTTGTACTATGTGGATGAGGTGACTCAAAGTGGTGTTGTGATGTTGACTCATGGGACATCGGAACGAGAAGCTTGGCTATGGCACCGAAGATTAGGTCATCCTTCTACAAGTTATTTGCATATTTTATTTCCAAAACTATTTCCAGTTAATTCTATGTCACATTGTGAAACATGCGTTTTAGCAAAGAGCCACAGAAAAACTTTTAAACCCAATAATACTAAGGCTGCTTTGCCATTTTCATTAATCCATTCTGACGTATGGGGTCCTGCCCCAGTTCTTGGGGGGCAAAACCTTCGTTACTTTGTGATGTTCGTTGATGATTGTACCCGAATGACCTGGGTTTATTTTTTGAAAAACAAATCCGAAGTCTTTGAAAAGTTCACTATGTTTTACGCCATGATCCAAACCCAATTTCAAACAAACATCCAAATATTCCGATCCGATAATGGCGGTGAGTTTGTTAATACCTCGTTTAAATCCTTTTTCCAAGACAAGGGAATAATCCACCAAACTACATGCCCAAACACCCCAGAACAAAACGGTGTCGCCAAAAGAAAAAATCGCATTTTGCTGGAAATGACACGAGCTCTCCTAATTGAATCCCAGGTCCCGAAATATTTTTGGCCTGAAGCCCTTGCTACTGCTACCTATCTTCTCAACCGACTCCCAACAAAAATCCTAAAACTTAACACTCCGTTACACACTCTTTCAAAATTCTTCAAACTACCCTCAGTTCTTACTCTTCAACCACGAATCTTTGGATGTACTGCCTTTGTTCACATACCTAAATCAGATCGAACCAAACTTGACCCTTGTGCTGAAAAATGTGTCTTTGTTGGGTATGGAATGAATCAAAAAGGATACAGATGTTATAATCCAAAAACACGTCATATGTTCACCACAATAAACTGTGACTTTCTTGAAACCGAGTATTACTACAATTCCCAACTCAGTGGTCAGGGGGAGAAGGAATGTTTAGACACACTAAGCTGGTTAAAATATGTTCCCTATGTACCAACTACAGAGTCACCAGAGTCCAATTTCAGTGCCACTGACGGTCCTAATGTTCCTCCTAACCTGGTGTCCGAGGTAAGTAATACTCATCCTATTCAGTCTGGTGGTATTTTTGAAGTTCCTAATGACTCCGAGGATACCAATACTTCTAACCATGAAACTGCCACAGAACAAACTGAAAATTTGCAGGCAGATGAATCCAGACAAGAAGAACCACCATCAAGATATGTGTTACCCCCTAGAACAAACAGAGGGGTTCCTCCGAAACGGTATTCTCCTGAAAAAGAACCAAGAAGATCTAGTTATCCTATAGCTAGTGTGGCCGATGGAAATTTCACTAAGGAAGCCAAAGCATTTATCTCATCTGTTTATTCCGAAGAAACTCCTACAAACGTGGATCAAGCCTTAAAGTCTAAACATTGGAAGGAAGCGATGAAAACGGAAATGGAAGCCTAATCAAGAACAATACTTGGGAAAAGTGTACTCTCCCATTGGGAAAGAAATCCGTGGGGTGTCGTTGGGTCTATACGGTTAAGTATAAACCAGATGGTACAATTGAAAGATATAAAGCCCGACTGGTAGCAAAAGGGTATACCCAGACACATGGGATTGACTATGCTGAAACATTCTCCCCAGTTGCAAAAATGAACACAATTAGGGTTCTTTTTTCGATAGCTGCAAATGAAGGGTGGCCACTTCAACAGTTTGATGTAAAAAATGCTTTTTTACACGGGGCCTAGATGAAGAGGTATTTATGGATGCTCCTCTAGGATTCACAAAAGATTTCAAAACTGGAGAAGTTTGCCGTCTGAAGAAGTCTCTTTATGGTTTGAAGCAATCTCCCCGGGCTTGGTTTGGCAGATTTACGGTAGCTATGAAAAAGTTTGGATATAAACAGAGTAATGCCGATCATACTTTGTTTCTCAAAAAAAGAGGAAAATTCGTAACCTGCCTAATTATCTATGTAGATGATATGATCATTACAGGGAACGATAAAGAAGAAATGGTAAAACTCAAAGAAAACTTGTTTGCTGAATTTGAAATGAAAGATTTGGGCAGACTTAAGTATTTCCTCGGAATTGAAGTACTAAGGTCAAAACAAGGAATTTTCATTAGTCAGAAGAAGTATGTCTTAGACCTGTTGGCAGAAATTGGAATGATCGATTGCAAACCAGCAGATACTCCTATGAGTGTAAACCAAAAGCTTTATATGGAAGAAGGAGCAAAATTAGCAAATAAAGAAAGATACCAACGGTTGGTGGGAAAACTAATATATCTCTCACATACTCGTCCAGACATCGCCTATGCTGTAGGGGTAGTAAGTCAGTTCATGCACCAACCTCAACAGTCACATATGGAAGCAGTTTGGAGAATTATTAGATATCTCAAAGGAACAGTAGGTCACGGAGTCCTGTTTCAATCACATGGACACCTAAATGTTCAAATCTATACCGATGCAGACTGGGCAGGAGATAAGGGAAATCGGAGGTCAACAACAGGCTATTTCACTTTAGTCGGCGGGAATCTTGTTACTTGGAGAAGTAAAAAACAAAAGGTGGTTGCTCTTTCAAGTGCAGAAGCTGAATTTAGAGGTATAGCTCGAGGTTTAACAGAAGCCATGTGGATGCGAAGACACTTAGCTGAGATTGGTTTTCCGTCAAAAGAAACAAGTAAGATTATGTGTGATAATAAAGCTGCAATTCAAATTTCAGAAAACCCAGTACAACATGATCGAACTAAACACGTGGAAGTTGATAGGAACTTCATCAAAGAAAAATTGGAAGATGGTACGATTGAACTACCGTTTGTTCGATCAAAGGATCAGCTTGCTGACATTCTAACAAAAGCAGTTAACGGGAAAATTTTCAACGATTGTTTGAGCAAGTTGAATTTTGGAAATCCAACTATTCAACTTGAGGGGGAGTGTTAAAAATAAAAGATATCAAAGATTGCGGGATCAGTCAAGCATCATCTCCCAAGATTAGCAGGGTCAAAGACAGCTAGTAATCAGCTGTAAATCCAGCCGTAAACCAAGTTGTCTTCTATATTTAGATTACGTTTTTTGTGCTATAAATTGTATACCTTTCTTTGTAATGAGATATACAAAAATATACATCAATTCAGTGTTCTGTGAATCACTTTCTAACAAAAGTACGTGGTCTAATACAAAATTTGACAATTGAATATACCACTTTTCAACAAACATGATATAAAGCTTTGTTTGTTTAAATGATAACTAATCAGCATTGAAAACTAGGGCTTATTTGTTTAAAGATTAAAATTGAAAATTATGAATTTATGGAGCAATTCATATGTGATAGGAACATGAGGGTGAAAATTTCCAAGCGGTCTTGAATAGATATGTGATAGGAACCATGAGCGATTTATATGTGATAGGAACCATGAGCGATTTATATAGAGAAGGTCTTGCTTAAGAAAGTATCTTTAGATGATATTTTGGATTGATTTCAAAAAATGAAAACTCGTACGACATAATTTTAAATATATTTGTAATGAAGTTTGACGTGTTTTTAATGATTGTATAAATTTTAGTTTAATGTTCTTTTGTTTTATATGATCCATATAAATTTTAGTTTAATGTTCTTTTGTTCTACATGACCCGACCTGATCCGATCCGACCCGACCCGCTATGAAGTATGAACCGATTCTTTTTGTATAGCTAGGGGCCCAAAATCGTTAAAAATATTCTGCACCCCCATGAAAAAATTCATGGGTCCGCCACTGCGAGGTAACCATTTCCCAAGGCCAGACAATGTTTTGCATATAGCTCTGTACGCCACGTGTATACGCCGTAGTATATGGTATATGGCTCCAGGAGTGTCCAAATAACCAAATCCATTATTTTTTTATTTATATATTTATTTTTGTAATTTTCTATTTTAGGGATGTTCTTGAAAGTCAAACCTGTATAACATGATTCTTGAAGCTAACATTCTCTTTTTCCTTCCTGGTTCTATACTCAACATACAAAACACTGATGAGATAAGCAGTCCAACTTCCAAGCAGACCATAGAACACTTGTAGCATAATTCCTGAAAACATTCCCAATTCAGAGAAAGAGTATGGCAAAGTCAACAAAACTTGTGCCACCTGAAAGTCAACCAAAAAAGTTTCAATCTTTAATCCAAACAAAAAAATCCCAACAAAGTTAGAGAATAAAAGATGCCTATTCTCCATATATCTCTAAAAAATCAAGAAACAAGCCATACTTAGGGGTTCAAACAAGCTCGAGCTACTCAAGTTCAGCTCGAAACAAGCCAAGCTAAAATGTGCTCGTGCCCGAGCCTGAGCCCGAGAATAAAAACAAGCTCGTTTAGTAAACGAGCCGGGCTCGAGTCCGAGCTTCGCTTATCGAGCTCAAACCAGCTATCGAGCCTAAACGAGCCCATTGTTTAATATAATTTTACATTTAAATAATAAATTAAATATATATTTAAAAAATTATTGCTACTAATTATAAAATTATGAAAAATAACTAAATTATATATAAAAATAATTATAATTAATATAAACTAATTAATAATTAATAAACAAGCCGAGCTAAAACTTGAAAAACTACCTACAAGTCGAGCTCGAGCTTTCATAAGTTAAACGAGCTCGGGATCGGCTCAGCTCGGCTTGTTTGCACACCTAACGTAATTATGGGCATAATTATGTTGGATTGAAACAATTGATGGGATCAAAAGGGTATTTAGGTAAATTACCTGATTTGAAGCACAACTAAACCAAGCATCATAAACAGACCCACCATGCCAAAGAAAGTTTTTGAAGCCAGGCATTGACTGATCTACCCCTAACACCCCTCACCTACATCTTGATCATTTCCACCATTCATTTCCAGTGGCACACTGTCCTCTTCACCATGATCATTGTTGTTACTAGGCACCATTTTGCTAACAAGATCTAAAACTGAAACCGAAACCACAACACATCTCAAAAAGAGCACAAAAGACTCTTACCTTTGCATTTAATATAAAGGACACATGTGCATAACACAATACTGACACATGTAGATGCACCCAGAATCTCATAAATAAACTCTTGATGATTTTCTTGACACCATATTAAATTTCAACAAACACCCATAAGAACACATATAGTCCCTAAAATGATTAGACCAAAAAGACTGCATTTTTTTTTTTTTGGAAATTGTCACAACCCCATTTGCAAATTTAACATATAATTTGTGGGTGCTAAAAAAAGTTATCTTTTTTATGTGAAATTTGACTGAAACAGATATCTTGATGATTTTCTTGACACCATCTTAAAGTTCAACAAACACCCACAAAATCTTTTTTAAAAAATAAGCAAAAAACTGCATTTTTTTAAAAAAATTTACAAACCCATTTGCATATTCAACAAACAAATTGTGGGTCTTAAAAAAAGTCATCTTTTTTATGTAAAATTTGACTGAAACGGAGATCTTCTTGACACAAGCTTTCATTTCAGCAAACACCCATAAAATCCCTAAAACAATTAGACCAAAAAGACTGCATTTTTTTGGAAATTGTCACAAACCCATTTGCATATTCAACAAACAATTTATGGGCATTAAAAAAGTTATCATTTTATGTGAAATTTACTGAAACAGAGATCTTGATGATGAAAATGCATTAACAGGAACATACCCAGATAAGATTTTGATCTTGTTCAGCTTTATCTTGTGAAAAGAGTGAGAATTGTTGAGGAATCAATGAGTTTTGGGAGTTTGGGGAGCAGCCATTGATGAGGAAAATGTGAGTGGCTTTTTTGCAGGGAAAAGAAAAAGGATGTTCTTTCTTTATTTATTTGAAAAACATGCTTCGTATCCACCTCTTACATTTAAAATACAATTTTATTTTTGTCTTTATATGGGTTGTAATAAAAAGCTAATTATAACATACTATATGTGTAATGTGTATGTTATATTACGTATACAAATTTATGTGAGTAATCAGATACAATTTTCGTTATAATCTAAACTATTTCTTTGAAAAAAAATTACATGATTTAAACTTGTGTTTCTATCTTCTTAATATGTGTATTGTCATTATTGACGCGTAAACTAGGGTGGCAAATGAACCAAAAAACCTGAAACATTCTGGACGAGTTTTCGGATATGGACCTGGGTATGTGATTAATTTTAGAAACGTGTACGCATATGATATTAAGTGATACTTGTTAGGACCGAGCACACACACGAACATAAACACGGCACCGAAAGCAATAAACGAACACGAGGATTTTTGTGGTTCGGTCTAAACTGACCTACGTCCACGGGTGGCAACTAGAAAAAAATAGGGTTAAAAGAAAATGCTATTTTTTGGAATTTTATCAACAATTTGCCTGTGTAGAGAGATATCCATTATTTTTTGAATCCTTATCTAAGGATTTACAAAAAAACAAAATAATTCTTTCAACAAAGATGTGAATTGGGAGGGACTGGTCGACGACATACGAATCAGAGACTAAACCTTGATATAACCCAGAACAATACATTTTTGTTACCGCGAGATGTATTGGCATCCGTGGATCGTTTGATTCGAATAAAATTTGATATGGGTACACTTGACGATATGAATCTATTTTATTCAGGTGTTAAATAATTACAAGTACATCACATATAGGATTTAGCAAACTTGTCCTCCAAGTTAAGTCCAAATAGGACCCACAATGCCTACGAACCCAACAATCCTTGTTCCGGTTACTTAAAGCAAGCTTATATGTATACCCAAATCATACCCCTAAACATGTTTGTTTATATATTTTAAAATTTTTGTTTATCCTTAGGCATAACATGGTAATCTACTTTATCCACTAATTTTAAGTTTTAGAGTGACTTGGATGGATGCTACTTGGGGTTCTCCCATATTTCACCTATAATCTTTACCTTTCTAAAATTATATGCTTTGTGTCTATGGTATACAAGCGGGTAACGTTATGCAATTCTCGGTGATATTGTTCCTCATAAATGCATCGACGATTCGTTCTTGTGTAATTGTTATCCTTCTCTCTTTTGGTTCGAAACCAGTCGATTATTCAAAGGTGTGTTCTTCTAATCAGTTCCGAACCAACTTCAATCGTCGAATCTTTCCAACGATTTTACTTCTTGGATATTAAGGTACGATTTTGGTCTTGTTGTTTGGAACTCTTGATCAAAAGCAAGTATCAATCCACATAAACAAGAAGTCCCAAGTAGACTGTATTGAATGTAGTACAAATTCAAGAGCAATTGTTTTAGTTTTTAGCTTTGAACAAAACATAAACTATGGCAAGTTGTTATCAATCTCAAAAGCAATCATGTTTGATGGGCTTTTTCCACAAAGACTAAAGGCAACCTTTGACTTCATTTCAACAAATTTAAAGCCATAAAAATCATTTTATTCGCCAACAATCTAAAGTGAAAGGGACCCACAATACATATTTCTCCTTATATATTATGAGTAGGACACACAACCATAACCTTGTTAAATTCAAATATATTCTCTTAACAAAGAGAAAAAAGCTTGGCCATTTTGCAAAGAAAGGGGCAATTCAGATGGCTATTATGTTGTTGCACTAAACCAAATTGAAAACAACATTATCAGTCTAGTACACGAATCGTTCGCCGCGCCACACCTGTGAACTTTAGTGTTTTATAAATCTAAAAATAAAGAACCAACTTGAACATTTTGGTTTTTATTTTGTTGAATGATACATAATTGTTTGCAGTTTGTAGCAGGAGAAGGCATCAAGGGTCAGTGCTAGAAGGAATTAGTTTAATCACATCAGGCTGTCATATTTGTAAAATCAAACAATCTCAACAGTGGAAAACTTTGATTTTATCAGATAAAAACTCCAAATTACACAACACTTTAGAACTTTTACAAAATCTGTGACAACCCAAAAATCGGATTAACTCCGGTTCATAATATAAACTTGATTTAAAAATTATAATGTATTTTTGGCTTGGTTTTAAGTCATTAAGTCTTCTAAAGACTAGAAAGTCCGTTTCATAAGTCGTAATACATTTATATCTTCTTATTTAAATTCGTACACTTTTTATACGTTATATGCAGGATAATTTAAACCTTTATTGTATAATTCGTTAGGTTCTCAATATTCCCACCAAGATTAACAAGGGAACTGTCGGAATCATCACCCCTGTGGAGCTCATCAAGAAGGATGACAAAGTGGGCTCTTCTGAGGCTGCTCTTCTAGCCAAACTTGGCATCAGGCCGTTCTCATATGGTTTAGTGGTTCAGACCGTCTATGAGAACGGTTCTGTCTTTAGCCCAGAGGTGCTTGATTTAACGGAAGATGATCTGGTTGAGAAGTTTGCTTTGGGTGTCTCTATGGTCACTTCTTTAGCGCTCGCTATCCACTATCCAACTATTGCAGCCGCTCCACACATGCTGATCAACGGGTACAAGAATGTTCTGGCCGTTGCTGTTGAAACCGAGTATTCTTTCCCTCTGGCTGACAAAGTGAAGGAGTATTTAGCGGTATGATCTTTACGTATGAAATTCGATAGGGTGTTAAACGGGTCGTGTTTGTGAGTTGACGGGTCTAACTCTACCCGAACCTGAAAATTTTAGACGAACCCAAACCCGAAATTCGTGTCATACGTGTGAACTGGAACGCGACCTGAATGTTCGTGGGTTGCCCGGATTTTCTTATTTTTATGTTTTCCCCAAACTAATATATTAAAGTTAAAATTTACTAAAAAACACAAATATATACAATACAGTTACATTTAAATTATAAAATCTTTTGTCAATTTATATTTTTAAGTAATAATTTTGGCATAACATGGCACCAAATTTCTTTTATTACATAAAACATATTGTAAAAAATAATATAATATAAATGAGGTAAACGGGTCAATCCGCCAACCAACCGGGTTGGCCCGAACTTGTTTAGACTAAACCCAAACCCGCGAATTTCGTGTTAGGTTCGTGTCGTGTTTTTGGGTCGTGTCAGAATCTCACACCCCTAGAATTTGATTATAATTGAAATGTATTGCAGGATCCGAGCAAGTTTGCAGTGGCAGCACCAGTTGGTGGTGGTGGCGGTGATGCTCCGGCGGCGAGTGCAGCGGCTCCAGCAGAAGAGAAGAAGGAAGAGCCGGAGGTGGAGTCGGATGATGACATGGGCTTAGGCTTGTTTGATTAGATGGTGCTTTAAATGTTTTTTATGATCACTTATCAGACTTTTTGTTTGGATTTGAACTTGTGCTTTTTACTTACTTTTTGCTTGATTTGGATTATGAATCTTTATTTTGTTTGGATTTGAACTTGTGTTTTTTAGTTATTTTGTTGGCTTGATTTAGATTATGAATCTTTATAATATGGTGACATCCTTTTTGATTACACTAGGTTAATAAAAGCTATAATACAAAATATAAATTTTTGGCGTAATTTTGTTAAACTTTTTTAATCTTTTTTTTGAGTTTTGACTAAATTATTCATAACTTGCTTTCAAGAGCTTTAAAGTATTGTTCTGAATTATTTTCAATCAGAGGAACTGCTAAAGAGGTTTTATAGTTGATTCAAGGTTGAAGTTAATGGACTATGCGATCTAGTAACAAGGTTTTGTGCTAATGTGTGCCAATAGGCTTTCATATTGATTATAGCTATGAATATGTGTAGAGGCTGTCGGGTCGCAAGCCACATCAGCACTTGGGGCGTTAAACATCACGTCATGGGCACCAAGGTGTGGTGTCAACTACTTTCAAGCTTTTGCTAACATATTGAGAGGGAGGTTTCTTAGGAACTTGAAAAACTGAGAACCAAGATCGACTGTTTCTAAAGTTATGTTGTTGCTAACATAAGTGCTAGGTGTTCATTACATTAACTTCTTTTAACAGAAAGACGTCATGTACTAACTGATCCAAGTATTATGGCGGCTTGCCCCAAGCCGCGTGTCACATACCGGATACTTTGTACCTTTGCATGCAAAGAACATATATAATGGAATGGGAGGTCATAACTAGCCTCCTACCCTATTAATTACCTATATTTGTATGTTATAATAGTCATCTACTTTAGAGTATGTGCAATGGAGGCACTAAACCCCACCACTTTGACCGCCTAGGCGTCGCATACCGCAACAGCAGGGGCGTAGAGGGGTGTTTTTTTCCGCGGAGATAATTGTGGGTGTGAGGGCGCTATCCTTCCATTTCACATATTGATGGTCAATCACAATCACACATCTCACTTCTTTTTATTTTTTTATTTTTGTTTCTTTATTTAATTAATATACAAACGAATCATGTATCTCGACATCTTCATTTCTTTTCATTTGTTTCTACTCACACCACCACATTTCATATTACCATAAAACACCTAAACGAATGATTGAAGTCGAAACCACTCTTACTGTCCTACACACATGACGTATACGTTACAACACTTTCTTTTTCACCTAAATACAACACATAGTCACATATGGATAATAAAGCCTTTGGTAATTAACTACCTTTAGGCTTTAGGACTGCTCAATAGGTTCCACAAAGTCCAAACTGTCTTATGGCATGTAGTAATTACACAATGACTTAAGCTGCCAACTTGTGAGTTATGATCTTTTAACCAAACTTCAATAACATCAAGTCCATCATATTCCTTTTTTTTTTGTCTAGTTAAGACATATGCATACATCATTAGACTCAGATTTTTGGTTCTAGATTTTTATTTAACGGCGAAATTTCTATTAAAAATAGAAACCGAGAAGAAACAAAATTTTTGGTTCTAGATTGTTAGTTTCAAGCTAATTTGTGGTTAATGATGCAAAGTTTATATTTAATGATTATTCTTTATGTCTATAAACTAGATTTCTTTATCAACAATATTTTAAAGTCACAATTTGCACATGTTTTTTGTGTTAATAAACTATAATTTTTCTAGATTTTTAGGTACTTGATAGTTTGGTGAGGATAAGGATCCAATAAAGCCACATGTTTGTTGAATGGAATTTTAAATACAATTTCCTAAAATCATTGTTTACAACTTAAAAGTGACATACAGTCTAGGACAAACAAATAAAGAAGGCATTCTTTTATCTTTATAGATAGTGGAGATCTATCATTTGGATATGTACATGAATTTGTCATCAAGAAATCATCAATCATGAATACAAGAAACTTTTTGTAAATGTGTAGTCGAGTTGGTTCTGAAGACAGGTTTTGAGGAATGATGTCCAATCGACATGGAAGACTATTTTGGATACGTAAATGAAATTGTCATAAAGAAATCATCAATCATGAATACAAGAAACTTTTTGTAAATGTGTAATCGAGTTGGTTTTAAAGACAGGTTTTGAGGAGTGACGTCCAATCCCCAACACGGAAGACCATTATTAATCAGAATATCTGGATGTATGAGTTTTGTTGAATCACCATCGATCAGGCCGTTAATCGGCTTAACTTACCTCCACGCGATGGGCTCAACAAGGATTGTAAGGATTCAACCCTTGAAGATATATAACAAGTTAAAAACACTTATTTTATATGTTAATAATTTCTTTAATTGCACACAAGAAAGAAATGAGACCCTTAAGTGTATCTTCATTGACAAAAACATTTAGTATAGCTAAGATGAAGTAAATGAAAAAAAAATTATGTCATGAGGTTGTAACATATGTGGGACATCCACACTAAGAAAAACTTGATCCAAAATAGAATAAAGTGGTGGAGGCAAGTGCTTTCTCATGTAACTAGCAAAATGATTCTACAATATAAATATATAGATTTTAGTAGGTTATAAAAAAGAATAAAAATATCTAAATTACATTTTTATTCCAAAGCATAATTCTAAAGCTAAACAGTCAACAACATGCTTGTATTCCTATACATACATACATACCATGCCTTGTGGTGCCAATGGAAACTAAACTCAGAAATTAGATATTCATAAAATATTGTTAAGAGTGGATGCTGAGGTCAGCTGCTGACATGGCAGTCTAGCCAACATATAAAGACATATATATGAGTCAGCTTGTTGTTCTTTACTAATAGAACTTGCCAACTTTACTTTAACTTTGATAAAGAAAGGCATCCAAAGTGTGAAAATGATCATATAATTGTGGTCTAGAGATTTCCTTGATCAGTTCTAGAAACTTGCATTTCCTTATCACACGCGTAATCTATAACCTCAGGCCCCACCCGAGCACGTCTAACTGTGGAGTTTTTCTCTCATTCACAACCATTGTATCTAAAAAGCGTTGATGATATTTGAGGCGTGACATTAGCCTGTTGACAAAACAAAACAAAACAAAATAATATTGACACATTATCTATGACCGGACAAAAACACATAAAAAATGACTTGTAATCATGGTTTCAATATAAACACAAACTTTTCTTTCTTAACTTAGAACTTAGTACCTCGTAGGTTCGAATCTATTGATTTCATTGCCACCATTGTTGTTCGTTTTAGCAATCTCGAATGGATAGTTCATGTTCATCATAGTTCTTTCACTCATCGAAGAAGATCTCTCTAGAGAGTTAGTGTTGTTTAGGAGATTGACCATTGACATATCATGAATGCTTGGTCTCCTTTTGTCTTTACCATCTATATGTTGTCTTGCATAATACTTTTGAGCATGACTTGCTACTTGAGTTGATGTTTTTGTCTTCACAAAGTTAAGAGAAATGCTTCTCCAATCTCCCTTTCCATGAACTTGAAGACCCATCAAAAATCTCCTAAAAAGTTGCCAAATTTAACCATTATTGAATCTTTATTAACACGTAACAAAAGAATTCAAAAAGACTGAAAAACTGTATTAGTGAATGACTAGAAAACTGATCTCCGTACCTAATAAATCTGGGAGGGTGAGATGTAACCACATAAATAAAATCAAGAAAGTAGAAACTATAATGTTTACCTATGCTCTTCTTCGGTCCATGGCACACCTTTTCGTCGCACGCGATTAGAAGATCTAAACTTTGAAGGGTTTTTTCTAAAGATATTGAAGTTGTGATCATATGGAACTAAACCGGCCTCGATATCATTGATATCTGCCTTTAGTTTTTCATACTGTTTGATCACATCGCTTTCGGTTTTCCCAGGGACCAAAGCAGCAACATTTGACCATCTTTCGGGTGTTTTGGTATCGAATATGGCAAGAGCACCTTCAAACCATGTGTTTTGCTCATTAGTCCATTTTGTGTTGTTGCTATCTTGCATCACCTTTTTTGAGCTCAAACTATTGGTAGATAGAGATGATGATGTCTCCATATATATCTATTTTAATCTACTCTAAAAGTTGTAAAATGGAATCAGCAAACTGTAAGTTGATTTAATAGTGATCATGGATGAACCCAAAGGAAAGAAGAACGAAAAAGAAGAAGGAAGACAATCAAAGTGATGGAAGAAGATGGTTACTTTCTCACTATGTGTGTGTGTGAGTGTGAATTCAGTGTGTGTTACCCCCATAGATGCTATTGCTGGTATATGACTTTAAGTACTTAAATCACCTTAAAGTATGTAATGTAAGGTTAGGCCAAAAGAATGCAATTCTTTTTTTTTACTTTAATTATTTCGGTTATTGGTGGTATTTACTGAGTATGATGATGATTTCGGTTATCATTTTTTATAAACTAAGTTTTCTTTAGAAAAACATAGATTAAACCCCTAGTTATAGTTGGAAGAGATGATAACTTTACAAGGACCCGACCAAGAAGTGTTAGTTCCGTTAATCACATGTTTTTTCGTTAAAAACCTTTGTGACGGGTAAGTTGGGGCTAAGCGTCGGCTCCTTCACATCGATATTAGAGCATCTGTTGTGGTAAAACATACAAAGGTGACAACACAAGTGCAAGAATTTTCAATCAATGATTTCATCCCGACTTTTACATAAGAAGCATCAACAAGAAAAAACCAATCCCCTAACTCGTCCGTAGCCACAAACAACAGCATCAAACTATCCACCGACTAGGCTACGCAAAACAACATCCAAGGTGGTCTATCCGTCGGGTGGCCAGTAAGCGGACAGGGTTCACAAACGGGTCATGTCAGAAGCTCTTACTAATAAAAACAGGTTGAGAAATGAATCTTGTGACTAACTAAAAAATAACAGTTAATAAAACAACATATGGATCTAGCTACCAAAGGATAACTAATTTGAAAATAAAGAAATACACACAAGCGGTTGTGGCGCAGTTGGATAACGCGTAGGTCTCATAGCAATCTGAGTTATCTTGAGATCGAGAGTTCGAGCCTCTCTCACCCCATTTTTTTATGCTGCTTTATCAACGACGTCGTTTGGTACCAATGGCTCGATTCAACTTTTTGTTTCCATTTTCTCGTATCACACAGATTTCTCACGTTATAATGTTAAAGAGTGTAAAAGTAAACTTACAATTTCAAGTTGTATGTACAGTAACAATAATAATATTGTATTTAAGTTTTTAAAATTCATATAATAACTTGACCAGAATTCTTAATTGCTTTTTTTCCTTTTCGTGACATTATTTTTTTATATAATTAAATATTAACTTTCAACATTAACGCTTACAGCCCCTCAATCAATTTTTCGTAATGGTTATTGAATAGTTACATTAACGCCTTATTTTTTTATTTATCTTTTAACTTTTAGCATTGATACTTGCAAACCCTCAACTTTTGAAACACTTTGTAATCGAGTTTTACGCACATATTTTTATGTGCGTATTCTAACTTTATTCTTTTTATATTTACCTTTTAACTTTTAGCAATGATACTTACAACCCCTCAACTTTTTAAACACTTTATAATCGAGTTTTACGTACATATTTTTATGTGCGTATCGGTATAAATTCAAGTTGATTTACGTGTCGACGTAAGTTTTTTTGGGGAAATTAGTCGGGTCAAAGATAATACGTTTTCATGTCGTACCATTCTTTAACTTAATAAACGTTATAAATTAAAACGAGTCAAATAGAATATAATACGAATTCAAGTTACTTTACATTACAACGCCGCCGCAACACGCCGTACCGTCTTTAACTTAATAAAACATTATATTCTTATGTGCTTATAATTTTTATCCACGAGTCAATATAAATTCAAGTTGGTTTATGTTTCAAGGTCAGTTTCTGCCATAATATAAGTCAGGTTAAATATCATACATTTTTATGCTTATTTTTATATACGTTTTCAGTTGGTTAACGTTTTAACGTGAACTTTGTTTAGAAACAAGTCGGGTCAAATATAATACGTTTTCATTAGACGTTATAAATTCGAGTTACTTTACATTTAGACCCGCCGCAACGCGTGGGGAAATTTACTTGGATGAACAGTAGCCGGCTACTGCATAGCAACTTGCTGATGGTCAACTTTTTTTTAATAATTAGTTTTTGCTTATTTTAGTTTTCAACCTTCAACATTTAGTATTTGCACTTACAACCCTTTAACTTTCTAAAATCTATATAATCATTTTTTACGTGCTTATATTTATGTATGTGTCGCTATAAATTAGGTTGATTGCGGTTTTTTTTTTTGTCTTTTAGTAAGTTTTTTTTTTATTTTAGCTTTTATCCTTCAACAGTTAGTATTGGCAGTTATAACATCTCAACTTTCTAAAAAGTTTTTAAGTAGTTTTTACGTGTTTATATTTATGTACGTGTCGGTGTAAATTCAAGTTGATTGCGTTTCTTTTGAAGTGAGTAGGCTCATATATAATTTTTTTTCGTTTTTATACGTTTTCAGTTAATATACGTTTTGGCATAAATTTAATTTTAAAACTAGTCGAGTCAAATATATTACGTTGTCTTTAGATTTTATAAATTCCACTTTCTTTACGTTTCGGTCCCACCGCAACACGCGGTCCCATTTTTAACTAAAAAAACATAATGTTTTACTCATTTTTATGTACGTATCGGTATAAGATCAGTTCGACGTAAATTTCTTTCGCAAAAAAGTTGAGCCATATATAACACGTTTCCATGCTTATTTTTATTACATATTCAGTTTATCTACGTCTTGAAGTAACTTTTGTTTAGAAACGGTTCAGGTCTTTACTGCATAAATCCGGCTTACTTTACATTTGGACCTGCGCATCGTGTGGGAAGATTTACTAGTTATTATTATTCGCAGCGCCGACCTCATAGGCTGGCAAACCTAGGCACGGGCTAAGGCCGTCATAATATAAGGGCCTAGAAATTTTTAGTATAAGTATTAGGCTCTTTATTTCAAAACTAAATTGGTTTTTTTAGTATATGTATTAGGCTCTTTATTTCAAAACTAAATTGGTTTTTTATTAAAGGAGTACAAAGTAAACAAAACTAAATTGGTTTTTTTTATTAAAGGAGTACAAAGTAAATATTCTTTAGCAAAAAAAAACAGATTTTCAAAACCCATTTCACCAGCTATCACAACACAGCAACAACCATCAAACTAAATTATTATTCAGTAGCCTAAAGCCCCTAAAATACAGCCGCAATCATCGTTCTCACTTCCCATCGCAACCTGCTTTCAATTTCTAGGCTATCGGCTATAACCAGACGAAAAAAGTAACGGTAATCACCCGTGGAGACGGGTCGATCGGATTGGAGAAGAGTTTATGGACGAAATTTGGGCCCTCAATTCGTAGTTCGTTTAGAATCTCGAAAAACATTGAAACAACCCTGATTATTTGCCATACTTTTACTCTTTAAACACGACTTAAGCAACACTCTTTTGGCTACGTATTCCTTATTTTCGTTTTCTTCCTGGCGGGCCCCAACTGTTTTTATAATGAGATCATAAATTTTTAGCATTCATATGATATATCTATGAAAATGGTATTTTAATCGGGTTTTGGCACCAAACTTTTTTGACGAGTTCATTCTGGTCCCGAAATATTTAGGTTTAAAGGTGATACTAGTTCGGTTGGTATGATTTTAAATATTCTCGTTTTGATTGTGAAATACTTGGGCTGATTTATTTTGTGAAGTCGTTTGGGCCAACAGAAGTTATCAAATTTGGGCTCCCAAATGACAAGTGGACTGGTTAGACTTTGATTCATTTGGGCCGGGAGTTCTTGTTTTTTTTAGCCCTTAGGCCTAGAGGTGTACAAAAACCCGTACCCGACCCTACCCGTAGGGTATGAATATGGTATATATTTTGAGCTCAATATCCGTAACCGAAACCGCACTCGATTTATACCCAAAAATACCCGGAACCGGTCATACCCTAAACCCGGACCCGGTTATGCCCTATACTCGAACCCAGTTATACCTACACCAGATAATGGTTTTTTTAATACCCGATAGATTACCCGAATTTTTAAGGTATATTTTTATATTTACTTTGCAACTTTTGTATTTAAGTTTTTTTAAAAATGCATATTATTAAACCAATAATTTGTGTTTGAGTGAATTTATGTTATTGTAATTTATTTTTACTTTTACAAATTACAAACCAAATTTAATTTCTAAAAACATTTATTTTGATGTAAAATTAAAAAAACAAATTAATTTTTATTGCCATCCCTACCGTTTGTGTTTATCTTTAGAGTGATCCAAACCAGGTATAAAGTTAATACAAATTAATTTTCAGGTTAAAACTTGAAGTATGGATCTGTTTAAGACAATTGTTGGTACTCGTCCTCCAAAGATCCTGTCAGTTGATGATTTCTAGGGTTGTTCACGAGCCAGCGTACTTTTGTTCATGCTTAGCTCGTTTACAACCGAGCGAGCATTTTTCGAGTGTGCTTTTGTTCGAGTGAGCGACGAGCGATTTTGACGACTATAAATTTTGGATGTTTCCTCCAATGTTACCATTGTCGGATGACGACTCAGGTCCGGTGATGATACTAAGCCCGAAAACAATTATCGCATTGCGGCGTAGGCTAATAGTAGGAGACGTTTCATGACGGATGGCCATTGAAAGAAATAAGTCAAGACTAGAGATGGGCATAATCGGGTTTTATTATTACCCGGAACCGGTTCCAACCCGGACCCGGTTCTGCTTGGATGTCATTGGAACCGGGTATGGTGTTAGAACCGGGTCCAGTTCCTACCCGGGTTCACACCCAAGAATATGGAACCGTGTAGAACCGGGTACGGGTATTATGGAACCGGGTATGGTGCGGAACCGGTTCCTGACAGTAAAACCCGATTTTTTACTGTTCAGAACCGGTTCCTGACAGTCGAAAACCTGACTTTTTACTGTTCAGAACCGGTTCCTGACAGTAAAACCTGACTTTTATACTGTTCAGAACCGGTTCCTGACAGTAAAACCTGACTTTTTACTGTTCAGAACCGGTTCCTGATAAATGTTACCGTTGGAAACCGGTTCCTGACAGTCGAAATCGGTTTTTTTTATATAAACCCCTCCCTACTTACCATTTCAAAACTTAACACTCACCATCATCAACTTACAAAATCAATCATCTTCTAAATTCTTGCAAAATACCTATGGCATGCAACGACGAAGTTGTTACGGTCTTAGAGACGAAAAGAAACCCAGCTATATGGAAGAATTTTGATCTCTGTTTAATGTCCGACAGCCACGAGATGGCTAGATGCAAAGCTTGCGGAAAATTTATGAAGGACGCAGCCAACTCAACCCTTAAGAAACACACTGAGCGGCATTGCCCAGTGACGAAGGCAAAGAAAAATGAGACGGGAGAAGGTTCCGGCACCGGTTCTTCAAATGTTTGATGTAACCCGTTTGGTTTGGTGTTTTAATAAAGTTTGTGTAATGTTTCTTTCTATTGTGTTTGTTATTTTTTATTTTTATTATTAGTTACATTGATAAATAAAAATAGTAACAATAATCGGTTAAAATTAAAAAACAAAAAATTAACCGGTTACAAAAAAAAAAAAATTACTCAGAACCGGTTCCAGTAAGATTTTATTTCTTTGATCGTTTACTAGTGGCAGGTGCAACACTTTCCGATGAGTTTCTCTTAGGTGCGGGTACCTCGGTACAATCGTTGTCCGAATCGTTAGTCTCCACTTCTTCGGCTATAACCGTTCCAACGGTAACATTTTAACGGGTATAACCGGTTCCTTCTAGAACTGCATTTCGTGGTACTGATGGAACCGGGTACTAGTGAAACCGGGTACGGGTAGGAACCGGGTACGGGTAGGAACCGGTTACTACCCGATTCAAATGGTAAAATTGTGGAACCGGGTTGGAACCAACGGGTATTTTGAACCCGGAACCGGTTCTACTTAATGTCGGGTAGGAACTGGAACCGATTCCAGTTCGGTTCTACCGGTTCGGGTTCGGAACCGGTTTTTATGCCCATCTCTAGTCAAGACTGTCACTTCACAACTTAGGGTTTTACTATTAAACTTGGTATTAAATTTTTTATTGGGTTGATTGGGCTAGTAAGTATAAATTTAATTATTTTGTTGCATATATTGGGCCAAACCCAATATGTATAAGACTATAAATATAATTGTAATTTGTGTGTATGTATATAATTATATGTGTGTGTATATATATAATAGATTGATAAAAATTAGTTCGAGCCGAACCGAGCCGATCGGCTCGTTTACAACCGAGCACACGTTTGAGCGAGCAATTTCCAAGTGAACGGTTGAATGAGCGACAAGCGATTTGAACGACCCTAATAGGATAAGGTCAATTTTTTTTTACTGACTACACTTAGTGGAACTTGATTCTGATTAGTCCTCACATAACAATGGTTACTAATATTGGGTGAGATTTAAGTTGGGTGCAATATTGGTGAGATGCAAACTTTAAAGAAGTTAGTGTATAGAAGGGATCCAATAATAGATAAATTAACAAAAAAAAAAAAAAAGTTAACCAAGACTATAAGTGAAACTATTAAATTACAATTAACCTTGAGTAAAAAGGTTCATAGGGACATTGTGGATTCTCAAAGACCTTGTTATATTAAGTTTGGAATGGGTTACAAAGATAATATTAGCTTTAAAAGAACACTTTTTCAACCTCCTAATGATAACTATTCACCTATTCCAGTACCCCACCCAATGAATGACCTTGTTGATACTAATCGTTGTGCTAACATGGATAATGCAAGTTTAAAGAAAGAAGAGGTTGATGAGATTGAAAACAAATGTGGTTCTAGTGCTTAAACTTCAAGCAGTTATGATACTCACAATAACTCAGAATATCAAACAACTGATGAATTTAAACCATCGGATGTTCAACCACCAACAAACCCAAACAACACCGCAAGTCCAGTCAATATAGATCCAATGGAAGATGATTTGCTTGTAGAAGACTGCACGAGTTTAGATGTTGAATCAGTTACGAACAAAAGTCTCTGGAAGTCAAAGATCAAAGTGTCATATAAAGTTGTCAAATCTCAAGTTTGTCAACAAACAAGCTGAATCAAGCTCAAAGCAATCTCCATTTCTAGTTACACCACACGGGTATCAAAAGCCATTCAAGGCTTGTTTTAAGTGTGGAAAGGAAGGTCATGTTAAAATATCATATATATATATATATGTACATATTATTTGATATATATTGTACAGAATATAATATACATATGATATACACTAAGTCTATTGTTTTTGTCACTTTTATTGTGTTACATGATGTTGGACTGATGCTGGGCTGATGGGCTTCACTAACAAGGACTGATGGGCTGGTTACAAGACTGATATGGGCTTCTTATTTCAAGATATTGCAGGACTGTTGCGGGAAGTATGAAAAAGAATGGTTCACTTGTCTTATCTGCATTATTGGTGTGTGAAAAGTTGTTACAGTCATTCTCATCTTGTCTCTTAGGGGATTTAGAGCTTTTGTTCAAGATCTTGTGTTAGAATCTTGATTAGCTTGTTGAGATCCGTTAGCGAGAGATAACAGTTCACCGTGTTGATGAATTGAGTTTCACTTGTGCGTTCGTTCCTGTACTGTATTTGTTTCGACTGTAATAAAGGTTTTGTTGTTGATATCAGTCACTTTGACAGGTCATATACTTAAGAAATGCCCGAAACAACACAACCTAGATGGTAAAGGCAACAAGAGTTCTTTCTCGGGATCAAAGTGTAAAAATGACAACATTTCCCTTTGACAAACATGTAAAATTACAAAATGAAGAAAAGATAATTACTGAGAAAAGAATTTTGGTATATAAACAAGTCATCTACTTTGATGAAAACTGAACACCTAGGACTATGATGACCTGGGTTCCACTCTCTAACTGATTTGCTTATAAGTGCAGGAACATCCAATGAGTTCCACTCTCTAACTGATTTGCTTATGAGTGCAGGAACATCCAATGAGGACTTTTAGTAACACTAACTTTTTTTTGAACGACGTGCCAACCACCGTGACACCGGGTATTGTGGCTAAGGTCGACTACTCGACCGCCGCCAGCCTCTTGGCTCTCCCCAGATGCGCGGAAACCCGCTCGAAGGCATGACAGTGGGATAATCGGTAAAACCTAGCCTCTCATCCAATTCAAACCGACACCACCCGTATTCGCTCTTCACTTGGATGTCGTAGAAAATAATGAGTAAAGTAGGAATCGAACCTGGGTCACAAGAAACCCTAGTTCTTTCCCCAACCACTCCACCACTATCTCATTGGCGGTAACACTAACTATTAAGAGTGGTTGTTCTCATATGAGCGTATTCAAAAATTAAAGTGACGGAAGTGATCTTAAACAAAGGAAATTTGGAAAGCATTAGTCTAGGGAAGGGGGGATTGTTAAGTCTTGAAATTGAGACTGAAGCTTGCCCAGATGAAGATCACATCATGTATGGATGACGGTTCTGAAGATGATTCAAGAAGTAGATAACATTAGCCTAAGGAGAAGATTGTTAGGTTGAAACAGTATAGCCCAATGTATCAACAAAGTGCAAGGGTTGAAGTTGTAGATTATGCAAGTTGAAGGATCAGATCTAGCAAGTCTTGAAGACTTTTTGATGACCGTCGACACTCAAAGATGACACTCGGCAACACTCGTCAAGTGTCGTCAGCCACCCAGACACAACATGCGGGTCCTAAATACTAGTTGATACAAAGTTTTAAGAGATCCATGCGATCAACCGAGGAATCACATGTTTCTAAAATATTTTAACATAGTCATTCTTATTTTCTTTTAAAAAAGATATAGAATAGTTTAATGACTTTTCTTTAATACAACTTTTGGAAAATATATTAAATATTTTTTTGATCATATGATAAGGGCATTATATGCATGTGCTTGGTGGGGAAAGTGTGCATGGTCCATTTTTGAAGCATTTGGTTGACAACTATAACTCGTATATTTAAAAATGTGTTTTTAAACACTTTGGCTTTTTTTATTTATTTTCAAAAAATCATGATTATTTATAAAAAATCATTAAAACTAAGCTTTTACCAAGTTTGAAAAGTGTTTCAATTAGGCCACTCAAGTTTCAAAAGTATTCTAATCAGGTCCCTCAACATTCATTTTTTATTAAGATTAAGGGTTTTTTCATCCATTTCATAGGTAACCTGGTGATGTGAATTTTTGTTTCTTTTTTCCCTTTCATTTGATGCTAACGTCCAGTAATAACGTCCAGTAATGACGTGGATTTTAACTTGTTTTTAAAATTTTTAATGTAGTTAAAGTGTTTTTATTTTTAATAAATAAAATATCATATATTAATATAATCCGACCCTAGCATCTTATGCTCCATTTTTCTTTTGACACATGAAAAAAAGGACATGACACGATTTGAATGTTAAGTTATCTAATTGGGACAAAAACGATACGAGTGACCTAATTAGAACACTTTTGAAACTTGGTTACTATTCTGTGACATTTTTCCTTTTTTAAATATATTTATAGAGCTATAGTAAATAGGATTTGTCTTTATTGTAACAAATCAATGAGTGAAACTTATATTATTGTATTTTGTATAATAAAAAACATTTGAAATATAAAAGTGACATATACTTACATAAAATGAAGCATGGGGGGTTGTGTGTTTCACTAAGACTATAGGGTATGGGGCGGGGTTGGGGCTTGGGTTGGGTACAAACGCCCACTTCACCACCCCGGTTGAGCTTGAGTTTTGGCGTGGTCCCTTGGGCGGGGGATTTAGGCAGGGCGTTAGGCGGGGCTAGCGGGCCGAGGTGGCAGTTCCTTAATGGCTGGCTGGCTAGGCTAGGCGGTTGGTTTAAAATTTAAATAATAACTGTTTGGCCAAGCCAAACGGCTGTCCCAAGCGGTTTATAAAATCCCACCGCCTGCCCACATCGCTACTCCACACCACCCCACCGCCAAGCAATCCTTCTTTGGCATCTACACCCAACTCAACAAATCATGGCTTCATGGACAAACGAGGAAGAGCTAGAACTTGTAACAAGCGTCGTGGACGCGATGAAGGCTCGCCAACCCGGCGAGACAAAATACTGGCCGGAAGCTTTCGCGACCTACCGGCACAACGTAGGGAACGACCGGCACAACCTTAACGCGTGCCAACACAAGTGGCGCGAGCTACGACCGAAGCTAGACCGATTTAAAGCGTACTACGATAGCGTTCCAGCCGGGGAGATTAGTCACGACGTCTGGGTGGCGGTGGACAACATAGAGGTTTGTGGCAAGGAGCGGAAGCGGTTCGACAAGTTGGCCCTCTTCGAAATCTACCTAACGCTCTAGGGTTTTTTTTTACGCTTGTAGGATTATGTAATTTAGGAAGTTTTAATATTAATTTTAGGAAGTTTTAATATTAATTTTAGGTTTGTTTTAATTAGATGTTTTTATTTTAATAAAAAAAACAAATATCCAGGTGGCCTAGCCACATGGGCTAGCCACGCCCACCATACACATCGATCGTCCAACTGACCGGGGGTGCCCCACCCATTCCACGTGTCGGGCCATGCCCCAAACTCCCGCCCCACCATGGAATGGACTGTAGAGATGACATGTATCATTTATTATAAGTAGAATGAAATGACATTTTGGTCCTAAAACACAAACTCTTATCATTTTTTTTTCTTAAAATACAACACAAAAATTGAGTACATAAAAATCTAGTACAATACAACAAAGAAATATAACATAATCTTTTGGGTTTTTTTAGTTATCATATTTTATGGGCTTTCAAGTATAGGTAAGAGCCTAGGATCCTCAATTTAAAAAAAAAAACCTTTTATATATTACATGAGTTTTGTTGTATTAGGCCCAAATGAACTAAAGCAAACTATATTTATTGCAAGGCTCAATTAAAGAATCAATTTTAGGATAAAATAGGCTCACTTTCAACTCCAAGCACTATACAGTTCGTCTTTAATTTATGCCGCAATCGTTATTCTCGCTAACTATAACGCCGTATGTGCTCATTTCGCCCAATGGCATCACCGACTGGGGAGAAATTAGAGGCAGAATTTGGAGAAATTAAGGGTGTCACAAGGATAATCCAGATTGGTTAACACCTTTTTTATAGTAATTACTATATATTGCGATTTACGCAATCATTGTTTTCCCTAAATCTCTAACTGATACTTCGAATCTTTGAGTTTTGATATCGTGCATGTGAATTCACGATTGAAACTTTAAAGGCAGAAAGCATAATCAATGTTTTCTTTACACCAATCCAAAAAGACCGTGACTTTGTAGTTCTCTTAGAGTCTCAAAAAACATTTCGTTGCTACATCAGATCAGGTGATTCGTTGGTTGCTTCATCTATGAAACAACTAGAATCTGAACTATTAGTCATGTGGTCTAGTGTTTCTGACGTCTTCCTTTTAAAGCCACTAGTTTTTTTTTTTAAATTTGGAACTTCAATTTGGCTATATGGTATGGAATGATTTTAGGGGCTCTATTGTGTCACCTAATGGAGAGGGTAAAACCCGAGCCTTAGAATGTTTAAATATTGTATTTTATGTGTGTTTGAGGTGTTTACTTGCCGTGAATGAGTTAACTACGAGAAATAGTTGTTTTGCAGGTAAAGCACGTAATTTGAAGAAGTTATGGTGGTTAAATACGAAGATTGGACATATTTTAAGGAAAACAAATTGAGTGGAATAAAGATATTAAGAGATAGAATGATAGAGGGTTGAATTACGAACGCGTAGGCCAAAACGGTGCGCAAAACGGAGCTATAACGAAAAAGTTATGAAGAAAACAGTTTTTGAACAAATCTATCAATTGGAACAGCAGGTCTGGACCGTCGCTGACGGTCCAGGATCGTCGGTGACGGTCGTATTTCCGGAAAAAACGCAAATTAGGGCTTTTGGAGGTATATTAGGGTTCTAGGAAGCATCTTATCACATCTCTCAACTCCAAGGACGATTTTAGCACTCCAGAGCACCAAAGTTGAAGGCTTTTCTACTCGTTTCATCATAATTCTTCCACGAATCAATCATCCGATCATGAATTCGTCATCATTCCAAGCCTTTGTTGATCTTGTGTGCGATATGAGTGGCTAAACTCTTTATAGTTTCTCCGGTTGGAGGGTTTTTGTAACTTAACGGATTTTATGTGTTTTGTAACAATCGTTTGCCTCAGTGATCTAAGCATTCGATGCTTAACGATTGCATTTACTTAACCTTATTTCTTTATCATTCAATTCCTGAGAGTTCTAGTAATTGGGATATATTTGTTATGGGATTAGGGTTGGTAATTGTAATTGGTAACCATTAGATAACCTCCCGTTATGTATTGACCGGAGTACTTAGTCTTTGGTTATCACAATTTGTTAATTAGGTTAGTCCATTTATGTCTATGTAAGTGTTCGATTAAACACAAATTGAAGTTAACTGCAAAACTTGAATTCCGGAGGAACCATTCTTCCTCCCATTGATAAAATCTCGTTTTTAAAGTATTCAGTTAGATATTCTCAAACCTTCAAACAAACAGTTTTCTAATTTAGTAGTTATTAATCAATACTTGGCCTTACTACACTTTCCACAATCCTCCTCTGGTTCGATATCCGACTTACCCTTTCTACAGAGTTAGTTGGTTTTTGCATTACACTTACGACAGTCATCAAAATGGCACCGTTGCCAGGGAGGCGTGCGCAAAGTGTTTAGTGTTAAGTTTTTAGTAAAAATAAATAAAAAAATAATCCAAAAAAAAATAGTGTAGTTTTGTTTTGTTTTGTTCAGATTTATGCTTGGTGCTTGTGTTTCTGTGTTTTTGCAGGATGGCAAGTTATTTGAGAAGAAGATTTTCCGAGTACTATACATGTATGTTTTGCAAGAATCCACTGCATCCGGGAATTACCTATTGGGAGGCTCGATACAGGCATAGAGAAGAACAGAGGAGAGCAATTGAGTTGGATTTTTATTCTGATGATCATGTCCACCCACACTATTCTTATTCTGATTCGCCACGAATTACATATGATTACCAATCAGATACGAATTATTGTTATGATGAGCAGACATGGGATGAGTGTAGCTATGATCCGGGCATGGTACAAGGTATGAGCTACCAAGAGGAGTATGACGATTGTTATGATGAATACTCTCGACTTTCTTATGAAGACCATCTAGTACACTATCAGGATGCCTATCATACCCAACATACATTTGATCAGGGTGAGTCTGAATGTGAACCCAAGTCACATAGTTACCATCAATCACCCCAATTTGTAAGTCTTATTGAATATATGAGACAAAGAGACCTGGCATACGTTGAACAGGAATTGGCGAAACCTGACCTGTCAATAGAGAACCAGTTGGAGATGTGGATTCTGAAGTATGATCTTTGATGGCTGAAGTGAAGGATGATGGGCCAAGAATGACTACAATGGAAAAACGCCAAGCCAGAGATAGATGGGTGTCTCTACAGATGTCTCCTTCTCAAGTAGGGGATGTGGTTGTGGAGGATAATACCACACCAATGAATCTTTTATCTGATGAAGAGTCACTGGTGGATCAGATGGAGTGTGAGGATAATGAGGCAGAGCAGTCTGATGAGATGAATGTGTGCACATAACCTCTTCCCATATCAATCATTTCAATTAACAAGTGTGGGGAAGAGGGTTCGAGGAAGAAGATGAAAAGGGCGAAGCTACAATACATTGGTATATATCTCATGAAGCGGATCAACGAAACTCACAGGGGCTTTCTAAACATGCCAATTATACCGACGAGCTTATGGAGATGGAATGTAAAATTTCAGGCATTCATTGGGAATACATTGGGTAAGTGCGCATTAATATCACCGTAGCGCATATCGGGTACAGTCTGGCTGAAGACCTAAAACTTAGCGCTCTCGGGAGGCAGCCCGAGGATATAGAGTAGTCTACCCTGTTTTGTTTCGTTTTGGTGTGGTTGTGTTTTGACAGGTATCTACGAGTTCATCTGCGCGGATACAATGATTCAATTGTGGGATGTTTTGCAACATCCCTGGTGAGATACCAAAGAAGCTATGGAATGCATCTATTCCGATTAGAGCACAACAACCGCATCATTACAGACACATGATTAGGTGCATGTGTTTATCTATCTTGTGTTTTATTTGTTTTCATGTATTTGGTGGTGTGAAGTTTCGTGTTGGGATTGGTGTCGTTTGTTGAGTCAACTAGTTCGTTTGCCGTTCATCGTTTGTAGGTGGTATATCTCGAGTTTAGATTTTAAATTGCATTATACATTGGGACAATGTATCCCAAGTGTGGGGATGCGGTAACTCGAGATAGGGTTGGTAGGACTGGTCATATCAAATGCTTGGAATGGTTGAAATCCCCTAAAAATTGAAAAAAAAAACTGAAAATTTGAATATGTTTAAAAGATTTTTGCAAGAAAAATGGAAGATGATAGGTATAATCGAGTTATTGGCTTTCAATTATTATATATATGATATGATAAAACAGTCGAAAGTGCATCTAATTTAGGATATGTGGGTAGGCCCAGCCGGTTGAAAGGTTCCTTAGGATTAAATAAAATACTTAAATATTAGGAATCTTGTGGGTTTTTGTCACACCCCGACCCGCAGCGGAATAAGAGTCGGGGCATAATTGGGTTATCACCAAAGCTCATGATGTTTACTAATATGTTTCATATTTATTAAATTCAAATTACATCTCAAAGTTCCAAGTCAAATTCATACAATACAAGGAAAGGAAAACTTAACTAAAACAATCCAAAATCTAAACTGGTTTATTCTTCTAGGCCGCCCTATATGTTTCTTGCTTCAACTTAATCACCTGTATCATGTGTAAAAATGGGGAATCTTGGGTCAACAAAAGTTGGCGAGTGAAACTTGTTAAAAAACATTTGTTATTGATTCATTATTGTAATTAATATAGGAAAATTGTGCAATAATCATATATGAACAAATGTATGTAAACATAACGATCACAAACCACCTTGCTTAAGTATATAATAAGAATGACAATGTATATGTTGGCAACGTCCCGTTCACGCTCATAGGTAATGGGGAACGGACGGCCTATGCTAATGTATGTGAGATCAAGGCTCAATTAAACGGAGCCGATCTTATGTTGGCAACGCCTGGTTCACGCTCATAGGTAATGGGGAACAGCTCACGCTCATAGGTAATGGGGAGCGGCGGCCTATGAAATGTATGTACTGAAAATGATAAATTAAATCTAAATATCAACCATACAAACAACTGATACATATTGGATACACATTTGATCATGAACATGATGGATGCACAAGCATTTAATTATAATAAATAAATAGCGACACATGATACACCCAAAATGTGATTAAAACGGGGAATTGGTAAAGATTCACTCACATTGGGTGCGTTTGCTTGAAGATGTTGAATGCGCACGAGTTTAGAGGATTGATCGACGAGGAATAACTAACCTAATTAATAACGAAAAGGTACGGTAAGTATGTGGATTTTATTAACTATTTTAATAGGATTTTTGGATATATTTTTGTGAGTTTAAGGCTATTTTCTAACTTTAAAAACGTTATTTTTAAGTATTTTTAATTGATTTTTAAATTAAATAAATAAATAAAAATAAATAAAAAAAATGTTGACTTTTGACCGTTGACCATGACCGTTGACCGTTGACCGGTCCGGTCGCTTATATATGTGCGCTGGGTGAGACTCGAACCCGTGACCTCCCGTACACGTGCACGCAGCTCTACCAACTGAGCTACGTGTCTAACCCGAAATATTTCTGTTTTTAATTATATTTATATACTATTTAATTTAATCCGAAAATCATTTATTTTTAAAAAGGATTTTAATTGCATTGAACCGGTGCCGTTAACCAGTCTCGAACCCGGACGTGCGAGTTAGTGTTGCACACAGTCCACCGCTGGACTGTGTGTCTAACCTGGTTAATATTCCGGTTTTTATTATACTTAACATCTTACTGAGTTAACCCGGTTCGGTTTCTAAAAAAAACATTTTTATTACAGAGGTTAAGGTTGTGATAGGAATCGAACTCGCGTCGTATATGTAATTGTTTGCACACAGTCCACCGCTGGACTGTGTGTCTAACCCGTTCATAATACTAATTTTAATTAAACTTATAACATAACCAACTTCGTCTTCTTCGCTCAAGAACACAGATAATGACAATTCAACTGTTTCATGTCTAATTCGATTAACAAGCATTGTAAGTAATTGAAAGGTAATGAACGGAGAGAGTTTGGGGAAAGGTTGTACCGATTAGTGTCTTTCACAGAACTCCGGCAAAGATTCGTCGGCTCTGTTTTGTGGACTTCGGCTGCTAGAATCAATTAACAGTTTGGATGGGTTAGATGTGAAATTGAACTACTGAGCAACGATTATCAGTAGGTTTAAATGATCATACCGGCTCACGGTGTGATTCTGGAAATTTCAGAAGTTTTCCGGCGAAAGCAGAAATTCTGACAACGTCGTCTGGGATTGATTCTGGATGGTGGATTTATGTTAGTAATGGTATAACAATGGAATGAAACAGAGAGAGTTGAGGTATTTACCGTGTTGATGTGAGTCTCGGTTTTCCGGCGAAAGTCCGGTGATGGCAGAAAAATTCCGGCGAGTGAAAATGCGTCGAGATTTGGTGTGATTGTGAGCGAAAAGATTATCAGAGGCTAGAGTGTGTATTTATAGGGAAGAACATCGATGAATTGGGTCTGATTACCGTCTTGATTCGTCGGTCAATAATTCTCCGGCGGTTATGACTGATGTCGCGGACTGGACATCGGTTATAACCGATGTAATAGTTATTATACACGTTAAGTCACAAGAAACCGACAGTGAAAGGCGAAATCGTCGGGATTTCCGACGACTGCGAATTGGGCGCGTCAGTTGACTGATTTGAAATCGAGATTTGATATTTGAATTAATTGTTTTGATATATTACTAAAGAACACAAGTGGCGGAGTGGTTTGGTGAATGAGAGTTAAGACTTTGGCTGACCCGGCTGACCCGGGTTCGAATCCCGGCAGCCTTGTTTTATTTTTAATTTTCTTATTTTCACTTTTTAACAATTTTTGTTTTTAAATCCTAATTTGTTTATTAATTATGTATCGCTTAAAATTAAAATAAGTCATAAATAACAACAAAAATTTAAAACTGATTGTTCGATTAATAAACGAAGCGGGTTTTCAAAACCCGTTTTTCGACGGATGTTACAGTTCTCGCCTTAGGAGCTATAGCAAAACTAAAACTATAAAGATTATAAGGGATTCTGTCATAAGTAAAAAGCTTATAAATATTCTGATTAAATGGCACACCTGTTTCTTTTTATGAAAATAAATCCGAAACAAGGTGGCGCCCGAAAAATTCCATCAATCCATTTATTGAGCTAGCTTATATTGACAAAGCCTATGGTATTGCCGCGAGGATGGTGACTCATGCGGTACATACCCTCTAGGTGGAGTTAGAAAAGAAAAGAAAGAACAAAATGTGAACTTATGGCATTAATCGCGGGGATGGTGACTCATGCGAGGTATGTCCGCTAAGTGATCGTATACAAAAACATACTTAAGCTCGGAAAATTATCATCCATTATCCATAAAAGTTTAATCGGGAATATATAAAATCTTATTATATAAGAGAGTGTTTCCATAAGCTTGAAACAGGATTAGGTGGCGGTGTAGTCTTTTGAGCGTGAGACACATAGATGACTGATGTAATTAAACTTAATGAATTATGATTAAGGGCTTGAAAACCGGTGGTTGGGTTTGAGTGGACCGTCTACTTGCAATCTTGGTTAATGCGTGATTAGATTTGTTAATAGGCTAACCAAATAAATTGAAGCCGATGATTTGATTGTGATTCCATTGCATAATTCTTTTTCGGGACGAAAATAGATAAATGTGGGGATGTGATATCCGAGCCTTAGAGTGTTTAAATATTGTATTTTATGTGTGTTTGAGGTGTTTACTTGCCGTGAATGAGTTAACTACGAGAAATAGTTGTTTTGCAGGTAAAGCACGTAATTTGGAGAAGTTATGGTGGTTAACTACGAAGATTGGACATGTTTTGAGGAAAACAAATGGAGTGGAATTAAAGATATTAAGATATAGAATGATAGAGGGTTGAATTACGAATGCGTAGGCGAAAACGATGCGCAAAACGGAGCTATAACGAAAAAGTTATGAAGAAAACAGTTTTTGAACAAATCTGTCAATTGGAACAGCAGGTCTGGACCGTCAGTGACGGTCCAGGATCGTCGGTGACGGTCGTATTTCCGGAAAAACGCAAATTAGGGCCTTTGGAGGTATATTAGGGTTCTAGGAAGCATCTTATCACATCTCTCAACTCCAAGGACGATTTTAGCACTCCAGAGCACCAAAGTTGAAGGCTTTTCTACTCGTTTCATCATAATTCTTCTACGAATCAATCATCCGATCATGAATTCGTCATCATTCCAAGCCTTTGTTGATCTTGTGTGCGAGATGAGTGGCTAAACTCTTTATAGTTTCTCCGGTTGGAGGGTTTTTGTAAGTTAATGGATTTTATGTGTTTTGTGACAATCGTTTGACTCAGTGATCTAAGCATTCGATACTTTTCACTTATGATTTAATTGATTGATTGTAAACGATTGCATTTACTTAACCTTGTTTCTTGATCATTCAATTCCCGAGAATTCTAGTAGGTAATTGTAATTGGTAACCATTAGATAACCTCCCGTTATGTATTGACCGGAGTACTTAGTCTTTGGTTATCACAATTTGTTAATTAGGTTAGTCCATTTATGTCTATGTAAGTGTTCGATTAAACACAAATTGAAGTTAACTGCAAAACTTGAATTCCGGAGGAACCATTCTTCCCCCATTGATAAAACCTCGTTTTTGAAGTATTAAGTTAGATATTCTCAAACCTTCAAACAAACAGTTTCCTAATTTAGTAGTTATTAATCAATACTTGGCCTTACTACACTTTCCACAATCCTCCTCTGGTTCGATATCCGACTTACCCTTTCTACAGAGTTAGTTGGTTTTTGCATGACACTTACGACAGTCATCAAAATGGCACCGTTGCCAGGGAGGCGTGCGCAAAGTATTTAGTGTTAAGTTTTTAGAAAAAATAAATAAAAAAATAATCCAAAAAAAATAGTGCTAGTTTTGTTTTGTTTTGTTCAGATTTATGCTTGGTGCTTGTGTTTCTGTGTTTTTGCAGGATGGCAAGTTATTTGAGAAGAAGATTTTCCGAGTACTATACATGTATGTTTTGCAACAATCCACTGCATCCGGGAATTACCTATTGGGAGGCTCGATACAGGCGTAGAGAAGAACAGAGGAGAGCAATTGAGTTGGATTTTTATTCTGATGATCATGTCCACCCACACTATTCTTATTCTGATTCGCCACGAATTACATATGATTACCAATCGGATACGAATTATTATTTTGATGAGCAGACATGGGATGAGTGTAGCTATGATCCGGGCATGGTACAAGGTATGAGCTACCAAGAGGAGTATGACGATTGTTATGATGAATACTTTCGACTTTCTTATGAAGACCATCCAGTACACTATCAGGATGCCTATCATACCCAACATACATTTGATCCGGGTGAGTCTGAATGTGAACCTCAGTCACATAGTTACCATCAATCACCCTAATTTGTAAGTCTTATTGAATATATGAGACAAAGAGACCTGGCATACGTTGAACAGGAATTGGCGAAACCTGACCTGTCAATAGAGAACCAGTTGGAGATGTGGATTCTGAAGTATGATCTTTGATAGCTGAAGTGAAGGATGATGGGCCAAGAATGACTACAATGGAAAAACGCCAAGCCAGAGATAGATGGGTGTCTCTACAGATGTCTCCTTCTCAAGTAAGGGACGGGGTTATGGAGGATAATACCACACCAATGAATCTTTTATCTGATGAAGAGTCACTGGTGGATCAGATGGTGTGTGAGGATAATGAGGCAGAGCAGTCTGATGAGATGAATGTGTGCACAGAACCTCTTCCCATATCAATCATTTCAATTAACAAGTGTGGGGAAGAGGGTTCGAGGAAGAAGATGAAAAGGGCGAAGCTACAATACATTGGTATATATCTCATGAAGCGGATCAACGAAACTCACAGGGGCTTTCTAAACATGCCAATTATACCGACGAGCTTATGGAGATGGAATGTAAAATTTCAGGCATTCATTGGGAATACATTGGGTAAGTGCGCATTAATACCACCGTAGCGCATATCGGGTACAGTCTGGCTGAAGACCTAAAACTTAGCGCTCTCGGGAGGCAGCCCGAGGATATAGAGTAGTCTACCCTGTTTTGTTTCGTTTTGGTGTGGTTGTGTTTTGACAGGTATCTACGAGTTCATCTGCGCGGATACAATGATTCAACTGTGGGATGTTTTGCAACATCCCTGGTGAGATACCAAAGAAGCTATGGAATGCATCTATTCCGATTAGAGCACAACAACCGCATCATTATAGACACATGATCAGGTGCATGTGTTTATCTATCTTGTGTTTTATTTGTTTTCGTGTATTTGGTGGTGTGAAGTTTCGTGTTGGGATTGGTGTCGTCTGTTGAGTCAACTAGTTCGTTTGCCGTTCATCGTTTGTAGGTGGTATATCTCGAGTTCAGATTTTAAATTGCATTATACATTGGGACAATGTATCCCAAGTGTGGGGATGCGGTAACTCGAGATAGGGTTGGTAGGACTGGTCATATCAAATGCTTGGAATGGTTGAAATCCCCTAAAAATTGAAAAAAAAAACTGAAAATTTTGAATATGTTTCAAAAGATTTTTGCAAGAAAAATGGAAGATGATAGGTATAATCGAGTTATTGGCTTTCAATTATTATATATATGATATGATAAAACAGTCGAAAGCGCATCAATTTAGGATATGTGGGTAGGCCTAGCCGGTTGAAAGGTTCCTTAGGATTAAATAAAATACTTAAATATTAGGAATCTTGTGGGTTCTCGCCTTAGGAGCTATAGCAAAACTAAAACTATAAAGAGTATAAGGGATTCTGTCATAAGTAAAAAGCTTATAAATATTCCGATTAAATGGCACACCTGTTTCTTTTTATGAAAATAAATCCGAAACAAGGTGGCGCCCGAAAAATTCCATCAATCCATTTATTGAGCTAGCTTATATTGACAAAGCCTATGGTATTGCCGCGAGGATGGTGACTCATGCGGTACATACCCTCTAGATGGAGTTAGAAAAGAAAAGAAAGAACAAAATGTGAACTTATGGCATTAATCGCGGGGATGGTGACTCATGCGAGGTATGTCCGCTAAGTGATCGTATACAAAAACATGCTTAAGCTCGGAAAATTATCATCCATTATCCATCAAAGTTTAATCGGGAATATATAAAATCTTATTATATAAGAGAGTGTTTCCATAAGCTTGAAACAGGATTAGGTGGCGGTGTAGTCTTTTGAGCGTGAGACACATAGATGACTGATGCAATTAAACTTAATGAATTATGATTAAGGGCTTGAAAACCGGTGGTTGGGTTTGAGTGGACCGTCTACTTGCAATCTAGGTTAATGCGTGATTAGATTTGTTAATAGGCTAACCAAATAAATTGAAGCCGATGATTTGATTGTGATTCCATTGCATAATTCTTTTTCGGGACGAAAAAGGATAAATGTGGGGATGTGATATCCGAGCCTTAGAGTGTTTAAATATTGTATTTTATGTGTGTTTGAGGTGTTTACTTGCCGTGAATGAGTTAACTACGAGAAATAGTTGTTTTGCAGGTAAAGCACGTAATTTGGAGAAGTTATGGCGGTTAACTACGAAGATTGGACATGTTTTGAGGAAAACAAATGGAGTGGAATTAAAGATATTAAGATATAGAATGATAGAGGGTTGAATTACGAACGCGTAGGCGAAAACGATGCGCAAAACGGAGCTATAACGAAAAAGTTATGAAGAAAACAGTTTTTGAACAAATCTGTCAATTGGAACAGCAGGTCTGGACCGTCACTGACGGTCCAGGATCGTCGGTGACGGTCGTATTTCCGGAAAAACGCAAATTAGGCCTTTGGAGGTATATTAGGGTTCTAGGAAGCATCTTATCACATCTCTCAACTCCAAGGACGATTTTAGCACTCCAGAGCACCAAAGTTGAAGGCTTTTCTACTCGTTTCATCATAATTCTTCCACGAATCAATCATCCGATCATGAATTCGTCATCATTCCAAGCCTTTGTTGATCTTGTGTGCGAGATGAGTGGCTAAACTCTTTATAGTTTCTCTGGTTGAAGGGTTTTTGTAAGTTAATGGATTTTATGTGTTTTGTGACAATCGTTTGACTCAGTGATCTAAGCATTCGATACTTTTCACTTATGATTTAATTGATTGATTGTAAACGATTGCATTTACTTAACCTTGTTTCTTGATCATTCAATTCCCGAGAATTCTAGTAATTGGGATATATTTGTTATGGGATTAGGGTTGGTAATTGTAATTGGTAACCATTAGATAACCTCCCGTTATGTATTGACCGGAGTATTTAGTCTTTGGTTATCACAATTTGTTAATTAGGTTAGTCCATTTATATCTATGTAAGTGTTCGATTAAACACATAATTGAAGTTAATCCCAAAACCTCCATAACCACCAAGCTTTGCAAAAACCTCGTTTCCTAACCAAATCGAGTGATTCAAGAGTCCATCTTGATTAATTTTTTGAGAGGAACAAAACCCCACTGATAGTTCTCACCAAAAACACCCAGATTCGTTCGATTCAGTCCGCAACCGAAGAACCATAGATTTTGAATTTAGGGGTTTTTTGTTCAAACTTTAATATTAAGCTCCTCTTGCATATCTAACCCTAATTAAGCGACAAAGGTATGATTTTTACTACTCTTTTGCTCCAATTTGATGAAGTCAAGGTAGTTATGGCAAGTTTATGCTTTGTTCATGTTTTCTTAGTAATTTAATGACTAATTAAACCTGTTTGGAGTATGGAATTGTTCTTGTTATTTTGTCTTATGAATTGAATTGGGGCATAAGGAGTTGTCTTGAGGGATGGATATATGTCATGACTAATGGGGTGTAATTGAATTCGTATTGATATTAGTTAATGAACCACCTTATGATCTTCATAGACGAATCGAAAAATTTAGTAGGGTTGTAAGGATTTAGCTAATAATCAAGTATAGCCATGGCATAGAACAAGTGTGGGGAGCTTTCATGGATTACACACTTGTTCTAGTTGAAATAGAGATTGATTTGAATTGATTTGGGGTTGTTGTGTTTATTTGTGAATGCAGATGGTGAGATCGAGAGCCGAAAAAGAGCCTGCAGCTGAAGCTTCATCAACTGCTCCGAAGAGAGCGCGAAGAGGTAGGGGGTGTAAATACCCGAGGTAGTTATGGAAGAGGCCGTTGAGCCCACTAGGGACTTGGAGATGTTCCATATCGTCCAACATGGAGAGAAGGTCCACTTATCAAACAAGAAGCGGCCTATCAGGCTGAGCTATTTTATGAAAAGATGGGGGATGCAAGGTCCATTCGGGACAATTTGGGTTTGGAGAAACTGATTAAAAAGAATGACTTTAAGGCTTTGGGATTTTATGAGAAATTTGTGGAACTTGGTTGGGAGAATGTAGTGGATTTTTGTGGAGCTAGAAACGGGGATATTTATGTCAAGAGTGTGATGGCCTGGATGAGCACTCTCACAAAGGATGACGGGGCCAACCCACCGAAAACGGTCAAGTTAATAGGTAAAGTCAGTGGGAAGCCGACGACTATGTCTCTTGCATCACTAAATCAGTTGTGCAAGTTCGATTCCAAATCTGACAGCTTCTACACGTACATTAACGAGAATGACTACTACAATGATCAGAAGAATATTTTGGCAGAGACGGCGATGTTTGAGGAATTATTCTTGACGAAGAGGGGGCTGGAGATGAAAAAGGACAACCTTAAGCCATTGGTGAGGCTTCTCCTTATGTTGTGTGTTACAAACATCACCCCAAGGTTGGGAGATCGGGGTGCGGTCCGTAAGCCAGAGATGGTGGTTCTCTATGCTATCATGACCGGGCAGGTTCATTTATCCTTCAGACAATTGGTCATGATGCACATCTGGCAAGCAAGGAATGCGAAGAAGAAGAAGCTAATCTCGCATATAACAAGGGGTAGTGCTAGAATCTGAAGCTGCATATAACAAGCCTCATATCACATTTTCTATCGAGGATGCTTCGAAAGGGGATCAGACCACATACAAGAAAACAAAATTGTGGCACAAGGTGAAGTTTGCAGACGGTGCCAAGGTGAAAATCTTGCAGTAGGGGAAGGAGAGACCCAGTGAAGGAGAGTTGGATGATCAGGACTCAAGTGATGAGGAGTTGTTGAAAAGAAAAGGAGAAGCGGGAATAGATGTAGGTGCAGGGTCGAGCAGGCAACACGATGAACCGAGGCAGTCAGATTATTCATGGGGTGTGTTTGATGATGACATGCAGGCGAGGGTGCGGAGTAGTCAACCGCCAGAGTATACATGTTGGGAGACATGGCAGCAATCAATATACGATCAAGGCTCACGTTTGGATGTTACGAGGGAGAGGCAACATGAGGACTTAATAGGGTTCATGCGGTGATCCGATCGGGTGCGCCATATTAGTAGGGAGATGGAGTTGAATATGCGGGCGTACGATGAGAACCAGCTCCGACACTATCATGATTATTATAACGGAGTTCCATATACAGAGAATCCACCTTATGTGAATTATAGTCAGTTGTCCCCATATGAGCCTGGTACACCTCGCCACCCGATGCCTCAGGTTCATGGTTCCATGTGGTTGCCCAGAGAGTATTCAGAACCGCATTTTCAGAGTTCTTACCCATATCAGCCGCCGCCCTATGAGTACCCGTCACACCAGCAGCAGCAAGGAGCTCCGTCCTCATCCTCGTCACAGCAGCAGAACCCGCAAGCAGGAGGCTTGGCGGACATTTTTGACATGAGCTCCTTTTACGAGCATTTGGACGAGTACTATGGTGGACCACCGGTCCATCGTATCAGTGAGCACTCTCTGACCCGTTCAGGTCCATGTGCTTTATCTATGTGTTGAACAATTTATTGCTTTCTTTTTAGTGTGTTTTCGTTTTTGGTGGTGTTTAAACTTATTATGTTATGTTTTGGGAATGGGTGTTATTTATTTGTTAGGAGTTAGCCTTTCAGTTAGGATGTTTGGTCGGATTCCCGGGCAATTATTTTAAAAGTACCATACATTGGGAAAATGTATCCCAAGTGTGGGGATGAGAAGCCCGAGAAGGGATTTCAATTTTTCAGTTTTCATCTCCATGACATCTTTCCAATAACACTCAAGAATAGAATACCCCCTCCCCCCAATCCACAAAAACAAATCATTACACAATCATTTTTATAACATTTAAACTAATTAAAAATTAAAATACCAAGTTAAAGGAATTATATAACTTTATAAGATAAACAACTAAATTTAAAATATTAAAACTAAAGGTACCGAATTTAAATAAAAACGACAACACCATGTTCTTAAAATTCCACAAGCCAGTTTCTCAAATCTCCAAGCCACAACGTTTGCAAACTGAGTGTTGTGCTGTATTAGGTGCTTACTACGGGCCACAACAAACTCTTCATCCTCAAGTAAACCCTCCCCGTGATTCAACACATTGATAAAACACATCTCAAATCATGTACACTTTGTTCGTAGAAGCGAAAACCTTTCTTATATTGCATTAATAGTACAATGATTTTCACCCACATATTGATAGAATGTAGACATAACCGTGTTTCAAAACAGTCGCGAAACTGAAGGCATTCTTAGCTCGATGACGCCCACCCAATGTGTGGCCAAAATGTTATATTCTTGCTCGGTCCAACGTCGTGCCATTTTAAAAATCATTAAAGAAGATTTAAGAGTAAAGAATAAAGAGTGTGGTGGAGTAAAAAAAATAAGTGTGTGTGTTATATATAAAAATTAAATATGATTTGATTTTTCTTTTAAATTTGACCGTTCACAAACGGTTATAACGCGTGTGGCCCTAGTCTTCCTCGTTTCCATTCGTTATTGTGCTTGCGAGTAACCAATGATGCCCCTAATGACGCTTGGGAAATGAGATGAAAGGGAGGAACGTTATTAGTAGTTTTTTGCTAAGATGGCCAGTCTATTTTGTAAATTTGGGATGTTAATAAAAGAAGCTAATTTGTACATCAGAATTATTTTGAAATTAAAAAATGGAAACTTTTATTGTGTATTATTGCTTTAGCTATTGATATTATAGTTTATGACTTAGTTTAAATAATTTTTTTAATTTTAGTTTGGTGATGTGTGAGAGTCAAAATGTCATTTCTTAATAATTTGGCCAAATTGGGACAGAGGACAGGGACTGAACAGAGGTGCACTTGATGAATGGGTCCTAACATATATCCTTATCTCAATCTCAATCTATTTAGAAATTGCGTGTTTGTATTCGTATTCGCCAGTCCTACCGCACGTGCCCCATCGCCAACGAAAACCTCAAATCAGTATGGGAATATATTTCATTTTTTTTAAACTGGTTAGAATATTTTTATTTTTATTTTTGAATGGAAAAAAAGGTATAAGTTATTAGATTTATTAAAGTTTTCAAAGCACTCAAAATGAAATATTTGTTACATATTTAAATCTTGTAACTTAAAAAAATAATTAGATTATTTATGCATTCAGTTATCTTAAATAGAGAAAATATTTGGAGATCCTAAAGTGGTTTTTAAATATAAAGACTTAGAGGCTGTTTGTTTACATTTTAACGAGGCTCTGAATGGTTCATATCTCTTACTGGTTCAGCATTTAATGGTTCAAACTGTTTGTTTCGCGAGCAAATGTCTGAATGGTTAAGACATTTGCCTCTGAATGGTTAAGCATTAAACTAAGTCTGAATGGCTAAGACCTCTAATCTGAATTGGCCAGACATTTGCCTGTTAATGGTTAAACATTATACTGGCTCTTAATGGTTCAGGCCTCTTACTAGTTCGGCACTTAATGGTTCAGACCTCTTAATGGTTCAGCACTTAACCATTCAGAAGTTGCCAAATAGCCCCTTAGACTAACAAAAGTCATTAACACCCCCTCTTAATGCATAGCTTGTTTAGTTAACTCCCTATCAAGGGGTTGCTTCCCCTCAAACACTCACAAAAACCTTAGCCACTCATGCTTCAAAGATAGATTTTAACGAATTTGGAAAGATTGTATTACTGATCACAAAAATGATGATTACTTCATGATGTTTTTACAATTTTTAATGATTACAAAAACTAAAAGAAATTGGGTAGAACTAGAGTGTGTTATTGAAGAGAATGAGAGAATTGAGCAATGGAAATGGGAGGAAGAAGCTTCTTATACAGACTCTGGCGGCAACACACGACCTTTGCCTGGAAAAATATGGGAGAATCTGACCAGGAGCTAGGCACAGAGCGTGGTCAGCTCTTGTGGGTTTTCCCAGTGGATCTTCGAAGATCTTCAAAAAAAAATTTTGTTTAGTGGTTGAGGCACGACCCGTGTCTGGAAGAAACGGGCCGAGGGAGATCTTCAAAAGTCAATTGGGGATCGTTTTATCATTTTTCTCGAGGTACGAACTGTGTTTGGGAGGTGTTTCAGGTCAGAAAACGAGTTTTTGTCCTTTCCTTCTGGAGGCATGACTTGTGCTTGGGTGGCACAACCAGTGCTTTTTCAAGAACTTGACCATGAAAATCATATTTTCGCTCCGTCTTGTCGAAATACTCACGATTCATATATTATATTCCCCGTAACTCATTTCTTAGCCCCGAGATATGTTTCTGTGAAGTTTTGGGCTTTTCTCGTTTAACCATAGTCGTTTAGTTGGTTAAGGGGAACACCACCTCATCTAGACCATTAAATATCCATGACTTGAGGATCACGCACGGGCGTGTCTTGAGCTGCAACTTGACATTTTCTTTTTTTTTTTTTCGTTTTTCGCTTCTTTTGTCATTGCGGCCTGATTGTTCTGAAAATAAAAAAGTAAACAAATTTTGAACCAATTTACTAATATTTTTAAGAAAACAATCTTATATTTGAGCTTGAAATAATGTGAAAAATATGTACAATTATGTGCACATCATTGACCAGGCACCAACCGTACCTTTACTCCCTATAAATTTATCTCAAAGCCTTCCTTTTGAAGCATCCAACATCACCACTTACACCATCCCATATCATCCACCACCAATCTCTTTTCCAAATATGTTAGTAGTTTTTATTTATCTAAAGATACAAGATTGTAAGAACTTTCTCTAATAATTAAACCTTTTATGCTTATGCATTCAGT
This sequence comes from Scalesia atractyloides, assembly GCA_947069175.1. Lineage (NCBI taxonomy): Eukaryota > Viridiplantae > Streptophyta > Magnoliopsida > Asterales > Asteraceae > Scalesia > Scalesia atractyloides. Next base: position 78,895,375 of record CAMTDV010001633.1, on the reverse strand, counting down.
CAAGTTTGATGACGTTTATCTTTGAAGGCATTAGTGACTAAGTTATTCAATCACTTGGCCAAGATGAACCCTTACCAACAACCATTTAGTGTCTTTATAATGACTTCAAATGAATGATTTTCTATATAGAAAGTGAACATTCTGAAAGACTTAATATAATTCATTAACTTTGTGTTTGTTGGTTCAAGATTCATATTTCTATGTTCATGTAGTTTAAAAACATTTTAATTTCCTGGAAGGGGGTTAGAAGTAATGGGTTGGACTTTGGGAATTTGAAGTTATTGTCTTGCATGGAGAGGTTATATTCATTTAATATTTTATTTCCAACATTGTAGTGGTTGTAATGTGATATTGGCTGTGGCAACTTTCCAATGTTTTTATAGGTCGTAGTGTCTGTAACTAGGGTCCTTCCACTTTATGGCATTAACACATATTTCTCTTTTTTCGTATAACAATTTTAGGTGGTTGTCATGTGACGAGTGATTGTTGCAACTTTTTGAAGAGGCGTAGGATTTGGTAACCTTAATCGAAGCCATTTCTATTTTTAGATAGTGATCGTTTCGAAGTCCATATTAAAGGTGTTAATCATGATATTAAGGAGGAATGAAACCCAGTTGATTCTTTCTTGTGATTTTTTTTCAAACCTTTATCTTTTGTTTTGGTGATTTATAATTTTTATCAGTGAAACTATAAAAAAGAACATCTCAGTTCTTAGTTTAACTTGATGTTGATTGCATCCTGATACTAAAAGCTCTTGTATCCTTGGACGATCTCGGTATTATACCATCGCTATACTACACCAACGATGAGTACACTTGCCTTGACGTGTCACAGTGAGTGATCATATCGTATCATGATTATAAATTTAAAGCTTGAAAACAAGTAAAAATAGCAAGAAAAATAAATACTCATGCGACCACGTCAAGTTTTTTTGCTGCGTTTTTGGGGATACAATGATTGTAGGAAAGCTAAAGTTAGCAGCCTAGTCATTTTATATTTTGTTGTTTCATATAGATCGAACAACATACTAAACACATCACACTCGATTCATCGACGTGTAAAGATGGGAGTGGTCAATCAAACCAGATCGAAGATTGATGAAACAAATTTCAATGATAATAATCACAAATTACATTACAATACCATAAAGTTTACATCTTCAATAAAGCTCAATGTCCAACCCTAGGTATGCTCCACTATGGTTGGTGACTCACATCAAGTCTCTCCACTACAAATGAACCCTAACAATCCTATTTATAGTCAGGCATGCAACTCTAGTAAGTCACCTAGCCGCCTCTAGGACCTTACAAGCGATACTAACACAGACACTCTTAGTTTCGCTTATAGTTGTTGAAGAGAAACTAGCTTACACACCATAGTGCCGCATAACATATTAATTTCACTTACAATCATCAAGCATAAAGCTTGTATCAATAGACTCCCCTTAAGTTTTTTACTTTATCTTGTATCTTCACGAATACCGTTAACCAGAAGTTTTTTATTTAAGATCTCCCTCACAATGTAAGCTCCTTCTGATTAATTTGAGTTCCAACTCAACTAAAAGTCCCTTTCTTAATAAGCTTACCTGGTGAATCAGACAACTCTAATATAATTGACATATGATAAAGGTTATTTCCTCCTAATCTACCACCTCGTGTGCATAACTTGATTGTCTATGTGTTATGCTCCTCTAATACCACTGGTAGGTCCCCAATTTCTACCTACTTATCTAGTTTTATTAATAAGGATCAAACACAAATGTATGCATGTGCAGAATTCATGCATAAAAGTATCATGTTGGTAATGTAGAAACATGTACAAACAATGTAAATATCAATATCTTTTCATTTCACTAACTTATGGTGTATACAGACTTTGAATGCTCAAAAAGTTACAATGACCAACATCTGTTACGTATTATAGTGAAACAAGAAACAGGGGGAGTTTTTGTAACACCCTGCATTCTCGGATTATAATGTTGTTGTATAATATTACCGGTTTGCGGATAACATGAGAATTAATGAGTTTAGATGGAGTTTTTGTTCTAAACATGAAATGGCGAAATAGAAAGAACCAAATCTGCCAAAAGGTGAAACTCGCAAAAGGGGGGAGCCTTTTAGGTCTTGCGGGTGCTAAAGGCCACCCCACTTGGGGTTTTACAGTCGTCAACATCAGGGAGAGACGGAAACGAAGGGATTTTGTTGATCGGGTCTTCAATCGAGGTATTTCTCGCAACCTTGTTACGTTTTAACGCACGAGTGATTGTTAGAACATGTTAAATATACTATTCTTCAGTTCCTCACTTTTTTTAGTGTTCTTTATTGAACCTCACACTCTCCCTATTCATGCTTGTGTAGTCATTTTAATATATGGTGCATGTGTGATATATATTTTAATATATGGTGTATGATGTTATATATATATATATATATATATATATATATATCACATGCACCATAATATGGAGAAAATATCAGAATGTATGTATTTGAAACGCCAAAACTTTAAAAGATAAGAAAATATCATAGAGCCTTGTCCGTCAACACAAAAATTCTTATCCCGAAATTTCCTAACATTGTGGCATGACTATATAGAAGAATAGCACAGTCATATACTACAAATTTCCAACTTTACTTCTCAATATAATAACACAAATTTGTACAAAGCTTCACATGGCCATGTTCTACATTAAATTTCCATAAAATTTGGGTTATCCACCCAACAACTCATAAACTTTATACGTATTTCATCATGAATTTCTTTATGTAAATATCATTATTAATTAACCTTCAATATTACCTTTAACTTTTGTATCATATTTTCACAATGCTACAATATTGAACCTTAAGTTGATTGGTCTACACATTTCCCTCAAGCATTATAAATATAGTATATATTATAGTGTAACATCTAACTTGACGTAGTATGGTGAATGAAACTAGAAATTGGATCATTTGATACTTCATTGTTTATTTTAAGCTTTTTATAAATTTGAGCTTGCAAAAGTATGTTTATCTGAGACATGTTATTTTTGGAAGAGAGAACTTGAGGCAATGAATATAACATATATTAATGAATTAGTTAGTTTTTTATTATATCTATTCGGTGTTAGGCGCTCTCTAGTCGGCCGAGTAGGGAGTACTTGGAGTACTCGGGGACTACTCGGACATATTAAATTTAAAGAAATTAATTATTGGATATTTTATGTGTGTCAAAATAAGCGTAATTCATGTCAAATTAGCATAACTCGTGTCAAAATTAGCATAATCCTGAGTAGTCGCCGAGTAGGCCGAGTAGTTGACCGAATAATCCGAGTAGTCGTTGAGTATTCCAAGGTTCCCACCAAGTATTTGACCGAGTATTCCGAGTAGTTGGCCGAGTATTCCGAGTAGTCGCCTAATAGGCCGAGTTTGACCACCTCCGACTTATAAAGACCGACTTGTAGTAACTCTCCAAGGTAAGGTTCCGAGTAGTCGCCGAGTACTCGGCGTTGGAATCCGACTTTTACAATTGTTCAAAGAATATTTAGTTATTAATTGGTACTTTAAGAACATTTATTCAAAGAATATTTAGTGATTATTTGGTACTTTAAGAACATTAATTTGAAAGTTACGTATATACCAAATATATATATATATATATATTTGAAAAGAATATACCAAATAATTATACACTGAAAATAGGAAGATGTTATTATTAACTATTTAAAATCACATCTATTCAAGTCCCTTTTACATCATCCTTGTTGTTAACTATATAAGACAACGATCAGAAAGCAAAATTCAAAACTAATAAGTCGTTGATTTTTAGGATGAATAAAACAAATATGTTTCAGTCAAAGACTAATCATCGATTTGATTTCTATTAATGTCACAAAGCATCAAAATAATCTAACGAAGTGTTTTTCTTTATTTTTTTTTATTGTGAGAATTTGTTACCCATTTTTTTATAAAAAAAAATCGATGGATGTAGCATTCGAATGTAAGATATCTGTTTGAAAACTTTAGGGCTTAACATTTTGTTTTATTATCATGTAAAAGTGTAAAATATAATATTGTTTAACTTATGAACGTACGTTGTGAAATTACGTATGTTATAAACTTTAAAACCCTAATAACGCATATTATACTTATGTAATGAAACACGTTATGGTTTTCAACATACGTGATTATGATTTTTCAACATGCGTGATTAGGGTTTTGAGTTTTACAAGGTAGGTAATTTCACAGCGTACGCTCATACGTTAAGAAATATTATAAGTTAACCAGCCTCTTGTTATCATTTTAACAGTTTAACTAAATAACCTAGTTTTGTTTATAATTTAAAACTAATGATAACAAACGAGGTTCCATAAAAGATGTATTCTATCACTAAGTCCCAAGTCTTTTTTTATATGATAACAAACGAGGTTCCATAAAAGATGTATTCTATCAACTAAGTCCCAAGTCTTTTTTTTATTCTTGTTACGTTTGTATGCCCATATTTTTTTATACAATATACTCATTTTCGTTATACTCGATGATAAAATATTACATTAAATTGAAATAAATGTCATCACCCAATATTCCAAAATGATGCCGACACCTATCACTCTTCCATCGTTATCACCTTTGGACAGTCTGTTGATTTAAACCCTAAACCACTCGTGTGCCATTAATAGCCTCAAAACTTGGGAAAACAATGAAATAAAATAAAAATAGTTATATATGCAATAATTTTCCATTATATATCGGAAAACAACAAACATGGTATTATAAAATATGGAAAGTGCATCCCCTTTTTATATGTATATACAAGGTTGAGTTTGAAGAAAACGTCTAAAAGTGTGAAAACAGTTAGGATGCCCTATCTGTTGGATCAAAAGAATCTATGAACTAGAATGGCGTGGTGGCGTATTCGTTAATAACATCAACTCTATTACTTGGACGCGCTTCATTAAGGGTAAAGGGGTCTTTCTACTGCTCTAAAACAAAACGTCACACTAATGACAAACGACATTACATACACAACTTGCAGATAAAGCGACATATGTATCTAAAACACCATTGATACAAAAACAACGACACTTAATGATAAAACGCGTTGCGGATATTTGTTGTGAACAAAAAAGTAACTGAAAGTTAATTATTAACATTTATTACAAAAAAATTATGCATCCTACATCACACACATGAAGTGGTTGCTTAGATGCAAAATGTGAAAACGCCATAATGTACAAACCATTAGTTTATTTGAAAAAGCCATAATGTACAAACCATTAGATTATTGATAAACAATAAGAATAACAGATTTGCTGCAACCTTAAAACATTTTAATGAAAACGTCATAATTCAGCTATGCGTGCCAAGGTGTAAGACGTCATTCGTAATGAAAACGCCATGACTCAGATTTACTCTACCCACTAAAACAATTTAATGAAAAACACATTTTTCAAAAGTATTGCTTTCAAAAAATAAATTTGAAAATAACACGCCATAGAAACAAGAATAAAGAACAACATAACGCCATCTATTAAGCAGACTTGAACAATGACAATTGTACCCCGCATATCATTTACCGCCCCCTGACACGTGTTCGATCAGGATCCGTTCTCACCGTTTTCACACTTCCAATCGTTTTCTCTCTCTCTCTCTCTCTCTCTCTATATATATATATATATATATATATATATAAATATATAGGGTAGGGTTCTAAAGTGAACACTAGTGTATTTGCGAACTGAGTGAACAAATCCTGACCGTTGATCTACACACGTGTATGGCTAAGATTTCATCGTCAAATCATAAAATACATTAGTGTATTTCATCATCAAATCTTGTCCATTGATCTACACACGTGTATGGCCAGGATTAGTTCGCACGGTTCGCAAATACACTAATGTTCACTCTTGAACCTAATCCTATATATATAGAGAGAGAGAGAGTGGAGGGTTCAAATGAGAAGAATTTTTTTGTAAAAAGATAAAAGAGAAAATTTCAACCAATAAGAATGCTTTCTTTTGCTTCATTAAATTTTCTATTTAATATCATTATAAGGGTATATGGTAAACTTGCATAGATCATTAAATTGTAGTCTTTCTATTTAATAACCAACTAAATTAGATCTGTAACTTATTTTCAAAATATATATTTTGAATATTTTTTCAATATATATATATTTTCCAAAAAAAAAATTAGATTGTAGGATAAATTACGAGGTGTGGAGGATACATTTCGGAGTGTGTACGATAAATTTCGGATTGTGTAGGATAACTTTTGGTGTGTGTAGGCAAAAAAAATTAGTATGAAGGATGATAGTCTTTATGACTAATTAATTAGTCAAATAAACAATAAATGAGATTGGAGAAAAACTATTTAATATTTTACATTTGTACCTTTGTTCTTTTTCTTCTCAATTAAAATTTCTTCTCAAATGAACCTCCCCTACATATATATATATATATATATATATATATATGTCTCTCTTTGTGTATATGTATAATTTTTAATGGTTATTGGATTTAAATAGCGTAACTTTCACTTGTTGGTTAACAATACTATTAACTAATGAACTATTCATCAACACTCAACTTTCAACTTAGTTTCTGTGCAACTTTCAAATTGACTGAACTCTAACCTAGTAAAAAAATCTGACGAGGACCTCTTCTTATGAGGTGGTGTGCTAATATCTAAATTAAAACAATACAAATAATTATAAAACCCACCTCAACCTCCACCATCTCTAAAATTAACCAGAGAAAACAACATCGATGGAGACGAAGAATTAGCCAAACACCCACTCAGCGAGTTCACCAACAGCAACAAATAAACGTCCGATCGATTTACCCCTTCATTCCCACTATTGGAACTCGTCAAATTCCTGCTGGAAACCACAAACCATACGCAGTCATCCCAACCATCACTTCCTCTCAAACGGGTGGTAGGGTTTGGTGCTACTCAGGCCAGCACCGTACCTCACACTTTCAAATCAAGTGTTAGGGTTACTCAGATTTGATGGTGGTAGTGATGGGTGAGGTGATTGTAGTAGTGGAAATGGTAGCGGTTTCAGGTATGGTGACGGCGGCAGCGGTACGTTCTAATTAGGGTTTTGATTTGAGATGGTGGTGGGGTGGGTGGGGCAGGTGGTGGGCTGGTTGTGGTGGTTGGGAAGATTTACACAATCATCATTTCGGTGACACCACTTGATTTGTGAGTGGTGGTCGGAAATGATTAAGAAGAGGGAAAGAGAGTGTTGATGATGGCGGGGATTGTCACACCCCAACCGATGACGGAAACATCGGGGTGGAACGAAAAGATTGTTCGAGGCATCACAACTTGCTAAATATGACAATATTTTAGTATTATTTCCATTTTCATTGATGAGCTAAGGGGTACATTGTTTGGAATGGAAATACAACAAGGAAAGTGTATCTCAAATGCTCCAGTGGTTCGATGCCATCGAGGTTACCCTTCGTCAGAGTAGGTGCCCTGAGCATTTTCAGACCACATGTGCTACCGGGGTATTTCAATCCTGAGCCCTCGATTGGTGGACAGCCGAGCGCATCAAGCATGGGAACGACGCAGCTTACACACTATCATGGGAGGAACTGAAGGAGCTTATGAAGAGGGAGTATTGCCCTCCCCACGAAGTCCAAAAGCTCGAGAACGAATTTTGGAAAATCAAGCCAATCGAATGTGATAACGCCGGCCTCACAGCTAGGTTCAAATAGCTTAGCATCATCTGCCCAAGCCAAGTCGACACTCCTGAAAAGGCTATCAAGAAATACATACGTGCTTTGCCTGGGTGCGTGGGCAATTTTGTCGCAGCTGCAAGACCGGCTACCATCGAAGAAACCTACCAGTTGGTCCAGAGATTAATGACAAGCGAGTCTTGGATGGATATTTCTCCAAAACTCCCGCCAAGAACCTAAATCAAGCTACTATAGAAGCGTCCGACGATTCCGAGGACGATTCCGATGACGATACCAACGACGACGACGGCATCTCACCGCAAGCTGCCGCCGAGCCTAGCCGCAAGAGAAAAAGCTCGAGTCTCAACTACTCCGTGACTGAGCCGCTCAATCCCGAACCTCTTCGAGCAGTTCCATTTTACCCAAGGCGTAACTACACCGGACCTCATCCTCAGTGTCTGACGTGTACTTATCACCATCCAGCCGGGGCCAGCTGCTACTACTGCAACAAATGCAACTGCTTTGGTCACTACACCAGCAAATGTCGCACAGGACCACGACAGCAAGATGAATCGCCACCCCCGGAGTCGCCGACCCAAGCCGCGGCCCCAGCAGAGGAAGACGTAGACACCAACCTCGACCAGGCGCAGGACGACGTTAACGAAGGTACGACTTTCGACGTTAGTACTTATGCTTTGTAATCATTCTATTGTTTGATATCGTTTCAACACACGAACAATGTATCTCTCTCTCAAATCCTCGCACTTCGTCTAAGCTCGCACACACTAGTTCTCACTATTAATGTTATATAGTATATCACGATATAATATAATTTTTCTACCCCTACTACGCGCCTTTAAAACAAGTTACGATAAACATGCAAACACCGAACTAATCACCGGTGCACACGGGATTATTTTAGGGTCTGCACGGGGATCGTCATGAGTTTTAATGGTACCTTAACGTTAAAAGCATGGTTAAAACGTGGTGGATACGCCGATGGTACTTCCTATACATAAGCGTTTTAACCATATCGACAAAGCGCGACACCTATCCACGGGACGGAGGAGGTGTGGTTAAAGCATGGTGGATACGCCACTGGTACATCCTATATATAAGTGCTTTGCCATGCTAACAAACTTCCGTGGAGACATGCTGTGTATAGTTGAACGTTATTAGACCTTCTATATTATGATGATTATTTTCACACGCAAAACTCCTCCGCCGAGGCGTAACATCTCAATCGCTTTCTCAATCGCGCAAACGCTAGATACCCCGCGAATCTACCCAACGCAATCGTACTACCGCAGGGATCTACCTCTTATCGCTTATCGCTCATCGCTTATCGCTTATCGTATCGCTTATCGCGTATTGCTTATCGCTTATCGCTTATCTTTTGTCGCATAATCGCTACCCACCTCGATGCTCGAACGCTATCTCTCCGCGTATCGTCTTTGCTTTATGTCATTTTGACTTTTATTGTACCTCTCGCTTCGCTATTCTAATCATCAATATATATCCGTGTCATGTCGGCACACGTGACATCACTCGACGGGACGGAGGCGATATGGCTAAAACATGTGGATACGCCGCTGGTACTTCCTATATATAAGTGTTTTAGCCATATTACGAACTTCCGTGGAAGGATGCCATGTGGGGTTTGACGTTATTCAAGCCTCATAAATTCTTGGTTTTCCCCTTCACCGCGTGGACCAAGGATACCGAAATCTATCTATACCGTGTCAAGACGTCTGACATCGCTCCACCAAACGGAGGCGATATGGCTAAAACATGGTGGATACGCCGCTGGTACTTCATATATATAAGTGTTTTAGCCATATTACAAACCTTCGTGGAGAGATGCCATACGAGGTTTGACACTAATTAAACTTTTTGATACCTTTAAAATTAGTTTTACCATTACAATTTTGTAATTAAATGGAAAAATTTTTCTAAATATTTAAATTTTTACAAGAATCTTTTTGGCAAGTAAAACCCTTCTCACAATGGGAATCGAACGCCTAGCGTCACGTTATGAGAAGATTTTCATAAAACCGATTTCCTTAAAGCGCTTTTGTAATAGTTAACAAATTTTTTAAAACCTAAAAGCAATTTCTTGATTGCTAGCTCGTGGATTATCAACCGCGAGCCAATTAATCCGTTTTACTCAACAACCCTTTACACTTTCGAGACGCTTTCACTCGCCAGTCCTCGTTCGACCGCTCGACCATCCTCGACTTACACTAAACGCCTTATCGCTATCCATTTGTGTCAATTCTCAAGTCTTCCTATTGAATGAATTTCGGGACGAAATTTCCTAAAGCAGGGGAGACTGTAACAACCCGCTTCCTCGCAAGCTCGTCACTCTCGTTACGCCTAGAACCAGAGATCCGGATCATAATGTAACCTAAATCGCTTATTACGCTATATCGCATATTTTCGCATCACCTCGCACAGCACAACGCATTATATTGCATTAACACAACGCTTATCTCGCACAACTTATATACTATCAACTTGAGTGAAATTTCCAAGGCTATCAGCTCGCTTAAACTGCAACGCGACTCTCGCAAGACTTGGGAACAAAGCCGCATACTCCATCGCATATTTATCAGACTTCGAATAACTGTGGAATATAATTAAATATGACAGTTTAATACGCTTAATACTACGCTTATAATACTTAAATGTAACTATAACGCGATTGCATCGCCGAACAATCGATAAACGAACGAAAAACGAGGAAAATCTGAGTTTTGAGCCAAGTTCGCTCGAACTTGGGAGAAGCCAAGTTCCGCCGAACTTGACTGGCCAACTCAGATTCTCCTTGATCCCCTTAAGTTCGCTCGAACTTGGCTGAATCTCTAGGGATTCAGCAAGTTCGGCCGAACTTGACTAAATTCCTCTTGAAAATCTCACAAGTTCGCCCGAACTTGACTCCACCAGCCCCACTTTTTGTCTTCGCCTATAAATACTCAGCCCCATTCTCTCATTTGAAGTTGCTGCAACTTCGCCCAGAGCTCCCAAAACCCGAAATCCTTTGTTTTCTAAGTAAGAATCAACCCGATTTCAACTACAACAATGTTTATCAACATCTTACAACGGTTTACAATGATTTTGGCATAAGGCATTGCCTTTGTTTTCATCAAATCTCTTCTGTTTACGAAAACCTTCATATTTTTCCATCAAAACTTTTGTTTTCACTCAGATCTATACTAGATCTGAGTAAAACCTTTCAAAAACATTGATTTCTACACAATATTCGGACTAATGACGTATGTTTCGTTCACTTTTGAGTGGAACGAGGCGTTGTCAAGCAAAATCTCAGATCCGGAAGCACAAGGACGAAATCGTCGCTTTACACAAGCTGGACTAACCCGTACATACCATCAAATTCGTCCGGTTTAGCCCGAGTTTCTGTAAAAATGGCTAACTTCGCTCCAAAAGACCTCTCCAGCCTAAGTTTTTCTCAGTGGCTTAAGGTTGGAGGGATGGACACTCGATTTACTCGGCAAACTACGCGAAAACGCAAGATTTTGGACCCGAAAACATCAAGTTCGCCCGAGATTGCACTGATTTTGACAGCACAAGAAGTCAAGTTCGCTCGAACTTGCCCTCAAGGGGTCAAGTTCGGCCGAATTTGAGTGGAAATACTCAAAATTTACTTCAGAAACCCTCAAGTTCGCTCGAACTTGCAAAGTTTCTCAGGAAACTTTACAAGTTCGGCCGAACTTATCTCCTCTCTTATCAGAACCCACAAGTTCGACCGAAGTTGTCAAGTTTCCTTGAGAAACTTACAAGTTCGCCCGAACTTGACTCACAACTCAGCAGAATAGTACAAGTTCGCTCGAACTTTTATGTTTACATACAAGTTCGCCCGAACTTGCCTACTGCTCAATCCAAACTTAACCGTTTCAGCTTTTCGAAGACTGATGCACTTCCGTTCGCGTATGCATGCTGATCTGACGCTCTACTTGACTCCTCTCAGATCCCTAATTTCACCTAAAACGCACCAACTGTGAGTATACTCGACCTATTTTCGCTTTAATGCACTTTTTGGGTGTAACATACGTTCTTATCAAATACACAACGCACGCTAAACTGATTTATCACACGCGAATATCTGTTATACATGTTATACGTGATTGCTAGAACATGTAAGCTAGGACTACTTTCGTTATCTCCACCTTGGCTAGTATAGTACTGTAGAGGGGCTCTCATCCGACGGGGTTTAGCTAAGATGTACGCGCGAGCTCTCCGCGAGAATAGCATGATAAATTGTCTTGTGAGTTTATATGTTGTATGAATCATGTTTATGTATAATTCACTATACTTTTATCTACTATGCTATTATATCAAAACCTGTATGCTCGCCAATACATTTTTGTATTGACAATTTATTTTAACGTATGTTGCAGGTTATTGAGATCTACTTGCTGCAAAACGGATTTAGGAATTATCTCTAGAAACGCATTGTAATAGAAAATTTAAGGAAGATCGAATTATGTTTGTTTGAGAGATGTTTTGATATTTGTAATAATTGTTTATGGATTATATGTTCGTTAGTATGGGATAATGAATGTTTAAATATTGTCGCGTAAATAGTTGTTATGGATTCTCTCGAGCAATCTGATTCGCCTAGTGCCGCGCTCCGATGATTCCGCCATAGGTCGGGGTGTGATAGATTGGTATCAGAGCCATAATTATAGGGAAACTTAGGTAGGATTGCCATGCTTGACTTAGACTATAGTTAGGATATCGAATCAGACCGCTACGTATCGATTAACGCTTGAAATCTATGCCCATTTGACAAGTTCGCCCGAACTTGGCTAACCCCAAGTTCGATCGAACTTGGCTTGGCAAAACAAAACAGAACATGTGGTGACTAGACAAGTTCACTCGAACTTGACATCAGTGTGATGCCAAGTTCGCCCAAACTTGAACTGTCCCAACCAAACAGAATCACTTAGGTTGAATCAAGTCCGCTCGAACTTGGGTGATGCCAAGTTCGGCCGAACTTTACTAGATTCTTGTGATTCAACTTTTTAAACTTACGTATGCTTTTCCTAAAGCAACCACAGTACACGTAAAGAACGCTCGTTCTACTTTTAAAAACAGAAATTAACAACTCATTCTACTTTGTAGTGTTTTGAATATAGAGAGATCTGTAGTTAGATTCAAGATTAGGGTTATGAGTTAATCATAGTAAATCATGTAATGTGCAGTTTTAAATGGAAAATGAAACAAAGGAAATAACTTCTAATATTTAGTTTTTAAATGAAATCATACAATTGAGACCAAAAAGATTGTGTAACATGTAATATTTTCCTTAATAATGTTGGAGACTTATCAAACATATATACTTTAGTCTCATAGTATTTAGATTTAAACCCTAAAATCGGAATGTGTAATACTTTAACCGATGGCGGAATGTCAAGGCTTGTAGATTGTTCATAACACATAATACTAATTAAATGTAACAATATATATATATATATATATATATATATATATATATATATATAATTTATCTATTTTGACAAAATATATAACATTTGTTAAAACAAGACGAAAAATACTTATCATAATCAAACAAATACTTTTATATGTATGAGACTACATTTAGTGATAAAAATTAGGTAATCGTCCATAAAATTGTCTAAGGCATAAATATAATTTGGAAAACATTTAGGGTTTTCAAATCATTTGATAATAAGAAAAACATTATAGTTTTAGGGTTTTTAACTTAAAGCTTCATGGTGCTAATCCTGAGTTCCTAATAACAATACAATGCAACACTTGTTAGTGAAACAACCCAACTGAAACTTTAACGATACATCACGAGATCAAAACCCCAACGTAATTAACAAAGTATAGCCTTATACAGGTAGCCCTTTGGCATCCGTTGCTGGGTTTTGGATCAATCGGACAGGGTATCGAATCAATGATCAGGGTTAATACACTTACAACAGAGCAAAGGTTCGAAGGTTTAGGGGAAGGGTGTTGAATAAAACGAGCAGAACGAGAGCAAGGTTTAATGAAATGAATTCGTTTTTGTGGAGAAACTTCAGTCCCACGCCTGCCTTTATATAGCCCACCTGAGTTTCTCCCGCGCGTCGCGCAGGATCATAGGGAAGGCCTCGTGTGGCGCGATAGCTACCTATTAGGACTAGAGGTGGTTGTGGGTGATGAATGGTACTTGTAATTTACCCTAAAAAACTTTAAAAATCACACATTTTTTTAAAATTTTCCATTAAAAGCACAACTTTTTATTAATAAAAAATTTTTGATTTTTTTTATAAAAGGTAACGATTTAAGTGTGAAGAATTTAAAAATAATTTAGCATTTAGCACATGTGTGTATTACATTTGTGATTCAATGAATAATGTTTTGTTTTTGTTTTTCTTTTTAAGTTTAAATTTTAATCCTTGTACTATAAATAATATACATATTTAATCAACATATACATCTTTAATATACTTTTACTTTATACTAATAACATATGTCTTTAACTTAAAAAAAATATACGGAGTTATATTTATTTTTTACTCAACATTTTGGCATAATTTTTATTGAAAACAATGTTGTATTCAAAATATAGTATTTTTTGTATCTAAAGTTACATTGGGTGCCGATACCAAACCCAACAGATAGTGGCGGACCTAGTGTATAACTATGGGCAAACCCCTGCTACAGCTTGGCGCTCCGGCGGTATTGTAAATTTTAGAAAAATTTAACGTTTTTTTCGATTTCGTTACCGTTTTTTATAAAACTTTACCGCTTGGTGGAAGTTTTAGATCCGCCACTGCGGCAACAGATACTAACATTGGTACCTGTATTCGTATATCAAAACATACAATACATTTATTTTTAATAATTTTCAGTCTTGTATAAAACACATGCTAATATCCTTTTTGGCATATCACTCTTTTCTTTTTCTCAAATCCTCTTACTAAAAAAAATACATATCAATATCTATATCTATATATATATAAATAAAAACCAAACTCACCACTCAATATATATATAACCCATAGAAAACACACAAAATAAACGAAAAAACAATGGACTACTTCCTTCTCTCTCTCTTCACATTCTCTCTCTCTACACTCACATTCTTCCTCCTCCGACGAGCCACCACCACCGCCACCAACCGGAAAACCCATCATCCACCAGGAACCGTCGGTTTACCATTCATTGGAGAAACACTCCAACTCATATCCGCATACAAAACCGAGAACCCCGAACCATTCATCGACTCACGTGTCAAAAAATACGGGCCCGTGTTCACAACCCATGTGTTCGGTGAACGAACCGTTTTCTCAGCTGACCCGGAAACCAACCGGTTCATTTTACAAAATGAGGGCCGGTTGTTCGAGTCGAGTTACCCCGGTTCGATAGCGAACTTGGTTGGGAAACACTCTTTGTTGTTCATGAGAGGGTGTCTTCATAGAAGAATGCATTCATTGACCATGAGCTTTGCTAACTCGACTATTATTAAGGACCATTTGTTGGTTGATATAGACCGGTTGGTCCGGCTCAACTTGGAGTTGTGGACCGGTCGGGTTCTACTCATGGAGGAAGCCAAGAAGGTACTTGTTACTTATTAGTCACCAAGTCTTTTTATGTTGTTGCAATAAATTTGGTGTCCTTTTTTTAAAAAAGTTTTTGAGTTTGGTGCTAAACCGTAGGGACGTGGTCAGGGATGGCTCGACTATATAAATAAAAAATAAGCTGTTGCGACGTAGCTTGTTGCTCGTTTAACTGTCATGAATTTCTCGTAATTTATTTGAATACGAATTAATCGAAATTTTCAATTATAAGATTTGCATGTTTTTGTGCCTTTTGAAAGTTGTATATGGAAATTGTGTTATCATATACCCACATGTTATGATTTTTAATATAAATTTTTTATTTGAAAAGAGAAATATTTTAGAATTTGTTTTAGACCCTAAATGGTTACCGGTATCATTGTCTATCTAGATATTTTAGTTCGGTTTTTAATTATCTTTAAACTCATTATATTATATCATTTAAAGAAAATATTCCAATTTAAAGAAAATATTTTTTTAGATGTACTTTTTTTGCATTGATTGTACTAGTTTTACACAATGGACTATCTATCAATCCGGCTAAAGAAGGACATTCATGTACTCGATCACATGGTTTCATTCTCTCTGTTTTTAGAACAATTTAATCGTGACGTTTTATATGACAACCGACATAAAGTTTATTTGATTATCTAATCTTATTGGTTAGCGGGGTATTAAAAGAACCTAACGGGTTCCTATGATTCTTATAAATAAGAAGTTTGAAACTTTTTTATATATTAAACTATTAAAAGTTGTTGATATGTTTTAAAAAATATCCAAATTGTAGAGAAGGAAACTTGACAATGCATAATAACATCATGACGTTTTATACGACAACCGACATAAGCTAAGTTTTATTTGATTACCTAATCTCGTTGGTTAGCAGAGTATTAACAGAGCCTGGTTCTCACCGTTATAAGTAAGAAGTTTTAAACCTTTTTATATATTAATAAACTATTAAAACTTGTTGATCATATGTTTTAAAAAATATCGAATGCATAATAACATCATGTGCATGTGTTATATGTTACGATCTTATGTAGTGAGTGCTTCTCATGCTTGGAAGGTTCCATTTATTCCATTCCATGTGTTGTTTCAAAAGTGTTATGGGCATAATTATTCTAGATTTGATTTGGATCAATTATGTAATCCTCAAATAAATAATAATTAATATATTTTTTATTGATTATTTATAAATTGCGTAGATAACATTTGAGTTAACAATAAAGCAACTATTGAGCATCGAGCCATGTGAGTGGACCGAGAACTTAAGGAAGATTTATATGCGAGTCATTGAAGGATTCTTTTGCATTCCTATTCCAATGTTCTCCATCTCATACAGTCGTGCTATAAAGGTATATTGTCAATATTTTAAATTAACTAGGTTTATGACGTCGTCGCGTTGCGGCGAACTGCTTTTCTTATTTAGTCTCTGTTTACATGTGTTTTGAAATCACTACGAGCGCGTTGCGCACGGAACCGCTTACAAAAATAAAAAGAAAATTTAGAAAAAACACTAAAAGATAACCGAAGAAAATCAACCAAAAAGTTGTATGGTAATGATGTCTTTTGTATGACACCCGTGGTCAGAGATGAGCAAATGGTACTAGATACCGGTACCGAATTTCCTAAACCGAAAGATCTTAAGTACCAATTCGGTACCGACTTTTGACGTTACTGGTACCGGTGCGCTACCGGTTTTTACCTTCATATACCGGTACCATAACCGGCATTTTCGGTACCAGTACCGATTCGGTATCTGTTGGCACCGAGCTAATCCCTGCCACTGAAACTAAAAAAAAGAAATCATTAAAAGTTGAACAAAATTAACAAAAAAAATTGTACGTTACCGCTGTTGCTCGTATAGTACCCGTGATCAGGGATGAGCAAATGGTACCGGGTAGGAGTACCATCACGAACTAAAAGATTTTCCATGTTAATTCGGTACTTACTTTTGGCGTTTTCTGTACCTGGCTGGTGCTGGTATTACCTTCGTGTTCCGATACCGAACAAGATCATACCGGTATTTTTGATACCAGTACCGGTTCGATACTGGTTGACACCAAGCTTATCCAAAGCCGTGATAAAGAAAAAGATAATTAAAATTAAGAAAAATATGAAAATGTATTCAACTTAACAAGTACCGGTTCGATACCGATAGAAAGCTAGAAAATAGTTATTACTATAACATTAGAATAATAAAAGTATAAAAAAAGCTATATGTAATATTATAGTATTAAAGTTACTATTCATTAAGTTCTATTTTTAATATGTAGATACTAATTAAGCTAGAAAATAGTTATTACTATAACATTAGAATAATAAAAGTATAAAAAAAGTTATATGTAATATTATAGTATTAAAGTTACTATTCATTAAGTTCTATTTTTAATATGTAGATAATATTTTTAATATATAGATAATTATTATAATTGTAACATATTTTTTAGAGTTAAATGCCAATTTAGTCTATTTTGTCATTTTATCAGTTTAGTCCTTGAAACGTTGTCATTTTAACTAAATAGTTTCAAACGTTGACATTTTAGTTAACTAGGTTAACTTTATCCATTTTTTCTGTTAACGATAAGGGCAATTCAATCATTTTATATGGCTGAATTGCCTTTCTTGTTAACAGAATTACATATAAAATGACCGAATTGCCCTTCTTGTTAACAGAAAAAATTGATGAACTTAACCCAGTGGACTAAAATGGCACCGTTTGGAACTATTTGGACTAAAATGATAATGTTTCAAACCTTTGGACTAAACTGGTAAAATGACCCAAACCACAGGGACTAAAATGACATTTAACTCTATTTTTGATGTAGTTTGATTACCTTTCGGTAATAAAAAGGCGTAATACATGAACCGTAATTTTTTGTTTTTGAAGGCGAGAGAAAGGGTGGCAGAGGAGTTTAGTTTAGTGGTGAGGGAGAGGAGGAGAGAGAGTGAAAGAGGGGTGAAGAAAAACGACATGTTGGCGGCGTTGTTTGAGAGTGAAGGTGATGGTGGCGGAGTTGGTTTTACAGATGAAGAAATTGTGGATTTTTTGGTGTCTCTACTTGTAGCGGGGTATGACACCACATCCACGACTATGACGCTTGCGGTTAAATTCCTGACCGACAGGCCATTGGCTCTTGCTCAACTCAAGGTTCGGTCTCTCTTTTTTATTTTGCTTTGAGCCGTAACGTCTTTTGAATAAATAATTTTAAGTTTAACTAATTAGTTGTAATAGAAAAACAAAGGGAATTATTAGTTTGTGTGGTGGTGAATTTAAATTAACGGATTTAGACATATGGTCCATCAAAGATTTAATAACATGGTTATAAAGAAAAACAAAAAGAAAACTATATGACGTTACCCTATACATTTTGAGATGGATGAATTTCTAAACAAACTTTGTAAAACTTAATTTAGCTAACCTACGTTAAGGTCATGTTTGAAATAATTGTTTAGCTCGGAAACTAATGAAATAAGTAAAATTATTTATTGTATCTTTTCATATACATACGTCGATTATAAAGGTTTTACAATTCCGAAACCTAACGATTTCTTTTTGTTTTGAATTTATATGTTACGTAAAATTGCACTAGAGTATGTATCTAGTTAGGGTGGAGGTAGTGGTTAAACTCCTTGTCACATTTGCCACAACTCCTTCCTCTTTCACGTTAATACCACATCAACTTTTTTCACTACTTGTCACAACTTGTCAAATCACAGAATATAATATCTCTCATGTCAAAACCAATTTGTAAATTAAATTAAAAAAAACAATTAAAAAAATATATGATTGATTAATGTTGAAAAGAGTCCCATTCTCTCTCACCTTCGGCATCAACAACAAAGTGGCAAACCTCTTTGCCGCACACACACCTCGCCGAAGCCCAAGGAGTGAAAGATGTCGATTCGCCGCATGTTACCAGGAAGATGTCGATCCAATTTGCCCCCCCCCCCCCCCCCTAGGTGGCTAGGAATTTATATAAAAGTAAACTAGGCTTCACGTGTTTCATAAAATGTGCTCTGATGTTTTTTTCTTGTTCCTTTATCGTTTAACATGTTTTTACGGTAAATTTCTTTTAATCTCTGTTGTTTGTGAGACTTAACCTAAAATTTGGTTTTGCCTTTGCCAATAAACCACCACCCAATTGATAGAATTAAGTTACTCATGATCAACGGACTTTTCTAATTCGGTAAAAGTTCATTTATTATATCAAATAAAATAAATTCATTATATCCTTTTTAAGACGAAAGATGTATGAGGGAATGACTACATAAACATACATACAAATCTCTCTCTATATATATATATATAAAGTAAATGAGAATGTGATAATAAGGCATTGTGCGGAGAAAAATAAGAATAAATCAATGGTGAAAAAATAAGAATCAATTAATAGTAAACTGTCATTTTGGTCCCTGAGGTTTGGCCAGTTTTGCCACTTTAGTCCAAATTTCAAACCTTTTGCCATTTTGGTCCCTGTGGTTTGATTTTGTTGCTATTTTGGTCCAAATTTCAAATTTGGCCAGATTCCCCAACTTAAAACCTGTTTTTTTGTCTTTATCCTCAGATGCATTTTTGTCATTTTAGATTTATTATATACTACACATTGTCTATCTCTCATAAACTCTCCCCCCCCCCCTCTGTCTCTCTCTCTCTCTCTCTCTCTCACCACCGTGAACTCCACCACCGCCACCTCCCCCCTCCTCACCACAGCCGCCACAACCACCTTCGTCGGACCACCACCACGGTTGTCGTTTCACTTTCAAACCGTTTTTTAACCTCTCAAAAACCCTGAAATTCCCACATTTCCAACTCTCTCTCACCCAGCCTCCACTACAATCACCACCCATCACCCTTAATGATTCTAAGCAACATCACCACAAGCTAATCGACCATCGTCACCAGCCAACCGCCCCAAATTGGTGAAACCCCAAATCTGCGTAGGCCCCAAACAAGCCAGAAAGCGGTGGTGTGGCGGGGGTCGGATCTAGGTTGCGAAAGTGATAAGATGATTTTGCAAGTAGTCGTTTAGATCTGGATTCCGTCAGGTTTGAAATCGTTTAGATCTGTGAAGAACAAAAGAGGTGTGGTGGTGGCTGAGGTGTGGTGGAGGTATGAGAGAGGGGTGTTTATGAGAGAGAGACAGAGGGGTGGAGTTTATGAGAGAGAGACAGTGTGTGGTATATAATAAATCTAAAATGACTAAAATGCCCCTAAGGATAAAGACAAAAAACCAGGTTTTAAGTTGGAGAATCTGGCCAAATTTGAAATTTGGACCAAAATGGCAACAAAACCAAACAACAGGAACCAAAATGGCAAAATGTTTGAAATTTAGACTAAAGTAGCAAAACTGACCAAACATCAGGAAACAAAAGAGCAGTTTACTAATCAATTAATGGTGAAAACATAAAAAAAGTAAGAAATAAGAAAATATAAAGTCAAAGATCTTTTTGTTGGCAAATGAAAAATAGTGAAAAACACACTAGAGACCAAAGAATCTGATGCAGCTTACGAAAAAAGTATACTATGGGGGATCGTGTGGCTCGGAAATTAAGGTATACATTTATCGTCCCTTACATACGACGGCGTAACACTTCACACCTACTTTGACCTAAAAATCCATACCTTTTTTCAGGAAAAAGGAAAACTCAGATTTAGGAAGTTTTTTGACTACCGATAGCTAACGGTGAAGTGGTTGGGGAAAGACTTAATGTTTTTTGTGACCCGGTTCAACTCCTACTCTCCTCATTATTTTCTGCGGCATCCAGGTGAAGGACGAATACGGGTGGCGCCGGTTCGTCTTGGATGGGAGGCGAGGTTTACCGATTATTCCACTGTCGTTCATTTGGACGGGTGGAGGCAGGGGCGGATCTACATGTATACAAGGGGGAGCACCCGCTACCGCTTTACACTACCGGCAGTAGTGTAAAATTAGTGTAAATATTAGAAAAATTTGACGTTTTTTCGATTTCGTTACCGCTTTTTTTATAAAACTTTACCGCTTGAATTTTCTAGATCCGCCACTGGGTGGAGGTCGGGTTTCCGCGCATCTGGGAGAGCCAAGGGGTTGGCGCGGTCGAGTAGTCGACCTTGGCCACAGCGACCTGTGTCACAGTGATTGACACGTCGTTCCTTGCCGTTAAAAAAAGGAAGTTTGTTGAAAGGATTAGATTTAGGAAGTTTGAGTTGAGCAATCGAGCATTAATCAATTTTTTCTATCAAACATTCAAGGTGAAAAATATTAAACGAGATACGTATTTAAAGCGTGAAGTTATAACTATCATATTTAAACTCAAAGTAAGAAATGTGAAAGAATTCAATGGCGGTAACTTCCTACCCAATAAAACGGTAGAAGAAATAAAGGCGAATTCGTTCTTATGGCTAAAAGGAAGATCGAGTTTGAAGAACCTAGATGGGGAAGATGGTTGATTTTAATGTTCGAGATGTCATAACTTAGTTTTGTTTATTCTTGTTTCTCTGTTTCTTTGTTTTCTTTGTACTTGTTCCCTAGTTTGTTCTATATTTTATAGAATCTTTTGTCGTTCTGAAAAAAATTAAACTCAAAGCACATAAAGACCAAAGACGTGAGAGATTATTATTATTATTATTATTATTATTATTATTATTATTATTATTATTATTATTATTATTATTATTATTATGTATCAGTATTTATGACTCCTAGAGGAAAAAAGGGGGTCTATGTCTAGTTGTGTGCTACTTTACAAAGCTTCGAGTTTTCCAGCCATTTTAATGAATGGATAGTTGTAGGCTTCCACTACGTTCAGACCCCTATTTTTATTCTTACTTTTTTTCACTCTATCTTTCTCTAGATATATCTATGTACATATAGAGAGATAGATGAAAGGGGTGTGTAAATATTAACTCCCATGTTCTATCATCTTTGTCAAACGACAACTATAAAGTATCGGCTCGCTCTTTTTACCCTTTCTATGTATCTATTAATTTCACCAAAACAGTAGATATTATAGGAAGAGTTTATAACACATATAAGCTCAGTAGCAAGTTACACTGGGCAGTGGGAATTAGTCACTAGTGTCGCAAGTGTCGAGTAGTAGTACCCTTTCACGAAGGGTTGCAATGATTCAACAGAACTATTGTGATGATTCGACCTATACATAAAGGAAGTCATCTAGTCTGATATCACAATTATATACATATATTTAAATTTTAGAACTATAGTTTACTAATCTTTATGTAGCTTTAAAACTTCTTAAAAAGTTTTTCTTTCAATTATATTTATGATTAATGTGGTTATCAATCTTTCACAGAAAGAACAAGATGAAATTCGAGTGAGAAAGACCGACTCAGGGCCTCTCGAATGGGAAGACTATAAATCCATGCCATTCACACAATGCGTAAGTGACCTATGGAATATTATTGGCATTTCAAAAGCGACGATTTTATTTGCGAATATGTAACTCCCAAATTATATGTTACAGGTGATTAATGAAACATTGAGAGTCTCCAATATTATTAGTGGCGTATTCAGAAGAGCGATGACAGACGTTGACATTAAAGGTTTGCTCATGAGTTCGATCTGTTGTCATGCTGTCTCACCTATATTGTAAGGAGTGTATTGTACAACATAATGTATCGTACCATGTTGTATAGCGCTACCCTACAACGTATATCAAACATCAAACGTATTTCGTTGTTATATGTTAATAGGTTTGAATGTATATTTTGCCTAGGTTATAGAATTCCTAAAGGATCCAAAGTGTTCACTTCACTCCGGGCAATTCATCTTGGTCAAGAAAATTTCAAAGATGCTAGAGTTTTTGATCCTTGGAGATGGCAGGTACATGACCCACTCATCTCCTCTTCATTTTTCTAACATATATTTATAATATATATATAATGAGGTTCCAGTAAAAATGACATTTTTTCGTAAGAAGTGTGAGAAAGCATAGGAATTGACATACAGGCATCATGTTTTGGACTTACGTATGATGTTTTGGGTTGTTTTGGCAAATAAACAGCGAACATAACAATTTAAAACACGATGCAATGTATTATAGGCATGAAATTTAACACACAACTAGAATACAATCCTTTAAAACACACTACTTAACGTTTTTGGCATGATGTTTTAAGTTTTAAGCCTAGAATTCATTGCATTGTGTCTTAAATTGTTATGTTTGATGTTTTTCTTACCAAAACAACCCAAAACATCATGCTAAGTCCAAAACATGATGCGTACATATCAATTCCTATGTCTTCTCACACTTCTTACGAAAAATGTCCTTTTACAGGAACCTAAACCTATATATATATATATATATATATATATACATATTCTCATTTTTGTAAATATTTTTATAACTAGAAATCTTCAAATCCAACAAACTTCATGCCATTTGGGGGCGGGCCAAGGAGATGCCCTGGGAATGAGCTAGCCAGAGTCGCGCTCTCAGTTTTTCTTCACCATCTTGTTACCCGGTTTAGGTAAAGAATGTTAACATTTTTCGCATTCGTTTCACACGTGATTCTATGGTCCCAAACTTAAAACTAACTACTTTTGTTTCTTAAAAGTTGGGAGCCTGCAGAAGATGATAAATTGGTGTTTTTTCCCACAACAAGAACTCAGAAGCGATATCCGATCATTGTGAAACGTCGTAGTAATGCAGTCAAGCCATGTAAAGAATTCGAAAAGGAAAGCTTAAGCGGGGCATAGATTTTAAAGTTAAGACACGATGATATGTAACGAGAACTTCAATATTTTAGTTTAGGATATTATATATTCACGTATTGTTTTATATCCTCATTTCTCACATGAGAAAAGTCATGTTGAATAGAGCCGATTCTTTTGTAAACATATTATAGCATATAAATCATGTTGGCCATGCTTTGAGGTGGAGACACGCATATGGATACTAAATTTTAACATGCATGATGATAACTTTACTAAATATTGTTAGTTGTAAATAGTTGAAGAACCTAGTTGTTAACTAGAGGTCCCTAACTACAATTATAGATGTCTTTGCATGCAATTATAGGTGTCCCTATATGCAATTATAGGTGTCCATATATGTAATTATTATTTACTTGTTGGTCCCTCCTTTCCCTATAAATAGAGGGGTTATTATAATTTGTAAACACACACTTAATCAATACAAGTTCATATTCCATATTCTTACCATTTACATGGTACCAGAGCTAAAAGTTTCTTAGCTCACAAGTGTTTTTCAGGTGACAATTTCCGGCCAAATTTTTTCGGTCACCATCAATTCGGTATAACATTCCTACTTTTCTACTTCTAAAGTCCACTTCAAATCTGCTCAAACACCCGAAACCACCACAACCCGTCACCTACTTTTTCAGATCCGATACATTTTCCGGTAAGTGGGATTACACCTCCCATACCATTGTGTTCAGAAAGTGCTGATCTATAGTCCCTTAAAAATTCAGATTCATCCGATGCCGGAAAAATCGTCACTTGCCGCCGACCACCACTACGTGTCGCCGCTTCTTTTTCAGATCTGCGTTGTTTTCCGGAAAGTGAGATCTCACCTCCCACACCATTTTACTCAGGAAGTTCTGATCTACAAAGCCTGCAAATTTCGGTCTCATCCGACGACGCCGGACACCCTACCACGCGCCGCCACCCTTCCGCAGCGGATTCCTACGCTATTTCCGGTCACCGTTTTTCAAAAGAGTTGTCAGAATCTCCTTCCGACCAAGTCCGTACGGTTAGTTTTTTCGATCAGAGCGTCTTTTGTTTTCTGCCTCGATTCGCGTGCTCGAGTTTTAGTTCGGTGTTTTTTTTAGGTTAAACATTTTTTTCAAATGGGAGACGAACGAAGTCACACCATTACATGCACCAAGGAGGAGTATGATTTGCTTCAACGATCCTTGCTTTTTGGTCATCCGGTCCTCAAACCAACTCGGTACAAGCAGGTACGTTTTCTGGCCTTGACTTATCCTGGATTATTGATTCTGGAGCTACTCATCACATGACTGGGAATCAAGGAATTCTCACGAGCCTTCATAATACCTCTTACCCACCTGTTAAACTTGCAGATGGTTCCTCGTGCCCTGTACGCGGCATCGGATCCATTTAGAACCCAGATAGCCTAAACCTGTCTTCTGTTCTTCTTGTTCCTAACTTCCCTGCCAGCCTTTTATCTGTCAGTCAGATTACTAAAAGAAACAATTGTTATGTTACCTTTTATCCTACTCATTGTACATTTAATGAACTAGGTACTAACCGAGTAATTGGTACCGGTCTCAAATCAGGAGGTCTCTATCGAATGTCCTCATTGTCACATCCCAAAGCAAACATCTGTGAGTCTAGTATCTTTGAAATTCATTGTCGGTTAGGCCATCCTTCGGCAACCGTCCTACGACAAATGAGACCTGGCATCTCTATTCCCGATAACTTCCATTGTGAGTCGTGTCAGCTCGGTAAACACACTCGACGTCCTTATCCCCCAAAAGTGTCAAGCCGAACCATTTCAATACTTGAACTTGTCCATTCAGATGTATAGGGTCCATGTCCAGTTAAAACTACATTGGGTTTTCAATATTTTGTTACTTTCATTGATGATTACTCTCGTGCTACATGGGTTTACCTATTGAAATCATGTAGTGAAATCAACTTGATCTTTCGTGAATTCCATGCATATGTCAAGACCCAGTTCAAAACATCCATCCAAACCTTACGCACCGATAATGCTAAAGAATACATGTCCACCGATTTCTCTACATATCTCAAATCACAAGGTATTATTCACGAGACTTCTTGCGCATATACATCCCAACAGAATGGTGTTGCTGAACGCAAGAACCGCCATCTGTTGGATGTTACTCGCACACTCATGATTCATTCTGATGTTCCTCGTCAATTTTGGGGTGATGTTGTTCTTACTGCGGCTTATCTGATTAATCGTATGCCATCGTCTGTTCTTCATGGTCAAACCCCGTTCTCTGTTTTATTTCCTAGAGGCACTCTGTTTCCTCTTGAGCCCCAAATTTTTGGATGTGTAGCTCATGTCCATGATCATCGACCCGGAGTCCCTAAAATCGACCCTCGAGCCACTCGTTGTGTCTTTGTTGATTACTCGCGTGTCCAGAAAGGTTATCGGTGTCTTAGTCCTTCCCTTCGTCGATACTTTACCAGTGTTGACGTCACTTTTGATCCGTTGCGTCCTTTCTTTCTAGAAGCTACCATTCCAGTTTCTGGCATGTTTCCTGATCCCGATATACCAGAGTCTCACATCATCCCTACCTTTCCTATGTCATCTATTCCCTCTACCCCTCCGGTCTCAGACACCACAGTTCCAACTCATACAGCTTCGGGCCTTTCGACAGATCCTCCGCCATTACTCTTCACCTATTCTCGGCGAGGTAAGGATCACACCTCAGCGGCCCTTGATCCCCAGCCTACTCATGCCTCTGATACGTCCTCTGTTCCAGCCATGACTTAACCTGATACACTGACGTGATGTCGAAGTCTCACGCAAATTTAATCCAATTACAACTAATAGCTAGCAGTAAGTGGGTATCGAACTCAGTGAGTTTGTGGAAAATGTGTTTATTATGTAGCTTTATGAATTAACTAAAATTAAATAATTTGCAAAAAGTAAAATTCAAATGTTTGGATTGATTGATTTAGATAACTAAATTAAAATCTAATTGCAAATCAAAACTGGTTATTTAACAGATTAAGAAGAAGCGACCATCCTAGATTTCAGGTTTGTTACTCCATACTAATGTTTATGCTTAACTAGAAAGAACCACATAGACATGGTTCATGTTTAATCGTTTATTTGTGATGAAAGGGAACTAAGTACTCGGATTATGAAATGCGAGGTTGTTACCCGATGATCAATTGATAGTTATCCAACCCTAACCCCTCCCATGATATCTAGATTGCCAACGGCACCCAGAACGTACGGTTTAGATTAACATCAAACAATAATCAACACCATAATAAGTCAAACAAACATTCAAAGTTATTATTCTAGAAATCCAAGCACAAACATAGTGTTTCACACATAACCCTACATCTAGGATGATCACCGATGGAATTAGCCACTCATGGCTTGGTGAATCATCATCGCATTCAAGTAATTGTTCATAGAAATCAAAAGACAAACCGAAATGTTTAGAATTGTTCACAAGCCAAGAAAATCACTCAAATTCGCCTCTAGTCTCCTGCCAAACGTCTCCCCAATGATGAGATAGATGAAAAGACACCCAAAAACTGATTAATATGGCAGTTACAAAATTACTTGCAGCTCCGAGCCGTAACCTACGGCCCTAGCCGTAGGCTACGACCCTGACTTGGGGTCCTACGGCCTATTGAATCTGTCTTACGGCTCCAATATGTAAACTCAGGACCGTAACCTACGGCCGGGGCCGTAGGCTACGGCCCTCGCTGTAAGTTTCTCCTGTGTTTCTTATTTCAATGAATAGCACTCATCTCGATCCCGTATGATGCCATTTCTTCTCCAAGTGCAGCAACATCGCGTATCAAGTCTCCTTTTTCACCTGAAATGTCCAACATACAATAGTCATCTCATTCTAATAAATACCCCAATTTAAGCATGTGATGTTGATTAATTTGTAATATTTAGGGGTGTCCTACGGACCACCCGTTACATCCCCACACTTAACCGTTGCTTGCCCCCAAGCAACACACTTAACTAATTCCAACTCATAAAACAATATCAATTCAAACCAAGCAACAATGCATCATCCTTTTACTAACTTACATCATACCATATAACACACCCCTCACAATCAACTCTCTTCTCGGCGATAATAAAATAAACTAGCAACATTCATGCTAGTACCCTCAATGCAAATGTGCGACAATATGCTTGTGTGTAGATCAAATCTCCGCCTAAAATATGCACAGCTTGCTTGTAAATCAAAAGGACGTAACGGTTGTAACTAGGCTAAGCGAAAGGTAAGAATGAGGGAATATATGCAAGTAGCTCATTGATTTGATTCGGTGATACTATTACAATAAAGAAAAACAAAACAAACACTAACTATATAAACAACAACCTTCCATCTTTCTTTTCTTTTCTATTTCTTCCACTCACTAGCATCTTTATTCCATCTTTTTGGACTTTTCGGATTTTTTTTACTCAAACAAAGCAAATAAACATCGACAATGTTACAATAAGGCACTACTAAATAACACTACTACACCGAATCAAATCAAATGGGTAAATATAAAGAATTAGGCGTGGGTTGCAAACGAATGGCTAAAAGCTCAAACATGGTTACTACGGACCAAACCCCCGCCCCTCACATTACCAAGCTCATATATATGATGTATGAGGTCCAACCCCCCAAATACAACACTCACACTCGTCTAGACGAGGCCACCTAACTGTCTTTATCATCTTTACAAGCAAACAAGCTAAGGTCTTGAAATGCATCTACCAACAAGTTCTATTAACACAATAAGCACATCGCCACTCAATCAAAAAGAAAATTTCTAATTCATGTATGTGTGTGGCACAAAACTCACCAAGAAAGAAGGTACAATGGGTTACCGATGTGTAAAATGGATAGACGAAAAGTTTTCAAATTTCGACACTCTTATGCTTGGTTGAAAATTTTCAAAAACTTCAAAAGTTTCCTCTCATCCCCACACTTGGGATACATTGTCCCAATGTATGGTTTTGGGAGATCTCCTCATTCAACAACCACAATTCACATTTGGTTTTCCCCTCAATTCCCAATTTTTTTAACTAACATAAACTCCACCAACTATCCCAACCCATCAATATATACTCAACACCACCCTTCCACCCAACCAACAACATAAACATAAACACAAATATATACATAAATGTACAAACGAAGAAAGAACACCACCTGATCAATAATAGCGAGGTTGGGGCAGCCCAAAAATTGATGTCATCATATCCGAAAACTCGCCAAACCCAAAAGCTCCACTACTACTCCCGCTTTCATCCCCTCCTTGCTGCGGTTGCATATTCTCTCTAGGATCTAACCATTGCGAATGATGCAATGGTGGTGTGGGATATGAAATACTACCGTCATAAGGAGGTAACGCCGAATAATTAACCGGTGACGGGTCAACAACAACCGGTCGCCCTGCATGCCAATCGGCGTGTAGATGACGGTTTTGATCATCAACATACCGGTTATTTATTTCTTGTTCGCGAGCATAAGCGTGAGTGCAGTTCCACGACTCTTGTCTATCAAAATTATGTTTAAGAGTTCGTTCCATGCTTGCACCCATCCAAGTTTGATGATCAAAGAATGTCCTTTCGGACCCGGACCAACTGTCAAATATGGACGGTATAGGACGCTGATTCTAAATTACTTCTTGCATTGTTCCTTGATGAGCCCAATTCGGTTCATAAGAACGCTCCATATAATCAAAGAATCCGCCTCCATGCATATGAATTCCACTCGCACCCCCTTGATCCACATCCATTGGGCCCACATACGAGTCATCCATGTAATCCTCATCACCACTTGCAACTTCCTCCTCACTTCCGGGATCATCCGCTTCTCCCGGACGCAACGGCCTTGCATCCACCTTAAGAACCCTCCACCTTTGTCCTTCACTTTTAAGCTTATGGTACCATTCTGATTCAGAATACTTCCATCCACTACCCAACTGCTTTATATCAAATGGCATGAATTTTTTGTACGACCCTTTATCTTCAGCACCGATTACCCCTGACATCTTTAATAGAGCAATGATAAGTCGGCAGTGTGGGATGATCCTCCTTTCATAATTGTTTCTACTTATCCAAATGTTTTTTAGAACCAAGAAACTGTATGGAATCAATGGGAACCATTAAGCAAAGAGTACAAAATTGGCACTTCCGGATGTCGAACTTCAACCTTGTCACCCCAACGTGGAATGACATTTTGCGTCACAATTATCAACATAAGTTTCGCCTCAATTCTTAGTTCTTTCGGAAAAGCCTCCCACTAGTTGTTCCCGGAAAGAACAAATAGCTTAACATATCATTCCATCTAGGATGCTTTTCCAGCTCAAGATATAAATCCTTCAAACTTGGAATCATATACTGATTGTTGGGCTTGCTGTCAAACTTGGCGATTCGCTTCAGTGTCTTGAATGGCATTTCCACTTCAATGCCATTTACCGTCCTGATTAACTTCATCTCGGAAGCTTTAGTGAAAGGTGGACATTTCAATGTTGCTATCCACTCCTGTATTTCCTTATCATACAAAGTTCCTTCCCACTCCATCATAACGCTTGAGGGCGGCTTCCCAACCTAAAGCTTTGAATTTATCCGTAATCCCAAAGGGTCCAAAATCAACTTCTCTTATTTCTTTTTAACAAATAAACGCTTCCTTTCGTTGAGCCAACGTGTTCATCTGATCGTGAAAAAGATCCGCTCTCCATTCTTCAGGTTGGTCTAGTAAAGAACCGGTTGTCCACTTCGGTTTTGGACCCCTTTGTGGAGCATCTTCTTCCGAGTCCGGGTCACCCACCCGAACCAATCTTCTCTTTTTTTGTTGTGCCTCTTATGGATTGCTAGACGATCCTTCTACCGCTTTACCTTTATTCCTTCCCATT
Organism: Scalesia atractyloides; assembly: GCA_947069175.1. Taxonomy (NCBI): domain Eukaryota; kingdom Viridiplantae; phylum Streptophyta; class Magnoliopsida; order Asterales; family Asteraceae; genus Scalesia; species Scalesia atractyloides. Next base: position 78,864,545 of record CAMTDV010001633.1, on the reverse strand, counting down.
CCTATACACATCAAAGAAGAACACGCAAAAATTTCATAAGTTCATAATCAACACCTTCCCCACACTTGCTTGACACTACGAATGTAGATGTAAGAACTCAAAAATCATGTGTTTTTTTTCAAGCAAAATTTGGGTATTATGTCCCTGCAATATCAAGTTTCCCCAAAAATTTCCAATAAATGTCATCTACATCTCCATATATTCAACAAAACTCAACAAAGTTCTATTATTAAACCACTACAAGCAAGCGTGTAAGCAAAAACGATTATGAAAACTTACAAACCTCCAATGTACTTAAAATATTACACCAAAATCACATACCTTGGCCTTGAAGAGGATGAGAATAACAAAAACTACAAGCTGAGCAAAAACCACCAAAAACCCAAAATTTTCGGCACCCAAACTTCAAAATCGACCACCAAAAACAGTGTTTTCTCACAAAACTCTTCCCAAAATCAGAAAGCTTGCGAAATTCTAGTCAAGTTAGACCCAAAAATCGCTCGATTTGGCCAAGAATTAGAGAAGATATGAAAGATTGAAGGTTGTAAAGTTAGGGTTTATGGTTGGGGATGAAGAAAGTGATATGTGGTGAAAAAGGATAAAATCTCGTGTTTGTGGTTAATTAGCCATTTTTGATTTTTTTATGATTTAAAACAATAATCCGGTCCACAAAAAAAAACTGCGAACCGTAGGCTACGGCCTTGAATTTTTTATATATTGGCCGTAAGGCAGACTCTGATCACCGTAAGACTTTTGATGGGGGCCGTAGCTTACGGCCCTGGCCGTAGGCTACGCCCCAAACTGGGCATTGAGAAATTTTTTTTTATATTTTTCAAAAAAATGAAAATTACCCTAACCCCATGAAAAACCCGTGTTGTCCTCACACTATGTTAGAGAAATTCGGAAGAAAATCCCCACACTTGTTTCAACACCGGTTCAACATAATAACGGTAAAATAACTTAAACTTAAACTAAACTAAACTACATATTTACATTACCAAACCTGGGCCTCTTGATCATTCCTCACATACCGGGCGTAGAATGTAGCCCACCTTATCAAGCTTGAGATTTTTGATGTCGTTCCCTTCCAAATACGGTTTTAGCCGATGCCCGTTTACCGTGTGTTGTTTGTTAGTACCAACATCCAAAATGTCAACATCACCGAAACGACCCACTCGCGTAATCTGAGATGGACCCACCCATTTACTCATCAATTTGCCCGCATACATTTTCAACCGTGAGTTATACAACCACACCTTTTGACCCACTTCGAAAGTCCGCTTTCTAATCTTCGCATCATGAACTTTCTTGAGCTTATCCTTGTATGCCGATGCACATTCGTAAGCTTCATCACGAACTTCCTCAATCTCGCTTAATTGTAACTTTCTAATTCGTCCCGCTTCGTCATAATCCGCATTCATTGTTTTGATTGCCCAATGCGCCCGATGGGCTAACTCCATCGGTAAATGACACCCCTTCGCATACACCATCCGGTAGAGAGTTGTACCAATTGGAGTTTTGTAGGCCGTCCGATATGCCCACAATGCATCGTCTAGTTTCCTTGACCAATCTTTCCTATCTGTTTGCACCGTCTTCATAAGAATTTCTTTGATTTGGCGGTTAGAAACTTCAACTTGTCCGCTTGTTTGCGGATGATAAGGCGTAGTGATTCGATGATTGACATTGTATCGTTTCAGAAGCTTCCCAAAATTAAAATTCTTGAAATGCGAACCACCATCACTATTATAACTCTAGGAATCCTGAAACGAGCAAAGATGTTGGATTGAACAAATTTACAAACTACCGAATGGTCATTTGTCCTTGTAGGTATATCCACTTCGAAACATAATCCACCGCCACCAAAATGTACACGAACCCATTTGAACTTGGGAAAGGGCCCATAAAATCTATCCCCCATACATCAAATATCTCCACCACCAAAATGGGATTCAAAGGCATTTCATCCCGCTTCGAAATACTTCCCATTTGTTGACATCTTGTACATTGACGAGCATATTCGCATGCATCCTTGAAAATCGTAGGCCAAAAGAAACCACACGTAAGTACCCGATATCCCGTCTTTTGACCACTAAAATGACCCCCACAAGCGGATGAAGGAGCGTGGGTCAAAATTTCTAACACTTCCGTCTCGGGAACACACCTTCGAATAACTTAATCCGGTCCAATCTTGAAAAGATCCGGTTGAGCCCATATATATTGCTTAACTTGGACCATAAATTGTTGTCGTTGTTTCTTGGTCCAATGATCCGGAATAGCACCCGTGGCCAAATAGTTCACATAATGAGCATACCACGGTGTAACATATGTAGAGACGGCCAAGAGTTGCTCATCGGGAAACCGTTCATTAATCTCGCTCATATCATCAACACCCTCTAATGGAATTCGAGACAAATGATCCGCCACAACATTTTCACATCCCTTCTTATCCCGGATTTCCAAATCAAATTCTTGTAGTAGTAATACCCAACGACTCAATCGGGGTTTCGCGTCTTTTTTCTCCATCAAGTATCGAACCGCGCTATGATCCGAGTACACAACCACTTTGCTTCCCCAAATATATGAGCGAAACTTGTCCAAGGCATACACCACCGCAAGCAACTCCTTTTCGGTTGTGGTGTAATTCAGTTGCGCCTCGGACAAGGTTTTGCTAGCATAATAAATTACCACCGGCATTTTATCAACCCGTTAACCCAAAACTGCCCCAATTGTTGTGTCACTTGCATCACACATTATCTCGAACGGTTTTGACCAATCCGGCGGTTGCAAAATAGGAGCTTTGACCAACTGTTCCTTCAAAACATTGAAAGCTTGCAAACATTCATTAGTAAACTCAAATGGGACATCTTTTAACAATAAATTACATAAAGGTTTAGTAATAACACTAAAACCTTTAATAAATCGTCTATAAAAACCCGCATGTCCCAAAAATGATCTTACCCCTTTCATATTTTTAGGTGGAGGCAAAGATGATATAACCCGAATCTTTGCTTTGTCCACCTCCATCCCTTTTTCCGAAATAACGTGACCTAACACGATACCTTCTTGTACCATGAAGTGACTTTTCTCCCAACTTAGCACCAAATTTTTCTCAATACATCTTTTTAAAACTTTGTGTAATTCATTAAGACAAGACTCAAAACTAGTGCCAAAAATGGAGAAATCATCCATAAACACCTCAAGCGACTCTCCAACCATGTCCGAGAAAATACTCATCATACATCGTTGAAAAGTTTCCGGGGCGTTACACAAGCCAAAAGGCATTCGCCGGAAAGCAAAAGTGCCGTATGGACAAGTGAAAGTGGTTTTGTGTTGGTCATCCGGGTGAATGGCTATTTGGTTATACCCCGAATACCCGTCCAAAAAGCAATAATACTTTTGACCCGATAATTTTTAAATAATTTGGTCAATGAAAGGCAACGGGAAATGGTCCTTAGAAGTGGCGGCATTCAATTTTCGGTAATCAATACAAACTCGCCACCCAGTGATCGGTCGGGTGGCTATTTGTTCACCGTTTTCATCTTTTAAAACTTGAATACCGGCCTTCTTAGGCACAACTTGGATAGGACTCACCCAAGCACTATCCGAAATCGGATAGATAATTCCCACATCTAACCATTTAATTACCTCCTTTTTTACTACCTCTCGAAGATTCGGATTCAATCGCCTTTGAGCATCTTGTGTCGGTTTTGCATCTTCGGTTGTGATAATTTTATGTATAACAATCGATGGGCTAATTCCTTTCAAATCGGCAATCGTCCATCCAATAGCCGCTTTATTTGCCTTCAACACCTCCAACAAGGCTTGCTCTTGAATTTTTTCTAAGTTAGAGGCAATAATGACCGGTAAGGTGTCATTATCCCCTAAAAATGCATACTTCAAATGACTCGGCAAGTCCTTCAACTCCAATATCGGTGGCTCCTCCAACGACAGTTTTGTACCCGAATTAATTTCAACCGGTAAATTCTCAAACGGGTGGGTCCATGGCGGTCGACCCTCTTTTACCGCTAGAGCATCCAATTTTTGCTCCTCTATCCTCAACGCACAAGGATGTACCTGTTTAGAAAAATCACAAACACAAGTTTCCATGCTAGCTTCCTCGTACTCGTGCGGATCGCACCCATCAACTAAATCTGCCATAAACACTCATCAACACCAACAAAGTTAGATATGTTAGTAAAAGCATTTAATCTCATTTTCCTATTTCCGAACGTCATGTCAACCATACCAAATCGACAATCAATAACGGCGTGTGCGGTGGTCAAAAATGGCTGACCCAAAATGACGTTTTGTTGTTGTTTTGGTTGGCGGATGAGTAGTCTAAGACCAAAAAGTCAACAGGATAGTAAAATTCGTCAACTTTTACTATAACATCTTGTACCATCCCCCGTGGTAATTTATGAGACAAATCGGCCAAAACCACCGTTGTCTCAACCCGTGGCAATGGACCAAAACCATATTGGTTATATAATCCCCCGGTAAAATGCTTACTCCGGCTCCAAGATCTAATAACGCCCTTGACATTGGGAAATTTCCAAACTTGAATGTTTATCAATGGCGTTCCCGGATCTTGGAGCTTAGGAGGAAGATCCCCTTTAAGCACCGCGCTTACTTGACCGGTTAAATCGACCCGCTTAGTCATCGTTTTCTTTTGTTGCCTCTCATGTGCATAATTCTTTTAAAAATTTTGCATAAGCGGGGACTTGCTTAATCGCATCAAGCAACGGAAGATTGACCTTAACCTGTTTGAACACATCGAATAATTCTTCTTTTTGAGGACCCCTTGTTGAAATAAAACTTTTCTTACTCGGGTCAAGTAAAGCCGACGGAAATGGAACTTGGCGTGTTCCCCATTCTTTGTTTTTTTTCCTCTAAAACTTCACCCAACCCCGGTTTTTTAATTACCTTTTCAACATTAGGATCCTTAGACACAATTGACGGCGACCCCTCATCCTCATCACTTTCATTACCCGTAATATCCTCAACCTCCCCATCAACCAAACCCGGTGATAAATTTGCTTTAAATTCTTTACCACTTCTCAAGACACTAACATGGTTAATAGGAATACTACGTGAATTATTATGAGAAGGATTTACCTTGGTGTCACTAGGAAGTTTCCCTTTACCTTTTTTTATTTCCGCTACCTCGGATGCAAGTTGACCCATTTGTGTGGTCAACGCTTGGATGCTTTTATCACGAACCTCATCTTTTTGCATCCGGACCTCATCGAGTTGGTTCCTCTTTTGCATATCTTGTTGCATCATCCTAAGCATATCTATAACTTCGTTTCCACTCGACAAAGTTTGACCTGAAGACCCACTTTGTCCACCACCCGATTGTTGATATTGACTTTGGTACCCTTGATTGTTCCCGCTTCTAAAATTGCCTTGATTGTATTGTTGGCGCGGAACAAAATTTCCTTGAATTCCTTGGAAATTCGGATTGGTTTGGTTCGCCGGATTCTCGTAACGTAAGTTTGGATGATTTCTCAAACCGGGGTGGTATGTGTTTGAATGCATACCAAAATTTCTACCACCCCCTTGAATAGCATTCACTTCATCCACTTGACCTTCAACACATGGCGCCACACAAACATTTGTGGCATGCCCTATTTCATTACAATTAGTGCACACATTAAAAACTTGGTTAGTTGTATGTACCTCTACATCCTCCACGGCGTTCACTTGTGGCCTTGTAACCACATATTTCTTATTTCTTGATGCTTGTGCTTGTCGCTTAGAATTAAACGACATTTGCTCCAAGAAGGCCCAATCGTCTTGTTCATAATTTATACCAAATGTACCATTAGAAACCAACACTAAATCGTGAGCATCACCATCACTCAATCCCTCACGAAAAGCATGTAAAAGATCCCAAAGAGCAATCCCATGGTGTGGACAACTTTTCAGCATCATGTTGAACCTATCGAATGCTTCGTGAAACATCTCACCCACTTGTTGCTGAAATTCCCGAATACCTTTTCGAGCATCATTTGTCCTTTGAGCGGTGAAAAATTCCTCTAAAAACCTTTGTTGCATTTCCGCCCATATATAGATCGATGTGGAGGGTAATGTGTAAAACCACCTCTTTGCCTTGTCTTCCAACGAAAATTGGAGAAGTACTAACTTAACTTCATCGGATGAAAATCCTTGACCTCCAATGGTGTTGCAAATGGAATCATAAGCTTCCAAATGAAAATAAGGTTCTTCCGATGCTAACCCTTTGTATTTAGGCAAACTTTGGAGTGCATTGGTTCTCACCTCAAAAGTTCTTCCATCCGGATGGTGAGGAATTACCACTGGCGAAGGATTGTTTGTGACAACCGGTCGGAAATGAGCTTCAATTACCCTCACAACTTCTCTATGGTATCTGCATGGAGCGCCTAACGGTACTCTTGGTCGACCCATTTGCGGTGCAAATTGTTGTTGGTAATGAGGTTGTTGCACCGCCGGTTGTTGCACCGGTCTTTGAACTTGTGGAGGTTGTTGAAACTGTGGTTGTTGATATTGAGGTCGCACTTGTTGCAAAGGCATAGGCCGTTGAAACTGTGGCCCATGCGGACGAACTTATTGTACCCCCGTTGGTTGCCTAACCATTTCTTGAATTTGTTCCAATTGTTGCCCTTGGTACATCACACCTCCTTGAGGTCCCAAATTACCTCCTTCTCCTCCATAATAATAACCCTCTTCTTCGTATCCTCTAAACTCATCATCATACCCAAAATAAAAATCTTCTCCTCCAACACCCGAAGATTGCACATATTGAGATGATGGTTGATGAAAACCCGTTTGATATGAAGGTTGGAAAGTGGATTTAGTATGGACGATGGTTGAACTGGGTTGGAATTGGTTTGGTGGTATTTGTTGGGTGGAAGATGATTGACCGGCTGATGGGAACAAGGATAAAAATGGTGGAACCATGGTTGTTGCGGTAAAGGTGAGAGCGGGTGCGGATTGAGTAAGTACTGGTGATGTGGTATTAGTGGGTTGTACTTCCAATATACAAGTAGGATTTGTAGTAGGATTAGGTGAAGGTGTGGATGGTGATGTTTGACCCGCAGTGGGAGTTGGCAAATCCATGATGACTTTGTTTTCTCGAAACTTCGGTTGTGTCGTAAGGTTCGCTCAATTTCGGGATCAAATGCTAGCGGTGATGACTTGTGAGAACCTCTAGTATGCATACACCTGTCAAAAGTACCTGCACACTAAACACAACCAGCGTAAACCCGAAAATAACAAACAAAAACTACTAAATTAACACACGTTGCACACTACTCCCCGGCAACGGCGCCAAAATTTGACGTGATGTCGAAGTCTCACGCAAATTTAATCCAATTACAACTAAATAGTTAGCAGTAAGTGGATATCGAACTCAGGGAGTTTGTGGAAAATGTGTTTATTATGTAGCTTTATGAATGAACTAAAATTAAACTAATTTGCAAAAAGTAAAATTCAAATGTTTGGATTGATTGATTTAGATAACTAAATTAAAATCTAATTGCAAATCAAAACTGGTTGTTTAACAGATTAAGAAGAAGGACCATCCTAGATTTCAGGTTTGTTACTCCACAATAATGTTTATGCTTAACTAGAAAGAACCACATAGACATGGTTCATGTTTAATTGTTTATTTGTGATAAAAGGGAACTAAGTACTCGGATTATGAAATGCGAGGTTGTTACCCGATGATCAATTGATAGTTATCCAACCCTAACCCCTCCCATGATATCTAGATTGCCAACGGCACCCAGAACGTACGGTTTAGATTAACATCAAACAATAATCAACACCATAATAAGTCAAACAAACATTCAAAGTTATTATTCTAGAAATTCAAGCACAAACATAGTGTTTCACACATAACCCTACATCTAGGATGATCACCGATGGAATTAGCCACTCATGGCTTGGTGAATCATCATCGCATTCAAGTAATTGTTCATAGAAATCAAAAGACAAACCGAAATGTTTAGAATTGTTCACAAGCCAAGAAAATCACTCAAATTCGCCTCTAGTCTCCTGCCAAACGTCTCCCCAATGATGAGATAGATGAAAAGACACCCAAAAACTGATTAATATGGCAGTTACAAAATTACTTGAGCTCCGAGCCGTAACCTACGGCCCTAGCCGTAGGCTACGACCCTGACTTGGGGTCCTACGGCCTATTGAATCTGTCTTACGGCTCCAATATGTAAACTCAGGACCGTAACCTACGGCCGGGGCCGTAGGCTACGGCCCTCGCTGTAAGTTTCTCCTGTGTTTCTTATTTCAATGAATAGCACTCATCTCGATCCCGTATGATGCCATTTCTTCTCCAAGTGCAGCAACATCGCGTATCAAGTCTCCTTTTTCACCTGAAATGCCCAACATACAATAGTCATCTCATTCTAATAAATACCCCAATTTAAGCATGTGATGTTGATTAATTTGTAATATTTAGGGGTGTCCTACGGACCACCCGTCATACACCCTTACCAGATACCGGCCATACTACCGCGGATACCTCTGCTTATAACCCTCCAGGTGCACCATATCCCTATTGCCTTTCGCATGGAACCTAGACGTTCCACTCGTTATCCCATTTAGGATTACGTTGCCTACGCTTATCTCTCTACCGAGTCTCATGCCTTTACAACTTCCCTAGATTCCTACCTGATTCCCAAGAATGTGATGATAGCTCTGGCTCACCCAGGATGGCGTCAAGCCATGGAAGACGAGATTGGGGCCTTACGGGATAATCAGACTTGGGATCTTGAACCGCTTCCTCCTGGTAAGCGTGTTGTTGGTTATCGTTGGGTCTTCACGGTTAAACTTAACCCTGATGGTTCTCTACATCATTTGAAAGCTCATTTGGTAGCTAAAGGCTACTCTCAAGCTTTTGGTATTGATTATGACGAGACTTTCTCCCCGGTTGCCAAGATGCCCTCTGTGCTTATTTGTATTGCTCTTGCTGCAATTCATGAATAGCCACTCCACCAGCTTGATGTCAAGAACGCCTTTCTCAATGGTGTTCTTGAGGAGGAGGTTTATATGGAGCAGCCACATGGTTTTATTGTTGAGGAGGAGGCCTCAAAAGTATGCAGACTACGTTGTTCCCTATATGGTCTCAAACAGTCTCCAAGGGCATGGTTTAGTCGTTTCTCTAGTGTTATGGGAGAGTTTGGGATGGTTCGTAGTGCATATGATCACTCTGTATTATTTAGACATCATCAGGGCCGAAGGATTATTCTAGTTGTTTATGTGGATGATATCATAATTACAAGAGATGATGAAGATGGGATTACCAAGCTCAAACAGTTCCTTCAGTCTCTGTTTCATTTTAGCGACTTAGGTCGACTTCGGTACTTCCGTGGCATAGAAGTATCTCGTTCCCCACAAGGAATACTCCTTTCTCAGCGGAAGTATGTCCTTGATATGCTAACTGAGTGTGGCTTATTGGGTTGCAAACCGGTTGATAGTCCTATGCTTCCTACAAGGAAGCTCCTTCCAGAGGATGGGAGTCCACTGAAGGATCCTGAACGATACAGACGGTTGGTTGGAAAGCTTAATTATTTAGCAGTTACACGGCCATATATATCCTTTGTCGTCAGGTCCTAAGTCAATTCATGGCCACTCCATACACTGGACACTGGGATGTTGCTCTTCGTGTTTTACGATATCTTAAGACAACACCAGGTTTAGGGATCTTGTATTCAGATCAGGGTCATTGCCGTGTAGGTGCTTTTACAGAAGATGGAGATGGACGTATATCTGGATTCTCAGATGCAGACTGGGCAGGTTGTCCCATTTCTTGTCGATCCACCACCGGGTATTATGTTTTTATTGGAGGAAACCTTGTTTCATGGAAGAGTAAGAAGCAACATACCGTATCCAGATCAAGTGCCGAATCATAGTAGAGAGCTACGGCAGATGTTACATCATAGATGATATGGGTTCGTCGTCTTCTCAGAGAACTCGGGGTTATCTCTGAAAACTTGATGCGATTATACTGTGATAATCAATCCGCTATACATATAGCCAAAAATCAAGTATTCCATGAGAGAACTAAACATATTGAGGTTGATTGTCACCTAATCAGAGATCAGATAGTCGGCACTCAACAGGATCCTCCATCTATTCAACCAATTCATTTGAAAACGGAATTCCAACTAGCAGATATCTTTACAAAACCACTCCGCAAGACACAGATAGACTTCATATGTAACAAGTTGGGCATGATTAACATCTATGCTCTAACTTGAGGAGGAGTGTTAGTTGTAAATAGTTGAAGGGCCTAGTTGTTAACTAGAGGTCCCTAACTACAATTATAGATGTCTTTGCATGCAATTATAGGTGTCCCTATATGCAATTATAGATGTCCCTATATGTAATTAATATTTACTTGTTGGCCCCTCCTTCCCCTATAAATAGAGAGGTTATTTCCATTTGTAAACACACACTTAATCAATACAAGTTCATATTCCATATTCTTACCATTTAGAAATATCTTGTAGTGAATTGTATTTCTCAATGCATTTAAAGCTTGGGTAAAATAAAACAAAGTTAGCTAAACAGAAATATGTATCCAATTCACGTCACGTAAGCATCGTGTTTGCGTCAACTAGACAGGGGCTTCATTGTTAACAACTGGTCTGTATTGAGATAAAGCTCCATAAAGGCTTTGTCATCCTTACTCGTTTATTATTTTTTTATTTATATTTTTAAATTATTAAACATTTAATAAAAAATAAGTATCAAAACAATATAAAAAATAAAATGTTTTATTAAACTAGAATAAAAAAGATTACAACCTAACTTAATTAAGAACCATACATAGAAATTTATTTAAAACAAACGGCTTAATTGTTAAAATGGTCATGCAAAATTTTCCATGCCGCAAGATGACGGAAAGTTCTGCCCTGATGTAGTTGGTACTTGGCGCGAGCTGCCTTAATCGCTTAATCTTCAGTTATGCCCTCTTTACGGTTCCTCTCGAAAAGTCTGCAAGTTGCTCGCATAAAAAAACCTTCAAGTCACGATTGTTTGCACCCACTTGTTGACGAAAGTGCTTCAAAAGCGTGTTCCACGTAGCATGACGATCTGGAGGTTGCCCTTGCTCCGCAATATGCACCCAACTGGTAGCCAAAGCGATGTCCTCTTCCTTGGTCAATCGGTTCGTCATAAAATGTGGTTGAAAATATGATAAAGATGGTTGAAATTGTGGTGTGAATGGTGGTGAGTTGTGGTAAAATGGTGAAGATTGGGGAAGTTTTTTTAAATTATTACCAACTTATATTAAGACGGATAAAAATAAACATGCTACAATTGCATAGTTGGAATTTTATTACATCATACTTTGAAAGTTACATAAAAACAAACTATGCTATAAGTATTTAAATTAACAATATAAATTTTTCGATCACTTGTACGCTACTATTCACAACTTGTTTTTGAGTATTACTTATATTAAGAGACTGATGAAGATAAACATGTTCCAATTTTATAGTCAGAAGTTTATAACAACATTCTTTTAAAGTTACACAAAATCAAACTATGCTATAAAAAGAGTTAAAAGTTACTAATTATATATCTACGCTTGTTTTAATGGCCAACGAATACTATACAAGCCCGGTCACTCGAGCAAGCTTATTGGCGAAAGGTCACTCACGCCCTGCGAACACAAATAGCTTTGATGACCAAATCCGTCCACCATTTCAGAGAAACCCCGCTACCCAAAGGCTCACTATGATAAAACCTCTGACCCACCTGAAAAATATTGCATCAAGTGAAACTCTAATCCATTACCTCTGCATTAAAAGGCCATAGGTGCCTCCTCCTAAACCAATATATCTACGCTTTTTAATAATGTTATTTCCTCTATAGAAAAATTATGAAAGCTTAGACATAAAATGTATTGGGTCATTGCGGCCCATTGGCTTAGAAATTGAAATTCCTCTATTGTGATAACCATTTTTTTAAAACCCTTGTAGGTGCTAAAATAATTTTGTCTATCTTGAAACAACGACCTAATAGTGAAGTCTAATATGTATATGATAGTAGTGTGAATATAAAGAGAATGGGAATGAGAGAAAAGGGAGAATTCTTCTCATTATTATTATTGGGTGTATTTTGATCATACAACAAACCCTATTATATAGGTGTTTAGCGTTAAATACAATAAATACAAAGCAATGGAGAAAACAATAAGCTCTAGGAGTAGTGACACCACACTTAATAATATTGATAACCATACTTAATTGTTTTATAACACTCTTCATTGGTTATTAATTTGGATAAAAGAATATATTAGATTATCCTTTAATACGTTGGTGATACTATCTCATTAAAAATCTTGTTATGAAGACCAAGTGGGACAAAACTATAGCTAAAGGAAGAGAGTTCAACACATATTTTTCCTCCTGATACTTATGGATTATTTATGTTGCCTCGTTTATAATATTGCTAAGAAAACCTAATTGGAGATAACGTGGACAAGAGAAAAAGCGTGCAACGTTTATAATACACCCTTCTCATTTTAATATGTACCTTTTAAGTTTCTGTGAAAGTTGCTCAAAACCTTTTGTAGCTTGATCTCTTGACATGCAATTCTTTAAACTAAGTAGAGATGTATGATATTCATCTCAGACTTCTAGTTACTCCTCTTGTATATGTGTACCACAAGATCAACGGCCATGTTGTGATTCATCCCCTGCATCTACAGGACTAGCCACACTTTTGATGGATTAGTACAACATATAATCATATCTTCCAAACCTGAGGAAATCTCAGTGTTGCCTCACCGGACACGAGTTATATTTCCTAATAACTTAAAATGATATAACTAGTTGTACACAAGCATGAATTACATAATCATCAATTACCAATCTCCTCACATTAACATACTTTGAGGATGAGTCTTGTCCATATTAAAATGTTCCAACGTCTTCCGACTCAGTGGCGGCGCGACGACGGTGGTGATGTGGTGGTCGCCGTCGGACGGCGGGTCGGGTGGCTAGGGTTTTCAGCTTATCTCTTGCCTCTTTTGTTAGGCTATGCAGTATGGTGCCCGGAGGATGACCCGCCACGTAGATCGGGTGTGAGGATGGGGCAAAGAGGGGGGAAATGGGTGATGGGCCTAAAACATATATATATGTGTTGTATGTGTATGTATGTGTGAGAGGGATTTTGTCCTTTTCTTCCCGTCTTCTCCGGCTTGGGGAGGCCGGGCATGCCGATGCCGGGGGGCGAAATGGTGTTGGGGGCGGCGCCGAGCCAAGCCGGCCCTATGCCGACCCCCACACCGTGTGGCCTTATGATACAATTATGGTTCTTTTTATATATCCCTTAATTACACTCAAGCTCATTAGTTATTAGTTATTGACTTCTCCTCTAAGTAATTAATGTAATTAATCCTAGATTAATTACTAATTGCCGGTCAACCCTTTGACCTTTGTTTTAATATCGTATAATAAGACAACTCTCCTTGATTATTAGCTAATAATAATCATTTCTAGTTTCTGTCGAATAATATTTATTCTTTGCTAATATCAAACCACCAGTCAAAACCGTTTTGACTTAATTTTATTCTCAATAATATAACCTTTTAATTTATTATCTAAATAATAAATTATTTCTTGTTTAACTCTTTAAACGACACCAATTATTCTTACTAAAGAAATTGCGACAAACAATATGTCTCTAGCATTTCATCAAATATTCGTTCCCCACAATTAAGAAAAAAAATATTTTTTAGATACAATAGTGTGACCATTTTATTAAGTAAATCTTTTTCGTTTTGTAAGTCCTTTAGTCAAATGATAAAAAAATCGTTAAATAATAAAAGGAAAAAGCATATTAAAAAATAATAACTATTATTTAGTAAAATTGAGTTAAAAAAATAAAAGAAATAGAAAACAAAAACAAAACTAACATATAAAATAAAAAAAAATCTTAAATAATAAAAGGAAAAAGCATATTAAAAAATAATAACTATTATTTAGTAAAATTGAGTTAAAAAATAAAAGACATAGAAAACAAAAACAAAACTAACATATAAAATAAAAAAATCTTAATATAATAAAAATGATTAAATGAGTGGTAGTGATGAGATTAGCGTTGGCCGGTAAGTAGCCATCGACACACATGACATGGCTACATTGGCTAGAGAAGTGCCGCTAATGTTTATGTTACCTAGGCTAAGGTAGTTTTTTTATCCATGTGTTTGCTTCTTGTTGGGCCTAGGCTGATCCACATTGTCGTAAAACATGTTTTTTTAGTGAAGGTTCATCTTTGCCACCTTAAAAAATTGATTATTATTGCCCATGGTTTTATAACCTAGTGATGTCTTACGAGTGATATAAGGTTTTGTGACCAATAGATTATAGGTTTGATTTTTACAAGGGTTTTTTTTCATATTTATTAGGTTTCTTCTTAATTGGCGTATAAGCATTATGCCTAGTGGAGATGGATATGATGATGTGGTTCCGCTGGTGGCACGAAGATACTCCAATGATCCAAATTTGTCGTTAAAAAAATGATTGTTGTTCACCCATTTACACACTTCTTATTCTTGTTGGGCCTAAGGTGGTTCCCATTGTACTAAAACATGTTTTTCAGCTAGTGTTCCATCTTTGGGTGAACACATTATCATAACTGATAACCAAATTATAACCGATATAACTGAACTAATTATAAGCAATAACTGACATAACCAATGGTTATGAAATTTGTTTAACCGACCGAGTGGTTATGGTTATGGTTACGAAGCTTTGGTTAACCGATATAACCGAAACCAAACTGAACTTATAATTATAAGTTTATGTGATAGATTTTCGTTTAATGCTAACCATGTAGAGGGTTTTTTAAACTAAGATAAAAGTATGTTTATAATAAAATGATCTTGATGTAGGTGTCATTTTTTTGATAAAGAATTGTACTTCTAATCAAAGGCTTAAGCAAGTTTTTTTTTTGTTGAGAAATATCTTATTAAAAGGCAACCCACATTGGTTGTTTAACTGAAAAAGTGTAGCCTTGGTTGCCTTAAAAAAAACAAAGCTAAGTTTAACATGGTCGGTTCCATTTTTTATTTTGTGTACCTATTAGCTTGAAAGTTTTGAACTTTAGCCGAAAATTAGTTTTAGTTGAAGTTATTGGTAAATAACCAAAATAACCATAACCATTAACCGTAACCAAATTTCGGTTATGGTTTTAATCGACATCATTTTTGAAATTGAAATTCCTCATGGAGACAATGCAACAGGGAGAATGTTCGTGGATTCAAAAGATCGTATTTCTTTCAAGGTTTTGGAATCGTAGATGCTATAACTGAGAGTAGAAAAATAATTAACACTAAAATCTGCTTTGTGCACTAGAGTAAATGAGTGATCAAATATGCATAATTGCATACAAAAATTGTTGCAATCTAAAATGCTAACATTATTAACAAAACATGATGCCTATTTTAAGCTAACCAGTGGGAATGTCTGTGCGTTGCAGCGAGATACAAAAATGCTTGCAATGGTGTGATTATGTACAAAACGTAAAAATGTAAAATTAATACTTGACCCAACGTTGTGTTTAGAACAAGCCCTTTTAAAATAAATACCCAGCTGCTCGTCATGAACCGTCGAGTACTGTCAGAAAATATAAGACTCAGTTTATCCATCTTTAATCTTTATAGCCTCCGCGAGTTCCAAAATTTACGTGTACATGCTTTATTTGTATAGAAGTCAAACCTTTCAAATTCATCCAACTTAATAAGCAGTGACGGTCAGCCAAGTAATCGAATAACCAAACCAAAATTTATCCGAATAACTGAACGTTTCGTTAAGACTTTTTTTATAATCGAGTTTCATGGTTAGATTATGGTTATATGTATCTATAACAAAAAAAAAACTGAATGGAACCTGTTTAGACTAAACCCGAACCCACGAATTTCTTCCTGCCGTGTAAAATTCACACCCTCAGCTACCAGGAGACACCAAAATTCTTGAAAAAGTCATAAAATTATAATATTGATACAACAGCTAAAATTAAAAGTCAGTATAAAGCAATAGAAACACTCAATCCAGTAATGAAAGATACGTTATTTCGTCGTTATGTGATCAACATTCACATATATCCTTTCGGGATGATCTTGAAAAAGGTCAAGTGTATCGTCATCTACCACATGGACTTCAACATTCTTGAAATCTCTCCAGGGGTAAGAGGTTTCATCATCACAAACCAGTTTCAGTTTATCGAAATCCTCGACTGATTTTGGCAGCTCATGCTGACACAGACCCATGCAACCAGTAACATCAATTGTTTGTAGACTACCCAACTCGCCTATATGCAGTGGCAACTGGTGCAGGTTTAAACAGTGGGATAGATCGATGATTCTTAACTTGTTGAGGTTTCTCATTGATTCGGGTAATCCTGGGAGCTTTGAGCATGATGCAAGCCGCAAAACCTCCAAATTTGACAAGTTTCCGAATTCTTCAGAAAGTGAAACCAACTCGTGGCAGTTGGTGATGCTGAGTTTTTTAAGCCCGACTAAGTTGCATAACGTTGCAGGAAATGTAACTAAATCATCACATGATTCGATATCGATCTCCAAAAGGCTGGTTAACTTGTTGGGGATTGCTTCGTTGAAACTGTTGCCGATTTTACACATGATCAAGGACAATTTCTGCAAGCTCTCCAACATGAATATGGTCGGACTAATTGAAGATATTGAAACATGATCTAGCCTAATTCTAGTTAGACCAGATAAGTATTGTGGTGCGGGGAAGTTTCGAATCATTGAGAAGTAATATCCGTAGTTTGTGATGATTAAAACCTTTAAACTCTCCATGTTCTGCATAAACTGTGGTAAGGGATGCATATTGGACATGAAATTCAATATGAGAACTTCCACTTTAGGGGCTTGAATTCCATTCCATGTTAAAGGGAATCCTTCATTTGTCGCCATGCCTAATAGGACAAAAAGAATAAAAAAGCACGCTTTAAATATATATATATATATATATATATATAGTGTGTGTGTGAGGTTCATTGGGGAACACTAAAAAAGTGAGCAACAGTAGGGAACCAACTCAAACGAACTCCGATTGGACTCATTCCAGCGGCGTTGGAACCGGCTAGTCGAACCCTAACTAGGATCTCTTAACCCTAAACCATAAATCCTAACCCCTAAACCCTAAATATATTAGGGTTTGGATTTAAGGTCTTATATTAGGGTTTAGCCTTAGGATTTAGCTTTATGGTTTAGTTTTAGGGTTAATCATTAGTATTTAGGGTTTAGCTTTAGGGTTTAGCTTTTAGGGTTTATAGCTCATATTTTATGATTTAGCTTAGGTTTTAGCCTTATTTTTTAGCTTTAGGGTTTAGGGGTTAGGATTTAGGGTTTAGGGTTAAGAGATCCTAGTTAGGGTTCGACGAGCCGATTCCAACGCCGCTGGAATGAGTCCAATTGGAGTTCGTTTGAGTCGGTTCCCCACTGTTCCCCACTTTTTTGGTGTTCCCCAATGAACCTTCCCCTATATATATATATCAACTTTAAAAACAACCCGGAAAGGAATTAAACAAACCTGTGGAAACTGATATTATGCGCGCATTGATATGTTGGGGCAACTGGGGAAGATTTTTTCCGTTTGTATTTATAATTAACCTTTCTCGGGGTTCTAGTGACCCTTGGTTGCTTAAATGAATAGCTAACTCCCTCATCATATCATGTTGTGTAACAGATTCTTCCTCGCAATGGTGAGCAATAGCTGGTGAATTCTTCCTAAAGTCAAATACAATGATTATGACCAAATTAATCCTACCATAAATTTATGTCTTAACTTAAGTTGTTAATGGCGAATAGCGACAGATAGCGTTAAGGTACCTATATGCTAATAGCGAATAGCGATAAATAGCGGGCGCTATTTTATAAATAGCGATACACTACAAAAAATATTTAAAAAGAATTATATCTGTATCATATCAAAATACCCTGGTATATATGCTATTTTGCATGTATTTTTAACAAAAACCTAAAATCCAGTTATTTTATAGCTATATTTAATTGCTATTTATATTAAAAAATAAAAATAAAAAATAAGGTGGTGTTGTTCTCGCTATTCATCGCTACAACCCTAATAGCGACACTATACCTAGACGCTACATAGCGCGCTATAGCGATCACTACGATCGCTATTGACAACTATGCTCTTAAGGTAAAACTGGTTATCGTAAACAAGGACCTTATATGACCAAAAAAGTTGCGCTAGTACCTTTTTGGCACAAAAGTCGCAAGGTTTCTAGAAGAAAGCGTAGTGAGAGTGTCCTTGGTAGTCAATCCCTCGTCATCATGGTCGTACAGATGTGCCCACATATCCATAAGCGTTGTAGCAGCTATTTTCTGATCTTCAGGAAATAACCCGAAGTCCAGATAACAATGTTTGATTTCAGGTTCTTCACTAAACAGATAGAAACTCTTTTGTAGACACTCTTGTATAGACTCGTGAAATGTAGAAAACGATTTATTCCCTTTAGAGAGCTTTTTCGACATCAATATCCAGCTTGACACAGGTTTCCCCTTTAGCGAACCACCGATCACACTAAGGGCCAGTGGATGATTCTTGCAACGCTCGACTAACTACACAAATCAGTAAAAGATATAACAAGAAAAGATATATCCAATACGAATACTAAAAACGGATATAAAGTTTTCACTATACCTCATGAACAAGGGCCTTTAGTATATTAATATTACTGTGTTCCGCAAATGCTGAGCGGCAAAACAGACTGGTTGCATCTTCGTCGTTCAAACCAGGCAGTTGATACGTGTTGAACTGTGTGAAAGCCTTCCGAGATGTGACCAATATCTTGTATCCAGGTAACTTGAACTTGACCTTCATGATAATGGAATCAGACCGTACATCATCAAGTACCAACAGTACTGCAGATTTCTTTTCGCCCAAAAAGCTCCCCCATTGGTGAATTGCATCTTCATCACTATAAAATCACGTAGTTGGTTCGTCCGAAGTAAACTTTTGATGATGACTTTTATGTCGTAAGTCTCTGGGATTGTAGCATGATAGATGTTTCTTCCAAACTTTGCTGCTCAAATGAGAACAAAATGAAGGATAAAGATGCTGACATACATTTTTACCTAATCAAATTCAGCTTTAACAACGATATATAATATATACACCATCATCATACTCAGTAAATCCCACCAATAACAAAGCTAAGGTAGGGTCTGAGGAGGGTAAGATGTGGACAACCTTATCTCTACCCCGTAGGAATCAGGGGTGAGCAGAAAACCAAAATAACCGACAATTGAGCATAAGGCACGTAACACTCAAGCCTTGGACTTAAGGCACATAACACTCAACAATTGAGACAAAGGTTGTTTAGTGCATGTACCCCTTGTCTTTCAGTTATAAACGCCACCACATGATGCATGATTAACCATCCCCCTCTTTTACCGTTATTTTCACGAAATTAGTAAAATAACGTTAAAATTAGGGGTGCAAACGAGCCGAGCCGAGCCCGAGCTCGATTAACTTATGAGAGCTCGGGCTCGCGCTCGCGCTTGGCTCGATTCGAGCTTTGTTTTCAAAGCTCGGCTCGTTTATTATCTATTAATTAGTATATTAAATAAAAATAATATAAATAATAGACATTTTAGGCTTGCGAGCTCGATAAGTGAAGCTCGGGCTCGTTTACTAAATAAGCTTATTTTTAGGTTCGAGATCGGCTTGTAAACAAGTTTAAAGCTCGACTCGGCTCGTTTACACTAAGGCTCGATAAGGCTCGAGGAGCCTAACGAGCTTCACATGCAAGGCTTGAGCTCGGGCTCGGGCTCGATAAGGCTCGGCTCATTTCGAGCTTTTTTCTCGAGTAGCTCGCGAGCCGTTCGGCTCGTTTGCACCCCTAGTTAAAATTAGTGCGCTTCCACTCCCCCCACCCCCGAGCGCCCACACATATATACCTATATGCACATACCGCAAGCGTGGCGTATAATACAGACACACACACACACACACACACACATATATATATATATATATTTTATATATATATATATATTCAATTTATTTTAGGTAGCAGCTAATACTGAAACAAAATATGAATAACACAGGGGGCAGTTATCTTTAATATCATTATCATGACAGAGCTTTGTTGCGAGAGTGGTCTTCCCACACCCTCCTGCAGCCGAAACAACCACAACCGAGCAATCGTCTCCCCGAGAATCCTCAAGAACCATGGACTTCAACTCCCTAAGGCGATCATCAAATCCTATAGCTATGCACTTTTCCGGTGGAACCCCACTCGAACTCCCTTCCTCTAATCCCTTCTTTTTCCAGCTTTTCACCTCCACCAATGTTTCAGCTACATTCCTAGCATTCTGCAACTGAAGGTCAGTCTGCACATAGTTCATCAACGATTCATTCATTTCGTCCAATTTCGAAGAGAAAGTGGATTTCTTCCAGACTTGCCAGTTGATCTTCTCGGATTGGTGAGCGAGTTCCTCTGCTTGTTTGAGGAGTTCCTTGATCTTGTTCGTTTCCTCCTTCCGTCGATCCAGTTCTTCGTACAGGTTCTCGATTTCGTTGACTATAGGCCTCATGCTGTTTAGGGTTTCTTGCATTTTCTTGAGTTGGGATTTGAAATGCCATGTTTTCTTTATCGCCTTTGATAATTCAGAAACTACGCTTTCTAACACGACTCCAACTAATTCAGCCATTCTTCGATGATTGAAGCAACTTCAATCAGTTTCTATCAAACATTCAGATTGAATTGTGATCGGAAAACGCGTTTGGTTTCAAGAAGAATCAGGGAAGAAGAAGCCTCCTCACTGGTTTTACACAACGTCGTTGCTGGGTCAACGTCAACAAAATGTTGAGCATTTGATTATTAACTAGTGAGATTTTCCCGCGCTTCGCTTCGCGGCTCGGTTATAGTAATTGAAAAGGAAAACATTACATTAATAAAAAACAATAAAACAAACAGTGATACCGGTAGCGATGGTGTTCAGTTATATCAGTTCGTTTGCATTCGATGTTTATTTTATTTCAACATTGCGAAATAATTTTTTGAAAACAGATTCTGTGCCGCTATCATACCAAACTAAATCGAAATCGATTTAACAACATCTATATCGGGATTTATTTGTTTTTCTGCTCTCCATAAACTAATAAAGTATCACTACCATACCGTACTGTACTATATCGTATCGGTATGCAGTTATTTTTATAAGGAAAAATTATGTTTAAAATCAATTATAGTAATAAGAAAACAATAAGATAATAAAAAGTTAGAAAAAAAACAATATTAAAATCTCTGTTTATTTTATTTCAATATTGTGATATATTTTAGTTAAAACGGATACCGTGTCGCTATCGTATCAAACCAAATCGAAACTGAATTAAGATTATTTGTATCGGTACCCGGTAGGGGTGTAAACGGACCGAACCGGGCCGGACCGGACGGGACCATGTTCATGTTCGTCCGCCAAGGTTTTACCGGACAAACGGACGGTTTGCGGACAGAGGATCGAACGGGTTTTCTTGTTCGTGTTCGTTCATTAAGAATATGAATTTGTTCATGTCCGTTTGTGTTCGTTCGTTAAGATCCTTAACGGACACAAACGAACTGGTCCACGGACGTTAACAAACGAATTGTTCATGAACATAAACGAACAGTTTATGAACATAAACAAACGGTTCATGAACACAAACAAACAAATATTAATGTAATTAAAACAACATCAATTATCCATAACATTCAACATTCAACTTCATTCTTCCAATAGATAAACTAAAATTAACATAAACACCGTTCAAAACATTCTAACATCCAAAAGAACTAGACATTTTAGTTTATCTAAAGCATACTTGAACAACTAGACATAATTATCCCAAAAGTACTAGCATATCCCAAAAGTATTAGCATATCCCAAAAAGTATTAACATAAACCATAATAATCACGAATTCACCATCTTCATTGCACTAACGTCATCCCATCTTCAGTTCATGGAAGTTCAACATATATAACGTCATCATTTTCCTACAATTATCAAGGAAATTAGGCATACACTATAATAAAAGAAATAATCATGTTCAACAATAATAAAACATTACCTTCTTTTTCTTCTTTTGCAACCCATAATAATGACGATACCAATCAGCCCCACAAATAAGCATATCCACCATCTTAGTTCCTAAAGAGGCGCGATGTGGATCAATAACCCTCCCACCGGCACTGAAAGCTGATTCTGAGGCAACTGTGGTGAGTAGAATTGCTAAAATTTCAGCAGCCATTTTGGATAAAATTTTATACTTGAGTTTGTTATTCTTCCACCACTCCAATGCATCAAAATGCTCACCTGGTTCAGGAATCAATACGCCTTCTTCAAGATAAGTGAGTAATTCCGACTTCACACTTTCAACACAATCAACACTTCTAATATGTTGCTCATATTTAGCACTACCGGTCTTGATACCCCTACCAAATCTAGAAGTGGTAAAGATAGAACTACTAGGTATACTACTGCTCCCACTTTGACCACTACCAATATTTGAACTTGTAGATGAGCCAACATTAGGCTCCTTTACAAGCCTCAACATACTCTTTAAACAATTCATTCAGAGTTTCTTCAACTAACTTAATCTCTTCTTCAGCCTTTTCAGCAGAATAGATGGCTTTAAAAGAAAATTTAATTAATTTCATCTTGAATCTAGGATCCAGAACAGCACCAATTGAAATCAACAAATTACATTCACCCCAATACTTATTAAATTTCAAATTCATCTCATCAGCCATATCTTTCATCCAGTCACCTTCATCCAAAAATAAATCATCCATAGCTTCTTTTATCCCGTATAACTCTTGAAGAAATAAGTTGGATGTTGGATACTCAAAGCCTAGGAAAAAAGAGTAAACGCTTGTTAATAATTCAAATGTAGCATGCATGCAAGAAATAAAATTTAATACCTGAAATAACTTTTGTGGCCTCGTTGAAAAGTCCCAAATGGCAAACATCTTCAACTTTTTGCCAATCTTCTTCACTAGGCAAAGTTTTGTATGTAGATTCCCGCTCGGCATAATTCACAAACACTTTTTTAAACTCAAAAGTTGTGGATAACATAGCGTATGTGGCATTCCACCGAGTACTAACGTCTAAGATTAGATGCTTCTTTGGCATTTGTAATTGCTTATAAAGCTCACTAAAGGTATGCAATCGACCCGGAGATGCACTCACGTGTTTCACACTTTCACGAACATTGTTAATTATGTCTTTAATCTTTGTTAAACCATCCTGTACTAACAAATTCAGAATATGTGCACAACAACGCACATGAAACATTTTTCCATCAATCGGAAGCTTCTTTTGAATAGACACGTTTTCCATTAACTTCTTAGCCACCACATGATTAGTTTTAGCATTATCAACGGTTAAAGTAACAACCTTTTTCTCAATTTTCCACTCTTTTAGACACTCGTAGAGGCAATCATGTATACGAATTTCTGTATATGGTGGAGGTACCTCAACAAAATTCAGTATGCATTTATGTAGCTTAAAATCCGAATCAACAAAGTGGCATGTAACAACCATGTAATGAATATTCTGAATTGATGTCCACATATCAGTTGTAATGCTACAACTATTGACTAAATTTAACAATTTTTGAATTCTTTTTCTTGCAATTCCATAAGCAGATATACAATCTTGCTTAACCATTGCACGTGAGAGACATTTGACATCTGCACATTTAAAAATCATGACATTTATTTCAAAATTATATGATGCAGACACAAAAATCACTTGACTTTGTAATGGCAATGGGGCAGAGACAATTATTATTTTCAGTAACTTATTTTTTGGTCAGGGTTGCAGCGAAAAGCAAGCAAAATCATAGACCGGAACAAGTTCAACCTTTGACTACAAACCAAACCCACTCCTCTGTTACACCACTACTCCATGCTCCAAACCCACACATTTATTAATAAGTATACCACCATAGAATGATTCATCCACACTACATGTAAGGTCATCAACCTTATATCTAAATACCATGCTTCAATAGTTCAATGCAAAATAAGCTTGTTATTTATCTCAGACTATCTTAGTCAAATAGATATTATGAGTGTGGGTCACAATTATCCTTTAGATTAGTCAAATAGATTTCAATTGAAATTCTTATCCTTTAGATTAGTCAAATAGATTTCAATTGAAATTCTTACTTAAAACCACTAATTACTGTTTCGGGATATCACAAATCGAACTCCTTGGGCCGGCCACTTTTATAACTAATCCCAAGAACCATGAATTCTTTAATAAACTTTATCATTTTGAATGTGTTTTGTGGGTTTTGAATGTTCCGTTCTAACTGCATAATGAAACTTCAAAAATTAAACAAGCAAACATGGCTTACATGGTTTAGGATGAGAACTTTGAAGCCCTAATCGTGAAAGTTGTAGAGAACTGAGAACGTGAAGGCAGAACTTAGAACGTGAAGGAAGCAAAGCGTTGAATCTGAAAGTGGTGGTGGTGCCAATTTTGAAGGAGGGTTAGGGTTTCTTATTGGAAATTGACTAATTGAGAATGGCTTATGAAAAAAAAACAACTTTTGGGTTTCCTTGGCCAATTATATGGGGAATATGACAAATATAAAAAGAAAAGATAATATAATTTAAATAGAATATATAAAAAAAATTATTCTTTAATGAATAATATAAACAAACAAACATGGACGAACGTAAACGAAGGAACATAAACGAACGTTCACGGACACATTATCGAACGTTCACGAACATAAAAGAACGAACGAGACCTTTGTTCATGTTCGTTCATTTAACTTATCGGACAGAAATTTTTCCCGCCGAACGGTTCATGAACTTTTCGTTGAACGTTCAGTTCGTTTACAGCCCTAGGTACCCGTATTTATTTTTGTTGTTTACGATAAACTAATAACGTATCGCTATCATATTGTACTAAACCGAACTGAACCGCATCGTACCAGTATCCATTATTTTTTTTCACATAGAAAAGTATATGTTTAAATTCAACTAAAGTTATAAGAAATAATAAAAAAATATAAAAACAATTTTATATAAATCTTATTATTTTTTTATCACATAGAAAAGTATATGTTTAAATTCAACTAAAGTAATAAGAAAATAATAAAAAATTAGAAAAACAATTTTATATAAATCTTAAGGCACTGTTCATCGTCACTTTCTATGAATACGTATAATGTATAATTTTAACTAGCAATAACACACGCGCGCGTTACGGCGCGGTATATCGCAAACATCGAATGGATTAGTCCAAACGTTATGTGATGTGTCAACTATATGAAAACATGTTTCGACGTATCTAATTGAACTCAATGTAACCTATATAAGCATTGCAATTGGATCAAACATAAAGTAAATCAAATTTATACCATACAATCACAGAAAATGTAACGTGTCTAACGAAAAAGTTGACAGTATAATGAAAAGAGGTAATTAGAGCTTTAAAAAAATTGGAAAAAAAAACATAATTTGACTCTACGCGGTTCGAAACAAAATTTACAAAATATCATCTAACTCGTTTCTCAAAAAAGTTTACGTCGAAACATACACCAACTCAAATTTATACCGAAACGTACATAAAAATATGCATGTAGAAAATGTTTTTTTAAATGAAACGTATTGTATTTGATCTGACTTGTTTCCAAAAAAAGTTTACGTCGACACATAGAGCAAATCGAATTTATATCGCCACATACATAAAAATATGCACGTGAAAAAATTAGTTTTTCTTAAGTAAAGGAGGTATAACGGTAAACTCAAAACAAATTATCAGGAAAAAAACTTAATAGGTTAAATACGTTAGTAGAATTGTGCCAAGTAGCACTAATGTCAAACTACTGCCAGTGAACACCAACATTAGAATTCTAAAAATAAAATAAATAAAAATGTAAAACATAACACCGAACAAAATGTAAAACGTTGAAAAAAATAACTAAGTCGATCTAGGATCCACGCGTGGCTACAAACTTGTCAAACGGAGAAATGTAGACCCGTTACGACTGACCTGTTAAACGAAAAAAATAGACGAAAAACGTTGAACCCCACACACATGTCGCCGCGTGTTGACTCGCAAAAAGAAGTGGTCTCAGTGGGTCCCCTTGTTGACAGTGGGCTAAATGTGCCCATCTCCAAAATACAATCTTGCTGGTTGCCCGTATAAAATTCTACCCATAAAGAAATAGAAGGCACCTCATCGTGATCTCGTGAAGTAAGGTTGATATATCCACCTGATTAAAAATATTATAAATATCGACTGTAACCATTGCAAGAGACCCATCAGTGTGACATTCGTTTAAAATCCTGTTGATGCTATGTAAAATGGCCTCAGCACCACCCGACACATCGACTCCAAACTGAAAACCATTCAAGTACTTGGTCATTTCTTTACCAGCATCCTTCATAGCCACCTTGGAAACTAAATGCCTCCATATAGTACCCAGTGCAATGGGTTTAATCCTGTTGTCGGGTTTTAAGAGCGAAGCGAGCGGAACAGACGCAACAAAATCTGCCAAACTTGATGGGCATCCCCCTTACCCCTACCACAAGTTAACCACTGTAATGATGGCGCTTAAGAAATTAGTGCAATAGCAGACCCTCTCTCCACATAAAGCATTTAAAATGTGTTGTGCCCTCAAGTCGTTCATCCCATACGAGGTTCCTTTAGGAACAATTTAATGCAATAAAGGACACTATCAACTTCTCCCACAAGGGGAGACTCAGAAGATATAGTGCCCGACATAGGTGGAGGATCCTTGTATGGGTGTTTGGCCTATAAAGCATGCATGGTATTATCATTATATGGAGTAACACCAGACGAGCATAACACCTTTATCACAGCTGTAAAGTGGCCATCTGCAACCTTTCGAAGACACTACCTTATATTGGTGGTACCAACATACTATCCTTAGGATTATCAACACCTTCTTGACTTTGGGACCCCACACTAGGATTATCAAATATATATTCTAACTAGCATGATCATACCATCATATTTCCCTCACGTGGCTAGATAATTAAGGATTGATCTTTGTTGCAATGCCTTCCTATTCCCAGACCTGCTTTCTTGCTTATTTGTTGTTCTGAACAAAGTGCAACGAGGAAGAAGAAACAATTTAACTCACGCTTCAATAGATCTGGGTTAGGCAACCACCTTATAGAGAGTGGTTTTTAACGTTTGAGAGAAAGCCAAAGGGCAACTATGAGGAATGCTCTTGACGGTGACGACAGATGCTTTAAAGAAATGATCAAGGAGCACAATATCCCACACGAGCGACTTATGAACGTTGATTACGTGCACGATAGAAGGACTCGAAATCCCCGTAATGCGGCTATCTATGTCATTATCACAATTAAGTCAAGTGTAAATCACATTTCAAGTTGAAACTCGAAATTTGGATGACACAGATAAGAAAAAAGGATTCAAAATCGGACGGCTATAATCTCATCACCTCCGTAAAAAGGTCAAAACTTGTTTCGGATAACCAGTCCTTACCTCTTTTTGCCTCCTCTCTCTCTCCCTCTCTCTCTCTTCGTTCTCTCTCTCTCTTCCTAACAAACTGTATGATCGCTTCATACTGAAACCTTCAAATTCATCCATGGCATAGCACAAAATCAACATCTGATTCCTTCTCCTAACTCGATCCGTCGCTACTTTCTCAGATCTGAAACCTTTTGATCCACTGTTTATGGAAATGGCTGCAATTTCTTCCAGTCCTCGCACCGTTGAAGAGATCTTCAAGGATTACAGCGCTCGTCGTGCCGGAATCG
This sequence comes from Scalesia atractyloides, assembly GCA_947069175.1. Classification (NCBI taxonomy): domain Eukaryota; kingdom Viridiplantae; phylum Streptophyta; class Magnoliopsida; order Asterales; family Asteraceae; genus Scalesia; species Scalesia atractyloides. The sequence continues at coordinate 78,836,725 of CAMTDV010001633.1, read as the reverse complement.
TTCGAGCTCTCACTTACGGTATCCTTCTTTTGCGTTTTTGTACCTTTTGACTTTGTTTAGTTGCTGATTTTTGATTGTTTGTTGTTGTTTTGTTGTTGCAGATGTTGATGAATTTTACGCGACTTGTGATCCAGGTTTAGTCTCATGTTTGAGCGATTTTGTGATATAATCAGTGTTATTATGCTGTTATTATTTTTTTGAAGTAATTTTAGGTTTGATAATGATAAACAAATTAGCAATAGAAGTTTTGTTTGTGACGCAGGTACATAATTCATGTGATTTTGAGCACATTTGTGATATAATTAAGTGATTTTTGCACGTCTGATTTTGAAGTTATTTTAGCTTTCAAATTGATAAACAGTTAATCAGTGATTTTTGTTTGTGCTTAATATGTAATTGAATCTAATGTTCAAATGCAAATGTATAATTCATGTAATTTTGAGCACTTTTGTGATATAATCAGTGAGCTTCACGTTATTTACTTGATATTTTGGAAGTGTTGGTATGAGTTTTGAAGTAATTTTCGCTTTCAATATGATAACCAGTTTAACAATTAAACTTTTAAACAGAAGTTTTGTTTGTGCTTAATATGTATTTGAATTTAATGTTCAAATGCAAATGTATAATTCGTCTAATTTTGAGCACTTTTGTGATATAATCAGTGAGCTTCACGTTATTTACTCAATTGTCTGAAACTGATGGTTTGATTTTTGAAGTAATTTTAGGTTTCAAATTGATAAGCAAATTTCGGTTTCAAATTGATAAACAGTTTAGCAATATAACTTTCTTATAGACTGAACCTTAATCAGTGATTTTTTATGCTTAATATGTAATTGAATTTTAATGTTCTAATGCAGTTATATAATTCATGTGATTTTTAGCACTTTTGTGATTATTTACTTGATATTCTGAAAGCGATTGTCTGATACTTTGTTTTTTGAAGTAGTTTTGGCTTTCAAATTGATAAGCAGTTTAACAATTAAACTTTCAAATAGAAGTTTTGTTTGTGCTTAATTTGTATTTAAATTATAATGTTCAAAAGCAATTACATAATTCCTATGATTTTGAGCACCTCTGTGCTATATTTACTCCATATTCTAAAAGTGATGGTTTGATTTTTGAAGTCATTTTAGCTTTCAAATAGATAACCAGTTTAACAATTTAACTGTTAAACAGAAGTTTTGTTTGTGCTTAATTTGTAATTGAATATGTATTTTTTTTGTAATTGATAAGTCAGTCATCTGATATGGATGTGTAACCTTTCATTTAAATGTGTTTTGCTGACGCATTTCTAAGTCAACCGTCATCTCTGTTGATTTTGGTCAGTTTGATAGATTCACAGGGACTTCAAATTGATACTCTAGCTAATGTAGATGAATTGAATTTTTGTATAGTGGGAGATAAACATTAAAACTGTGGTAACAACTAACTAACTGTGAATGTTTTGATCATAAACATTGTAATTTATTATGTCTTCATTTCATAATAAGAATGTGTATTTGATTATTTATGAGTTGAAGGACGATGTTTTAACTTGAGTTATAGATCTAATCGATGTTCTAGTACACTCTAAGTTACATGTACTTAAAAAGTGATTGTTACCATCTTGGTTTTAAAAAGCTCGAGACGTTTAGCTTTGTTGACTAAATATTGGTTAATTTGATGAACTATGAACCTGTAGAGAAGGAGAACTTGTGTTTGTACGGACATCCAAACGAAACATGGGAAGTAACACTTCCTGCAGAGGAAGTTCCTCCAGAACTCCCGGAACCCGCTTTGGGTATTAACTTTGCACGAGACGGGATGCACAAAAGAGATTGGCTCTCATTGGTTGCCGTGCATACAGACTCTTGGTTGTTAGCGGTTGCTTTCTACTTTGGTGCTCGTTTGAATAGGAACGAGAGGTGCCTTTCTTCTTATCCATTGTATCTCACATTTCTCTATAACATTGTTTCAGTGCATTTCATATCATTCATACCTTGTTCTCTTTCATTCATATCTTGTACAGGAAACGTTTGTTCGCCCTGATAAATGAGATACCCACCGTGTTTGAAGTCGTGACAGAGAGGAAGCATGTGAAGGACAAGCCGAATGTGGATAATGGCAACAAGTCTAGATCCAGCACAAAGGTAAACTGTAAGTAGGGGTGTGCACGGTTCGGTTTTCGGTTTTTGAAAACCGTTCGGTTTTGTTTTTTTTCGGTTTTAGCAACGGTTCAGGTTTTCGGTTTTTGGAACAAAATAAAGTAAGATTCAAAAATAAATAGTATAATCTAAAATTTAAGAATCTTTCTTAGATGTTTCCTATTAGGTTATTATATTTAATCTTTTTAATTAATATTTTTCACATAAACCTAACCTTCTAATTTTTTTTATGTTTCTATAAAGTTTTTTTAAGACATATTCTTTTGTAATACTTTGAAGATCATTTAATTTTTATATTAAGTTTTTTTATTTACATTTTCTTTTATAATATTTTGAAGTTCATTTAATATTTATATAAAATTTTCTTATTTCTTGTAGACAATAGATAAATCATTTCAATTATAAATACACATGTTAATGTTTTATTATAATTTATAAATACTTAACTTTCAAGAATAAAATTAATAATTCCTACTAGCATGGGTTAAACACTAACAACTTAAACTTAAACATAAAAATATATGGATTGAGCCTGCTATTGTAACTTAATCTGTTCGGTTTTTCCGGTTACGGTTCGGTTATTTCAGTTTTCTGCTCTCCCCTAACTGTAAGTTAAAGGTGGTTAGAACGGGTAGTGTGTTGACTCAAACGGATTTGTTTTGGTTACAGAGGACGAATGATGGGCAATCAAAAAGCACACCAAGGGTTTATGACGAGGGTTATGCAGAAGAGGAAGAAGACGAGCACGGGGAAACCCTTTGTGGGACGTGTGGAGGGAATTACAGCGGTGATGAGTTTTGGATCGGGTGTGACATCTGCGAGAGGTGGTATCATGGTAAGTGTGTGAAAATAACACCCGCGAAAGCTGAAAGTATCAAGCAGTACAAATGCCCTTCTTGCAGCACGAAGAAAAGCCGCCCGTAAACCCGAAATTCTAACAAACATGTTGAATATCATCAATCTATCTATCTATCTATATTTGCTTTGCTAGTAGGATTTTCTACTGATATAAATAGGTTACTTACTATATGTGGTTATTTGACTTGTTTTTTTTAGGATATGGTTTATTCTGCAGTTAGTCCCAATTTTTAGCAATTTACAACCCTGTAATATTACTTGAAAATCATTGTCTCAAGTTCTCTAACTCATTGAGTGAGATTATTTGAAATCGGATTTCAACATAGTTATCAGAATCGCTAGGCGCACTCAAGAGCATATGCCTCGCCTGTGGCCTAGGCGCAAAGCGCAAAAAAGCGTGGCCCCGAGAAAAAAATGCATTTAAATGAATATCTATTGTGTTACATAATTGTATTAGTTTTATAGATACTATTAATCTCAAAATATATTTTTAAGACTAAATATGATTAGATATCAAAATCATCTAACTAGCATCAAACAATTAAAAACCTTTAAGATAATTAGTGTAAAAGAAACTCTAAAAGATATGCCTTCATTTTCCAATTCTAGTATGTCTGGAAAAAAAAAACCTATAAACATAATTCATTTAAGAGTAAAATGCTTAGATAGTCTTTGTGGTTTGGTAAAGTAACACCTATAGTCTCCGCCTTTTGAAAATTACACTAGTGTTCTGTTGTTTCTCGAATAGTCCCTGGAGTGGATGTCCGTTAGTAGTCCATATAAAATTACTTATTTACCCCTCTTTTAAAAAAACAAGTATTATACAAACTCATATCATTATTGAAAGAGTGGGGCCCACAAACTCTTTTCTCCTTTACAAAATAACCGGCCACCATCACCATAGCCACCCACCTCCACTACCACCTCTAGCTACACCCACACCTACCTCCGCCACCTAAACCTAACCCTCCAACCCTTAACCCATTACAAAACACCACCACGATCACCACCGCCACAACAGCAGCCACCAGCAGCGACCATCTGAACCACCACCATCTCTATACCCATAGACCACACCATCATCATCTTTCTCTATCGTCAACACACCCATAGTTGCCACCACCGTCAACAACAACCACCATCAAAACCCAACCAATAAAAACCTAAATCGGTTCTAAGTCTACAAATTCAACTCAAAACTCGAAACCCTAAGAGGTGATATGTACCTTAATCGACTGAATTTACCGTTGTTAACATTAGCAACCCATCGTCACCATCTTGTTCGCGTCTCTCTCTTCTGGACCTTTTTTTGCGTCTCTCTCTCAGATCGGTCTCTCTCTCTAAATGTGATGAGGGGATCTGAGATGGAGGAGGGAGTTAAGGAGGCGGAGATGTTGATGTTGTGGAGTTGCTGGTGGTGCGGCTGGTGGTAAGTGGTGGATGCAGGTGGTGGTGAGTGAGTATGAGAGAAAGAGAGAATACAATGGCTTAAAAGGGTGAATAAGAAGGTTGGTGGGTCCCACCTTTAATTTAAATACATATATATATATATATATATTAGTGTTTTAACTTAATACTAAGGCCATTTTGGTCATTCTACATGGAATTAACGATGAAAACTAACGTACATCCACTCCAGAGACTATCCGAATAACATGTCAAACCACAAGGAACACCCGTATAACTTTCAAAAAGGTGAGGCCTATTGGTGTTATTTTACCAAACCACATGACTATCCAAACATTTTACTCTTCATTTAAAATTGGGCACAATTCATTTAATAGATGATCAAACAAAAATAGAAAGACTTCAACTCTGCACTTTGCCTGCAACGACAGTCTAGTCCTACTTTGTGATAAGTCATTGTTGATATATTAGTCAAAGCACAACAGCTGCTTTTTACCAAGACACACTAATGAATAAATACTATTTAAAAAGACTGCCTTTTATTATCATGTGTACCCCGTTCTATCGCTTCTTCCTCTCACTATCTCCTTCACTAACCTGCAACTCTAGCCTCCGGCAATCTGCAACATCACAAAATTTATCCACCAGAATTAATCTACTTCTTTCACCACCATAATTTAGCCGGAATGTGCAGAACTTTCGTTAAAATCTCGTAGGAATTTGAGAATGTCGTCGGAAATGTGCCTGAACCATTGCTTGAAGAAAAGCGCAATTGTTGCGACTCGCTTGGAAATTGCGCCTAGGCGCACAAGGCGCTCGCTTTTGACAACTACGGGTTTCAATTAACATTAAAAATCGGCCATCCTAGCAAGTAGCTAGAATACAAGCCCTATAATATAGTGCAAACCTAGTGGCAGATCCAGTTTTTGGTGAGGGGGGCCAAAATGGAACGACTCAAATCAAGTTGGGTCAAAATTGATCGGTTAAAAATAAGTCGGGTCTAAATGGGTCAAAGAAAAACAATATAGATTATATACGTAAATTTATTCATACTTATTTAATGATATAATCATCTTGGCAAAATCTTTTAACTAAAACTCAATTGTGTATAAGTGTATATTATTATTTTAGCTTAAGCATTGTTTAAAATTGAAATCAATATAAAGGTGTACTATGTAATAAACTTCAATTAAAGGGGCTAAATATGAAACTTTTAATGATAAAATTAAGTAGTTGACAAATAAATGAACATCCTTATTGTTCTGTCTCTCTCTTTACCCTTTTACACTTTGTCTTCCCCACAAATCTTTTCAATTAAATGTTTGTTAAAGCTTTCAAGTCTAAACACTACTCGGTTTTTCCTTCTTTATCTCGGTTTATAAATGTCATGGGTGCCTCAAAATTATTTACAAATGTGCCTTGTTAACAAATCCAAAAATTTCCTTCTACTTATTTGAATCCCAGGAGGTGCGTTGGCACCCAAACATTATATAGATCCGTCCCTTTACATGTTGGAAATATTAATGAGGAACATACAAGTTGGTATGTTTCCTCCATCCCACATTGATGGGATAGGTGAAAGTTGAGTGTCTTATAAGGGATTATCCTTATAAGTCTCGAAAGTGTTAAATGGGTTGAGAAGTAGGTCAAGCCCACACACGCGCTGAGCCGAGCCGCGAGCTCGCGAATGGGCGCGTTTGAGGCGCACTTCGCATCGTCGCTAGGAGCTGAGGAGCTTTTATTTTTAGTTAGGGTCCGGTTCAGGTGTGTTAGATCTGTGGATCGAGATAGAGCTAAGTTAAGATTGGGATATAGTTGAATTTGAAACAGTGGGGGTTATCTCCACCAGTTCGAATTCGTATGGGATTAGTCTAGGAATTCGAATTTGAGATGGATATCTCTAGGAGTCTTTATTCGAATTAGTTGATAATGTTTATCCCATTCCCCGTTTTTCACATTCTCTGTTGAAATCCCAACCTATAAATAAAGGCCTCCTGCTACCCATTCACACACACAATTTTCGCAGCCCTCCTCTCTGGTTTTCTTGTTTCTTCTCCAGCTTCTGCGTTTTCTGGTTTCTATTACTGTTGGAATACCAGATCAGTTATGCATTAAATCCTAGGAGTTTATGCTGCAGCTCACAGCAATACGAGCGCGTAAAATCCTTTAAGGACAGGAATCATCCGTACAGTTCAAGAATCTCGGTTTCTTAAATCGACAGGTTGGTTTTAGTTTTCGCGTGATATTTAAATTCGTCCGCTAACGGGACAGTCTCCTTCTACCTTTCTTCAATCAGTTTGTTCAAGTTGGAATAAACTGGTTTGACCAATAACTCGGTAATTAATAATAAAATAATTAATTTTCTGTTTGATTAAATTGTTTTCAACAATACATACCCCAATCATAGATTACCCAAATTACGTATTCAAACAACTATGGTCCTCAAATTTTAAATTTACACCATGTTTAACGTTCAAGCTCCTTATTGCGTGATTCTTTACCAAAATGAAAGACGAAGGACTCGATTTCTTCAATGAGTCTCTCCAGGTGGATCAGCTTACACGAGAATGTTAGATTGTTTCTTGATTTCCAGATTTTCCAACGAGTTGTGAGTATAACCGTCTGAACTGTCTTAAATTTAAACATTGACAACTTATCATGATTATGGAACTCCAATAAGTCACGAACAGATGCTATGATATCCGGTACATTCTACCATGAACTAACCCATTGTCAAATCTTCACAGCCATGAAACAATAGGTTACGATGTGCCTTATCGATTCTACACCTTTCCCGCATAATCGACATTCAAGAGATGTAAGTTAAACATTTCTTAGGAACCATTAGGTCCTAGGTTCGGTTCTCACAAGAGGGGTTTCCCAGATTTATTCGGTTTTCTCTTGAATTGGTGAATAAACATTATTACCTAGTGGAGATGGTTGAGATCGACTGTTTCTGCTGATAACACGACAATACTTCAGTGGTTCGTTAGTAATACAAATTTACCGCTAACTTTTTTTTCGACAGGAGCTACTTTTTCCATTCTAAAGTAAAACCATAGGCTTCGAAGAAACTATAGTTTAGCCCCTCCCATCTCTCTCTCTTCTTCCTCTCTCTTCTTTCTAACAAACTGTATGGTCACTTCATACTGAAACCTTCAAATTCATTCATGACATAAACACAATATCAACATCTGATTCCTTCTCCTAAATCGATCCGTAACTAGTTTCTCAGATCTGAAACATTTTGATCCACTGTTTATGGAAATGGCTGCAATTTCTTCCAGTCTTCGCACTGTTGAAGAGATCTTCAAGGATTACAGCGCTCGTCGTGCCGGAATCGTTCGAGCTCTCACTTACGGTATCTTCGTCGAGTTTTGCTGATTATTTTTCTAGCTTTTGACTTTGTGAAGTTGCTGATTTTTTATTGTTTTGTTGTTGCAGATGTTGATGAATTCTACGCGACTTGTGATCCAGGTTTAGTTTCTTGTTTAAATGCAGTTATATAATTTATGTGATTTTTGAGCGATTTTGTGATATAATTTAGTTATTATTTATGTGATTTTTAGTTATTTTGTGATATAATTTAGTTATGCTTAAATGCCGTTATATAACTTATGTGATTTTTGAGTGATTTTAAATGTTATTTAGTTATTATTTTTTTGAAGTAATTTTAGGTTTGATAATGATAAACAAATTAGCAATAGAAATTTTGTTTGTGCTTAATTTGTAATTGAATTTTAATGTTTAGATGCAGGTACATAATTCATGTGAGTTTGAGCACTTTTGAGATGTAATAAGTGATTTTCGAAGTTATTTAAGCTTTCAAATTGATAAACAGTTTAGCAGTTTAAGTTTCAAGTAGATTGAATGTTAATCAGTGATTTTTGTTTGTGCTTGGTATGTATTTAAATTTTAATGTTCAAATGCAGTTATAGAATTTGTGTGATTTTTTTAGCATTTTTGTGATATAAGCATTCAGCAGTTAACCTCACGTTATTTCCTTGATATTCCGAAAGTGATTGTTTGATTTTTGAAGTAGTTTTGGCTTTCAAATTGATAAGCAGTTTAGCAAATAGAAGTTTTGTTTGTGCTTTATTTGTAATTGAATTTTAATGTTCAAATGCTATTATATGCTTCGTGTGCTTTTGAGCACTTTTGTGGTATAATCAGTGAGCTTCACATTATTTACTCGATGTTCTGAAAGTGATAGTTTGATTTTCGAAGTATTTGTATAAATTTTGGTTTTAAAAAGCTCGAGGTGCTTCGAGACGTTTAGCTTTGTTGACTATATATTTGTTAATTTGATGAATGATGAACCCTGTAGAGAAGGAGAACTTGTGTTTGTATGGACATCCAAACGAAACATGGGAAGTAACGCTTCCAGCAGAGGAAGTTCCCCCAGAACTCCCGGAACCCGCTTTGGGGATTAACTTTGCACGAGACGGGATGCACAAAAGAGATTGGCTCTCATTGGTCGCCGTTCATACAGATTCTTGGTTGTTGGCTGTCGCATTCTACTTCGGTGCTCGTTTGAATAGGAACGAGAGGTGCCATTTCTATCTTATCAGCTGTATTTTACATTTGACTATAACCGTGTTCCAGTGCATCTCTATCCATACATTTTTAGCATACATATATATATATAGTGAGAGAGAGAGAGAGAGAGAGAGAGAGAGGTTAACGTACAAGACCACCTTATTGAGCGATTCGTACGCGAGCATATTAACTGCACATCTGATCTAATCTAGGCAACGGGGTGGCACAATAGTAATTAACTTTGCATAATTACGCATGGGTTGGGTTAACCCTATTTACGCACATTATTTGCATAATTACACACGTGATATCGGTGGCCGCATACCGTCGCATGTTAAGAGCCTTTTGTATTTATACCTTCCTCTCTCACTCTATATATATGTCGTCACGTTTCTCGTTCTTTGGTTTGCTTTGTTTAACATTTAAAAAACGGGTCTTGTTCAGGTTGACCTTTTTGATTAAATGGGTTTTCGGTTTGATTTGTGAACAATGATAAATTAAACAAGTCTTACCACAAACTAGTTTAAGTATTGAATGACACGTTACAACTTGATTACATCTCGTTTGACTCGTTTAGATAAATGGGTCATGTTAGGATTGATGTCTTTTGACACGGATTAATATATGGCTAGGGTTCGGGTTCAACGATTTTAACTCACCAACCAAACACGATTGGCATCTGTAGACTGGTTACTGGCTGTATAGGCGTTTTAATGCCGAGTAGGATATAGACGTGTTTAGGTTTTGGTAACTAGTTCATGGCTAAAGACTCTGAATCTGACTTGAACAGGAAACGTTTGTTCGCCCTGATAAACGAGATACCCACTTTGTTTGAAGTCGTGACGGAGAGGAAGCATGTGAAGGACAAGCCGAATGTGGATAACGGCAACAAGTCTAGATCCAGCACAAAGGTAACTAGTATGTTAAAGGTGGTTAAATGGGCAGGTCGGGTTAAAATGGGTAGTGTGTTGACTAGGGTTGCAAACGAGCCGAGCTGAGCCCGAGCTCAACCAGGCTCGAGGTCGATTAACTTATAAGAGCTCGAGCTCTGCGCGGTTCGAGCTTTGTTTTCAAAGCTTGAGCTCGTTGGGAGTTTTTCAAGCTCTAGCTTGGCTAGTATATTATCTATTAATTAATATTTTAAATATAAATACAAGACCCCTTTAGGGGCACGAGCTCGATAAGTGAAGCTCGGGCTCGTTTACTAAAAAATCTTATCTTTAGGTCCGGGCTCGGTTCATAAACAAGTTTAAATAAGGTTGGCTCGGCTCACTTACTAGAAAACTTTAAATACGGGGTAAATGTTATTGAATATTAATAAAAACTAATATTGCACCAAAGCTCGATAAGGCTCGGTGAGCCTGACAAGCTTCACATGCGAGGCTCGAGCTCAGGCTCGATAAATAACGAGCTTTATCTTTAGACTCAAGCTCGGTTCGGGCTCGATAAGGCTCGGCTTGTTTCAAGCTTTTTCTCGAGCAGCTCGCGAGCCGCACGGCTCGTTTGAACCCATAGTGTTGACTCAAATTAATTTGTTTTGGTTACAGAGGACGAATGACGGGCAATCAAAAAGCATACCAAGGGTTTATGACGAGGGTTATGCAGAAGAGGAAGAAGACGAGCACGGGGAAACCCTTTGTGGGACGTGTGGAGGGAATTACAGCGGTGATGAGTTTTGGATCGGGTGTGACATGTGCAAGAGGTGGTATCATGGTAAGTGTGTGAAAATAACACCCGCGAAAGCTGAAAGTATCAAGCAGTACAAATGCCCTTCTTGCAGCACGAAGAAAAGCCGCCCGTAAACCCGAAATTCTAACAAACATGTTGAATATCATCAATCTATCTATCTATCTATCTATATTTGCTTTGCTAGTAGGATTTTCTACTGATATAAATAGGTTACTTACTATATGTGGTTATTTGACTTGTTTTTTTTTTAGGATATGGTTTATTCTGCAGTTAGTCCCAATTTTTAGCAATTTACAACCCTGTAATATTACTTGAAAATCATTGTCTCAAGTTTTCTAACTCATTATGTGAGATTATTTGAAATCTAACTCAAATTAAGTCGGGTCAAAATTGGTCGGTTAAAAATAAGTCGGGTCTAAATGGGTTGGGGAAAAACAATATCGATTATATATGTAAATTTTTTCATACTTATTTACTGATATTATCATCTTGTCAAAATCTTTTAATCCAACATTAAATTGTGTATAAGTGTATACTAGATTTTTGACTCGTGTCGCGCGTTGCAGCGGCATTGTTGTGTTTCGACTTCATTACACGTGTTACGATGATGACGTTAACGTGTGATGCCCGCACGTGACGTGACTCGTTTTTTACTTGTCCCACACATTACGTTCGTGACATTATTAACATGGTTAGACATAGATAAAGTTCGGACGTTGCGGTGTACAGTCATAAAAGTGTTTTAAACAAGGAATAATGGATTTTAATCATCCAAACTTTTAGTCGTTGGCCGGCAACGGTCTCAACTTCAAAAATAACTGGTAGTGGTTCCAACTTTTTAACACTGTAAACAAATGGACTTTTACTAAAAAAAACCTTAATTTCTTTTTGTCTTTTTATCTTTTTCGGTTTAGTAAATGTCCATTGGTTTACATTATACGAAAAAGTTGCCGAAAAGGATAAGGAGATAAAAAGAAATTAAGGATTTTTTTAGTAAAAGTCCATTGGTTTACAATATACGAAAAGTTGGGATCACCACCGGTTATTTTTTAAGTTGGGACCATTTCCGGCAAATGACTAAAATTTTGGATTATTAAAATCCATTATTCCTTTAAACAAAATAATTGAAATGTTAGAGAAAATGATGTGTAAAGTTATAAAGTAGAAAATAATAGAGGGTCAAAGCTGTCAATTTTTTTACTTTGTCACACACCTACGTTCGTGTCATTAACATGGTTAGACATAGATAAAGAAGAGTATAATGCCTCGCATGTTTTGGTGTGATCGTGCGAAGTCGTAAAAGTAATTTTAATAAAAGAATTGAAAATGTTAAAGAAAATAAGGTGTGAAGTTATTAAGTAGAAAAAGTAGAGGCTTAAAGTAGTCAATTAATAAAAGTTAAGAGTAAAGTGTCACGTACCAAAATATGTAGTTGAAAGTGTGACGTATCTAAAGTTTGAGGGTGAAATAAAAATGCATGGTACACCGACCATGCATTTTAAGATACAGATAATAATCAGATTTTAGCTTAAGTGTTGTTTAAAATTGAAACGAAACATTCACATGGAGGTGTATTGTGCAATAAACTTCAATTAAAGGGCTACTTATGAAACTTTTAATACTAAAATTAAGTAGCCAACAAATAAATGAACATCCTTTTTAAGTTCTTTTTCTCTCTTTACCCTTTTACACTTCATCTTCCCCACAAATCTTCTCCATTAAAGAGATCTGTTAAGGCTATCAAGTCTCAACACTACTCGGTTTTTTCTTCTTTCTCTCGGTTTGTAAATGTCATGGGTGCCCCAAAATTATTTACAAAGGTGTCTTGTTAACAAATCCAAAAATTTCCATCTGCTTATTTGAATCCAAAAGGTGCCTTGGCACCCTCTAAAAACCATATAGATCCGCCCCTATACAGACCCTAATCATAGATCACCCAAATTACATATTCAAAAAACTATGGTTCTCAATTTTTGAATTTACTACATGTTTTCTGTTCAAGCTCCTTATTGCTTGATTCTTTACCCAAATGAAAGACGAAGGACCGGATTTCTTCAACGAGTCTCCCCAAGTGGATTGGTTTACACTAGAATGTTAGATTGTTTCTTGATCTCCAAAGTTTCCTAATGAGCTGTGAGTATAACCCCTGGACTGCCTTAGCTTTAAACTTTGACAACTTAGCATGATTGTGTAACTCCATTAAGTCACTAACTTAGCATATTCGGTACATTGCACCATGAACTAACCCATTGGTAAATCTTCACAACCATGAGATAAGAGGTTAGGAGGTGCCCCGTCGATTCTACACCTTCCCCGCATAATGGACATTCAAGAGATGTAAGTTAAAGATTTCTTAGGAACCACTAGGTCCTGGGTTCGATTCCCACAAGGGGGTTTTTCCCCAGATTTATTGGGTTTCCTCCTGAATTGGTGTATAGGTATTATTGCCTAGTGGAGATGTATATGATCGGGTGATTCTGCTGGTGGCACGGTGATACTCCAGTGGCCCGTGAGTGATCCAAATTTGTCGTTAAAAAATCGATGGGAGCTACTTATTCCATTCTAAAGTAAAACCCTAGGGTGGCATGGAAGAAACTAAAGTTTTCTAACCGATTTGACAATAAATGAGTGACCTATTACCGCGAGCCAATATCATCTTGTAACGTTTCGTATTTTTCGTTTCATTTTCAGTTTATTGTAATTTGTATTTCAAATTCAATCCTTGTAATTCTAATACTTTGCATAATCGAAATCACATTTTATATCATACTTGCACAATTAATCTTGCATTATACGCAAGCAATCAGGAAATATGCCTCTATATTTAAAAATCAAGTCTTACACCAAGAATATATTTTCTCATAATTATATTTAAACATATTCATACATTACACATGCTTATATACACCTTAAAATGCCTAAAACATACCTAACTATGTAATTATAGCATGAAATAACACACAACCTAACTGTAGGGACTAAAAGTGACATTTTTGAAAATTATATTTTTTAGGTTCTATGGATCGCAAGACCAATGGTCTTATGGCCCGCAAGGCGCAAACTCCTTTTCAGCTCGCGAGTTTTGTCATTTTTGAACCTTCCTTACATTCCAACTCCCAACTACCTTCATTTAAACCCAAACCCTAATACCCACTTATAAATACACCTTCTCCACACCTCCTAATCCCTTTACACACCTCCAAAACACTCTCAAATCCTATCAATCTCCTAAGAATTCAAGTGTTGGCAGATTGTTGTTAAGTTTTGAACTCATTTCCTCTCATTTTCTTCTTGTTTCTTGCTTTCCTCCTACATGGACAACCTCTAGGTGTGTTACCACAAGTTTACCAAGGCAAACCAAGTTGGTACATCACCATTTTGAGGTCCAAGTTGGGTGTTTCTCTTAAAACTTTTATACTTGTTCATCTTGTACCTTGTTTCTTGGAATTCTTTGCACCAAACCAAGTAACCAACAAGTTCTATTGTTGGAAGTCTTGTGTTGAGGTATGAATTTAGAAACTTATAGGTCATATACCCTCATTTTCATACAATCTAAGTCACCAAGTAACTTTCAAGTAAACAAAGTGAACAAACTACACCAAATCTCCAATCATAACCATGTTTGGAAGCACTCGTCTAGTTGAACTCACTTGGTTACATGGTGAAGTAGAAGAGTTAGTTTATGTTCTTCATATTATTCATGACCATCTAAATAATCATTGTGGTGATTTTGTGCAATGGTGAACATCATGAGGTTAGTGGATTACCCTACCTCTACTACATGACAAGACATGACTATAATATACATTTAATATACCTATGTAATACTTTCAAAAACCGGACTATAACATCAACCGAGACCATGGTTGAATGTTATATGTTACGGTTTGGATCCCTTATTTTGGACTTCCAATGAGTATAACACTCATGGAAAACACTAACTAAAATGGTGCCCAAATGAATATCTAAGTAAAGATATATTTCATGTATTTTCCCAGTTATAAATTCCCGAATACATTTCCCGTCATCAAACTCCATAAGCTCACACACCTTTAATTATCCTTTTAGGGTAACTTGGTGATTCCATCCTCCCGAAATCAACTCACTACATTTGAGAAAATATCTTCGCAAACGTGAGTATACATGACCCATTTTACGCTTTAAATCACTTTGGGTTGTAACATGTATCATTATTAGATTCACAATCACACATACAATCAATCTTATGCAAACACTCAATCCTTAAACATGCTACTTGTTATGCTACTTGTTTACACATACCAGAATCCTATTATTCATGCTATCTATCATTAACTTTGCAAGCCTTCCTTAACATGTATAACACTATAGGAGTAGCACACCGCCCGTTTTGTGGTCATTGTTATGTATTCGATCAATATAATCTTCTTCATTTCGGTGATATGATTACGCTAGTGGACACTTTGGTTTGAATTATAACTGATGTATGCTAGTAAGTTCATATAACCTGGTGTACAATTAACATGTGGATTGGACACATTTTTATACTCATGCTATGTAGACAAAACTTGTATGCTCACCGACCTTTTTGTGTTGACTGATACTTTATATACATGTTGCGGAAAATTTATAACGGTGCACAAGAAATCAACTTAGGGTGGAAATTAGAAACACACCTTAATTTTGTTTATGTGTTTCTTTTCGTGTTTAGTCATGTTGATCCCAAGTTATTGTAATTTCTTTTAAGACAAGGTATCTTTGGAAGTTATGAAATGAAACGAAATTTGAAATCTTAATTTATTGTCACAAATAGTATGTAATGATGTTTTGAGCAATCTTGTTCTTCCCGCCTCAATGTTTCTGCCATCGGTTGGAGTGTGACACATCTATCATTGCAAGAAGAGAGCCAAACCTGACTAAGGGATTCCAATATTTTCACACAACTCGTTAGTTTCTACCAAGCCTTCCGGTTCATGCATCTAACGCCAATGCCAAATAATAGGGTCGTTGAAGAGTGAGTAACAATCATGGACAGGACAGTCCTTAACAACTTCAAATTCAAAAAGGGCTAGAAACCTATCCTTAAAGGGGCATGGGTAGCCCAAGTGTCAAGCCAAAAATGTACAGCCTTATATGATAAGAAGTAAATAAATATACTTAGAAGGGTTTTCTTTTAACTAAAACGTACTCCAAGTTTGATATGCATGATTGTATGCCTTCTAAAAATCTTACACAAAAATTGTGTGTCATATATTTCACAAAAATTGTACATGGTAGTGATGCCTTATTATAACCTAAGTAGAACAATATAATGAGTTTTTTCGATTGATCATTTTTTGGGTTTTATCGTTATTGATCAAGGTTACCCATTGGCATATAACTGTTAACTATGAATGGTGTTAAGATAATGTGAATAATGAATGGAATTATCTAGATGACGTATGTTTGACATATGTTTGAATGTGGTAAAATAGTTGGTATTTAACTTATCTTTTGAATGATGTTTCATGTTTAATGTACATTGTGGCATTAGGGTGATAGTGTAGGATCAATTGCAGATGCATATAGTGTAGGACTGATTGAGTTTGAAGTTAATTATAGGATCAATTGCAGATGCATATAGTTAGGGTCAAAGTGCACATTAGGATTTAGGTTCATTTGCATACCCTGTTTGGCCTGTTTGCACAGTCAACTGCACATTAAGATTTAGGTTTATTTGCCGATGTTTAAGATCAACTAGACATTAGGATCATGTTGCACATTAGTTGCAGGATCAGTTACACATTAGAGGTTTGATGTTAGTTGTTAGGAACACAGTGCAAGATTGTTTTGATATTTGATGTTAGTTACATGATCATAATTTTGATGTTAGACTACAGTTATGTGATCATCAATACGCAGGATTGTTAAGATTTAGGTTCAATATGCAGGAATGTTATGATCCTCTATATGCAGGACTGTTATCGTTAGTTGTAGGATCATGTTACATAGTGCATGATCATGTTACATAGTGTCCCATTGTAGGATCAAACATCAATTGAAGGATCGTGTTACACAGTTTGTTTTTGAGGTCAAACATCAAATTGTTCTATTGTAGGATCATGTTACATAGTACAGGATTATGTTGCATAGTTGTTGGCTGTTATGATTAAGGTTCAATATGAAAGATCATGTTGCATAGTCTGTTATTGAGGTCAACTGCACATAGTGTTGCAAGGTTATGTAAAAGTCAAATTGCATACAACATGTTTGAGGTCAACTACACAACCAAATTACAAGCATAGAATAACAGTTTATTAAGAAGTCATAGAATAACAGTCAATTGTAGAGTGTCTGATATTTGGAAGTTTGACGTTTACCTATTTGATGTATGATGTTTGAAGTTTGGAAGTTTGATGTTTGACTAAACATAGTCAACTGCACAATATGTTAATCTGTTAATGCAGGATGATAACAATCAACAACACATGCCAATTTAAAGGTGTTATTTAGATGTTTTTGCTGGCTAATTACTAGATTAGTTAGAAGATTCAAATTTGGAGGGAATATATCATTTTACAGGATGGAATAATACGGTAAATAAATTATATGGGTATTTTGGTCTATTCACATTAATTTAAACATCTCTTTAATAGCAGCGACTTTATTGATTCAAATCGACAACAACAAGGTCTAGAGTGTTCAACTTTGCCAAATAGGGACTAACATCGTCATTCCCCTGTTAACCACAGGGACTAAAACCTGTAGTTTACTCTTTAAAAAATAAAAGAGCTCATCTCAAGCCGAGCTTAAGTTTAAAAAACTACTAACGAGTCAACCTCAAACTTTAATATAAAACTATAAACAAGTTAAGCTCGAGCACAAACATTAAAATTATAAAAACCAAGCTTAAGCTTATAACCCTATACGAATTCAGGTTCAGTTTAGCTCGTTTACAACTCTAGCGAGTCATGGACATTAAAAAGTCAATAAATAAAAAAATTATGACATAATAATAAAAATATAATAAGAAATACATTACCTATATTTACATTCACAACTGCTGGAGGGCTGTAAACGAACCGAACGAACACGAATGTGTTCACAAACGGTTCATGAACGCTCACCGAACGAGAATTTATGTTCATGTTCGTTCATTAAGGAAATAAGTGTGTTCGCGAACGGTTCACGGACACAAATAAATTTGGCGAACATGACGAAGATAAAGGCAATGGATCCCTTATTGTGGAACGGAGGTCGATCGTATCCGTCGATATAAATAATGAGAAATAAAAGGGGGGATCAGTGCATAAACAAGTGGAATAGGGTTTCCTAGTTTAATTGTTAAGGTAATAATATAAATAGAAGTTTAATGGTAATAAAATAAATAAAAGTTTAATAACATAAAAAGTATAGATAAAATATATGAAAGTACAGAAATCTTTAATTAAAACACAAACATATGAACATAAACGAACGCAAATGAATGAATTTTCATGAACACGTTCACGAACAACTTACCGAACGTTCACGAACACAATTGAACGAACGAGACCTTAGTTCATGTTCGTTCATTTAACTAATCGAACGGAATTTCTTGTTCATGTTCGTTCGTTTATTAAACGAACGAACATAAACGAACTTCCCGCCAAACTGTTCACGAACTGTTCGCTGAATGTTCGGTTCGTTTACAGCCCTAACTGCGGGAATAGTAAGTCATAACAATTGCAACATGTTCAAAAAAAAATATTTATATTACTATACAATACAGTTAAAAATTATGAATTTGCCCATGTTCAAAATTACGGTTTTGCTCCCGGTTCAAAATTTAGTATCGCCATCGCTTTATTTTTTTGGCAAATTACGATTTTACCCCAGTCAAAAATTACAGTTTTGCCCACAATTCAAATTTACATTATTGCAATCGTTTTAGTTTTTAGCAAAACTATCGAAATGTTTTGTTTTTAATTGGTTGACTCGAGTTAATTTATTTTCGTGTGAATGAGCTGCCTAAAACTCACTTATTAGTCCTGGAAAATTACAGTTTTGCCTCCAGCTAAAATATTACAGTCTTACCATCGTTTTACTTTTTTTTATAGCAAAACTATGATAGCGTTTATTTAGTTGGTTGAGAAATATCGGCCTATCGCCCCACAACGTGGGCGGGACATCAACAAACAAATCTCTCCTAGATTTATTACAGAAAAGCACAAAAAAGAAAAAAAGAATCAAAATCGGACGGCTACAATCTCATCACCTCCGTAAAAAGGTCAAAACTTGTTTCGGATACCTCTTTTAGCCTCCCCTCTCTCTCTTCTCTCTCTCTTCTTTCTCTCTCTCTCTAACAAAACCTTCAAATTCATCCATGACATGAAACAAAATCAACATCTGATTCGTTCTCCTAACTCGATCCGTAACTAGTTTCTCAGATCTGAAACCTTTCGATTAACTGTTTATGGAAATGGCTGCAATTTCTTCGAGTCCTCGCACCGTTGAAGAGATCTTCAAGGATTACAGCGCTCGTCGTGCCGGAATCGTTCGAGCTCTCACTTACGGTATTCTTCGTCGAGTTTTGCTGATTATTTTTCTAGCTTTTGACTTTGTTTAGTTGCTGATTTTTGATTGTTTGTTGTTGTTTTGTTGTTGCAGATGTTGATGAATTTTACGCGACTTGTGATCCAGGTTTAGTTTGATTTTTAAATGTAGTTATACAATTTGTGTGATTTTGAGCGATTTTGTGATGTAGTAAGTGATTTTTGTATGTTAATTAGTTGTTATTTTTGAAGTAGTTTTAGGTTTGATAATGATAAACAAATTAGCAATAGAAGTTTTGTTTATGCTTAATTTGTTATTGAATTCTAATGTTTAGATGCAGGTACATAATTCATGCGATTTTGAGCACTTTTGTGATGTAATATGTGATTTTTGACGTTATTTTAGCTTTCAAATTGATAAACAGTTTAGCAGTATAAGTTTCAAGTAGATTAGCTTCACGCTATTTACTTGATATTCTGAAAGTGATGGTTTGAGTTTTGAAATAATTTTAGCTTTCAAATTGATAAGCAGTTTAGCAATATAACTTTCAAATAGAAGTTTTGTCTTGTGCTTAATTTGTAGTTGAGTTTTATTGTTCAAATGCAATTATATAATTCGTGTGATTTTTTAGCACATTTGTGATATAAGCAGTTAGCTTCACGTTATTTACTTGATATTATATAAATGTTGGTTTGATTTTGAAGTAATTTTGGATTTTAATTAATGAACAATTTAACTTTCAAATAGAAGTTTTGTTTGTGCTTTATTTGTAATTGAGTTTTAATGTTCAAATGCAATTACATAATTTGTGTGATTCTGAGCACTTTGTGACATAGTCAGTGATTTTTGCACGATATTGACTTTCTAAAAGTGATGGTTTGATTTTAGCTTTCAAAATAATAAGCAATTTAGTGATAGTGTGATACAACTTTCATATAGAAGTTTTGTTTGTGTTAATTTGTAATTGAGTTTTAATGTTTAATGATTGTATAATTCGTGTGATTTTGAGCATTTTTGTGATATAATCAATGAGCTTCACATTATTTACTTGATGTTCTGAAAATGATGGTTTGATTTTACTCGATGTCTGAAAGTGATGGAGTGATTGCTTGGTGTATTGAACTAACTTTAGACGGGTTTAACTTTGGTTAATTTGATGAATTATGAACACCTGTAGAGAAGGAGAACTTGTGTTTGTACGGACATCCAAACGAAACATGGGAAGTAACACTTCCAGCAGAGGAAGTTCCTCCAGAACTCCCGGAACCCGCTTTGGTTATTAACTTTGCTCGAGACGGGATGCACAAAAGAGATTGGCTGTCATTGGTTGCCGTGCATACAGACTCTTGGCTGTTGGCGGTTGCTTTCTACTTCGGTGCTCGTTTGAATAGGAACGAGAGGTGCCAATTCTTTCTTATCCATTGTATCTCACGTTTCACTATAACCTTGTTTCCGTTCATCTCCATTCATACATTTTAGCATATATATCTATATATATATATAGAGAGAGAGAGAGAAAGTGTATCGTACAATACGGCTTAACATACGAAGCGTATGCAATATCAATTTCGTATGTTATAATGAAGGTCGCACGTCGTAAATGGCATCAATTCATTTCAAATGGCATCAATTCTCGCATGTTGTAAATGGAATTAATTAATTTCAAATGTATATCACATGTTCAAAATAGAATAAAAACAATTTGCATGTTTATAAAAAAAGTCAATTTCGCATGTTAATTAAAAAAAACCGCATGTGGGTTCAGAAAACCAAAGTCGCATGTTACAAACTTATTTTTTTGCATGTTGATATTGAATCTCGTACGCTTCGTACGTTAAGTCAATTTGTACAATAACCGGCCTCTCTCTCTCTCTCTCTCTCTATATATATATATATATATAGAGGCTGGTTATTGTACAAGACCACCTTATCGTGCGATGCATACGTGAGCATCTCAACCGCACATCTGATCTAATCTAGGCCTTCAATTGAACGCAGTGGCACAATTACGCACGTTATATTGGTGGTCGCGTACGGTCGCACGCTAAGAGCTATTTGTATTTAAACCTTCCTCTATATGTGTGTGTACATATATATATATATATATATATATATATATATATGTATATATATATATGTATATATATATATGTATATATATATATGTATATATATGTCGTCACATTTCTCGTTCTTTGGTTTGCTTTGTTTAACGTTTAAAAAATGGGTCTTGTTCGAGTTGACTTTTTTGATTAAATGGGCTTTCGGTTTGATTTGTTAACAATGATAAATTAAACAAGTCTACCCACCAACTAGTTTACGTACTGAATAACACGTTACAACTTGATTACATCTCGTTTGATTTGTTTAGATAAATGGGTCAGGTTAGGATTGATGTCTTTTGACACGAATTAATATATGGCTAGTGGTCGGGTTCAACAATTTTAACTCACCAGCCAAACACGGTTGGCACCGGTAGACTGGTTGCTGGTTATATAGGCGTTTTAATGCCGATTAGAATATAGACTTGTTTAGGTTTTGGTTACTGGTTCATGTTTAAAGACTCGGAATCTGACTTGAGCAGGAAACGTTTGTTCGCCCACCGTGTTTGAAGTCGTGACGGAGAGGAAGCATGTGAAGGACAAGCCGAATGTGGATAACGGCAATAAGTCTAGATCCAGCACAAAGGTAACTAGTATGTTAAAGGTGGTTTAATGGGCGGGTCTGGTCAAAATGGGTAGTGTGTTGACTAGGGGTGCAAATGAGCCGAGCTGATCCTGAGCTCGACCAGCTCGAGCTCGGCTCGGTTTGAGCTTTGTTGTCAAAGCTCGAGCTTGGCTTGGGCTCGGCTCGTTTACTATCTATTAGTTAATATATTGAATATAAAAAATAGACTCGTTGAGGTTCGCGAGCTCGATAAGTGAAGCTCGATCTCGTTTACTAAACAAGCCTATTTTTAGGTTTGGGCTCGGCTCGGGCTCGTAAACACGTTTAAATAAGCTCGGCTTGGCTTGTTTACTCGAAAACTTTAAATAAGGGGTAAATATTGTTTTACAAGTTTAAATAAGCTCGGCTTGGCTTGTTTACTCGAAAACTTTAAATAAGGGTACATGTTAATAAATATTAAGGCTTGACGAGCCTGACGAGCTTCACATGCGAGGCTCGATAAGTGAAGCTCGAGCTCGTTTACTAAACAAGCCTATCTTTAGGTTCGGGCTCGGCTCGGGCTCGTAAACACGTTTAAATAAGCTCGGCTTGGCTTGTTTGCTCGAAAACTTTAAATAAGGGGTAAATATTATTTTACAAGTTTAAATAAGCTCGACTTGGCTTGTTTACTCGAAAACTTTAAATAAGGGTACATGTTAATAAATATTAAGGCTTGACGAGCCTGATGAGCTTCACATGCGAGGCTCGATAAGTGAAGCTCAAGCTCGTTTACTAAACAAGCCTATCTTTAGGTTCGGGCTCAGCTCGGGCTCGTAAACACGTTTAAATAAGCTCGGCTTGGCTTGTTTACTCGAAAACTTTAAATAAGGGGTAAATATTATTTTACAAGTTTAAATAAGCTCGACTTGGCTTGTTTACTCGAAAACTTTAAATAAGGGTACATGTTAATAAATATTAAGGCTTGACGAGCCTGACGAGCTTCGCATGCGAGGCTCAAGCTTGGGCTAGATAAATAAACGAGCCTTATTTTTAGGATCAAGCTCGACTCGGGCTCCTCGGCTCGTTTCAAGTTTTTTCTCCCCAATCTTGAGCAGCTCGTGAGCGGCTCAGCTCGTTTGCACCCTTAGTGTTGACTCATACCGAATGTTTTGGTTACAGAGGACGAATGACGGGCAATCAAAAAGCACACCAAGGGTCTATGATGAGGGCTATGCAGAAGAGGAAGAAGCCGAGCACGGGGAAACCCTTTGTGGGACCTGTGGTGGGAATTACAGCGGTGACGAGTTTTGGATCGGGTGTGATATCTGCGAGAGGTGGTATCATGGTAAGTGTGTGAAAATAACACCCGCGAAAGCTGAAAGTATCAAGCAGTACAAATGCCCTTCTTGCAGCACGAAGAAAAGCCGCCCGTAAACCCGAAATTCTAACAAACATGTTGAATATCATCTATCTATCTATCTATCTATCTTTTTTTTTTGATAGGTGAACTTCACATCAGACGGTTAATTCACACCTGCTAGTCGCAGGCCCGCCACCCCACTCATTACCAAGGACTATGTTGTCTAAACCGGGCCCACGCCTTGGTCGAGTGTGGCTTGGCTATCCCCGAGAAAATTTCCAGCCCCCTGCCACTTGACAGGAGTTGCACCCTCCACAAGAGTCGACCCTATTGTGAAAGCCAACTCTCTGGAGTAAATGCGCTGTAATAGAAAACTCGGGGTGGCTCCCGGGTTTCGAACTTGTGACCAAGCCTCTACCTGTTCATTGCCATGACCACTGGGCTGTGAACCCAGGGTCTATCTATCTATCTTTGCTTTACTAGTAGGATGTTTATTTTTTTCTACAACATATAAATAGGTTACTTACTATATGTGGTTATTTGACTTATTTCTCATAGGATATGCTTTATTTTGCAGGATAGTCCCTTTGTACTCCCATTTTTAGCAGTTGAAATTCGTAACCCTATAATATCATTTGAAAATCATTATCTTCAACTCATTGAGTGAGATTATTTGAGCCAGTTTAAAAGACCACTTGACCGAGAAGGCTATGATATTCAGTACATTGCACCATGAACTAACCCGTTGCCAAATCTTCACAGCCATGAGACAAGAGGTTAGGAGGTGCTCCAACGATTCTATACCTTCCCCGCGTAATCGACATTCAAGAGATGTCATCATCATCATACTCGATAAATCCCACCAATAGCAAAGCTAAGGTAGGATCTGAGATGTAAGTTGAACATTTCTTTTTCACATGTAAAAACATTTCTTTATGGAAAAGCCGAAAAGGTAGGGAGTCTCTCCATCTTTGCCCTCCAACCATAAAGATTGATCGTCTATGGGAGCTACTTATTCCATTCTAAAGTAAAACCCCAGGGTGGCAGGGAAACTAAATCTTTCTTAACCGACTTGACGGTAAATGATCCATCTTTTACCGTGAGCCAGGACCATCTATACCTGCAGGAAGAGAGCCGGACCTGACTAAGGGATTCCAAAATTTCACACAACTCGTTAGTTTCTACCAAGCCTTCCGGGTCATGCATCTAATGCCAATGCCAAGTAGTAGTGCCGTTGAGTTGTAACAATCATGGAGTGTACAATCCTTAACAACTGCCAAATGCCAAGTAGTAGGGCTGTTGAGTTGTAACAATCATGGACTGTACAATCCTTAACAACTGCCAATTCAAAAGGGTTGGAAACAGATCCTTAAAGGGGGCATGGGCGGCCCAAGTGTCAAGCCGAAAACGTACAACCTTACTATCACCAACCAGGCCTTTTATCAAGTGGGTCAACTTGATGTTTAACTCTAAGCAACCTCATAATATTAGCCAAGCTGGTTTTAGACCATTGACCAATTAGTTATAAACAATTACTAGTGATGAGTTAAGACTCATAGGAGGTATTAGTTTCAGTAGTATTGTAACTCCAGGAATTGGAGAAATTGTGGTTTTGGGGATCCCAACCCAAGACATACATTTATGGAAATAAAAAGTAATCAAGGTGTATATATGTTTATAATCATCCTACTTGATGTCTATAAATTAACCGTTGGAAACCATCTATCCTGAGTTTATCTATTTTAACCATGGGAGTTCCTAAAAATTTGATCTGATTTAACCCAATTTGAAGGTTTAAGATGCACATGTTGAATTGTTGAATTCATCAATGAATGATTAGAACTTGTTAAAACAACCATCCAGAATGTGTTTGCGATATGCTTTTTTTATTTGCATAGAGAATTCAAGTATCGAATAAATGTGTAAAACTGAATTTATTAATTAAAAACCGAACCATCAATACATATACAACATAAAATATGTGCAATGTTATTTGAGATTAATTATTGAGGTGTGGGGTTGGGTTCAATTGGCAAATCCATTGAAGTTAAGGAGTTGCTCCCATTGAAGTCAAGGGTTCGAGCCCCATCAAAGACGGATTTGATGTAATTTAAGCCATTAAAAAAGAATTGAAACCGTGGTCGTATAAGTGGCTTTGTGAGGACATCAACTAGCTGATCATCGCCGGGGATATGTGTAATCCACAAGGAACCAAATTGTACTTTTTCACGAACAAAGTGAAAGTCTAATGCCACGTGCTTCATTCTTAGAATGAAAAACCGGATTTGCAGAACAGGGCGTGGCACTCAAATTATAACAATAAATAGTAGGAACTATAGGTGAGTTGATCCCAAGCTAAGTCAAAAGTTGAGTTAATCATTAAACTTCAGTTGTAGTAGATGCAACTACTCGGAATTATGCTTCAGTAGAGCTATGGGCTAGAGTGCCTTGACGTTTGGAGCTCATGAGAGAGGATTAGAACCAAGAAAGACAACATAACCGATGGTTCTATGATAGTTTGGGAACCGGGCTAAAAGTTTCAATGTAGTCGATGTTTTTGGCCTCTGAGTGAAGCCTTTGGCAACAAGATGCGCTTTGAAACGTTCAACAGAATCGTTAGGACTAAATTTGGTGTGAAAAACCAACTTAGATCCCACAATATTAGGAGCAAGTGATGACGGTTTAAGGGTCTATATATGCTTCTTTTTTTTGTTTTTGTTTTTGTTTTTGTTTTGTTTTGCAGTTCCTCAAATCGGTCTGCATACCGTTTTGCCCAGACGGGCGTTTGAGAGATGATAGTTGATGGAGTTTATGAGGTGAATATGGCCGTAGCCAAGGATAGCACAAACATCCGAAGCTACGAAATTTGTTTTAATGGTGTCATTAAGCTATTGATGAGATATGTAGCCATAGTAAAAGCAAACAACCAAGAAGGATAACACAAATATCCCAAGCTTTTGAAGAAGTATTAGAGCCAAGCTTTGACACCCTATAGTGAATTTAAGTATCTGAATGTATAAAACTGAATTGATTAATTAAAAACCTAAACCATCATACATATATATAATACATGAGAAAGATTAGGAGATAAACCTAAGAATCTAACTAATTACAATTGGCTATCTTATCTCTAATTACATTACATTTACATTTGAATATACTACAAAAATATGTGCGGCATGATTTGAGCGGGTCACTTAACAATTTGAACATCGTTTTGAGTGATTTTTTTCACGGGTTGTATACTAATGTACAATTCGTTGGTATCAAGATTCTTTCGCTAAGATAATAGTAGTGTATAAAAAGTCAAATCAAGACTTTTAAATTTTAACAACTCCGTCGCAATGCGTTTACATAAATATAAATCATATATATATTATTATATATATAAAAATTTGTTAACTACATGATTATTTGAATGTTCAGAATTTGGTCACGAGAGTTTTTCTTTTTCAAAATCAAATAGAAAAATCAACCAAATCCATTATTTACATTGTATTTTTAAAATTGTGTGTGTGACATGTGTCCCTAAGAAATTTGACTAGCTTTAATAAATATTTATTTTTGAATTTTTATTGTTATAATAAATTTTGAGTATATTTTATTTCTCTCATAACTTTTAACATGTGGTGATTTATGAAATTTCGAGTATGTAGTTGCGACGTGTTTTTTTTACTACGATGTTATATAAGCATTTTTAAATCAAGTTATTAGTAGTAATTTACAAATATTTGAAACAAAACGTAAATGTACTGGTCCATGATGAACCAAACAATTCCAACCGAACAACATCAGTAGCTGTTTCCGTACTATATAAACCAATACCGATATTTGTTTTTATGATTTTCGATCGATGTAAAACATGTGTTGATATCCTTTTGAGCATATTACGAGTTTACGTTTTGGGGTTTTCTCTTTCAGTTGCTATACACAGTGCTAGTATTATACTGATACCATAATGAATCGAATGGATATCGATTGAATTCCCGCCGCAACGCGCGGACGAATTCTGCTAGTTTAGTTAAAATATAGTAGGTTAAAAAACCTTGTAGGTTAAAATATTAATTATTATTATATTTAATAAATCTAAATCATATATATGTTTAGTTACATGCAATGGTATTGAACCTAGTTATCATCCATATTCATGCAACCACTTAATACATAAATCTGAAGCCATAAGTAACCTTTTAACTGTTATCTTAGAGATTTTAGTGAGTCTACCTGAAGTTTGCCTTGTGGACCCTTAGTCCGAATGAAACGTCTGTAATCTTGAAATGTCATTGGTGGATAAAGTTCAGGTGTTTTGGAGGTTGAATAAGCATATCATGCAAATGGGGTGGTGGTCCATTGGCAAAGGCAAAAGCCTTTAAACACCTAGGTGAGGGAGGAAAAGGGGAGGTATTGAGTTCAAGTCTCACAGACGACATGAAATAAAAGAAATTTGCCTTTCAAAAAAATAAAAAATAAAATAAGCACATCATTCCTGGGATTATAGAAATAAGCCAAAGAAACCCTCTCTTCATCTTGATGCACTACCACCCTATGCTCCACACTTTTGTATATTGTGTCATAGACTTCAAGGGAAATTGGGACGCCCACATACCATTAGTTGAATTTTCGTACAACAACAGCTATCATTCGAGCATCGGCATGGCACCTTTTGAAGCCTTATATGGTCGTAAGTGCCGATCTCCTGTATGTTGGCACGAAATTGGAGAAGCTCAAATTACTGGTCCAGAATTGATCCAAGAAACCACAGACAAGATCCATCAAATTCGAAACAATCTTCTAGCGGCTCAAAGTCGTCAAAAGAGTTATGCAGATAAACGACGGAAGCCCTTAGAGTTTAACATTGGTGATCATGTACTTTTAAAAGTATCACCGTGGAAGGGAGTAGTTCGTTTTGGTCAAAAGGGCAAGCTAGCACCACGTTACGTAGGACCTTTCAAGATACTCGAAAGAGTAGGTCCTGTAGCATACAAGCTTGATCTACCAGAAGAACTCAACAGGATTCATCCCACATTCCACGTGTCGAACTTGAAGAAGTGCCTCGCTGATGAGAACCTCCATATTCCGCTGGAAGATATTCAGATTGATGAATCTATGCATTTTATTGAAAGACCTGTAGAGATCATGGACTTCGGAGAGAAACGTCTACGACGAAGTCGCATTCCAATTGTTAGGGTACGCTGGGAGTCAAAACGGGGACCTGAGTTTACTTGGGAACGTGAAGACTCAATGCGCGAAAAATACCCGCATCTTTTTCCTACTACTTCAACTACTTAAATTTCGGGACGAAATTCCTAAAAGTAGGGGATACTGTAACATTTGTCAAAAACGGGTTTTCAAAACCCGCTCCGTTTTGTAATCGAATATCAAGTTATAAAAGTCACGTTGAATATTTATGATTATTTTGATTTAAAATGATACATAATTAATAAATAAACTAAACTATAAAAGTTATATTTGATAAAAAGTTAAAACAAAATAAATAAAAAAAAATATGTTGCTGCCGGGACTCGAACCCGGGTCAGCCAGAACAACTCCAACGACTTAACACACACTCACATCACCACTTCGCCACTTTGTGTTTTCTGTTATCTCTAGGAAACAAATGAGATTTATACACAAACTCGGTTAAACCGGTTGCGCCAACTGAAAACGGAAATCGGCAAATCAATCGTCAAATCGCTTGTTTTCTCGCACATTCAGTTTATAACCGATGCACCGACGATTTTTAATCAAGTCGGAATTGATTAAGCATCAAGTCTCATCATTATCGGTTTTTATAACCGAAAAATAATTAAGTCCAGATTACTTCAATTCAAGACCACTCTCGCGACTCAGAAATATCATACCAACATCCCATTTCACTTTCGTCACATTTTCAGACCATCAGAACGCTTAAATCAGCTCGCCGGAAATTTCTGCAAATTTCGCCGGAAAACCGTATTCATCCTCAAACGGTAAATCTTTCAATATCATTGTAGTTCAACAATTGTTAGGCTATTTCTAACTTAAACCTCTCAATTGAAATCGAATTCAGGCGCTGTATTCAGCTAATTCCAGTTCGCCGGAAATTTCCTGAAAGTTTTTATTTCCGTCTGTGAAACGGTAAGGACCTTCAATCCCGCTGTTAACGTTTGTTTATCACTTCAATTCCACGATTGACTAATCAAAATGGTTAATTGTTTTGGTTCAGTTGAGGTGCACAAAAACAGAGCCGACACATTTGCCGGAAATTCTGTGATATATCATTCCTACGGTATGTTACTTCCAACATCGTTTCTGTCATTTCATTTTAACCTTAAGAATGTTTGATAATCGTAAAAACAAGAAACGGATCAGTGATTCAGTCGACGGAAATTTGAATGAAGAAGACGAAGTTAATTAAGTTATAAGTTTATTTAAAACCAGTAAAATGAACGGGTTAGACACACAGTCCAGCGGTGGACTATGTGCAAAACATATACGCATGTCCCGAGTTCGATCCCTGATACACGCACTCCTTATATAATAAAATGCCTTTTTGTTTAAAAACTAAACCGGGTTAACTCAGTTAGTTATTAAGTATAATAAAAACCGAGATAATAACCAGGTTAGACACACAGTCCAGCGGTGGACTGTGTGCAACACTAAGTCACACGTCGCGAGTTCGAAACCCGTCACTGGCACCGGTTCGTTGAATTAAAATGTTTTTGAAATTAAAAGAATTTTGGTTAAACCGAATTAGTATATAAATATAATTAAAAACAAGATTATTTCGGGTTAGACACGTAGCTCAGTTGGTAGAGCTGCGTGCACGCGTACGGGAGGTCTCGGGTTCGAGTCTCACCCGGCGCAAACTATTTCGCTGACCGAACCGGTCAACGGTCAACGCGAAATAAACAATTTTTTTATATTTTTATTTATTTAATTTAATTTAAAAATCAATTAAAAATACTTAAAAATAACATTTTTAAAGATAGAAAATAGCCTTAAACTCACAAAAATATATCTAAAAATTTCATTAAAATCCTTAATAAAATCCACTCATTTAATATATTTTTCCGTTATTATTTAGGTTAGTATTTCTCGTTGTTCCGCTCATCTAATTCGTGCGTATCTCACCATCTCCAATCCAACGTACCCAATGTGAGTGAATCTTTACAAATTTCCCGTTTAATCACGTTTTGGGGTGTATCATGTGTCTTGATATATATTATACTTAAACCGTTGTGCATACATCATATCATGAACTTGTGTATTCAGTTTGTTTCTGTTGTATAGTTATTGTTGGATGCAATATATTATTTTCAGTACATGCAATTTCATAGGCCGCCGCTCCCCATTACATTATGAGCGTTGAGCATGTTCCCCATTTTATCATGAGGTTGAACCTGGCGTGCCCACATACGATCGGCTCCGTTTGATTGAGCCTTGATCGCACAGACATCTTCATTTTCAGTACATGCAATACGATCGGCTCCGTTTGATTGAGCCTTGATCGCACAGTTTCATTTATGTTATTTATCGTATGATGTTGGTATGTTCATGTATGCTGTCATCTGTTATTGTATGTTATAGTTGTGATTGCTATTTGCCACTGCTTGATTATTTACATTTGCTCATTTATAATTATGCACAATTTTTCATTGATAAACTAACAAGTAATTCATTAATAAATGTTTATCTAATAAGGTTCACTCGCCAACTTATGTTGACCAAAAAAACCCCCGTTTTTACACATGATACAGGTGAACCAGCAGCAGCTAGGAATACATAGGATTGGACTAGAAGAATAAAATGTTTTAGAGTTGGGATTGTTATGTTTGGTTTATTTCCTTTGTATTGTATAAACATGTTTGGATATTTGGAAATGTAACTTTAACTTTATTAAATATGAAACATATTAGTAAATGTCATGAGCTTTGGTGATAACCCAATTATGCCCCGACTCTTATTCCGCTGCGGGTCGGGGTGTGACAGTATTTTGTTTATAAATTGGTTGATGTGGAAATCAACATTATACATG
Source organism: Scalesia atractyloides (assembly GCA_947069175.1). Classification (NCBI taxonomy): domain Eukaryota; kingdom Viridiplantae; phylum Streptophyta; class Magnoliopsida; order Asterales; family Asteraceae; genus Scalesia; species Scalesia atractyloides. The sequence continues at coordinate 78,805,572 of CAMTDV010001633.1, read as the reverse complement.
GTTAGTTTTAAAAACCAAATATAAAATATACTCGGGTGTTATTAACAAAGAAACCATTATTACATAATATTTAGATTTTTAATAAACATGAATTATATGCATTTAATAAAAAGTTTAACTACAATAAGCTTCACCTTCTTCACTTTATAGAAGAATGACAAATTAAAAACGATTTAAAGTACACAATATTCAAATATAAAGTTACCACTATAAGTATAAAGATATATTAACATGGCGATGTTACATGCTACAAAGCTAGTCTAGTGCAACAACCCAACAATGAATTTGATGAAACCTTCAATCTTTCTACCATCCGAGTGGTTCTCTCTCTTATTGTTACAAAGCAATGATCACTTCAACAACTTGATGTTTAAAATGTATTCTTACATGGTGATTTTATAAAGTCTGTCTGTTAAACAAGTCGCTTAACAGCCTTAGATAAGGTCCATGAGATTGGTTTCATTGTTCTTCATTGGCTCTTTAATCTTTGGGGTTTCACGGTTCAAAAACCAATCATTGCCTCTTCACTTTAGGGATGAGCAAATCAGACCCGGTACCAGTACCGAATTTACCGAACCGGGTACAACACCACTACTATCGTTGTCACTGGTAACAACACCACTACTATCAATCATGTCATACATTTTCTCACCAAAAACTTTGTTGTGAAAGATATTGGCACACTTGACGATATTCTGGGGATTAAATTTGTTTCCCAAGGCAAGAATATTTTTTTTCACAAAAGAAGTATCTCTTAGTTCCTTCGATGAACAAGTTTTGCTAACTATAAACCAATATCATCCCATATGAGCACACCTGAGAGTCCTTTGTCTCTTGGTGATAGTCCTCTTATAACGGATCCAATAAAATATCTTGAACTAGTTGGGGGCTCTTCACTATGTTACCTTATCCAGACGTGACATCACCTTTGCCAATACATGCATGCTTATATTAATGGTATGCTGACAAATACATCATCTTATATTCGACACAAATTGGGTTCCTATCTTCAAGCTTACATTGATGTTCAATGGTAGAGATCCTCTTCCCTTTGTGCTTTCTCTAATGCTAATTGTGCTAGTTGTCCTGATGACCCTCGATCAATGGGAGATTTGCCATATATATAGGTTCCAACCTTATCTGTTGGATCACTCGAAAACAAGTTAAAATTATCTCAAACATCTACCAAATCAGAATGCAAGGCCCTAGCCGATACGGTTGCTAAATTAACTTTGAGGCTTTATTGAAGGAACTTGGGGTTGATACAACTTCTGCTCGGAGACTCTAGTGTGATAATTTTAGAGCAACCTATCTTGGTGTTAATCTAGTCTTTTACGCATGAACAAATTAAGTTAAGTTGATTTTCATTTTGTTCAAGAAAATGTTCCACACTCCAGGAAAAATACGTGTGCAATTTATATCTAGCGGAGAACAAATCGCACAGCTGTTATTAACACAAAGATTTATGTTTTTATGTTCCAAGCTACACATCACTTCCCTGTCTTAACTTAACTAGCGGGGGAATACTAGATACAATGTAATTACTCATAGTGTAGGGTGCTTTATATAAAATGTCTAGATTCTATTTAAACCTTTGTACAAACCCTAATCGTTATACAATCAATATAATTCACAAATATTTTCTGATTACATCTTTGATTGGTAGTGAATGCTTCGTCTCGTCTCCTTCTTAATTTTCTTGATTCACCCTTGAATCACCGAACCACGGTTCTTCGCTCGGCATGCCTCTTGGTTCGATCCACATAAGTTTTGAACCTTAACTAAACTTAGTCTTCTAGCAGCTCCTTCTAGCAGCTCCACACAAGTTTCTTTGCTCGCATTCTTGATCACATGCACAATAATACACAATATTTTTCTAATACCTTCACGTAGCTCTACACAGGATGATTTGCACCACACATGTTGATATTCACCAAATAATTTTGCCACTTTGGATTCTTGCTAGATCGTTCTCTCCGCCGTTGCACACAAGATTGATTGAATTAATCTCGCCTTCACATAAAATGTAGTATATTTAGTCTTCAATTTCTCATAGTGGATAGTCGTACTGCAAAGGTTGCGCTTTGGGTGACTTGCTTAATTCCACATGGTATCTTTTACTAAATGATCACAGTTACGCAGACGTGATCCAACTCTTTGAGGGGTTTGATTGTCCCATATGGCTTGATCTTCGGTCTTCTATGGCACGTATCAAGCTTCACGCTCTGATACCAATTGTTAGAAGTCAGGCCCACAAATCGCTACTTCAACACACAAATTTTGAGCAACCAGATCGACTCCTTTACTTTATTAATACTGAACAAAAGAAATACACACCAAAACCAATTACGAGGAACCTTATTTATACTAAATATCTTCCTTACTAAACAAAAAAAACCTTTAAAGAGTCAAACTCCTAGTAATAAGCAACTAAACAACTACATAAACACACAAACTTTCATTTTCGTTGACAAATAGATACCAATTAACTCAACCAAACTTTTATCTTACATCTTCTTTTCTTGATTATCATTAACTCGATCTTTGGTTCGTCTCTTCTCTTCCAAACATATCTACCACCCCCATCGGGGTTAACTTCATCAGGAACACATAAAAATGTTCGAGGAAAATGATGATAGATTAGTGATTATCTTGTAGATTTTAAAGAGTCCACCTGAAGTTTGCCTTGGGGACCCTTTGTCCGAATGTAACGTCTGTATTCTTCGAATATCATTGGTGGATAAAGTGCAGGACTTTCGGACGAGACAAGCTCGGATACAGGTTGAATAAGCATTTCATTCCTGGGATTATAGAAATAAGCCAAGGAAACTCTCTCTTCATTAGGATTCACTACCACTCTATGCTCCACACTTTTATATTTTGCGTTGCTTAAAACCTGCAATCTCCAACACAACAACTTGAATACTTCAAGTGAATTCAGTTCTTTGTGTATATTTTGTTAGAAATGATATTATGCCGAATTCATGATGAAAATACGGGTTTTAATTTTTTTTTACACGGGCAGATAATTTAATGAATAAGATTAGTGAAATTGTGTTTAAAATATCGGAAATCAAATTGCATTTCAATGAAAACGCGACGTGAAAGTTTAGTTTCGCTTTAGGTCTCCAAATAAATTTAACCACCCATGCACGTGGAAAACTATACATAAGTTTTTGGCTTATAGGACCAAAGCGTGTTGACGGATCAACCAAATCAAAATGAACCTAACTCGAACCGACCCTTATCCCTTTACATAATAATAACAAATCTTAACTTGTTAACGTGTGCGCCCATGCATTTTACCGCCTCTAAAGATTAACAATACAATAGTTTGGGTATAAGAAGAAATACCTGAAGTTGATCTCCAATGTTGAGAATTATGGCATTATCTACGGGTTTAACGGTTATCCATTGGTCATCCTTTCGAACTTGAAGTCCAGTGACTCGCTTATCAGGAAGTAGAAAGGTCATACCGCCAGGGTCTGAATGGGAAGATAGCCCTAGGGTCAAGTCGGGTTGCGGACACTTGGGATAGAAATTTGCTCTCAAGCAAGCTCCAACGTGTTTCCCACCAAATGCATTTTGAAGACAATCTTCTTCTAATCCGAAGTTTATCGAGAACACCTTTAATAAAACCTCACCTAACCTTAATATTTCTTTAGAATATTCTTCCATAACGTCTCTACATAATAAATGGACACTATAAGGGAGTATTTGGTATTGAACAAGATCTTTACTAAGAAATTAATAAAAAAAATATATTCACTTTTTTATTAATTCGTCTTTTTAAACATACAAACAATATTGCAATAGAAGTCTGTAATTTAGTATTTTTCTTGTTTATAAATCACAAAGTTATAATATCGAATGAACATAACAACTACTCATCCCAGAAGATATTTTGAAAATAATAGCTATATATTTTATTAGATCAATAGTTTTTACCAGCCAAATCCAATTACTTAAAAAAAAGTTATATTTTGACAAAATTTTGTGATAAATTAAATTAAGTAGCTAACGGTCAAAAACCTTTTCAACCCGTCACTATAAGATTTTGTACTAAATCTGTTGCAAAAACCAGTCGTTAGCAAACGGTAAGAAAAATATTAGTCGCAAACTACGATAAGAAAAATATTAGTCGCAAACAAAAAAAGAATGTCTGTTACAAGCCCCTCGGAAACACTTTCATTTGTGACAGATTTAGCAACGGAAGACATGCCGTATATCACAAATTCATGACCAATAGATTATGAAAAAGTTTGCGACCGACATCTTTGGTTGCAAGGTGGTTGCGACCAACATGAGTGCCTAACTTGTTCAACCCAACTATCAGTCTATCACCTTTATATTCAAAAACAAACAAAATCATGTAAAAATAAAAAAAATACATATAAGCCTTAACCTTCAAACACCCGTTAAACGAAACCTCAAACGGCCGTTTAAAAGTAGGGGGCGATGGCTCAAGCCTTCAAACTATCGTTTGGTGCAACCTCAAATAGCCGTTTGAAAACAACAAAAGATTACATTGTCATGTGTATATCATGCACATAGTTAAACAACTTTACCTTAGATGAGGTGGATGAGCAGGCCATTTTGTATGACAATTAGGATGATAATTAAGATAGTAGTAATCACTCCAATCAAGAGTTGCACCTTTCTCAACTCCTAATCTACTCCCAAACCCTTCATAAGTCTTCGGCGAATTCGCATACTTCTTTTTCACCTCCATTGGTGCATGAAAAAACTCCCTCCAAATGTCTCTAACCCCATCAAGCAACTCCATCTTCACACCATGATTAACCAGTTGCATAAAACCCCATTCACGACATGCATCCAACACTCGTTTCAAGGTTTCTTCACGCGAACTGATCAAACCGGTCATATCAATAACCGGTATGTTCATATCGGTTAGCCATGTAGTCGGCCTCTCCGGTGGTGGCTTGATGTATTGGTCTGGAACCACAAGAGTCCCACTTTCCGACAACGATTGAACATAAACCACCGGTTCGGGCCAATCTACAATGCTTCCCATGTGATGTGATGGTGTTTGTTTGGTTTGAGAATGTAAGGTGGTTTAGATAACGATCAAAGGTATGGTGGTTTATATAGAGTAAGGGAGATAGAAAAATAGGGTTTGGTGTGACTAAGACGTGAACAAAAAGTATGTTATTTAATAATTTAATATCCACATGTATTTGTTTTAGTGGTTGTGAATTGACGAATGTTTTTTTTGGTATTCTTAAGGTTGATAAATTTTAGATAACGATCAAAGGTATGGTGGTTTATATAGAGTAAGGGAGATAGAAAAATAGGGTTTGGTGTGACTATGACGTGAACAAAAAGTATGTTATTTAATAATTTAATATCCACATGTATTTGTTTTAGTGGTTGTGAATTGACGAATGTTTATTTTTGGTATTCTTAAGGTTGATAAGGACAAGGCCGACATGGTATATAGTATTACAAAAAACGTGTTTTCTAGTTTTCCACAACAATTTGTTTTTTTTTGGTTTCGGAATTCGGCGCCGCAAAAAGCCAAATACTAACTCTAGTATGAGACCACTCTACATTAGCTACACAACATCAACAATGGTCCGTGATTATCTTCGATTGATAAATGAAAATGAAAGTAAAAAGATATATTTTTCGGCTGGTATTTATCAACGGATAGCAATGAGTAGTCTCCCATTGCTAAGTCCAAAATGTTTATTGTATTTGGGAACTATTTTCCGACAGAATGGCCATTCACTACAAAAGTTGTACGAATGACGACAGTTTAGGGACGACAAAGAGCACCTTTGTCGTCGTAGCTTTGTCGCTAAGCTCAACTAAATCATCGGGAGACATCTGGTCGCTAGAGTGGTTTGTATAACTATATATATATATATATATATAGGAAAGTTTAATTGAGAACACTAAATGTTGCGAGAATTATGAGAAGAAAATGAAAAAACTGCGAAAACTTATGAAAAAACAAATCAAATTGAAATTTTATTATTATTCAAATACAATATTAGAAATTAAACTTTCACATTTAAATTTACATAGCATCGAAATCTTTTGCTCTGATAACTCTTTATCTTGCTTTGTCATTCGAACTCCATTCTCTTGTATATATTCCATGAGCACATCCTGCAAATTTACTCTCTTCTCCCTTGGTTGAAAAGCACCGCTTTGTTAACACCCTTCAAATTTAGTCTCTTCTCAAGTTCACATTGGGGTATCTTTTATCACTTCGTATTGATATTGAAATTGATCTCCCAGAAAGTCTGTTGGGTTGGCCCACTCTTTATTACGAACGAGATGAAACAAAGAAAGAAGGGAATTAATTATGCTGCTTAATTTTTGTGTTTCTTTCATTCCACAATACCGTACATTAAATAGGAAATAAATAAGTTGCTCCTAAAGATTAGCCAACTAACCTACTACTTCTTAAAGACTCGAACAACCAGGACACGTTCACAAAAACCCTTAAACATGCAGACTCATTCAAACTTACTATACATGTGACTAATTAATCAAACTCCTGCTGACCCATTTAAGTATTCGACTTGACCCGTACTCAACCTGAAACATCAAGGTTATCCAAAATTCACCCCCATAATCTTAATCTCGGTTCTTGTTTTTCTTGCTAAAACCGAACTCGGTTTTCTTACTAAACTTGTTGCGTTCTTGCTTGACTCGAATTCGTTCTTACTTGCTTGCTTCGAATCATCTTTCTTGCTAACTTGTTCTTCGAACCACAAAGGTATACGAACCGCTAAGGGTTGATTCTTTCTTTCTTTTGGGTGTCGATTTTCTTCTTTCTTTCTAATCGACATCCAATCTTCTTGCTTATTGATGCTTCTTTATTTCTTACCGCACCGGTCTCTTTCTTTCTTTCTTTCTTTCTTCCGAGGTCTTCTTTCTCTCTTGCTAAGCGACGCCGGCCTCTTTCGTCTTTCTTCTTTCTTGTGACGCCTCTTCTTTCTTTCTTTCTCATGGATTCAATTATTTGAACCCGACTTTCTTCCTTGCTTTTTTATCTTTACTTCTTGCTTCTACTTTTCTAACTCTTGCGGTTATCTTGCTAGCTTGCCCGTCTTTGTCAACCCCATTCCTCGCTAATTGAAACTCTATCGTCACCGGTTCATCCTCCAAACCGCCTTCCTCTTTCTGGTGAGAGAATTAAGCTATTTGCTTCCTTGCTTAAAAAATAAGATCTTGTCAGCCACAACTTTCTTCCACCTTCTGGGTAGTGTGCCTTCCAATACCTTCTATTAATTCAAACGTGAATTAATTTTTCATCTTTCTTTTCTTTTCTTTGTTGAATCCGTCCACAACTTTCATAGTAACAATGGCGGCTACGAAGAGGTGCTCGGCTACTTACTTTCTTTCATTACAGCCGTCACTCTTTCATGTTCACAAACAAGAATATAAACCCAAGCTCCTTGATGTTGATCTCTTTCTCGTGTTTACTTACTTTCCCATAACATCTGCCTCTTTCTTTTGCCTATCACAAAATCATGATAAGCGCTTGCTAATGCTTTCTTTCTTGCTCTCGACCATAATCACCGTCACTTACGAAAACGTGGTTCTACCATGCAGTTTAGAGGGCTGCTCCCCCTTCTGATCCGGACACGACTCTCAAACCCACAGACCGTTGCTTACTTGCTGCTGCTTCAACATACTCCCGGTATGAGCCTAGGGCTCTGATACCAATTGTTGGGTTGGCCCACTCTTTATTGCGAATTAGATGAAACAAAGAAAGAAGGGAATTAATTATGCTGCTTAATTTCTGTGTTTCTTTCATTCCACAATACTGTACATTTAAATAGGAAATAAATAACTTGCTCCTAAAGATTAGCCAACTAACCTACTACTTCCTAAAGACTCGAACAACCAGGACACGTTCACAAAAACCCTTAAACGTGCAGACTCATTCAAACTTACTATACATGTGACTAATTAATCAAACTCCTGCTGACCATTTAAGTATTCGACTTGACCCGTACTCGACCCGAAACATCAAGATTATCCAACAAAGTCAACCTCCTCAGTATGTGTTGCAATGGGGCAGTCTGCCATGGCAAGTGACACTCTGCATGTACTGCATGTCTCTTGTTTAGATAGAAATCGATCCATTTGAGTAGTTAAGGCATAAACTTTGGTAGCCAAGGTGGAATTTAAGTCAAATTAATTGGTAAACCCCAACTTTCTTAGAAGATTTACTATCTCTCCTAGATGGATAATAATTGGTAGAGATCTTTTCAATAAGCGCTTGAGCAACAGTGAGAGTTCATTCAGCAATACTCCATTAGCTACCGTGTTGAGGTTTTGCCTTGCCATGCTGGAGTGCATATTCAATTGTAAAACATGTTCATTATCATCCAAGTTTCCATTCCGTGATGGGGGCAAGGCCTTAGTAATTGCTTGAATCTATCCCAGGCCTCTGAGATGTTTTCATCATCCTCTTGCTCGAAAGAGTGAATCTTTATCCTCAACTTGTTGGTCTTCGAGGGTGGATAGAATTTGATGAGAAACTTTTCAGGCATATCAGCCCAAGTGGTAATGGATCCGGATGGTAAGGAGCTCAACCAAAAACGAGCTTCCCCGATTAGTGAAAACTGAAAGAGTCCTAGTTCGATTGCTTCTTTCAGCAATCTTAATGTATCACACAGCTTCAAGAAGATTTTGATATGTATGTTTGGATGTTCGTCTACAAGTATGCTAAACTGACACGAACTTTGGATCATTGAGATTATTTGAGGTTGGATTGAAAAGTTGTTTGGAACCACCCATGGTCGTACCATCCTCGTCAGATGAAATTATAACATCAACTTGGAGGTACAAACGATCTCAATGGGCGGTCTGGAAAAAATCTAAAGTCGAAGTACTAAACGAGTAAAATAATAATTAAAGTTATTTAATTATTATTTAAATTATCATAGTATTAGATTTGATTAATGTCTAATTGTTTAGAGATAAATATGAGTAAGAATAGAAGTCCTACTAGAATTAGATTGTTTTAATATTTATATTCCTTGAAAGTTAATAGAAGAAATTTACACAAAAATTAATAGAAGTAGTTTGTGAATCTCATTAGTATTCATCTCAAATCTCATACCTAAATTTAACAAGAATTATTTTGGCTAATGGACGTACGCTTTGTTGCCATCCTAGTCTTAGAACTAAAGCTAACTATGGCACTGACTAAAGTGTAGATAGCAGTGAATAATGATTAAACTACCAACCTTATATTATTTTTCTCTTATATATTATATTGCTAATTAATCATGATGATGTGTGCAAATACTCTATAATATTCACAAAATGCACAGACCAGCTTTAAAGGAAAATCACCCAAAATTACTAACTACACACTAAAGACAAGTGTATCTAATATAGTTGTGGTAAGTTATTGAGTATTAATTTGTAGACACAATAGCTTCTGATACTTAATCTTAAGTTAATATTTAACCAACGTATAAAAGTGATTATGAAGTAAAGACATGTTTTAAAACAGAAAAGCAATCATTGAGAAAGTGTTTGTAAATCAGTGATGAGAAATAATCAGTTAGACACATAATTTTTTTTAACGGAAATGAACGACGTGCCAACCACTGTGACACCGGGTGCTGTGGCCAAGTTCGAATACTCGACCGCCATCAGCCCCTTGGCTCTCCTAGATGCGCGGAAACCCGACCTCCACCCGCCCGAAGGCACAACAGTGGAATAATCGGTAAAACCTCGCCTCCCATCCAAGACGAACCGGCGCCACCCGTATTCGCCCTTCACCTGGATGCCGCAGAAAATAATGGGGAGAGTGGGAGTCGAACCTGGGTCACAAGTGAAGAAACGTAGACCTAACAGATCGGAATCTGGTTAGATCTAGGGTTTGGTTCCTTGCATAAAAGGGTTAATCCCTCGTTTGGTTTCACAACGATGATGATTGTAATTACTTCCGACGATACCTACAAAACAGAAACGTTGTTAGCCTCGCCACGGGGAGAAGGGGGGTTCTCTCCGTGACCACCCTCCGGCGTGAGAATAAGTATCGGTACTTGAAGAAAAGCTTAAGTGAAGTAAGAGAGAGAGTAAGTGAGAGTGAATACCTTTTTCTTGGACTCCAAGTAGCTTATTTATAGCCGGCGTTTGGCGCCAAAGTGAGAGATGGAAACCTAACGAAATCTTTTGTTGCTCCGTTAAGTTTTAACCATTCGTTAGTGCACACGGATCGGTTATTCATCTAAGGCTAGGGGATTGCCACGTGTCGCCATGAGATCGCTTTATTTTATTGATTTGAGCAGGCTATCACCGTGATCTTCCCTAATCTCCTTGGATGTTGCCACGTGTCATGGTTACAACCGAAAGGTGGCCTTGCATGATTGGCATTAAATGCTTCTAGAACATTATACATTTGTGATCAATTGTGTTGTTGCCACGTGTGCATTCTGTTACAACAGAAAAGATTCCTTTTGCATCTGCAGTATTTCTTGTGGACATAAATTCTTTGTTAAAGAAAAGTCTTTCAAGATTAACTGTTTCCTTGCGCGAGCGGCGCAAGGTAGTTAAATGATCCTTTTCCCTTTTAGATGTTTGGTGCAGAGAGTTGTAAACCTCCTCTGTTGTGCTGTTGGTTGCGCAAGGCTTCTGGGAACCATCAGTGGTAGGGAATTCTCAAGATTAACTATCTTCCTTACGCGAGCCGGCGCTAGGTAGCTAAATGATCTTTTCTCTTCTTTGCTATTTAGCGCAACGTCTTTCGAGTTCCTTCTTTGGTACAAATGTCTGCGCAAGGTTTAGGAATGAAATATTACCCAAAAAAATTAATTAAGGTTAACTTTGAACCTTGCACGAGCCCGCGCAAGGTAGTTAAATGACCCTTTCCTTCTTTGAATACCTGGCGTAGGGTTTAGTGAAGTCTTTCTTTGGTAGAAAAGTCTGCGCAACGTTTCCTTAGCAGTTAATAGTGGGTATGGTTCCCTTGCTTGGCGCAAGGTTTTTGGGACCATACCCCTTCAAGTCCCCCAGTCAAGTGTTGCTAAGAAGCAAGTAGGTGGAGCACTGGACTAAATAAAAATGGTGTGTTGCACGCTTATAGATATTTGTGCTGAAGGCAAAAGGAAACTTCCTGGAGAAGAAAACCTCTGGATAAGGAGAGGCAATTTCGAATTTTGAAAAAGCTGCCTTGTGTCAGGGGTTGGTGAACGAGCACGTGCTGTTGTGACGTTTTGAGCACTGTTTGACAGCTGTCAACAGTTGTTAATCGTACAACATTAATTGCCTGACGGCAAGAGTGACTCACACGCGCACGTGAGGGACAGTTACTGTTCCCCACCCGCCCTGCTAGTGCCTCGGGTTTGTAAAAAGCATGGAGGCGGTTACTGTCACACCCCGTATTTCCAACACAATCCCGGTGGGCCTGGATGGGGAGTATCGTGACGTATGTTGATATCATAACCAAGCGACACAGAATAGCACAGCGGAAGTCTTTGATTTAAAATATTATTACAAGCCGAAAGGTTTAAAGTTCAAATACAATGGCTCGTAATGAAAATCCACAAGCGGATCAAAAATGTACAAAAGATGATTAACAGACTTGGCACATCTAAGGATTTGCAAGATCCTCTTATGTTGCTACTGAGCAGCTTCCGACCTATTTACGTATTTGTACCTGTAGTTTAATTGTTTTGAAAATACGTCAGTTTTCACTGGTAAATATACTCAACCGACTCATTTTGAAAACATTTTGAAATCATTTTTATGTACATATTGGTACATATGTTTTATAAATAACTTGGGATAAACTATATCTCATGTTATCAGTTTTACATAACTTGACGTACATACGGGGACCTGAAACTATGTCGGTTCATGATTAACTGACACACCACCTATTCCCTTATTGGGAAAACCTCTAATGGGTTGTAAATTATAATTTATTCCTTTATTAGGAACACCCGTATTGGGCATAAATCGTTTATTTAAACCGTTTCGCATCTGTCAGGTGTATGCCTACACCCCGTGCTTAGGTCATGGTCATTTGCAATTAAATGAGTCAAGGATATCCAGGACACGGTCGCATTAACCCCCAATGTTTTGTTCAAGCAATACGAATTAAAACGGGTTATTTGAATTTCCCGACACATAGGTCTTTGAATCCCATACCCGACCATGTGGTAAATATTTTACCGTATCCAGGGGAAAATAGGTTAAGAGTATTTACCTGAGCTTAGCAAGTCCTTTTAAATAAGAAATATAATAAGCACAGCCGTATCCAACTAATTAAGCGTAGGTACAATTTACCGGAAGGCCCTAGCCTGGAATGATGGTATAAATAACAAATTAGAATGCTAACGGATCTTATTCAAGTCATTGACTTGGATCGGCTAATTTAAAATATTAAGAACGGTACGATACGCTTGATTAAACGGTGACCTGAACAGAATGTAGTTTAAACCCAACAAGTACTAAGACTTGTAAAATATGGTAAACTATTAACATTCTGGAATTTGAGATAAAGATGATAAGGTTAAACCCATTTCGGTTAAACTACGTAAACTAGTCTTGTAGACTTAACCGTACGTATATAAGCGATACCGGGTAACCAGATGAGTCATGAAAGAGTTCCATATGCCAATATACTTTGAACAAGTTTCAATATCAGTAGGACGTCAACTTGTATGTCCGTTATAGTTTAAAAATCAACAATGCCTCACAAAGGCGTTTTGGTCATTTTACGATTCATAAAAAGAAGTTGGTGAATAATATGATGTTATGGTCATACATTATTTATAAAAAATATAGTTACTTTATGATGTTATATCAGTGGGGTATCAAATATATGTGTGGTTTATAATTAAAGACCAAACTATGCCCCGAAAGGGCATTTTGGTCATCTCGCACATAGATTTGTAGACTTATTTGGAAATCTGAGTTTATACTTTGCACCTACTGTAAAAACATTTAAATAAGTTTTAAAAATCAGTAGATAACAAGTCTTGATGCTTAGACATGGTTTTAACCCATACTATGCGTCGAAAAGGCGATAAAGTCGCTAAATGACGATTTAAATCGATGTTTAAGGAAAATTACTGTTTTGATCAGGTCTATATAACCAAAATAATCTATTTAATATATAAAGTCAGTAGGTAAAAGGTTTGGTTGAGAAATATCTTTAAAACTTATTTTATGCACCGTAAGGGCATTATCGTCATTTATCGACACCATGCAAGAACCTTTACATAAACTCAGTTCATAAGCTGATTTAATATCCCAAATAATCCTAAATATATTATAACATCAGTTGGTAAAGTATTTTATTGTAGGAGTTAACGTTTAAAATAATTTATTTGCCGAAAAGGGTATTTCGGTCCTTTAAAAGCTTGATTTGCGATATTTAGGAAAAAGATAGATTATGACCAATTTAATGACATGCATGTAAGTCAAACAAGTCATCATAACAGTAGGTAACTTGTTTGTATGGTCGTTTTTGGTTTAAATCTCATTTTACGCAAAAACGGCGAAGTAGTCATATTTAGCATATTGATGAAACTTGCGCATAACTCGGAATATGATTATGATCATGTAGTATGACCTCAGAGGGTTATAATACATCAAATAAGGATCATAATGCAACTTAGAACGGCCTTGAAAGACACTAAATTGGGTCAGAACTGAAAGTCAAAGCAGAAGTCAAACTTTGCGACTTTGGGTTGCGAACCAACCTTAGACCTGGATTTGACGAGCCGAACATGCTCCTACATGTTCTTATAACTATTACCAAGTTATTAGAATGATAAAACAGATTTTATGACATGCATGTATCTAGTTATGCGTTTATTACCAAATCTGACCCAGTTTAACTTTTTATGAATAAGTTTCACTCGTCAATCGGTCATGCAAACGTGGTAATTAGGAGGTGCCCTCTTGGGGGATTAATACATACCTCATTATGGTCACGTAGCCATGTTTGAATCGATCCATGGCTGGACTATAGAGATTTAAGCTCAAAGTCAAAGTACTTTTACGACAAACTTGACTTTTAGCTCAAATGGATGATGAACTGAAAAAGGAGGATTAAGAACACTTACAAAATGTCCTAGCACGAATTTAGAATGGATTTGAAGACCCTTGAAGCTCTGGAACTTGCAATGAATTGATAGAATGAATTTCAAGAACATGCAAGTCCTTTGGTGGATGAATCAAGCTTCAATTTATGGAGTAGGAGGTTGACGAGGATCAAGACAAGTGTTGGACATGCATCCTAGAGGTGAACAAGTGTCTTATGAGGTGTCCAATACTAGACATGAGACTATGGTTTTGAAATCCATGTGCTGAAGTGGTTTGAGTGGTGGCCAAGGTGTTAACCAGCTGCTGCCATCTATTTGTTGATACTGGGCATCCCCCACGCGTTGCGGGAGATCACCCTAATTCTCTCGCATGGCGCCTCGGAATCCCAAGTTTCAGAATTGGCAGAATTGGTCCCTGCAGCATTTTAAGGTGTTTTCGACGCGTTTAACCCCTGTTAACCCCATTTTAAGGCTTTACAAGGATGTTAAAGCATAGGAACTTGAAATATATCCAGAAATGACATAGATGTTGGTTCGTTCTGTTGTACGGTTGCTCGTTTCGCTAAAATGCGTAAAACGCTTAAACGGACACAAAAATGATCGCAATTTCGCAACGATGGGCATCCTTGAATCCTTATCAATAAAACATAACATTTTATTGTATGCAATATATTTGTATCCATATATTGGGTCTGTATATCAAAATACGAGAGTTGCCAAGCTTCTGTAGTTTGACAGGAATAGTCCCTGGACTTCCAACTTGCGTGAAACGTTATAATTAGTGCGTAAAGCCTTCATTGGCATATAATAGGCACACATAAGAGTATGAATAATATTATAAGACTCTCAGTTCATTAGAAGGTCATTCAGAGGCTTAGTTTGAGCATGTTGACACTTTTAGTCCCTTAACTAGAAATTTGTCGTTCAGAGGTTATAAAAGAACATAACGACGCATTTGTTCCATCTCGTTTTAGTACGTGGCATACAAGGACTAGTGGGACATGTGTCAGAATTTTATAGGACGGGTTTTTACGAGGTGTTACAGTTACACTTTTACCGAGACATTTATTGCGATCCCTATAAATAAAGGATGATGAATCGCCTTTCCCTGTGCTTTCAAAATCCCTTCGTCTTCATCACTGAAATTCCCTCTTCTTCTCTGATATTTCCCCCTCGTAAGAAATTTATCTTCATAGATCCATGGCGACCGGTACTAGTTCTGGGAAGTCCGAGACGTCGGCGACATCGTTACTTCCACCGTTAAAATGGAAGAGAGAAGATTTTGATACTTTGATTAATAATTTTTTGTTCGCCAAATCCTGGGGAGAATTTTACCCTAAGGAGGGTGCCACGGCGGCGGATGCTCCGGCCGGTTACATCACTCTATTCTTTGATTATTTTGTCAAGGGCAACTTCAGGCTTCCGGTGACCCATTTAATGCTGGAAATTCTTGACTTCTACAAATTCCATATCTCTCAGTTGAACCCCATGGGAATGGTCAGAATCAGGCACTTTGAGTTTATTTGCCGATCTATGAACATTATCCTGACGGTTGAGAAGTTTCGAGTGTTTTACCAATTACATTGTTCGCTGGGATTCTACTCATTCCAGCAACGAATCCAAGCTAAACGCTTGTTGCTTGTGCCTCCAAAGTCATATCATGACTGGAAGCAAAAGTTCTTTTATGTGAAGGCGGCGGTTATCCCGACGGCGATGATGTTCCGGGCCGGAGAAGAGATAGAATTGGAAACTTTGGCTATTCCTACCAACGAAGTGTGGTATCAAAATATTAAGGATGTGCCCAACATTATTTTGCCAGAAAGGGCGTTAATTGCTGCTGGGATGAGTATCCTGTGGAAGAAGGAACGTCAAGAGAAACCATTCGATACAGAGGATGGAGTTGGTATGTTCTTTATAAAACTTGTTATAATCATATGCTATAAGTGTATATTGATGATGCTCCTTTCTGGGTGTTGTGATACAGTTGCACCGTTATACCTGGTCTCTTTCAAGAGAGACAATGGAAAGATGGCAGTTGTGCCACTTGAAGAAAATGAAGAGCCTTGGTTCGATCAAATCTTGGGAAATTTTGAACTCCCCAAGAAAGAAGACCTCAATGTGCAGCCCTCTTCTAATACTGATACGTCATATGTTGTAAAGCCTGAGTTAGAATTGAAATATTACTGTTAGATATTAATTCTAAGTAATATTGCAATGTAACTTATGGCACAACGTTTTTCCTTTATCATTGACTATGTAGGTGATTTGCTAAACTTAGGCGTAGGCCCTGATTCTAAGAAGAAAAAGAAACCAAGTGTTGCTGTTGTGCCACCTTCCTCCAAACCAGATGGTCAAAAAACTAAGACATCTGTAGCTGTAAAAACTAAGAGCAAGAAAGGTACGCGTCTCGTATCTGATTCTTGGTGTGATTACGTGGTGGTGTCAGACTCATTAGAGGGTCTCGTGCCTGTAGGTTTGAGGAAGCCAAAGGAAGAGCCTATAGATACATCATCTATCCCTGCTTCTAACCCGGACGAACCCTGAAAATACCTTCAAGCCCGGAGGAGACGTTGAAGCGCACCTCAAAGAAGGGGAAAGAATCTAAGACTACACCACCTTCTCCGCCGAAAAAAGCTGCGCGGCCGCGCTTGGAAAGAAGAGAAACCTAGATGCTCTTGCAAAGAAGTTTTCTCCTGGTATGTCTACTTGTTGAACATTCTATTGTAATAGTTGTGCACTGTCTTATACTTGGAACTCTGTGCTTGTTTGTTGCAGAGAAACTTGTGAAGGCTGCGCCGGTCACATCATCCTCCATGCCATCCCCGCACAAGCCTGATAATATTGAAGGAGGCGATGTGGACCCTAGCGCACCCATTTCTGATGCGGACCCAATTATTCCAGAGAAACCACAAAAGGTGTCTCCAGAAGAAGAGCCACAACAATTTGTTGCTGAGAATCCTGCTGGCGAGCAGGTAAAAGATACTGCCCCCCAACTGCGGAGACTATAAATGTCGAACAAGAGATGACTACTTCCGATATTCATGCTGAGAATATCACTTCAAATATTAAGGGAGTAGATCCGTCTACAGTTGGTCAAGGGTTCTCCTCATTTTTTGACGATCCTGAAGAGGAGTCGCCTATACGCCCTGAGGAGACTCTTGGGGACTATTACTACCGTACTTACTCCGCCAAAAGAGCCTCCGCCATACATGAGCCGGTGTGGAAATTGAAACAAAGTGACACCTTTACCGATCTACACACTTGCAGGGAATGGTATAAGGGAATTTATCCACCGGCAGAGGTAAAGCACCAAGAAAACCAAAACCATGACCAAATTTATCAAGCCTATCTTCTGGAGACGGCGCAGGCCTCGTCTGTGACTCATCGTATTGTGCGCGAGTAGTGCAACATGAACAAGGATTGGGACGAGTTTGAGTCTAAGAAGTTCAAAGTTGAGGTTGAAAATGAGAAGGTGAAGAAGATGTTGGTTGAGCTAGAGGCCAAGCAAGCCAAATTTGAATCAGAGAAGAAAACCGAAGAATGGACCGCCACCAGCTGGAAAAACAAGTACGAGGCCGTTTCCGCGCAGCATGCTGTAGATCGCAAGCACTTTTTAGAGGCTTGTGATCATGATAATAATGAAAAATTTTCTCTTCGCAATGAAATTGAGAAGCTTAAAAAAGAGAAAACCGATGCGGTTGCTGCGGCAGAGGAGGCTCGTTCTCATAGGGAGGGGAGTGAGCAGAATGAGGTAGCGACCAAAATGACTCTCCTCCTTAAGAATAAAGAGATTGATGAGCTAACCTCTATGTTGTTTGATCAGGAGCAACTGCAGGCGGAGATTGATTCCTTGAAAAAGGATATCGAACTTCATCGAACCGAAAAGGCCGAGTTGACCCGCCGTTTGACTGAAGATGAGCAAAAAATTAACAACACGGAGGTCGCTCGTGCCACAGTCGAAATCCTAGCAGAATCATTGATGAATCAGCTCACTTGGTTGCGCGAGTATGGGATTGTGGAGGTATTATCCTTATCTTGCAATATATATGTCTTGATTAAGTATCATAGCTTATGCTGATGCGTTTGTATACAGATTGCAAATGCCATCTTAAACTCTACGGAGTTGGATGAAAATGGCAGAATTGATGGTACAGCGCGCAATGATGGTCATGCCGAGGGCTACAAAGAGTGCACGCTGCATGTGGCACATGCTTTGCAGACCCAATGGGATACAAGCCGAGCTGCTACTCATGGGATTAATACTTCCGCCATTTACACTGCTGCCAAAGAAAACTATGACCATTTGCAGATCCCAATCATGGATTTAGTGGACGCTGTGCTACAACATGACGATTTCATAGATAGGTTGAAAGAAATCTTTGCAGTGGCGGAGAAGCAAACAAGCGCAAAAGATGCAGCAAAAGGAAGCTAGATTGCTTTAATTTTCTAGATGTTGTATTTACTTTTGATGTATCATTGCGCGGATGCCCAAGTACTTTTTTATGTGAGTACAATATATTTAGTTTACAATGTTTGCATGTGATCAATTGCTTGTTTAGGATAGACAAATGAACAATAATCAAACTCATGTGTGAGCGTAAGCATTGTTTTATTTTGTGGCTCATGAGTATGTGTTTTTGTTTATCCAAAGTAATTGCATGCATTTGTAATAAATAAATAAAAGAATGTAAGTAGCGACAGAAGGTATTTTATTTCATCGAGAAAGCGTAAAGCTACAACTGTCACTAAGATTACAAGCAAGAATTAATGTAAGCAGACTCATGAAAGCGCAAGGCTAATGAGATCTGAGATTACATGTAACATCTGCGCAATTGTTGGGCGTTCCAGGTCCGTGGGACGCTAGAACCATCCAAGCGCTTCAAAGTGTATGCTCCTTTGCCAAGGACTTCATGGATCACATAAGGGCCTTCCCACCTTGGCGTAAGTTTACCCGGTTTTTCAGCATTGAACGCTTCATTATCGCGGAGTACGAAATCCCCCGGTAAAAATGTGCAAACGTGCACCCTCTTGATATAATATTCTCCAACTGAGATTTATATTTCGCTTCGCGGATGGCTGCGTTTTCGCGTCTTTCTTCAACCAAGTCCAAATCCAAGCGACGTTACTCTTCATTGTTTTGTTTTTCTAGCGCAAGCATTCTTGGCGACGGGAGACCTATCTCGGCAGGGATCACCGCCTCCGTGCCATATACCAAGCTGAATGGGGTTTCTCCCGTACTTGTCTTGGGCATTGTTCGATGCGCCTATTAAATGCTGGGCAACTCATCAACCCAACCACGCCGCGCCGAGCCAAGGCGGGCTTTAATGCCGTCTACGATCTGTTTGTTAACACTTTCAACTTGCCCGTTCGCTTGAGGGTGCGCAACGGACGATCTGCATTTCTTCCATCCACTTTTGCAGATCCTCAGATGCTAAATTGGGACCATTATCTGTGACGATGCGCATGGGTAATCCAAAACGACAAATAATGTGCTCCCAGATAAACTTCCGGATTACCATGGCTGTTGTCGAGGCTAATGGCTTTGCTTCGACCCACTTTGTGAAATAGTCGACGGCAACAACAATGAATTTTACTGCACCTGGCGCATCAGGAAAGGGCCCCACCAAATCGATGGCCCATTGTTGGAACGGCCACGCCGTTGTAACTGGGACCGACGGATTTTTGGGGCGCAACGTTTTGGGTGCATGTCTTTGGCAAGCCATGCATTTGCGCAGCGTGTCCACAGCATCCACGTACATCCCAGGCCAATAGTAACCTGCGCCCATCACCTTAGCTACGACCATGCGTGGCCCCGCATGTATGCCACACAATCCTTGATGGATTTCTCGAATCAAATATTGCGCGTCATTCTTATTGACACATCTCAATAAATGGCTCATATACGACTTGCGGTACAGAATACCATCTGCCATTTCATAGTTTAAAGCTTTGCATCGGATCTTTCGTGCCTGCGCCTTGTTGTCAGGAAGTTGGCCATGTTGTAAAAACAAGATAATCTAAGACATCCAGGATGGACTCCCCATTTCGACCATGATAACATTGCTTCAGCGAAACAGATAAACTTCCGGATTACCATGGCTGTTGTCGAGGCTAATGGCTTTGCTTCGACCCACTTTGTGAAATAGTCGACGGCAACAACAATGAATTTTACTGCACCTGGCGCATCAGGAAAGGGCCCCACCAAATCGATGGCCCATTGTTGAAACGGCCACGCCGTTGTAACTGGGACCGACGGATTTTTGGGGCGCAACGTTTTGGGTGCATGTCTTTGGCAAGCCATGCATTTGCGCAGCGTGTCCACAGCATCCACGTACATCCCAGGCCAATAGTAACCTGCGCCCATCACCTTAGCTACGACCATGCGTGGCCCCGCATGTATGCCACACAATCCTTGATGGATTTCTCGAATCAAATATTGCGCGTCATTCTTATTGACACATCTCAATAAATGGCTCATATACGACTTGCGGTACAGAATACCATCTGCCATTTCATAGTTTAAAGCTTTGCATCGGATCTTTCGTGCCTGCGCCTTGTTGTCAGGAAGTTGGCCATGTTGTAAAAACAAGATAATCTAAGACATCCAGGATGGACTCCCCATTTCGACCATGGTAACTTGCTTCAGCGAAACAGATGGATTTTTTAAAACTTCAATCCTGACTTCTTTTGCTAGATGTTGAAAACTCGTGGCTGCAAGTTTGCTTAATGCGTCAGCATGTTTGTTGTCACTTCTATTGACGTGTACAACTTTAAACTATCGGAACTGATTGATTAACGATTTGGCTTGTTCCAGATATAATGCCATAACATCACCGCACGCATCATAAGTGCCATTGATTTGTTCAGCTCCTAGTCGAAAATCAACATGCGCTGTTAAATTTGCCGCGCCCATTTTTATAGCAAGGCGCAACCCTGCCAGAAATGCCTCATACTCAGCCTCATTGTTTGTGCCTTTGAAATCCAGACGTATAGCCTAAGTGAACTCTTGGTTATCTGGATTGACTAGTCGGATGCCTGCGCCTGCTCCATCGCTATTAGATGCGCCATCTGTATGTAATAGCCATTCTCTATCATCCGTAATTGGAACCGGATTTTGAATTTCTTCGCGTTCCTGCGCTTTATCTGCTGGAACTTCGGCTATGAAATCGGCAAGGATTTGCCCTTTAATTGCTGGCCTTGGCTTATAGACAATATTGTGACCGCCTAGTTCGATAGCCCATTTGGCTAACCGTCCTGAGACATCTGGTTTAGAAAGAATTTGACCAAGATGGTAATTTGTCAAGACATTGATAACATGCCTTGAAAAATATCTGCGTGAACAAGCGCAAGTACCAGTTTTTCCATCATTGAATATCTAGATTCTGTGTCATTTAGCATTTTGCTGATGTAATAAATAGGCATTTGAACACCTTCTCGTTCAACAAGCAAAACTGCTCCGACTGCCAATTCAGACGTAGCAAGATAAAGAATCAGAGGTTCTTTGTTGCGCGGAGCTGTCAAAGTTGGTAACTGAATTAGACAGTCCTTCATATCTTGAAAAGCTTTCTCTGCCTCTGACGTCCATTGAAACTTTTCTTTCTTTACGCAGTTGCGTAAGGTTCGGATGAAAGGGTAAGACTTTGCCTCGTGGTTCGCGAGGAAACGATTGAGAGCAGCTAATCGTCCCGCCAATCTCTGCATCTCCTTCACACTTGCTGGAGATGTCATACTTTTAATTGCTTCAACTTTCTCTGCATTGACTTTGAACCCATTCTTTGTGACGATGAATCCGAGGAACTTGCCCTCTTCCATGCCTAAAAAACACTTGCTTGGGTTTAATTTCAAATTGACATTTCGTAAGGAATCAAAAGTTTTCTGAATGTTTTCTAACATCGTTTCTTCTGTATGGCTCATGATGACTAGGTCATCAATATACACTTCAACGGTTTTCCTGATGTCTGTAACATCCGTCAAAAACGGATTTACCAAACCCGCTCCGTTTATTAACCGAACAATCAGTTAAAAATTTCGTTGCGAATTTAATGCCCAAAATAATTTTAAACGATACATAATTAATTATTATATGGGAATATATAATTAGTTTTTGGAAAACTGTTAAAAATCAGAAAATAAAAATAATATGGTCTGCCGGGTTTCGAACCCGGGTCAGTAACCGGTTCAGCAGACTTAACACTCAACTCTCCAACCACTGCGCCACTAGCGTTTCTTGTTAATTATTAGAATCAATTAATTCATAACATGTATTCCGAATTCAAAAAAACCGGCGCCCAAATTTCAGTCGTCGGAAATCCCGACTAACTCGCCAATAATTTACGACTTCTTCAGTTATAACGTAAACGTTTAAACCTACATCGGTTATAACCGACGCCTGAGTCCGCGACACAAGTTATAACCGCCGGAGGATTTCTAACCGACGAATCAAGTCGGAAATAGGACCAAATTCATCGACGACTTGCCTTATAAATACCCCCTCGAACCTCTGCAAGCTTTTTCGCTCAAAACCGCACCTTTACCCGACGTAATTTCACTCGCCGGAAAATTTCTGCTCATCGCCGGAAAACCGAACCCTTCACTTCTGAGCCTTACTGAACCCCCTGAGCTTATACCGAAGTCACCCACATCCTTTTCAAGCTTTCTGAAGACTCTCTGCTGCAAGACACACGACGCCGGAACCTGTTGCTGTCGCCGGAGTTCTGCCGGAGAAACAGAGGAGTCCAGTCGGTATATCTTACGCCTAATTTTTCTTTCTTTTTATTTATATCTCACCTGTAATTAACTGAAACACACTAACAAACATGAATAAAACTTCGAACCAGTCAGTCATCGTTTCTGGTTAAAACTGACGAAGAAGACGAAGTTTCGGTAACATATAAGTACAATTAAAATCAAGTTATAACTCGGGTTAGACACACAGTCCAGCGGTGGACTGTGTGCACAATAAACGCGTAAACGTCTCGAGTTCGAATCTTGTCCCACGCATGCTGCCTTAATAAAAATGTCCTTTTTTTTGTTAACCGAACCGGAGTCACCGCTGTACATGTTAAGTTTATTAATAACCGGAATAATAACCAAGTTAGACACACAGTCCAGTGGTGGACTGTGTGTATGTTTAATCACAGGACACGAGTTCGAGTCCGCTCTACTGCACCGACCCGGATAATTATTAAACTTTTTAAATAAGTCAGAAATGAAAATACTTAGTTTGTATTTAAGTATAATAAAAATCGGTTATATAACAAGTTAAACACACAGTCCAGCGGTGGACTGTGTGTTAACTCAACCCACAGGTCCCGGGTTCGAGACCTGTGGAGCGCACCGAGTCACGGATTAAAATTGTTTTTAAGAAATAAAGGATTTTCTGTTTAATCTAATTAGTAAATAAATATAATTAAAAACAGAAATATTTCGGGTTAGACACGTAGCTCAGTTGGTAGAGCTGCGTGCACGCGTACGGGAGGTCTCGGGTTCGAGCCTCACTCAGCGCACATATACACGCATACGAACCGGTCAAACAGTCAAGGTCAACGGTCAACGGTCAACGGTCAAAAAAGTCAAATTTTTTTATTTATTTTTATTTATTTATTTTAATTAAAAATCAATTAAAAATACTTAAAAATAACATTTTTAAGGTTAAAAAATAGCCTTAAACTCACAAAATACACCCAACAATCCTACCAAAATGGATTAATAAAATCCGTTTACTTACCGAACCATAATGCTATTTATCTAGGTTAATTTCACTCGTGGTTAAAACCACTTCGCGTGCATTCAACATCATCAACCGAACGCACCCACTGTGAGTGAATCTTACAACTCCCCCTTTTAATTACACGTTTTGGGGTGTGTCATGTGTCACAAAATAATTAACTCGTTTATTTAAACTTGTGCCATACCATATCGTGATCTAAACTTAGATTGTTTATATTGTTGTGATTATGTATTTCATTTTGTCAACTTGTATGAAATTCATTCATTAAGCCCATCAGTTCCTCGTGGGAGACGAGTGAGCAACGCGTGCCTTAAAACCAATCCATTATTGTTCATGTGTGTATTGTTGAGTTTATATTGTTGGTAGTTATGTCTTTCATATTATCATGGTTATGCAATTCATTCATTAGGCCCATCAGTTCCTCGTGAGAGACGAGTTGAGCAACGCGTGCCTCTAAACGATCCTTTATTGTTCATGTGTGTATTGTTTAATATTAAAGTGATTTATGAATAAGTTTACATCTATTTTTACTCATGTGTGGTTGTGCACTTTATTTCATAATCAATTAAATAAACTTGTTCAAATGTTTTCCATAGGATTCACTCGCCAACTTTTTGTTGATCCAAAAACCCTTTTACACATGATACAGGTGAACAGGATGAAGCAAGGAAAACATAGGAAATGCCTTAGAAGAAAACAAAGAAGCTTGGATTGATGTTAGGTCATGATGTAATTATGGTTGTAAAGTTCCTATTAAATTGTATTAATCAATATGAAACGTATAATAAATGTCATGAGCTTTGATGATAACCCAATCATGCCTCGGTCACCTTTTCCGCTGCGGGTCGGGGTGTGACAATGTCATCTCCAAAAACTGAATCCATAAGTCGCTGATACGTGGCTCCCGCATTGCGGAGCCCAAAAGGCATTTTTGTATAACAGAAAATACCTTTCTCCGTGCAGAAGGCCGTCTTGTCTTCATCCTCTTGTTTCATCAGTACTTGATGGTACCCTTTGTAACAGTCGAGAAAACATTTCCAACGAAATGATGCTAATGAATCCACTTTTTTGTCAATTTCTGGAAGCGAGTAACAATCTTTGGGACATGCTTTGTTTAAATCCTTAAAAATCGACACACATGCGCCACCCGCCGTTATGTTTTTTGACCATAACGGGGTTCGCCACCCAGGTTTGATACTTGACTTCACGCAGGATACCAGCTTTAAGTAATTCGGCAACTTGTTCGTTCATAGCTTCCGTTTTTTCACTTCCCAAGCTGCGCTTTTTCTGAACTACGGGTTCCGCCGATGGGAAGACATTTAAACAATGTTCTGCAACGTTGCGCGGAACCCCTACCATGTCTGCAGGTGTCCAGGCAAAAATATTCATATTTCGAAACAACAAGGTTTTGAGTTTTGCGCGAATTTCCATAGAAATTGCAGGACCAAGAATAATCGGTTGCTCTGGATACTTGTTGTTTAGAACCCATTTCTCAGGTTCATTTGGTGACATTGGTTTAGCAGCCTTAGCAACTGGTTCTTCGATAGACATAATCTCTTTTCGAGCGAATATCATAGCTACTCCAGTTGGCGTTGGGAAACCACATGCAGCGTGAGGCGCAGACATGACCATGCTGAAATCTCGCTGCGCTCGACGCCCTAGTAAAACGTCATGACTGGATGTTGTTGGCATTACCATGAAGTTTACTTGAATAGTTCGTGAATGTTTAACGTCTGAAAGAATCACGGGAAAACTATCTGTCCGAGAGGAAAGACAGCCTCGTTGCAGAATCCAGTTAACGGGAAGTCAACTGGTTCCAGGCGTGCCTTATCTTCCGGGTCTAACTGTTTGAAACATTGTTCGTATATGATATCCATAGAACTTCCTGGATCAATAAACATATAGTCGGTCTGGTAATGGCCAAAGATCCCTGTGATTACAACTGGTCTTTCTTCCTGAGGTCCGCTTGGAACAACAGGAAATATTACTTGCTGCTCGCGCCATTTCTCACTTCGAAATCGTTGAAAAACTCATGGTTTTGGATGAAGAAACTACTGATAAAAAACATGAGGAAGGTGAAGGTACAGAAGAAGAAATTAATTTGGAAATGGAGATGGAATAGAGTATACAAGAAGAAGATAAAGAGCAGATAATGGAAACCGATGATAGTTTTTTCCTTGGGAATTTGCTTGAAGAAAATGAAGAAGGAAAAGAAGAAGAACAAGATTTTGATATGGTGGATGCTTAAAAAAAATTCTTTGAAGAAATGAAACAAGGGAGTCAATATAGAAAAAGTCAAACAGTTCGAAGGAGAATGTGAAGAAACGTTAACAAAAGTTAAAGAAAGATCTAAAGTTCTAGACGAAGCCTATGAAGAAATTGAAACAGGGGAGTTGAACGTAGAACAAATTGAGGGTATGTTGACAGAATTTAATGAAAGATCTGAAATTCCACAGGAAATCAATGAAGAAATTGAAGCGGGGAGTCAAACATACAATTTGAAGAAGGAAATGAACAACTGTTAACAGAACTTGTAGAAGGATCTGAAATTCCTGAGGAAACCTATGAAGAATTATTTGTTCAAGAAACTAAAACAGGGGAGTTAAATACGCAACAAGCTGGGGTTTGTTGAACTGTGGGTGTGGTTGTGGGGGAATAAACCAATGGTGGGGACTTGATAGACGCAACAAGGTTACTTTTTGGACTTGACACACATGTCAGCATTTAACTGGCGGACGCATCCCAAACCTTAAAGGGCCTTCCAAAGACGCATTACTTGGCTAAATTGATAAATTGACTTTATTCTTGGCTAGAATCGTAATTTTCCCAAAAAAATATCTAGCCCTTTTAAAACCCAAATACATTTAACTCCAGACCCTTGCATTATAAGGGGAGGCGGGGCGCCCCCGTGATGCTTCAAGATAACGCGTTATCGAACATTATACACAACTGCCGGTGAACTTGACAACGCGTGACGGTTTTAACGCGTGGTGACGGCAACACGTTTTGAATCCAAAAAAATCGACTGTTTGCTGCTTTTGACCGTTGATGATGATGTTTTTTATAAAAAAATACCCATCACTAGTGATGGGCACCCCTAGTAAAATCCATCACTAGTGATGGAATTTGGCTCGATGACATGGCGTATGGTGATTGGATGTTGTGAGTGATGGGTCGGTGGTGAGTGATGGGCGTCTCTACCACCCTAATTCTTCTGATCCTCTTCTCCAACCCAACACCAAACCCTTCCATTTGTGGTGGGTTCATGACAAAAACGAGCAGGTCCTTTTCAACTGCTATAAAGATAATTAAAGATCAAGCTTTGAACATGTCAACTGAACAGACGAAGAAGAAGAAGAGTGAATCTGTTCCTGTGACAAAGGTTCCTAAGAACAACAACTATGATCGGTTCGTGAAGGTGCATCCATCGTTAGAGGAGTTATGCTTGAAAATTAAGGTTGAAAATGTGGATGAAATGACGTCACTTGAAAGTGTGCCTGATGTACTTAAGACAAGCTTACGCAGGCGCTTCGTGGTTAAATGAGGTACAATTCACTAAAACTTTTGAAGCAATTGATGCTAGTAATCTCACTGTGTAATAATAAAAAAAAGAATTAAATCTTTTTGAAGCAAACTATAATCATAAAAAAAGGCAATAAACAAACCTGATCCAATAATCTTTGTTTAATTCTGCTTCAAAATGATCATCACTAACAAAGAATTAAATCTTTGTCGTATCTTGAAACATAAATGCACATCATGTAAGAGGCACATGACCAATATTTAACTAGGTAATTGGATGGTGTTAGTGATGAGAGCCAAAATGGTTAGAAAAAATAACGTTGAGGGCACAAATGTTAAAAGATTTCTTTTTTGGCTTATAGGGTAAAAGTAAATTAACCACATAGGCCAAAATTGTAATTTACTCTTAAAAATATATAAACATCTCTCCCACACTCATCATTTACCAAAATACCACCCTTTCGGCCACACCCATTTGCCCACACCTTCATTTCTTGTTGGAAACAACCCACACACCCCAACATCGTTGTCATCATCAACATCTACACCGTCAGCGCCTTTAGGCTTCAGCGACAACCACGGTGTTAGACTATCCTCATCAATGACCCAACCTAACATTTCATTAAAAAACAATATCTCTCTCTTCCACATACACAACCCAACCTTTAATATGTGAACGTTAATGATTTTAAATAAGCTTAGATATACTTGTAACATCCTAAATTGCCAGCCTAATAAGATTTCCATTAAAGAAAAGGGCAAGGGATTGTGACGAAATTAGAGTCTTGGGATTGCTCGAAAATTAAACTGGAATGTCTAGCTAGAATGTTGGATCAAGAATTTTTTTTTTTGAACGGCCAACGAATCCTTCAAATGGGCTACTGACGAAATTCACCACATTGGGATACACTCGTCTTCGAACGAGGGAAAACCATCACCTATGGCCGAAGCCCGTGAACACTCGTCCGAAGGCACGACAGTGCGGTGAGGTAAAATCCGCTCAGTTCAAGGATCGAACTAGTGATCTCCACCTATTCGCCTAGTCTCCTATCATCACCAGGTGCCGAAGAAAATAATAGGGAGGGCGGGAATCGAACCTGAGTCCCTTAGAACACCAAGTCTCTCCCTTACCACTCCACCATCACTTCGTTGGTGATAGTTAAATAATATTGGGCTGCTACAAAATGATTTTTGTAATTGGTCAAAGGTATTGGTTATATATTAAATGAATAATTTAAGTTGGGTCGATGAGAAGGGGGGTGATTTCATGTATTGATAGATGGTAAAGGACCTTCAAGTATATTTCTCGTCAAAAAAGCATATGGATGTGTTCAGGACCGGCTCAGAGTGCAGGGTGAGTCAGTGTACAAGGCCCACTTTTCAAAATTGATGCATTTTGTATATATAAAACATTTTATAAAATAAAGGCTAATATTTTATTGTATGTCTTTAATCTGAATTGGTTAGAATTTGCTTCTGAACGGTTAAGCATTATGTTGGCTCGTAATGGTTCAGATCTCTTACTGGTTCAGCACTTAACCATTCAGAAGTTGTCAAACAGCCCTTAAGGGCTGTTTGTTTAGCTCTTTATGGGGCTCTTGATGGTTCAGATTTTTACTGGTAGCACTTATTGGTTCAGATTGATTGTTACGCGAGCAGATGTCTGAATGGTTCATACATTTCCCTCTAAATGGTTAAGCACTAAAGCGACAACGCTTGTCTTTGAAACAAGGAACTCCAAGTTCGATCCCTGGATAATCAAGTTTTATTTGAACTTAGTTTCATTTTTGAGTAAACTGCCATTTTGGTCCCTGAGGTTTGGCCAGTTTT
This sequence comes from Scalesia atractyloides, assembly GCA_947069175.1. Classification (NCBI taxonomy): domain Eukaryota; kingdom Viridiplantae; phylum Streptophyta; class Magnoliopsida; order Asterales; family Asteraceae; genus Scalesia; species Scalesia atractyloides. Next base: position 78,776,433 of record CAMTDV010001633.1, on the reverse strand, counting down.
GCCATTTTAGTCCAAATCTTAAATTTTTTGCATCTGGGTCCTTGTGGTTTTAGTTTTATTGCCATTTTGGCCCAAATCTCAAATCATGTCAGATTTCTAAAAAAACCTTGCTATTTTGTCCTTTTCCTCAGGGGTAAAATGGTCATTTTTATATATATATTAACCACACACCTACAACATCCTCTATCTCCTCACCACCACTGCCACCACAGCCTCACCAGCACTACCACCATTACCACCAATATGTAACCACCACAACCATCACCACTACTGCCGCACACCTCTAACACTAAAACACACACACCATTGCACTTCACCACCCCCGCCACTGAACCCCTGACCTGCACCACCCCACCCCACTACACTAAGGAAACAATATGCATACCTTAATTGAAAAATTAAACAACAAAATTCCAAGACTACCACGAATCTCTGCAACCGTAGTAAATTGAATCGAACCTTTAGTCAAATCCTCAATCAAAAAAATCGATTCAGAAATCACTTCAACTAACAAATCCTAGATGTTGACCTCTATACTCAACCGAAACATTGAGCAACGATAATCGAGCGACTAAACATCTGGATTACGAACCTTTATTCGAACACCTGGCTCGATATCAAGTGATACCGGAGCGGCGTGCACTTTGAGGCGATCGAGGCGGAGGACGTTGATGGCGATGGAGGAGGATAGGTAGCGGTGGGTTGATTTTGGGGGTCATTTGGGGATTTTTGAGGGTTGTTTGAAACAGGGGAGAGAGAGAGATTAGAGAGGCAGAGGGGGTTTTGAGAGTGCAGGTGGTGGTGCTAGAAGGGGAGGTGGTTGTGGGGGTGGTGCTAATGTGAAAGTGGTGGTGGCAAGTGGTGGTGTTAGAGAGAGAGAGTAGAGAGGGAAAGAGTGTGTGTTTTAGAGAGAGGGAGAGAGAGTCTGCATTAAGTGTTTATAGCAGGAATGACCAAAATGCCCTTGAGGAAAAGGACAAAAACCAAGTTTTTTTTTATAAATCTGACCTGATTTGAGATTTGGACCAAAATAGCAATAAAACTAAAACCACATGGACTCAGATGCAAAAGTTTGAGATTTGCACTAAAATGGCAAAACTGGCCAAACCTCAGGAACCAAAATGACAGTTTACTCTTCATTTTTTTACTTGGGCCTCTTTTAGTCGAAAAATTTTAAACATATTTTCCTAGCTGAGACTGTTCTTTTGGGCCTCTTTTAGGCAAACTTTTTAAACTTATTTTCCTACCTGACTTTTCTTTGATTTGCTCCAAGCCTTCATGTTTCAATTGGGCTTTCACCTTTAGAAACCCAACCTATGCAGCTAAAATCCATTTAAGAATTAACACTCACATTTGGACTTGGACTTTGGTGTTTTACTATTTCATGTAGGCACCAAGTCACGAACCAAAAAAGACCTTCATTTAAGAATTAACTCTTTTTGAGTTTGTTTTTTTTTTTTTTTTTGTAAAACTAATTATTTTTTTCTAAATTTTTTACCAGAATCATATGTGTTGTGTTTCATTCCAGAAGAAATTTTTTTAAAGATTAATTAAGATGATAACTACAATGAAGCTTATTAAAATATTAAAATACGAAATTAATCTCTTAGCTTAACTTTATAATATTTTAAGTTTTGGCGGATCTGAACTCACTTCATTTTTCCATCTAAACCATTTAATTTTAAAAGAATTAAACATTTAATTAAAAATTAATCTTCAATTCGTTTAACTATGCTTTCTAGAATGGTATGAGAGCCTTACGATTCATTTAATTGCGTAAATATATCATTTTGCTACTACAATTTTGTTTTGTTTATTGTTATCACATGTATCGTCATATATGTGGTTTGAATTACAATCCTAGTGAATGAATTGAAAATGATAGCTAAATTTTAGGGGTGACGAAGTGTATGAATTTGAATAATGTGTTTAGGATTCATGATTAAAATTGTTTGATATAGTGCCTGATAAAGTATTTAGGGGTGATCAAACAAACCTTTGTGTTATGATGGCTCAAAATTTGAAGCAAGTTAAGTAATATTAAAAAGATAAAAGAGAGTTAGTTAAAAATAGATATATATGGTATATGGTTTAAAATTTTAGGGGTTTTACACAGATAGTCGGTTTGCCTAATATACGTATACGATTAACTGTCTGTCGCAACACACAGGTCCTAATACTAGTTCTTTAAACTAATCAATTATGCTAAGCAATCTTGCATACAATTGTTTTCAAAACATCTAGTTGCTAATTTCATCTTCGACGGGAACAAATGGCTATTTTTGAAAGTGAATATCTTTGGTTGGTGGGCGGTCTAGGTTATCCAAATTGGATGTACTTCATAGAATATACATTATTATTATTATTATTATTATTATTATTATTATTATTATTATTATTATTATTATTATTATTATTATTATTATTATTATTATTATTATTATTATTATTATTATTATTATTATTATTATTATTATTATTATTATTATTATTATTATTATTATTATTATTATTATTATTATTATTATTATTATTATTATTATTATTATTATTATTATTATTATTATTATTATTATTATTGCCTTGAACTAGGGATGAGTATTTTGGTATTGGTACTGAAAAATACCGGTACCGTATCGATCAAATTTCTTCGGTACCAATTCGGCATCCACTTTTTTGTGTTTTCGGGATCGGTATTTTTGGTTCGGTACCGGTTCTGTACGCTACCAATATTTTACCTATTTTCACATTCAAATACCATACCGGTACCGTACCAAATATTTTCGGTATTGGTACCCAATTTTGACGATTTTCGAGATCGGTACTTTTGATACTGATACATTTAGTACAGTATGGGTACCAAGCTCATCCCTACCTCGAATCTATGCCCGTTATGTGAGAAAGTCTCATAAAGTAGGAATGAATTGGCATTTGGTGGGAATAGTGTCTCAATTGCAAGACTGTTTGAATAAATTACAACGCTGATCTATATGTGAGTGAAAAACATACTTGGAATTGAGCACTTGGTAATGCTAATATGCTATACATTTTTATAGAATTAGGCTGTTGTGTAATAGGGTGTTGTCTTTTGGCCTCTATTTAGCGACGGGTTAAGGTAGGGCCTTGTTTGTACTCTTCTTTCTTTTCAATGAAATTCGCTATTAAAAAAATGAGTCACTACAATCTGCATCCCTGTGGTTTGTTGACAGAATTAACTTGCCTCCTTATTTTGAAATAATTGGCACATATGTCTTTATCGTTTGTGTTTCGCTACACTTTGAGTCCCTCAAGCCGACACCGTTAGTTTTTTCAGTTAATTATTTAACGAAATGGGCGTATTTTGGTCAATTCACACCCAAACCCAAACCCTATCCATTTCTCAACCCGCGCATTTCTTCTAACATCCATTTGCAACCCCCACCATTATCATCGATCACCACTCACTTCCATCATACTGACAAAACGCCCCATTCCACTGACTAGCAAGCCCACTACACGCATCGACACTCCCACTAGACCGACCGCACACTCTGACATACTCAGTACACCGAGGAACCCACCTGGAATGCTCTGATGGCTTTTCAACTCCAAGCCACCATGGAAATACAAAGTCAAGCAGGTAATGACGTGTTCTTGAGCACTACTCGGCGGTTAGTGTAGTTATCTTGAAATTTGAACTTGATGCAATTAGGTTGAACATTTATAGACGGGATTAGAGTCATTGGTACCCAGAGCCACTTTCGAGTGCACTTTAGGGTGGTTTTAAGGTTCTTGAACAGCATAACCTTTGATTTCTGGTATGAATGAGGAGGCAGAGAAGAAGATATGACAGAGTAGGTTTGATGATCCATGTTTTTTGTTGATCGTATTGTTAGTTGATCTAGGTTTTTTGATGGTTGTTGTTGATCAATTAGTTATACACCTTTAAACAAGTTTTCATTAATAATAACATTTGAGTTTTTCCTTAATCTGCATCATAGTTGGTGTGGTTAAGTAGTTAGTTACTTGGTTATATGCATGCGCATTCAAAATATTTAGATCAGGGTTAATTGATTCAAGTGATATAAAACCGGTTTTTATGCAAAAACATGTGGGTAATTGATGCTAAAATAGTTTCTTTGTGATTTGATTTGGTTGGCTTTACTTTGGTCACATCATGTGATTGGTACTTGATGGTAAAACATCTGTGAAATTGATAATTGTAATTGTTTACATAATATGTTTTCATAAACGCAATGGTTAACATGATATGGCATTTGAATTTGGCTATGCGATATATCAGTGTTATATCAGTTATTGGTGCCCTGCCGAGATATAGTGCAAAATATCGGTACCGATAATATCAGCGATATTGACCGATATTGGACCGATCCTAATTCAGTATCTTTATTCTTATTTCTACCATTCGTCTTTCTTCTTATTGTTGCTATTAGTGTTTTAAGTCTTAATTGTTAGTTGTAGTGTTAAATATTAGTGTTTTAAGTCTTACTCAGTTCCTACTTGCTACAATTCTTAGTGTTTTGCAAGTTGTAAAAGGTTAATTTGTTAATGATAGGAGAATATATTGAATTGTTGGAGTTAAATTTCTTTATATATAGATTTTGCATGATATTAAAATTACTGATATCCCACTGCGATAACCGATATCTCAAATATCGGTCCTTGACCGATATCCGATATTTTACCGCACCGACTACTTAGGAATTTGGAGGGATTGGAATATGTAAAGCACATGGACGGAGTTGGGGAAAATATATAAATCAAAGAGACGCGTTTTGAAAGAACGATAGGGAAAATACTCTTTTCGTTGCATACTAGTAATGGCGTGTTTAAAAACGATGCAAAGTGTAGGGAAAACAAACGACAAGGACTCACTTGTCCAGTTTTTAAAAATAAGAACGCAAATTGATTCCGCCAACATGCCACAGGGACACAAATTGCAGTTTACTCTTCTAGTATAAATTTCAATATATGAAGCGACAAAAAAATGGTGACATAAAATTTCTTGTAGATAATAAGTTTATATGACATCCTGGAAAACAAAAAAAAAACTGTTAACATAGACTTCACATCTGTAACGAATGTGCTAATAGGCGATTTTTATCAATGGATTTCAACGATACGTGAATACACTTATATTTAAATATACTTATATTAATTAGACCTAGCAAAAAGAACCCACCAAGCTGATTTCGGATCCTTATGGGTCCTAATAATAGTATCCTGGGTTGTTTGGTTTTGATTTTACTTTCGATCGGTTAAAATGGGCAAAAATATAAAGACAAAAAGGTTGGAATGGGTCAGAGCTGGTCAAGAAAAAAAATAGAACGGGTAAAATTGGGTTTAAGAGACAGAAAATAGGCCATTGATATCACATCAGGACAGTGAACTAAATCGTCTCTACTCGATTTTGCATCTGAAATTGTTTGAAATCGCATCTGAAGACTCTACCACTCGTTGATTCGTCTCTGAAATTATCTTTGCCATAATCATCTTCTACACTGATCTTGTCGATTCCAAAATCATCGATGTTCTACTTCCATAATATTCGATCATTCAGTTTCTCTTCCGATCATTCCAATTCGACTATTCACATTTTCATTCTTCTATAATCATCCTTCTATGAAATTCGTTCTATTTGTAATTGCTTTTATGCAATTCGTTCTTTATTTTCTCGACTGTCCTCCAATCGATTTTCCGTCTGCTTCGTCTACTAAAGCTTCTTCTCGGCATTCACAAATTCGATTATGATATGTCTTAGGTAATAAGCATTCTTTAGTCGTGATTGTAGAGCGTACCAAAGGAACACCCACCTAATGAAAGTAAAAAGACAATTATAGAATATAATTTATAAATTTTGGATGAAAAGTGAATGCTAATGTGTGAATATGGGTTGGACTAAGGGAGTGGGTAACCGGAAACACGAAGAATAAAACGAATCATGCACTTTTCAACCTGAAACTCGTTATAACATGAACTTGTCCTAACCCAAACCCCTATGGGCGTAAAATATTCATTTATTAATTGTCTTATCCACTTGCCAATTCCCACTTGGTGTAAAAATGGAGTGAGGCATTGGTGGACGGTGATAGGAGACACAGGGAAACCTAGGTTCGATCCTTGAGCCAAACGAGTTTTATCGGTAATTTTATCGTGGTGCCTACGATCGGGCGGGTTACCAGGTTTTCCCCGGAATTGGTGGTGGACGACTCAGGTTACTCTCGGGGTACTCCGTTTGTCCAGTGGGTGCAACGAGAGTACTCGGAATTGATTTGTTGGCTAAAAAAACTGTGTTATCCACTTATTTTTATATAATTATTGTTATATATTATTACAAAAAACGTGCAAAAGGAACGACTAAACGTAAAACCGCGTCAGGAGAAGCCACTCGTCTGGAATCTTTACCCAACGACCAGATCCAACTCCTCTCAAAATCCCACGCGCAACCAACTTCAACTCCGTACACCCACCATTCACAGCTCCCCACGCTACCATCAACTTAACAAACACTCCTCACGCACAATCTATGCGCGTGGGACTCGTATCATTTCCATCCGAGTCTAGCTCATACTCCACTGGACACACCCGTCGAAATCCAGTCAGATTTCAGTGATTACACGCTCCACATTTCATTTGAATTTGCTTCTCATTTCATTTCATTTCATTTTAATTTAAAGGCTCCTGCCACCCACATTCCCACATCCCTAAAATCTAATTTTTACACCCTTACATCAAATACGACCCGTATAAAGTTATACGGGCCATACAGAAGAATCTTGCAGAAAATATAGACGATGTTTTCTTGCCTCCGCGTATACGAGTCGTATAACATTATACGACCCGTATATAATGTTATACGACATGAACCCCATATAATATATACGATCCTATAATGTTATACGGCCAGTATAGAATGGTATAGGACCTATTTTGTTTTCCATTTATACGAGTCGTATAGCATTCTATATGTCAGATTATTCTATACGGACCGTTTAATCGTTCAGAGGGTGTAAAAATAAGATTTTTAGGTTTGACTTTATTAACACACTTTTTAAAATATATTCACTTGTATACGACCTAATTCTTTCTCCATTTATACGAGTCGTATAGCATTATACGCCTAATATTTTTCATGTTATTTTATACTTACCTTATAATTGTATTAAGACCCTTTTTTAAATATATTCAAATCACTGATCTCAACAGTTGTTGAATACTTTGACTTAGACCATAGAAACCAACAAGAAGTAACATTACACCTTCCTCATCTGCTTCCACAACATCATATAAATACTCTTCACTACTCATCATCTTCATCAATCAGACCAAATCAAATCACAACCTTATTTTCTTCAATCTTTTAAGGTTTCATGTGTAAAGTTACAAAGGGTAAGTTTAACTTCACCATGGATGGACAGAAGTCCCAACAAAAGCATCTAACAATGCTCAAAAAATGTTTGAATTTGCTAGAATTAGCGGCCGCGGACGATATAACCGGGTTCATCAACACGGTGGAAGAGAAGAGTGCAAGCGTTGACGACATCGGCTTATGGTACGGAAGAAGTATTGGGGGTAATCAGCGAAAGATGGGGTGCGCTGAACGAACCCCACTCATGATTGCTTCCGTTTACGGAAGCATTCATGTTTTGAAATATATAATAGATACTAAAAAAGTGGATGTTAACAAATCCTCCTCGACTGACGGAGCCACAGCGCTACACTGCGCTGCCTCGGGTGGGTCGCCAATGTCAGTTACAGCTGTCAAGCTTTTACTTGAAGCTTCTGCTGATGCTGACTTGGCTGACGGTAATGGGAACCAAGCCGGCGATTTAATTGCTCGTGGAATTTAACAGTCGGCTCAAAGGGATTTGGAGATGTTGTTGAAGGGGTTTTCGATTGAAGATGGGGGCGATGAAGAGCGAATCGAAGGAAAAGAAATTGTTTCGACGAAAAAAGAGTACCCGGTTGATGTATCGATGCCGGATATTAATAACGGCGTGTATGGGTCGGATGAGTTTAGGATGTATACGTTTAAGGTGCAACCGTGTTCGCGAGCTTACACTCACGACTGGACCGAGTGCCCGTTTGTTCACCCGGGCGAGAACGCTCGTAGACGTGATCTACGAAAGTTCAACTATAGTTGTGTTCCTTGTCCCGAGTTTCGTAAAGGAAGCTGCGAGAAAGGCGATGCGTGTGAATACGCACATGGAGTGTTTGAATCCTGGCTTCACCCGGCCCAATACAAAACTCGTCTATGTAAAGACGAAACCCTGTGCGTGAGAAAAGTTTGTTTTTTCGCGCACAGAGTGGAAGAGCTGCGGCCAGTGTACGCTTCCACTGGCTCAGCTCTCCCATCCCCAAAATCATCGTCCGTTGTCACATCAATCGAAATGGGTTCCATGAGCCCGTTGCCGATCGGTTCAAATCCCGCTATGTCTCCTCCAGGATCCCCAATGTGGCAAAACAACAAGGTGAATCATCCGACACCACCCGCGCTCCAACTTCAAGGGAGCCGGTTAAAAACCGCGTTAAACGCTAGAGATTTGGATATCGATACGACCTTGTTAGGATCCGAGAATGTAAGAACTCAACACCAACAACGTCAAATGATCGATGATTTATCGAATAATCGTTACAACCGATTCGGGGACATAAAACCGACGAATATTGAAGACGTTTTCGGATCACCCGATCAACCGTTACTATCTCAATTCCGACAAAATTCAAACCCCACTCGCGCATCCTACCCATCACCAACCTACTCATCCTCCCCGGTCAGAAAACCGAGTTATGGATTCGACACATCTTCCGTGGTTGCACAAGCGGTCATGAATTCGAGAACGAGTTCGTTAAAACATAGGAGCATGAGCTTCATAGACCGAGCGGGATCTGCTACAAGCAGGCGCTCAATCGGGCAACAATCTCCCACTTTTTCGGAGTGGGGTTCGCCTGATGGGAAGCTGGAGTGGGGTTTTAGGGGTGATGATGCAACAAAGTTAAGGAAATCTGTATCTTTTGGATATGGTGGTTGTGTACAGGCTAATATGAACCATGAACCAGATGTTTCATGGGTGAATACACTTGTTTAAGATGTTGGGCATCAGTGGATTGAGCAGATGTATATAGAACAAGAGCAATTTTGCTATTAAAAAGTCTTTCTAATGTTAGATGTTGGAAGAACTAGTGGTATTCTTTAAACTATTTTGTTTGATTTTTTGTGTAATTCCTCTTTTTTTGGAATTGGGAATTTAATGATATGATATCTTTGGTCTGTTCAAATGATTTGTTATAAAGACTCAGGTTAACTTCTCGTTTGCTCATTTTCGATGGAGATCGGGGTGAAGGATGAATCGGGGCTTTAATCCCGAGTTTGAACCTAAAGGAGGACGAGGGTTTACGGACTCCATCCGGTATCCACGCATCAGGTGGGCACGGCCTCATCGCGGTCGAGAAGTTAACCTTGGACATAGCCCTGAACATGGTGGGTTTACACTCGAGATTATTTACCATTAGAAAAATGGTTAATTAAAAATTGTAGAGTGTAACTATTGGGTCCCATGTATTTTTTTGTATATGGATTTCTTGATGTTATGTTATCTATGACTTCTATAACTTTGAATTAACATACACTTCTTGTTTAACATTTTTATAGATAAAATATATAAAATTTATAAAGTTAAGAAAACAATATAAGCTGTGTTGAGTTGTATATCAGTATATGGGCTCTGCTTGTAGTTCCAAAAAGAATTGGGCTTAAAAAAGAGAACAATATATTAACATTAGGTCCAGTTTCAGGTTTAGTTGGTTTATAGACATTTTTTTGCGAATATGTAGTCCGATAAGCACATCTATCGTATTGTATCGATTTTGGTTCAAGCTCGTTGGTTTGATTGGTTCCGATAGATTTTTCATTTTTTGGTCTTAATCATTTCTCATCCAACATTATTCTCGTTATTTAGTTTATTATTTTCTTGGGTCAAAACGTTTATTCTCTCATCCACTGATCTATGTATGTCGTAAAACTATATGAAGGGATAATCCCTAATTTTATAATGTGGAGCCAAAGGCTCTAACTCATAGGGATTAAATATCGCTGCTAAAACGCTAAGGGCTCAGGCCACACAAAATCGTCTCTAGCGCCACGACACCGAATCAACATACATTACAATTACGACCAGAGCCGTGGTTCCTACATAACATTTACTTTGACCTACACATGACATGTACTTTTAAGTGTTAGAGTGGAACATGTTGAAAACATGGGCTATAGAATGGGGTGTGACAATAACTCTAGTTACCCACATCTCTCATTTTATTACTCAATGATAACTGCTTTAATGCTTCATGATGGTCACTTAAATGATGAGAAAGAGTAACCAAACAAAGTCACGGAATTGAAATTCCTCTAAACAACGCGGTTCCATAAACAACAACACATCAATCTCAGTGGGACAAATCCCGCTTACAACATTTCCTAAAGGCACAAGAAACGTCACAGTCAGCACCATTTGGGCACTCGAGCAGCAGACCCTGAACACGTAGTTTACCCCCACTAACCAAGTTCCCAAGTAAGATTGGCCGCATATAACATTAAATATTAAATTTGACAAGTCACCATCGCTGAGGCCACACTTTCAAAGAGGTGTAGAGAAATATTGTTAGTTCCTTAGAGAATATGGACATGATAGACGACCAATGTCACAGGGCATTAAATATGGTGTGTTTTGGTTGATGGAGGAAGCTCTTCAAAGATCATATACGAACATTGTTTCCTCTAATTGGATGAGGAAGTCCAGTGACTTGGTATCGCTAACTAATCATTAGATCAATGGATAATGCCATGTACTAAAAGCAACAACAATAGGTGGGTGCCCTACATGACATAATGGTAATTATCTTAGTAGTGCTTAGGGAGTTAGGACTATAACCCTATATAAGAGGACAACATTCAATTCTTCTCAACAATTTCTCTAAGCATTTAATCTAACTCCTATCAGAAACAAACATCTCCTTAAACGTACATTTAAGGGCTGTTTGTTTAGCTCTTAATGAGTCTCTTAATGATTCAGACCTCTTACTGGTTCAGTATTTTAATGGTTCAGACTATTTGTTTCGCGAGCAGATGTATGAATGGTTAAGACATTTGCCTCTGAATGGTTAAGCATTATACTGAGTGTGAATGGTTAAGACCTCTAATTTTAATTTGTCAGACCATTTGCCTCTGAACGATTAAGTATTATACTGGCTCTTAATTGTTCAGACATCTCACTGGTTCAACACTAAATGGTTCAGACCTCTTATTGGTTCAACACTTAATCATTCAAAAGTTGTCAAATGTAACATCCGTCAAAAAACGGATTTACCAAACCCGCTCCGTTTATTAACCGAACAATCAGTTAAAAATTTCGTTGCTTATTTAATGCCCAAATTAATTTTAACGATACATAATTAATAAGTATATTGGAATATATAATTTATTTTTGAAAAACTGTTAAAAATTGTGGTTTAAAAATAAAAGACTGCTGCCAGGTTTCAAACCCGGGTCAGCCAGGAATTCAGCAAAGTCTTATCGCACACACACTCAACCACTGCGCCACTAATGTTTCTTGTTTATTATTAGAGACAATTAATACATATCATAAATCTTAATTTCAAAACTGACGCGCCCAAATTCGTTGACGCCGGAAAATCGTACGATTTCGTTAAACGGTGTCGGTTACCTTTGACCCAACGAAACATTAACTAATACATCGGTTATAACCGACGACTGAACCCGCGACACAAGTTATAACCGCCGGAAAATCTTTAACCGATGAATCAAGACGGAAAACGGGCCAAATACGTCGATGTTCTGCCCTATAAATACCCCTTCTAACCTCTGTTAACTTTTTCGCTCACAATCACCCCTTTTCCCGACGTAATTCCATTCGCCGGAAATCTTCTGCAACTCGCCGGAAAACCGAACCTTTCACTTATGTGCCTTACTCTAAACACTGAAAACTCATAACTCATACCGAAGCCACCCACATTCATCTCAAGCTCGTTGAAGACCCTCTGCCGCAAGACACACGTCGCCGGAATCATTTGTTGTCACCGGAGTTCTGCCGGAGAAACAGAGGAGTCCAGTTCGGTATACCTTACGCTTAATCTTTCATTCTTTTTACTTATCTCACCTGTAATTAATCATAACACACTAAAGAACATGATTAAAGTCGTTGAACCAGTCAGTCACCGTTTCTGGTTAAGATTAACGAAGAAGACGAAGTTTCAGTAGTATATAAGTTTAATTTAAATCAAGATATAACTCGGGTTAGACACACAGTCCAGCGATGGACTGTGTGCACATTAAACACGCTTACGTCTCGAGTTCGATACATGTCCCACGCATACTCGCCTTAATAAAAATGTTCCTTTTTATACTGAACCGGATTCATTTCGCATAGATGTTAAGTTTAATAAAACCGGAATAATAACCAAGATAGACACACAGTCCAGTGGTGGACTGTGTGAATGTTTAAGCACAGGTCACGAGTTCGAGTCCGGACTACCGCACCGGTCCGGACAATTATCCAACTTTTTATATAAGGCAGAAATGAAACTATTTAGTTTGTATATAAGTATAATAAAAATCTGATTATTTAACAAGTTAGACACACAGTCCAGCGGTGGACTGTGTGTTAACCCAAACCACAGGTCCCGGGTTCGAGACCTGTGGAGCACACCGGTTCGATACATTAAAATCGTTTTTAAAAATAAATGATTTTCAGTTTAATTCAAGTAGATAAATATAATTAAAAACAGAAATATTTCGGGTTAGACACGTAGCTCAGTTGGTAGAGCTGCGTGCACGCGAACGGGAGGTCTCGAGTTCGAGCCTCACCCGGCGCAAACAATTTCACAGCCTGACCGGTCAACAGGTCAACAGGTCAACAAGTCAACGGTCAACGGTCAACTGTCGCAAAAAGTCAATTTTTTTTATTATTTTTATTTATTTATTTTATTTAAAAATCAATTAAAAATACTTAAAAATAACATTTTTAAGGTTAGAAAATAGCCTTAAACTCACAAAAATATATCCAATCATCCTACTAAAATTGATTAATAAAATCCCATTATTTACCAAACCATTATGTTATTATCTAGGTTAGTTTCACTCGTGGTTAAAACCAACTTCGTGCGCATTCAACATCATCAACCGAACGCACCCAATGTGAGTGAATCTTACAACTCCCCTTTTTAATTACACGTTTTGGGGTGTGTCATGTGTCACCAAAAATTAACTCGTTTATTTAAACATGTGCCATACCATATTGTGGTCTAAACATAGATTGTATATATATTGTTTGTAGTCATGTATTTCATATTGTCAAGTTATATGCAATTCATTTATTAGGCCATCAGTTCCTCGTGAGAGACGAGTTGAGCAACGCGTGCCTCAAAACAATCCATTATTGTTCGTGTGTGTATTATTTAGTTCATATTGTTTGTAGTTAAGTATTTCATAATGTCAAGTTTATGCGAAACATTCATTAGGCCCATCAGTTCCTCGTGGGAGACGAGTTGAGCAACGCGTGCCCCAAAACGTTCCATTATTGCTCATGTGTGCATTATTTAATATTAAATGATTGGTTAATAAGTTTACATCTATTTTTACTCATGTGTGGTTGTGCACTTTATTTTATAATTAATTAAATAAACTTGTTCAAATGTTTTTCCTAGGATTCACTCGCCAACTTTTTGTTGATCCAAAAACCATTTTTACACATGATACAGGTAAACAGGATGAAGCAAGGAAACTTAGGAAATGCCTTAGAAGAAATCAATGAAGTCTAGAATGATGTTTAGGACATGATGTAATTATGATTGTATGTTTCCATTTAATTTGTAATATGAATATGAAACGTTATAATAAATGTCATGAGCTTTGATGATAACCCAATCATGCCCCGATCACCTTTTCCGCTGCGGGTCGGGGTGTGACATCAAACAACCCCTAACTCTTATACCAGATGATAGTCACCGGAGAACCTCTCATGTGACGAGACTAAAATGACAATAGTGATCTATAGTAGTAATCTAGAAACTAAGAAGTACTAATCTTGTTTGGTGAACATAATCAAATTTTAATGATACATGATCTACTTGTTATATTCTACTAAAAAATGTATATAATGTAACAAGTTTATATTGACCAATAACTTACTTATGTTTTGTTTATCATAAAAATGAAAGTAATAATATAATAACGTATTAATTGAAATTATAGAGACGACATAAACCATATTTTTGGTCTCCATTCATCATCATTTCAATAGCATATTAACAAAAAAGAGAATGCAAATGGTCCTACGAAGAATCATCCATGAATCTTCCTACTTTATTTCACTAAATATAGTCGTTATTTTATCTATTATCATGCTTTTGTTTTTTTATACTTTTCTTTTTCTTAGAAATGCATGTGATCTTAGGTGAGAGTGACATTGATTGAATAGTTGATCTACTTTTTGTCAACGTTAAGGAATGAATATGTAGCATATTTATTATTTATTAATGTCGAATGAAATATTGATTTTTTTAAGATAAAGAGGAAATTATTATGTTCACAGGGCACACCTTATAAGATTGAAGGAAAATGTAGCATATCCACCCAAAACCACTATAGATTCATTGTTTTGTTTGTTTTGTTGGTGATATCTCTCCCAACACTAAACTCTTTATTATTGTTTTAATCTTTCAGAGTTTCATAATAAGACTACGTGTTGTGGAAGGGGTGAACGACCCGCCGCGAGCCACGTAGACTGTCACTCGCTCGCAAAAAACACCGCAACGTGATCAAGCCAACGCTAGCGCGAGTGGCCATCTTGAGGGTGGTAGCCTGGGCGAGCGGGTGTTTGGGGGCATTTTGGGGTGTGGTAGCTTGGGTGAGCAGAGGTTAACTACAACAGGCTCAAGTGAGGGGAGACGCAAGTGAGTAAGGTGATGAGTAGGCGTCTAGTCAGCGTCATGTGTCGCAATATTAGAGAATGAACCCAGGTTTTAAGTGAGCGAGAACGGAAACAAAACAAAGATTTTTTTAAAAGTAGTCAACAAAATGAAAATGACCTATTCCTCCCTTCATGTTTTTACAGTTCGGTTAAGGTTATATACTTACACGTGAACTCAACCACCCTTAACACAACCTTTATATGTTTTTATAAATGATATATTACATATCATAAAAAAAGTTTTTTTACATTTTCTTTACAATTTTACATACATATTACTTGCACTCAATTCTCTTTATAAACTGAGATGTATGCTAACTTTTTTTTAATCCAATATATAATTATATATTACAAATATTAAAAGTCAAAATACTCACAAAAAGAGTTACTATTTGTATGTAGCTTCTGACCAATCACATGTGGCTATGTGATAACCATTTCTTTTACAAAATAAAATTAAGAATGGCAAGTCTTTTATCTTTAGCGTAACTTTAACCGGTCTACTTTTTTTTCTTTTCGTTTAAGCGATTTCATTTACTACCTCTTAACTTTAACAAAGTGATCAGACAACCACTAAACTTCAACAAAGTTACTTTTTTATCGATGCTGTTGCAACGCGCGAAGTAAAATACTAGTTGGAGTTTTTAACCAGTGGCGGAGGTTTGTTGGTGCCCGACTGCCCGGGGGGTGCACCCGCCCCCCAATGTTTCGGTTAGAAGTGTATAGGTTCCAATTTTTCGTCCGAAAATTTTAAAATTGTATAGGATGCCCCCTGATTATATTTCCTAAATTATATATTCTAAATATTTATACAATATATAAATTAAAGTAAAGTTTGTAACCACTTAGTATATCCTAAATATTTATATGATATATAAATTAAAGTAAAGTTTGTTACCACTTTGTATATAAATGATGGGTAGTTTGGTAAATATATTTTAACTCTTATTTTTTTAACCCTAAATTACCTCCCACACAATAAACTTAATCGCAACTTAATTGTCACACCCCAACCGATGGCGGAAACATCGAGGCGGGACGAAAAAGATTGCTCATTGCTCACAATACTAATAGCGACAATAATTAATTAAACCGGATTTCATTTCATACGTAAATTGTCATACAATACAAGGGAAAATCAAATACAACAATAACAAGGGACAAAATTTGATACAACAATAATAAACCTAACGTCTATGTGTGTATCTAGCATCATCGCCACTTTGGTTTCATATCATCATCTTCATCAACCTGTAACATGTTTTAAAATAAAATTCAATGCAAAAGCAAAGGCGAGTACACAAGGTACATAGCATAAGTATAAAGAGTATAACTCGAATCCACATGTTAATTGTATGCAATGTAGATGCTAATCATGCAACACTAAATCAAACCCCGAGTTTCCACAAGTATAATGAGCTTCCCTCGTCACAAAAGCATCGAGACTAAAAAGTATGAATAAGCTTAACATAACCCCGACGGGTGATGTGCTACTCCTATAGCGTTATATATGTCAAGGTTGGGCTAGCTAAGTTAATGATTATGTATGTATGATTCTAACATGTATCTAAGCATAACAAGTATCATGTATTAACGGATTAGCATGTAAAGCATAAGTTGTGATTGGTGTATTTTGACAGGTAAACATGTTACAACCCAAAAAGTGAGAAAGCGTAATTGGGTCGAGTGTACTCACGTTTTTGCGAAAGTGTTCCAACTAGAGAAAGAGCTTGTTTGTTGGTTAAAGATTGGCACCTTGTCCTTCTACACGAGGAACATAAGTATGAGTATGGTGTGTGACGGAAGATTCGGAATGTTGAGCATGAATAATAAAGTAAAGTATGTAGGTATAAAAATAGTCACCAAGGTCTAGCACTCGTTCTTGACACTATGATAGCCATAAGGGTTTGATGTGTTTTCATAGATTTGAAACCTATTAGAATCGTAACGAGGAACTACACACTTTAGTGATAAACTTAATATCTTGACAAGTGATTAGTTATTCATTATCAAGGGTTTTTTTAGGTTCATTATAATATAGTCCTTAGATATATACATAATAATATGCTACAACTAACAAGGATGGCCATAGAAGTCATGTAGGAGGTAGGAGGTAAGAAACCGTCCGTTTAGGCACCTCGTATAAGTTCACCACTTCACAAGTTGTCATAGACAACAAGGATGGTCAAGAACAAGTACAAGAATAATGAAGAAATAATATACATGTTGCTAAACACTAAGTAGCCAAGTAATCTACAACCCGGTGAGCCAGCGTCGACACACGTCGAAGGCTAGACGGGGTTGTGTTACTTTCAACTAGCAAGCTACTTAGGATGAATGAGAAAAACATCAAGTGTTGTGTGGACTTAGGTGTAGGATAGCCCAAGCTAACCTTGTAGTCACACTAACGTCAAGTTCTTGACTTGGCAAAACTTGTGAGCTTAAAGCTCATTGAAAACAAAAACTTTAGGGTGTTAAAACAACCCTTAGTTCATGTTAACAAGCTTGGTTTAGCTTTACTAAACATAAGCTTGATTAGAAGCACAAGAACACAAGTTTGGTTTGAAGAAAACATAAGATTTGAAGAGATTTGTATAAAACAGAAACTTTGGAGCCTTATAGGTGAATATCCAGGTCTGGATTCTCCATAGAGAATCCGTGGAATCAAACCTAAGGTTTATCCAAGTACATAGGAAGAAAAATCAACTGAAACAAGTAAGAAATGAGCAAGTTATGCTCATTTTTGTAAGATGGTATGAATATGCCCGAATTCAGAAGTTGCAAGAGATAGAGAGTGATTTGTGAGAGATTAGAGAGTTGTAAAAGTGTGAAAAAGCTTGGATTAGAGGTGGTATTTATAGAGAAGAGTTAGGAGGTTGTTAGAGGATGTTTAATGGTGTTTTAAGGCCATTGGGGAGGAGATAGAGGTGGGGATCCGTGCATAAATCGCGAGCCAAAACTAATCTGCCCGCCCAGGCACCCTTACGGACCGTAATGGTGTCCCTTGCGGTCCGCAAGGACCGGGTCCAGGACACAATTTTGAGTTTTGTTGTTTTGTTGAATTGTGACGGGTTTAAGTGTTTTTAATGATATTTTATGAACAAATAAGGCATATTAAGCATAAGGGACATGTTCTAAGGTGCATTTAAGTATAAAATGAATGAGATCGAGTATATGCATTGCGTATAAAGTATGTATGAAGTATAGATGTCACGTATTTACAATCATGTCACGTTTTTGAGTATGAAGCATCAAGTGTATGTATGTATGATTATGTATAACAAGTATTATGAGAAAATGTATATTCCATTATGATTCAAGTCCCGGTTACAAGGATTACAACGAAAGAATGAATACAAGTACAAAAGTTTCCAGAAATAGAATTACAAACGACACTCTCTAAATATAAAAAGTATGTATAGCTAGGCGTTACATTAATACCAAATTATCAATCACCTTATTCCCGTACTCTCGTAGTAGCTTTCTGCCGGCCCATTCTTTTTCCAATCCCATCAAGACATTTTCGGTAATAATTCTTTTTATTGTTGTAAATTTACATAGACTAGATGGAAGCACCCCGCGTTGTGGCGGGGTACAACCATACCAACAACATTAATAACACTTCATCGCCAACGACAAGCAACACTGGAAAAGAAGACGTAAAAATGTTAGACCACGCACGTCCGTAACAATATGTAGAAAATGAGGCATTAATAAAAGTTGTAGACCATAATCGTGCACGTACCTTAAGTATAAGAGAAATTACAACCATTTTGAGAAAAGTTAGAAACATTTTGTAGTACATTTTGTTACTATATACTAAGCCCCGTGTTGCAACGAGGAACATAAAATGTGCCAAGTTGCACTAGTGTTTATACTACCGCCGACAACCACCAACACCGGAAAAACTCATGAAACAAAATAAATAAAAATGGAAAAAGTAACATTAAGCGAAACGTAGACGTAAAATCATTGAACCACACACACCCATTGCGGGGTGTTAATACGAAGAAATTAGACCGAAACGTAAACATATAAAAGAATAACTAAGTCGATATAGAACCTGCGAGTTGCGACGAACCTATCATATGAGAAAAATAGACATAAAAACATTGAACCATGTACGCACCTTACGTCGTGTATGGACACCAATAAATTAAAAAAAATAATTAGTGTGTATTACAAAAATATATACATGATTTAAATAAGTAATAAAACTAAAACAAAGAAATCATAAAACAAATAATAATAAAAATAAAGATAATAATAAAATATAATATAACATGGACCTATAGTCAAACTTTTTTGAAAAACTTATAAAACATAGTCACAACACAATTATGCTTACAAAAATTGCTAATTGATAGTATGAAAATGGCATGAATTAATATTTATTATTTAATCATTGTTTACTTTAGTCTTTAGGTCTGTAATCCGTGAATACTAAATAGACAAACAGTTGATGCCTTGATGAATTAGTGTATTATTAGTCCATGATATTAATATATTGTTCATGTATTAGACATTGATGATTACTCTTCAATTATTTTATATATGATATTAATATAGTTTTTATGTATTATTAGTCCATGATATTAATATAATGTTTTATTTGACCCGATCTGAATCGAATAGCCGATCCGACTCGAACATAACGATAGGAAATTTCTTTTGGGTCCCGTTACTTTATGCCCTCTCAAAACTTTTGGTTAAACTCCGTCACTGTTTTTAACTAAAACAAGCTTTCAACGCACATCCAAGGCAATGGTCATATTTTTTATTAACCATGTTAACCAAACTATATTAGTTAAAATGAACCTATTATGCGAATTTAAAAATTGAAAAATAGAAACACCACGAAAATATGGCCAATAATAATTGATAAAGGGATTAAGTGACAAGATCGTACCAGGTAATTAATATTTTCTTATTCCGGTGCATACCATTTTCATAGGTTGTTATTACATATTACCAACTAATAAAATAGACAAAAATTTGAAAGTGGAAATAAGAAACAAAAGAGTACATCAACACCCCTTGCATATCCAATGTTTTTAGTTTGTTCCCTCATTTAAAATATTGTTACATTATGACTTATAAAATATTAATTTATCTATAGAACTTCATAAACTCTATAATCTATACATCTATATAAAGCATTTCCTTAGGGCTAAGATGTATTTTTCTCCCTAAATATTAAGACGCCAATTGGAAATCAGAGCTATTTTTCTTGGAGTTTCATACCACGCTTCCAAATATGCCCCCATTCAATTAGGTTATAATGATTTCTTACGTTTCTTATGTGGTAGATTGAATCAAGAACTCAAATGTTTACCGGCTTCATATAATATAGAAAAAAACCCTCACTTGAATCTTAAACTAGATGAAGACTATACTAAATTCAAACGACTATTAACATTAAAACTTATAAAATAGTAATTTATCTATAGAAATTCACATTCTAATGTATATAGTGTAATGGTAAGATTTCATGAGGCATGAACTCCGAGGTTTCATTCAATATACTATGAATGAGGGTAAGAAAATTGACGAGATGTTATGCACAATGATATTTCTCTTATTGTAGTTTCGATCTTCAGTCTAAATATACCATATTACAAAGTTAAATAATGTACATGCATAATTATTTCATAATGCTGTAGTTCTATTTATATAAACTACTTAGCTAAATCTATTTCAACTGGATCCTAACACCTTGTTCTTATACCCAACTTTCTCACAACGATTCTGTCTTATTTTGTTACATACAATGACACTTTACGTTTCGTTAATCAAATATAAAAAAAATTATTCTGTATTAGACATAATGAAACTTTTGTTCTCCTAAGAACATACATGACTATTAAGAGAACATATATGACTAGCTAACAATCGTAGTTAAGAGACTAACAACTTCACACATTGTTTATAGAAATTTGCATAAACCCCAACAATTCATTTTCCAGTTCCGCTAGGTTAACAATGAGTTATGGGTGCTATATATCAAATCCAAAACTATATTCTTAACAGAAAACTATATTAGGTGTTAAAAACTTTAAATCTATTTTATTTGAACTACTAAGGGGCTCTTTTACAACTTCTGAATGAGTAAGCGGTGAACTAGTAAGAGGTCTTAACCAGTAAGATGTCTGAACCATTAGAAGTCAGTATAATGCTTAACCATTCAAAGACAAATGTCTTACCAATTCACATAAGAGGTCTTAACCATTCAGACTCAGTATAATACTTAACCATTCAGAGGCAAATATCTGAATCACTCAGACATCTACTCACGAAACAAACAGTCTAAACAATTAATTGCTGAACCAGTAAAATGTGAACCATTAAGAGTCTATTAAGAGCTGGAAAAACAGCCCTAAATAAGAAATGTTTTGGTGGCCTATTTTAAATGGAGCATAGTAGAAGGGTGTTTGTGTAACTTCCAATAAAGAAAAATAAAAAAAGAAGAAAAATCGGAATTCATTACCATCAAAGGCATCTTCAGTGTCGCTGTGTTATTTTGTTCAAGTGGTTGCCTTTGAGAATTTCCACTATACATACACTCCACAACTTCCCGATTTTCTCTCTCTAGATCTCTCTCTCTATAGAGATCACCTCCAGATTTCATTTCTCCGGCGACTTCAATCAAATCAAATCCCTAACAGATCATCACCGCATCTGATCCGTCGTCGTTTTGATCTCTCCGGTCACCATGGCGGCAGCTAACGCACCGATAACCATGAAGGAAGCACTTACGGTATATATATACATTTTCTCCCTCTCTCTCTCTCTATATATATATATATGTATCTTATATGTATGGATTTGTAGATTTGGAACACTGTTGTCTGAAACCTAGCTTCGTTTCACAATTTAGGTATTTCTGTAGCCTGTTGGACTTGTATACAGTGAATTGATATAGATTTGGTAGATTCACAGATGCAGATGTCCTTATTGATGTAATTCTGTAATGTTTGGTTGCTAAAATTCGAATCGCACTTTGATTATTGTGAAAAAGTTGTTCAGTTAGGTTTATTTAGGGTTAATCTAGCTGGAGGTGATGTTATGATGCATTTTCTGTTATTCTGTTGTTAGATTTGGAGAATTTGGAAAGTAATGGAACTTCTATGTAGTGTGATTCCAGATCTGTGAAATGATTGATGTGTTTTGTGGAAGTGTGTTGGATAGTGATCTAGTTATGTGTGGTTATGAATTTGATTTTGAATGTTGTGATGTTGTTGCAGTTGCCGAGCATAGGGATCAATCCGCAGTTTATTACGTTTACGAATGTAACGATGGAGTCGGATAAGTTTATATGTGTTCGTGAGACGTCGCCGCAAAATAGTGTGGTGATCATTGACATGAACATGCCAATGCAGCCACTTCGGAGGCCAATCACTGCTGATTCGGCTCTTATGAATCCGATTTCAAAGATTCTGGCTTTGAAAGGTATTGATATTAGGTCATGAAATTATGCATTAGTTGTTTTGTTCTTGCCGTCTAATTTAGCACCCAATGGCTTGCCATCTGGTACATTTGAATCCATGGAGTCCTGCCAGTGATTATTATGATCTCTCATCTAGTTTGATTGCTCCCCATTCGTTATTCTATTTTCATGCTTTTTGTGCAAGTCGGTAAATATTGAGGTTTGAACTATCTATCACATGACAGTAGCATCACGGTGCACTGACATGCTTTATGGCCTGTTGCCCTAGTATTGTTTATTAAATGAGTGTAGCAGGCCTACTCTGAAGGATAGCCAAACACAGAGAGAACCACACTCACTCATTTATTTGAAAACCTTGGAATATACAGAAACTTGTTGATGCTAATACAAAAATGTACCAATTAAGATCCAACTTGTAATAAGGTATTTAGACAATCATGATGCATTGGCACACTAGCATGTCTTGTTGCCCTAATATCGTTAAAGATGCGAGTTTAGCTGTGAAACACAGAACTAGAGAACCATATTCAGTTTTATATTTGAGAACATTGAATTGTACAGAAAGTTGTTGATGCTACTACAGAAAAATGTACCAATCAAGATGCAACTCACTTTAATTTTAGGCTTTTGAGAAACAGTGAGGTCCGTCAGTTTTAGGCTTATAGCTATATAGCTAACGAACACATTCATTTTCTTGAAGCTCAACTTCCTGGGACAACTCAAGATCACCTACAGATATTTAATATCGAGATGAAAGCTAAAATGAAGTCTCATCAGATGCCTGAGCAGGTGAAAAGTTTGTATATAACACCAGTCATTGAGTTACTTTTTGTTCCCCTTTTGCCAACATTGACGTTTATGTGACCTTACAACAATTCTATCTTCAGGTTGTCTTTTGGAAGTGGATTACCCCTAAGATGTTAGGCATGGTAACCCAGACCTCAGTATACCATTGGTCAATTGAAGGTACATCGCCTTTGTTTTTTTCTTGAGTGAAATTACTTGGTTTTCTTTTGTTTTGTTTATCATACATAGGTTAGAAGTTGTTGCTTTGAACCCGGTCAACCAATCTTTTTTCTATACAGGTGATTCTGAACCTGTGAAGATGTTTGATAGGACGGCCAATTTATCAAACAATCAGATAATTAATTATAAATGTGATCCATCTGAGAAATGGTTGGTGTTGATTGGAATTGCTCCCGGCTCACCTGAGGTTTGTTGTTTTTTCATTAGCTATATTCGATTATATTAAAAACTTTTTTTTGTTATTATTATCCTTAAGGGTTTCAATTAGACATAATGTAGCCTGAGGACCATATTCAACATCACATTTATTCTATGAGTGATTCTTGGTTCATTTTTTTTCTGTTATATTTATATTTAAGTGGTTAAATTTTTTCTTATTATCTTTAAGGGTTTCAGTTAGCCGTAAGGTAACCTGGGGACCATATTCAACATCACATTTATTCTATGAGTGATTCATGTTACATTTGTTTTTCTGTTTTATTTATTCTATAAGTCATAATAAACATTGTCACCTGTTTCAGTTATTTAGGCTAATTTTCATTAATGTATTCTTTTATTTTCTTCATTTGTAAATTCCTGTTTAACTTATTATTGTTAATATGTCTTAAAGCATACAATTTTTTATATTAACAGAAACCGCAGTTAGTCAAAGGAAACATGCAGCTTTTTTCTGTTGATCAGCAGCGAAGTCAAGCTCTTGAAGCACACGCAGCATCATTTGCCAGCTTGAAAGTACAAAATTCTACTTTCATTATATCAATCTTGGGACCCACATTTAAGTTGACGAATGACGACATTGATCACACATTGTTATGTCTTGTATAGGTTCCAGGCAATGAGAACCCTTCAATTCTTATTTCTTTCGCAACAAAAAGCTCTAATGCAGGACAAGTTACATCAAAGCTGCACGTCATTGAGCTTGGTGCTCAACCAGGTTCTATCCTCTACACATGTCTTTTCATTTAATACATTGGATTGTCGTTCTTTTCTTTTCTCAATTGCAATTGAATGTGCAGGAAAGCCATCCTTCACGAAGAAACAAGCAGATCTGTTTTTCCCTCCCGACTTTGCAGATGATTTTCCAGTTGCCATGCAGGTATGTCTTGTAGGGCTGCAAACGAACGAACACGAACACAGCCTTGTTCGTGTTCATTTGTTAAGGAAATAATGTGTTCACGAACACCTACCGAACGAGATTTTTTGTTCGTGTTCATTCATTAACGAAATGGACGTGTTCGTTTGTGTTTGCTCGTTAATTTTAGCTACCGGACAAAAACGAGCACTAATACGTAATACACTATATTTATTAAATAATTTATTAGTGGGAATTTTGAAGTACTTAAACAAAAAATAGAAGTTAAAAACCCTAATAAACTATCGAACACAAATGAACATAAACGAACATGTTACCGAACGTTAACGAACATAATTGACCGAACGCGACCCATGTTCATGTTCGTTCGTTTAACTAAACGAACGAAATTGCTTGTTCGTGTTCGTTCATTTTATTAAACGAACGGACATTCTGCCGAACGGTTCACGAAATGTTCGTTGAACGTTGGGTCCATCTGCAGCCCTTATGTCTCATCTTTCTAGTTTTAGAGGCAGTGAAAATGCAATCTGGTCTGACATCCTTATATATTTATGAATTGTAGATATCCAACAAGTACGGCTTGATATATGTCATCACCAAGCTGGGCCTTCTTTTTGTTTACGATCTTGAAACCGCTACTGCAGTGTACAGAAACAGAATAAGCCCTGATCCAATTTTCCTGACATCTGAAGCTTCGTCAGTTGGAGGCTTCTATGCTATTAACAGACGTGGACAAGTTTTACTTGCTACGGTCAACGAAGCGACAATCGTTCCTTTCGTAAGTGGACAGGTAAGTTTCCAAGTTTCTTCCTTCAGTTATTGAGATTGAGATGCTCATTTTGCTTTTAGGCTCTGCTCTGAATATGATGTGTTATTGCAGTTGAACAACCTGGAGCTTGCTGTAAATCTTGCCAAACGAGGAAACCTTCCTGGTGCAGAGAATTTGGTAAATTTGCTTATCGGTCCAGTATTATGATAAAATAACTTTTATGTTAATTGTTTGGATGTTGCCATGAACTCTTAAATTTAAGACGATAGTTTGTCAGGATTATTTCATTTTATTTGATCTTATATAGCACTAGCAGTAGCAGCTTTATAAGTTCACATTTAGTTTCGAGTAAAGTACACAGATGGTCCTTGAGGTTAACCAAATTTTTGGATATAGTCCTTAGTTTTTAAAAGTACACGGATGGTTCCTATGGTTTGCACTTTGTAACGCATTTAGTCCTCAACTTTTGCCAAAAGTACACAATTGGTCCTTATGGTTTGCACTTTGTAACGCATTTAGTCCCCAACTTTTAGGGACTAAATGCGTTACAAAGTGCAAACCATCGGGACTATCCATGTACTTTTGGCAAAAGTTGAAGACTAAATGCACTACAAAGTACAAACCACAGGGACCATCTGTGTACTTTAAAAAAGCTAGGGACTAAATTCAAAATTTTGGTTAACCACAGGGACCATCCGTGTACTTTACTCTTTAGTTTCAGTGTTTCATCATAGAAGTAGAAGTTTTAGCTCTCAATAGTTTCTGTAATGAAGTATTGACTAATTGATATATGTGTATATCAGGTTGTTCAACGTTTCCAAGAATTGTTTGCTCAAACAAAATACAAAGAAGCTGCTGAGCTAGCTGCAGAATCTCCTCAAGGCATTCTCCGTACACCAGACACAGTAGCAAAGTTTCAGGTATATATATACTTTCAAATTTTGATATAATTTGCTATTGTATTAGAACCATTTTATTTAAGGGTTTAACCTTGCTGCATTTCATTGCAGAGTGTACCTGTGCAAGCTGGACAAACACCGCCACTACTGCAGTACTTTGGGACCCTTCTGACAAAAGGAAAACTAAACGCTTTTGAATCCTTGGAACTATCTCGCTTAGTTGTCAATCAAAACAAGAAGAATCTTCTAGAGAACTGGTTAGCTGAAGACAAGCTGGAATGTAGTGAGGAACTCGGAGACCTTGTCAAGGTATGCGTTTACTTGCATCTGTTAAATGTTCTTTCGTTCTTTAATCTTTATACCATTTCTCTTCCATGAATTGTAGACGGTGGACAATGATCTTGCATTGAAAATTTACATTAAAGCAAGAGCAACTCCAAAAGTCGTTGCAGCTTTTGCTGAGCGCAGGGAGTTCGACAAAATTCTGATTTACTCAAAGCAGGTATTCGTGCTTGTTGCCAAATAATATGCGTTCCTAGTTGATAGAGTTTCAATACACACAAAATTTCATAAATTGTTTCCTGTATTGACGCAGGTTGGGTATTCACCTGATTATTTGTTTCTTCTGCAAACAATTCTTCGCACAGACCCACAGGTATAGCTTTTTAGTAAAAAGTATGTTAATGATTCAACTCCAGCAAGAGTTTATGTTAATCTATGCAGTTAATGCGATAAAAAATCGGATATCGGTCAAGGACCAATATTTGAGATATAGGTTATCACGGTGGGATATCGTAATTATAATATCATGTAGAATTTATATATATAGCAATTTAACACTAGCAATTCAGTATACTCTTCTACCATTAACAAATTAAACTTTTGCAACTTGCAAAACACTAACAATTGTAGCAAGTAGGAACTGATTAAGACTTAAAACACCAACATTTAACACTTAACAAGTATCAATTAAGACTTAAAACGCTAATAGCCGCAATAAGAAGAAAGACGAATGGTAGAACTAAGAACGGTACTGATATCAGGAAAAATTGATGATATCTCGGTCAATATCGCTGATAATATTGGTACCTATTGTTGGAGATGTTGTCTTCAGCCCAACCCATTAAGGCTAGTTAAGAATTAGAGAAAGAAGGGAAAGGGTACGGCCGGCCCTAACCCTAATGGGCTTTAAGTGTTTTAGGCCCAGATGTTTAGTTACTTGTTTAGCAAGAGACTAACCTTAATTCTAGCCTATAAATATATCTCTTGTACTTGTAAATATTATCACTCAATAAAAATACAAACCCTAGTTGCCCCCGTGGACGTAGGTTACACACTGTGATCGAACCACGTAAATCTCGTGTCTACTTTTCTTATTGCTTTCGTTTATTGATCGTGTGTGTGATCCTAACAACTGGTATCAGAGCTCGGGCTATTGATCAAGAACACACACCAGCCGCCTACCACCTCCTACCTTCAACCGCCGCCGCAAACCCTAATTAGGGTTTCGCCGCCGTCACCTAGCCGCCGCTAGGGTTTTCCGCCGCCGACACCCACCGACTTGCTGCAGTTTTGCAGCTTTACTCTAGGGCAACCGGGTACTGCCGCCGCCACCTAACCCAGATTAGGGTTTTGTTAGCCGCCGCCTACCACCTTGCCAGAACCGCAGAATCGCCGCCGCCGCCAACCAGATTAAGGTTTCCAGCCGCCGTCGCTCAAACAAAAGGGTTTTTTGTACCGATTTTCGCTGCTGCGTTTTTCAGGTTTCTGCACGTTTTTCGAGGTCAGATTTCAGGGTTTTCAGTTTATTCTCTCACGTTCTCTGGTTAGTTTCTGTTATTCAGCAAAGATGACTGATGACGGAAAAGTCAGAATTGAGAAGTTTGATGGGAAGAATTTTGGATGGTGGAAGATGCAAATCAAGGATTTGCTGATACAGAAGGATCTGGATGCAGCTTAGAGTCTCCTCCTTCACCTGTAACGGATAAGTGGACAACCATTGACAAGAAGGCTATGTCAACTATCAGGCTCACTCTTTCAATGAATGTTGGTTACAATATTTCTGAACAAACCTCAGCACGAGGAATCATAGAGGCTTTGTCGAATATGTATGAGAAGCCGTCTCCTGCGAACAAGGTGTTTCTGATACGGGAGTTAGTCAACACCCGCATGAAAGAGGGAAGTTCTGTTATTGAGCATATTAATTTATTTAATTCTCTCTTGTCTCGTTTGAATTCAGTAAAATTCAAGATAGATGATGAATTGCAAGCATGCCTGCTCTTGTCCGCATTACCTGACAGCTGGTCAGGAACTATTACTGCAGTCACTGGGGCAGTTGAGACCCTCACTTTTGCTAAAGTTCGTGACTCGATATTGAATGAGGACTCAAGGGGGAGGAATTCTGGAGAGACAAGTTCGTTGCTCAGTACTGAAGGGAGAGGAAGAACTAATAATAGAGGTGGAAATAGAGGAAGGTCAAAGTCAAGACGAAGAAGCAAGTCAAGACCAGCAAAACCAAGAAAAGACATACAGTGCTGGAACTGTGATGAGCATGGGCACTTTAGAAGTCAGTGTACTAAACCTCATAGAGATAAAAAGGAGGTGAATGCTACCACAGCCTCAGATTCAGAGGATGCCCTTATTTGTTGTGTCGAAAATACTGTTGAAGATTGGATTATGGATTCAGGAGCATCGTTTCATGCTCTACTTCTAGCACAAAGAAGATGAAGAATCTACGAACAGGTAACTTTGGTAAAGTTCGTTTGGCTAATAATCACAGTCTTGATATTACAGGGGTTGGAGACATTGACTTAAAAACACCATTGGGAACCATTTGGACCTTGAAGAATGTTCGGGTCATTCCTGGTTTGAAGAGGATGTTGATAGCCATTGGTCAGCTTGATGATCAGGGATATGATGTCCACTTTGGTAGAGGACAATGGAAAGTTGTCAAGGGCAGTATGGTCATTGCTAGAGGAAAGAAGAGGGGTACTTTATACATGGTTGAGGTACCAACCGATGGGGTTAATGCAGTATCTGATGGGCCGAGTCTATCAAAGTTATGGCATCAACGACTCGGCCACATGAGTGAAAAAGGGATGAAGATGCTTGTTACTTTAGGAAAGCTTACAGAACTGAAAAAGGTCAAGTCTGAGTTTTGTGAACCGTGCATCCTAGGCAAGAAAAAGAGGGTGACTTTTGTGAAGACAGGGAGAGCACCAAAAGCTCAGAAATTGGAGTTGATTCACTCAGACGTGTACGGGCCGACATCAGTTGCTTCACCTGAAGGATCTCGCTATTATGTAACCTTCATAGACGATTCAACACGAAAGGTATGAGTTTACTTTCTTAAACATAAATCTGAAGTTTTTGATAAATTTAAGAAATGGAAAGCTGCTGTTGAACTTGAAACTGATTTGAAGGTGAAATGCTTAAAGTCTAACAACGGAGGTGAATGCATCAACAAAGAATTTACAGATTATTGTGCTGAGAGAGGGATCAAGATGATAAAGACTGTTCCAGGAACTCCGCAACAGAATGGGGTTGCAGAGAGGATGAACAGAACATTGTGTGAGAGAGCCAGAAGTATGAGACTAAATGCAGGGCTCCCAAAAATGTTCTGGGCTGATGCGGTTAACACCGCAGCCTATCTTATCAATCGTGGGCCTTCAGTACCGTTGGGATTCAAGATTCCTCAGGAAGAATGGAAGGGTAAAGCAGTTGAGTATGATCACCTGAGAATCTTCGGGTGTAGTGCTTATGATATTGATCTTGAAGGTGACAAGTTAGATGCCAGAGCAAAGAAGTACACGCTTGTTGGATTTGGGTCCGATAAAATGGGCTACAGGCTTTGGGATCATGAAAACAGAAAGCTAGTCAGAAGCAAACATGCCGAATTCAATGAAGCAGAGCTGTACAAAGACAGGAATACGGAGAAGTCAGAGGTTCAGAAAGAAGCGGTTGAGTGTGACACTGACGGTCAAAAGAATGAACCAGTTATAGAACCCGAATCAGATTCTGAAGATGACGCAGGACCAGAGTTTGAAGGTGGATATAATGAGACGGGGGAAGTCTCTGACAGTGGGAGCTCAGAGCATGAAGAAGAACAGCCTCCACAGCAGCCTGACCCGTCAGAAAATTGGGTCAGGAGATCCACCAGAGTTAGTAAACCGCCTAATAAATATAATCCTTCAGTTAATTATATTCTCTTGACAGAAAACGGTGAACCAGAAAGCTACTCTGAGGCAGTCAAGACGAAAGTTTTTTCTCGGTGGGAGCATGCAATGAAGGATGAGATGAGCTCTTTAGATAAAAATAAGACTTGGGTCTTAGTTAAGCTTCTGCCGGATAAAGAGCTTTACAAAATAAATGGGTCTTTAGGGTCAAAGAAGAACACGATGGTTCTAAACGATACAAAGCCCGTTTAGTAGTCAAGGGGTTTCGGCAGAAAAAGGGACTTGATTATGATGAGATTCTCTCCGGTGGTGAAGATGACTACCATCAGGTTGGTTCTTAGCATTGTAGCTGCTGAGAAGTTGCATCTAGAGCAACTAGATGTGAAAACAACTTTTCTACATGGTGACCTAGATGAAGACATTTATATGGTACAACCTGAGGGATTCAAGGTTGCTAGGAAAGAGAACTGGGTCTGCAAGTTGAATAAGAGTTTGTATGGTCTTAAACAGGCACCTAGACAGTGGTACGTAAAGTTTGATAACTTTATGGAGAGATCAGGGTACAAGAGATGTCAGATGGACCATTGCTGCTATCTGAAGAAGTTTAGCAACTCTTATATGTTAATTGCAGGTTCGGATATGAAAGAAATAAGCAAGTTAAAGAAGCAAATGTCCAAAGAATTCGAGATGAAGGATTTGGGTCCAGCCAAACAGATACTCGGGATGAGTATAACCAGTAGCAAGAAAGATGGCTCAGTGACACTATCCCAGGAGAAGTACATTGGGAAAGTGGATTTGGTATGAACAGTGAGAAGACCAAGCCTAGAAACACGCCTTGAGGAAGCACATCAAGCTTACTAAAGATCAGTGTCCCAGAACAGAAGAAGAAAAAGCTGATATGGCTAGAGTTCCCTATGCATCTGCTGTAGGAAGTCTAATGTATGCTATGGTATGCACAAGACCTGACATAGCACACGCAGTTGGAGTTGTCAGTCGCTTTATGTCAAATCCGGGAAGAGAACACTGGGAAGCAGTTAAATGGGTGCTTCGTTATTTGAAAGGTACGTCAAAGATGGGGTTGTGTTTTAAAGGAAAAGATGTGGTTCTCAAGGGTTAGACAGATGCCGACCTGGGTGGCTGTAAAGAGACATTTAAAAGCACTACAGGATATGTCTTTACAGTGGGAGGAACAACAGTGAGTTGGATGTCTAGACTTTAGAAAAGTGTGGCTTTATCTACTACAGAAGCTGAATACATGGCAACAGCTGAGGCCAGCAAAGAACTAGTATGGTTGAAAGCTTTTCTGAAAGAGTTAGGGAAGAATCAAGCTGACTAGGGGTTGTATTGTGACAATGAAAGTGCAGTGAAACTTGCAAAGAATCCCGTTTATCATGGGAAGACGAAGCACATAGGGATGAGGTATCATTTTGTCAGAGGATTGATCAGTGTAGGAACAATCAGTCTGAAGAATGTCCCAGGTGCTACGAAACCAGCAGATATGTTTACCAAGGTTGTGGTGCTGGATAAGCTGAAGCTAGCTTCAGCTAGCCTTCAGGAATAATGCTGAGAAGGCGGGGTAACTAGGGAGATTTGAAGATCAAGGTGGATTTTCATTTACAGAAGTACAGAAGAGATGGTGCAGTTCGAGGTCCGAAGACACCAAGTGGGAGATTGTTGGAGGTGTTGTCTTCAGCCCAACCCATTAAGGCTAGTCAAGAATTAGAGAGAAGAAGGGAAAGGGTACGGCCGGCCCTAACCCTAATGGGCTTTAAATGTTTTAGGCCCAGATGTTTAGTTACTTGTTTAGCAAGGGAATAACCCTAATTCTAGCCTATAAATATATCTCTTGTACTTGTAAACATTATAACTCAATAAAAATACAAACCCTAGTTGCCCCCGTGGACGTAGGTTACACACTGTGACCGAACCACGTAAATCTCGTGTCTGCTTTTCTTATTGCTTTCGTTTATTGATCGTGTGTGTGTGATCTAAATCCTAACAACTGATAGTCTGACCGATTTTACCAGGGGATTGATAACCGATATATCACGGATATATTGGCGATATTAACTGCATAGATGTTAATTCACTGTCCACATTTTTTAATTGATTCAGGCACTAAATTGCTAAAAAATGTTTTTTCTCGAACTTTAGAAATTTTATATGGGATGCCATATAAACATCTTAATGTAAGTTAGATTGGTAACATTGTTGCTTTTTGCAGGGAGCTGTTAATTTTGCTTTAATGATGTCCCAAATGGAAGGCGGTTGTCCTGTTGATTACAACACAATTACGGATCTTTTCCTCCAGGCATGTATCACCGAATTTTCCTCGCATTAAATATCAAGATACATTACTTTAGGAAATAAATGCATTTTTTCTTTTTCATCAGAGGAACTTGATACGCGAGGCGACAGCTTTTCTCTTGGACGTTCTAAAGCCCAATCTGCCAGAACATGCTCACCTGCAAACCAAGGTTATATTTTGCTGATTCTAATGAACTTCTGTTGATACCCCTCATTCACATATTTCTTACTAAATTTAGTTATTACACAGGTTCTAGAAATCAACCTTGTAACATTCCCTAATGTTGCTGATGCCATATTAGCTAATGGTATGTTCAGCCATTACGATCGGCCTCGGATCGCTCAACTTTGTGAGAAAGCCGGTCTTTATGTCCGAGCACTGCAGGTTGACTTTTACCCAAAAACTTCTACGTTTTTTTCTTCAAATATGTATCATCACCTGTGTATTTGAAACGTTTTCCTTTTTTCTTTTGCAGCATTACAGTGAATTGCCTGATATCAAACGTGTCATTGTGAATACTCATGCTATAGAGCCACAGTCTCTTGTAGAATTTTTTGGAACTCTATCAAAGGAATGGGCACTTGAGTGCATGAAGGATCTTTTACTGGTCAATTTGAGAGGAAACCTTCAGATAATTGTTCAGGTAACACCGGCTCTTTTTCTATATGAATAATTCATTACTTGAACTTCACAATTGATGACTAATATTAGGCATGTAAACGAACCGAACGTTCATGAACTTGTTCGGTGGGAAGTTCGTTTATGTTCGTTTCTTTAATAAACGAACGAACATGAACACAATTTTTGTTCATATAATTAAATGAACGAACATGAACACACGTTTTTGTTCGTTCATTTATGTTCGTTTATTTACATTTGTTTATGTTTGTTCGTTTCAATTTAATTAAATAAGTAGTTATATTGATATAAATATTAAAAATTACTTTTGTTCATTTGTGTTGTTTATTGTTTGTTAAATTATGTTTGTTTAAGTTTGTTTGTTTATGTTCGTGAACTGTTCGTTTAGGGTTTAAATGAACGAACATAAACGAACACAAACATGCCCACTTTCTTAATAATCGAACATGAACAAAAGACGTGATCAATTATATGTTCGTGTTCGGTTAAAGTTAAATGAACGAACACGGACATACCTCTGTTTGTGCTCATTCGGTTCACTTACAAGCTTAACTAATATAATTGTGTGGATTGTAGGTTGCAAAGGAATATTGTGAGCAGCCTGGAGTTGAAGCATGTATCAAACTTTTCGAGCAGTTTAAATCATATGAGGGCCTTTACTTCTTCCTAGGGTCGTATTTGAGCTCCAGGTAATCTTATTTAGATGTTGCAGTGTATGCAAAAATGCTACTTCTGAACTCTGATTTTTGGATATGTTAATTTGTGTCACGTACGTGCAATATACTAACACTCAACTTCATAGTGAGGATCCTGACATACACTTTAAGTATATTGAGGCGGCTGCAAAGACGGGTCAAATTAAGGAGGTGGAACGCGTAACAAGGGAATCAAATTTCTATGATGCCGAAAAGGCCAAAAACTTTTTAATGGAAGCGAAGCTTCCTGATGCAAGGCCGTTGATCAATGTTTGTGATCGCTTTGGCTTTGTTCCAGATCTCACTCACTACCTCTATACCAACAACATGCTTCGGTATATTGAAGGCTATGTCCAAAAGGTATGTTTAATTCATTTATACTTCATCTATTGGGGTTTGTAACTATGTGGTAAAATATCGGATATCGGTCAAGGACCGATATTTGAGGTATCTGTTATCGCGGTGTGATATCCGTAATTTTATTTTCATGCAAAATTTATATATATAGCAATTTAACATTGACAATTTAGTATACTCTCCTACCATTAACAAATTAACCTTCTGCTACTTGCAAAACACTAACAATTGTAGTAAGTAACAATTGTAGCAAGTAGGAACTCATTAAGACTTAAAACACTAACAATTAACAATTAAGACTTAAAACACTAATAGCAGCAATAAGAAGAAAGACAAATGGTAGAACTAAGAAGAAAGGCACTGATATCAGGAAGATCGGTGATATATCGGTCAATATCGCCGATAATATCGGTACCAATATTCTGACTGATATTTGACACCCGTATTTTACATGGGTACCCATATATCGGCGATATTAACTACATAGGTTTGAATACTAAGATCATATGTGGCATCTGTGTAGGTGAACCCAGGGAATGCTCCACAAGTTGTAGGGCAGCTTCTAGATGACGAGTGCCCTGAAGATTTCATCAAAGGTTTGATCTTATCAGTTCGTTCTCTGCTTCCGGTTGAGCCTCTGGTGAATGAATGTGAAAAGAGGTTGGTAATTGGTTCTCTCTTTTGTCTAGCTGTTTATTTTGTATTCTCATATATGTAAGTCTTTATGTTATATATATTGTGGCTTACAGGAATCGACTTCGGTTACTTACTCAATTTTTGGAGCATCTTGTGAGTGAAGGAAGTCAAGATGTCCATGTTCACAATGCTTTGGGTAAAATCATCATCGATAGCAATAACAACCCAGAGCACTTCCTTACCACCAATCCTTACTATGATTCACGTGTTGTCGGGAAATACTGCGAGAAGCGTGATCCCACGCTTGCTGTTGTTGCTTATCGCAGAGGCCAATGTGATGACGAGCTTATTAATGTCACCAGCAAAAACTCTCTTTTCAAATTGCAAGCAAGGTACTCGACCTGTTGCATTATATTATGCATAACCACCTTAGTACCGAAAAATGCAATGTTTATATTTGTTCAAGTTTTTTTTATTCGAAGTTATATTCTTACGCATTACTTAGCGTCGTTAAATGTATAAACCTTGATTATATATACTATAGATATGTGATTATGTCACATCAACCAACTTTGGCCCCTCAACTTTGGTATTAACCAACTTTAGCCCCTCAACTTTAATAATGACATGTTTAGCCCCTTAACTAAAACATCAAACAACTTTAACTCTCGTGATCCGCTTATTTTTATCTATGTTTCAAACCCGCTGCGGAGCGCGGGTGGTAACCCACTATTTACAAGTAAATATTTATAAAACAAGGGAAATAATATTTTAACGTTTTATCTTGTTTTGTGTTAGATATGTCGTGGAGAGGATGGATGGCGATCTTTGGGAGAAGGTTCTTAACCCGGAGAACGAGTACAGAAGGCAGCTCATCGATCAGGTTGTTTCTACTGCTTTACCCGAGAGCAAGAGCCCCGAGCAAGTTTCTGCTGCCGTTAAAGCTTTCATGACCGCTGATCTTCCGCACGAACTAATCGAGCTCCTTGAGAAAATCGTCCTACAAAACTCCGCTTTCAGTGGGAATTTCAATCTGCAAAACCTGCTTATCTTAACAGCTATAAAGGCGGACTCATCCCGAGTTATGGATTACATCAACCGATTAGACAACTTTGACGGACCTGCTGTTGGAGAGGTGGCTGTAGAAGCACAACTTTACGAAGAGGCGTTTGCGATATTCAAGAAGTTCAACTTAAACGTTGAAGCAGTCAACGTTTTGTTGGATAACATCCAAAGTATTCCACGTGCTGTTGAATTTGCGTATCGTGTGGAAGAAGATGCCGTATGGAGTCAGGTGGCTAAAGCTCAACTTAAAGAAGGACTTGTGAGTGATGCGATTGAGTCGTTCATTCGCGCTGATGATTCTACTCAATTCTTGGATGTTATTCGTGCTGCTGAAGACACCGAATGTTACCATGATTTGGTGAAGTATCTGTTAATGGTGAGGAACAAGATCAAGGAGCCAAAGGTGGATAGCGAGCTCATCTATGCGTATGCGAAGATTGACCGGTTGAGTGACATTGAGGAGTTTATCCTCATGCCAAATGTTGCCAATCTCCATAATGTCGGTGATCGTTTGTTTGATGAAGCTTTGTACGAAGCTGCGAAGATAATATATGCCTTCATCTCCAACTGGGCTAAGCTTGCTGTAACGCTTGTGAGGCTCCAACAGTTTCAAGGTGCTGTTGATGCTGCTCGTAAAGCAAATAGTGCCAAAACATGGAAAGAAGTTTGCTTTGCTTGTGTTGATGCTGAGGAGTTCCGTTTGGCTCAGATATGTGGTCTCAATATTATTGTGCAGGTATATCTAGCCGGTATAATATTATTTATTGTCTTAATTCCTTACGTGGTTTGAAACTTTCAGAAAAAAATCTTAATATCTTGTAATTAGTGTGTCAAATATGATTACAAAAATGGTATTATACCATTATTTTAGTACTAATGGAGTAATAGGGCAGGTTTGGATGACTTGAAACACATCTTGCCAATAAATTTCTTTTTTTTTCGTAGTTAGTTATTGTTTCAAATACGATTACATAATTTTTATTATATAAATAAAACAATTTACGTGCATTTATGACTCAAATATATAATTTGGGCAACTTTCAATTTTTCCCCAAAATACATTTTTTTGTAACTTCAATCATATTTGACACGCCAATTTGTTTTTCTACAAGTGTTTAGTGTGTCAAGTATGATCAACAAAGTAATACTATGACATAATTATCCAGATTTTGAATAAAACGATTACAATTTTTATGCATTTAAAATACAATTTGCGCGAGCTTTGACCAGTTTGACCCATTTGACATGTTTCCTTTTAGCCCTTTTTATCAGTCGTGTTCTTTTTAGCCATTTGACCTGTGAGGCTGTGACCCCTTAGAGATAAAACATGACTGAAATGGGCACAAGTAAACGGGTCGAAAATGCCACGTTACTCTGCAAGTTTTTAAGTTATGAATGTAGCCAGGATTACAAAACATTATATTTTCTTTTTGAAATTTGTAGGTGGATGATCTGGAAGAGGTCAGTGAATACTACCAGAACGGTGGACACTTCAATGAGCTAATATCTCTTATGGAGAGCGGTTTAGGCTTGGAACGGGCCCACATGGGCATCTTCACCGAGTTGGGTGTCCTATACGCCCGATACCGTCACGAGAAGTTAATGGAGCACATAAAACTCTTCTCAACCCGTCTCAACATTCCAAAGTTAATCCGTGCTTGTGACGAGCAACAACACTGGAAAGAACTTACTTATTTATACATTCAATATGACGAATTCGACAATGCTGCTACTACCGTCATGAACCACTCCCCAGAAGCCTGGGATCATATGCAATTCAAAGATATTGTGGTTAAAGTGGCAAGCGTTGAGCTTTATTACAAGGCGGTTCACTTCTATTTAGAAGAACATCCTGACCTTATCAATGATGTTCTTAATGTCCTTGCACTACGTGTTGACCATACTCGTGTTGTGGACATCATGCGCAAGGTTTGTGTTACACCTAGGAAATTATGTTCTTATTTTATTAATTTTTTAAGGTAAAATGCCATTTCGTCCCGGAGGTTTGGTAAGTTTTGCGACTTTCGTCCAAAGGTTTGTTTTTCCGCATCTGATTCCAAAAGGTTTGAAATCTTGCCATTTTCATCCGGCACGTTAATTCCATTCATGTTTCTCCGTTAAGTCAGGGGTGTTTCCGTCTTTTTTTGTTAACTTAAACGCCAATTCAGTCTTTTTCAGGGGTATTTGGTCTTTTTACATAAAGTGAAAAAGACCAAATTGCCCTTTAAGTTAATAAAAAAACGGAATTGCCCCTCACTTAACGGAGAAAAATGGATGGGGTTAACGAGCTAGATGAAAATGGCAAGATTTCAAGCCTTTTGGATTCAGATGCCAAAAAACAAACCTTTGGACGAAAGTCGCAAAACTGGCCAAAACTCAGGGACGAAGATGGCATTTTACTCTTTCCGTATATTATTATTTTTATATGTATTCTATTCTGACATTACAAACTACAGGCGGGTCAACTTCCTCTAGTCAAACCGTACATGGTTGCGGTTCAGAGCAATAACGTATCTGCTGTGAACGAGGCATTGAATGAAATATACGTTGAAGAGGAAGATTATGATAGACTGCGTGAATCTATAGATTTGCATGATAACTTTGACCAGATTGGTCTTGCACAGAAGGTGGGTTCATCACTTCATTTGCTCTTGCTTTTTCACATGTGCAAATTTAATTTCATACAATTTGTATTTTTTTTTCATTTTGGCAGATTGAGAAACACGAGCTTCTTGAAATGAGGCGTGTGGCTGCATATATTTACAAAAAAGCCGGTAGATGGAAGCAGTCGATCGCACTGTCTAAAAAGGACAAGGTTTACAAAGACGCAATGGAGACCGCTTCACAATCTGGGGACCGTGAGCTTGCTGAAGAGTTGCTTGTTTATTTCATTGAGCAGGTAGAAAGTTTTTCAATCCTTCTGTTAGATTCAACAGTGAACCGTACGGTAATGGTAACAGTAACGGTAACGATCTTATTCATTGCTTGTGCAGGGAAAGAAGGAATGCTTCGCTTCTTGTCTCTTTGTTTGTTACGATCTGATCCGTCCAGATGTCGCCCTTGAGCTTGCCTGGTTGAACAATATGATCGATTTTGCATTCCCGTATCTGCTTCAGGTTAGATGTCTACATATTTATTCGAAGTAAAATAAATATAAAACTAAGCTATATTAATTTCATGGTTTTAAGATCACTCTTGTAATTTTTTTCGTCTGCAGTTTATCCGTGAATATACGGGCAAGGTCGACGAACTAATTAAGGACAAGATCGAAGCAGTTAAGGAAAGTGAAGCCAAGAAAAACGAGGAGCAGGATATCGTTAAACAACAGGTATTTTATTATTTTGTTTGAATCTAGTCGAGCCTCATTTACTTTACGAGACTCAACTTTGAGTTTGGCTCGTTTAGAGCTTTATATCTAACGCTCTAGCTCGTCCCGGTAATAGTTTTTAAGCTCGAGCTCTGCTTGGGTTCGGCTTGTTTATTATTTAATAATTATATATTTTTATATGCAAGTATTTATAAATATGTATATATGTGTGCATAGGATCAGGATCAAATGAGAACCACCCTGAGTTGAATGTAGTTGAGAACTCCTTGAAAAAAGGGTTCTTAAAAAAAATCGCCAAAAATTTAAAATCATGTAATATTTATAAAAAACGCCTAGCGTCCGTTTATGTAGGGTTGTTGATCACTTACTCTGCCGTAATTTTTTTTTTTACAAAAACATATGATGTCACCTGTTTTTGCGGGTTACACTCATGTAAATTGTGGTTACGCTGTAGTAAATTTTTGGTTATGATTTTTTTTGAAGAACTTGCATTTTTTTAAATATTTTTGTCATTAAAAAAAACCGTTTTCAAGGAGTTCTCAAAGTTCTTCCAACTCGGGTGGTTCTCATTATATCCATCGTGCATACATCATCATCAGTAAATCCCACCAATAACAAAGCTAAGGTAGGGTCTGAGGAGGGTAAGATGTAGACGGACTTACCTCTACTCCGTAGGAATAGAGAGGCTGCTTCTAGTGAGACCCTGTGTGCATATATACATATTTATAATTATAACATGACTATTTTATGTATTTAATTTTTTTAATTAAATTTTTTTATAATAAAGTCTCATATCTATATGTATTTGTAATAAAAGTTATATTTGTATATGTAGTAGTCTTGCCAGTCTAGTCAAGCTCGGTATGAAGTTCGGGCTCGAGCGTGTTAAGCTCGGCTTGTTTACGCCTCTATTCATTTGTAAGACGATTAATGTTTTGCTACTTGCAGAATATGTATGCTCAACTACTCCCTCTTGCACTACCCGCTCCACCGGGCATGGGTGGTATGGGAATGCCGCCAGTGCCTCCACCACCCATGGGTGGAATGGGCATGCCGCCAATGCCTCCATTCGGGATGCCGCCAATGGGTTCTTATTGATTGAAGCGTGACAATAGTTAGCAGCGGTCGGTCGTGGGTCCCTTTTCGAGGAAAGGCGTAATTTGCTTTTGTTTTTGGAGGAAGATGGATTGAGTAATGGTGTTTTGTTTTAGTGTGTGGATATGATTTGATTGTAATATTCTTTTAGGCGGAGGCATTTTTTTTGCAGCTGGTAGGGCAGCAAAGTATGTATAATGGTTAATTGTGTAATGTGTACCAAAATACAAGGGGTCGATATGCAACTTTTTATTACTGTTTTTTTTTAACATGTATTTCCATTTATTTGTTTTCTCTTCAGTAAGTCATATAATTCAACATCACAATCATTAGCATTTTTTAATATAAATTTCTGGTTTTGTAAATCTGATATTTTTTAGTCTTATCATCAACTGCCCCTTTTATAAAGTTTAGTATTATATATAATATTTATCAGGGATGGGCAATTGAGCATGGGTTGATGAAAACTTTGTGAAGAACCATCCGTTGTACCATTTGTAGAAGTAGCATGTCTTAAAATCTGAATCGTAGACTAGATTGAAAACCAACAAACTTATTAATTTTTTATCAACAGAACTAGATTAGAATCTTGTGTGTTATACGGATTGAATAAATGTAATGTTATATAGCTAGTAATTAAAAAGTTACGTCTTTAAAAACTTGTGTGTTGCATCGGTGAATAAAACCATGTGTTGTACGAGCAGAGTAAAAAGCATGTCTTAAAATCTGAAACGTAGACTAGATTGAAAACCAACAAACTTATTAATTTTTTTATCAACAGAACTAGATTAGAATCTTGTATGTTATATGGGTTGAATAAATATAATGTTATATAACTAGTAATTAAAAAGTTACGTCTTTAAAAACTTGTGTGTTGCATCGGTGAATAAAACCATGTGTTATTCGAGCGGAGTAAAATATTATGTCATTTGTTAACACGTAGAATTGTCAATATATATCTTTGAAAAAAATAAAGTTTGACGTGACATTTATAAATTATGTTAAGTGGGAAACCAAATTTAAAAAAAAACATGCCTTCACTTCACATGTCAAGACCCATTTGTATGTTTATACCAGAAACTTACTCTGTTTATATAAATTGAAACTTTAAAGACTGATTTTAATCAAATCGTAATCAAACCATCGAATTTTTTTTATTAAATTATTTTGCTTATTTCGATTATGATTTAGTTATTTGATTTTTACACTCAACCCTGATTTTTATAAAGGACAGATTTCATGTGGAGTTTAATATTGTATAAAATCAATCATACTTTTATACAAAATTGATTATTTATACAAGAAATTCTATTAGTGTAATAAAAAATAATACATAAATCTAACTTCTGTTTATAAGTTTAATATTTATGAGATTAACTATTGTATGAATGTTGTTTATGTGCTCGTCATTGATACCAAGTATTCTTGAACGTGTCTACACTCTACATGTGTTTATAACAACGTAAGGGTGAAAGGTTGGGTCCAATGACAAACTCATTAGAGTTAAGAGTATAAATCTCGGTAATATTAGCTTTTAGAATAAAAAAGAAAACATTTATATAAGGGTGGAAGGTTGGATCCAATGACAAACTCATTAGAATCAACTCTTAAGATTTA
Source organism: Scalesia atractyloides (assembly GCA_947069175.1). Classification (NCBI taxonomy): domain Eukaryota; kingdom Viridiplantae; phylum Streptophyta; class Magnoliopsida; order Asterales; family Asteraceae; genus Scalesia; species Scalesia atractyloides. The sequence goes on along the minus strand of CAMTDV010001633.1, from coordinate 78,734,300 downwards.
AGAGTAAAAGAGTAAGAGTTTAAACTAGGGATGTAAACGAGCATGGTCGAGCCTGAGCCCGACTAGGTTCAAGCTTGACTCGTCAATGCTATCATATATTATACATATAAGATATTATATATATAAAAACTTAGATTTGTTTGGGCTCGTTTAGGTCGTGCTCAATAACTAAACGCGCTTTATTTCAGGCTTGAACTCAGACTCATTAAGGCTCAGCTCATTTGAGCTTTTAGCCAAACCGATCACGAGTAGTTCTCGAGTTACACCCCTAGTGTTTAAACCTAAGTGACATTATCTTTAGAAAACAATCATGTGATATATCCGAGAATCTAGGTGAAGCCTCCAAAAATAGGTCGGGTAGATTGACTCCTTTGCGATTAAAGATTTGAATTGACTACCTTGGTCAGGTGGGATATATCTTATTGGGCCCTCCCCCTTCAAGAACCCTTTCATCCGCCCTTGCATACACTCATTGCAACAAACATAAATGCAACAATCAATTTAAACATAAAAATTAAGACTTGTCAGAACACCAACCACTTTTTTTAAACGATTGCTTTTATTGAAGCTTCAAAGCTCAATAAAATCCCGCACAGGAAGTCCACTATACGGTGTGGAAGAGTATGGAAATTGGGCGTTATGTGCAGTGGCGAGGGTCCTCCACTATAGCATAGTGGTTGTTCCTATCTCGGTGAAAGCTTGGCCAGGGGTTTTATCCAGGTTCGAGTCCAGGGGGGGCGCAGTTTTACCTATTCCACGGGGGTTCTGCGCATCAGGGGTGTGTACGCTTTCTAGCGGTGGTCGAGTAGTCGGCCTTTGGGCATAGCTCCGAAAGGGTGGGTTTACACGTGGAAAGCAGTTAGCCGTTCAAAAAAAATGTGCAGTGGTGAAGCTTGACGTTTTGACCGGGGGTCGAAAACGTATATACCAAAAAATTTCTATAGAATCAGGGGGTCGAAAACGTATATACCCAAAAATTTCTATACGAAAATTACATATATAACACTACTGAGCGAAAAGTTCGCCCCCCGGCCCCTTAAATGCTGCGCCCCTGGTATGTGACATAAAAATGGAGTTGGGTAGAAGAAAGTGAGATGAAAATGGTGAAAAGGCTGAGTTTTTTTATATAGGTGGGTTAAAATAATTTCTTAATTGATTGTTTTTTAAATTTTGCCGTAGGGGTCTAACGGCTACATGCCACACCAATGAGCCAACGCCATAGTGTGGAGGTACATGAAAATGGGGGGTTATGCGATATGAAATGAAGTTGGGTAGAAGAGAGTGATGTGCAAAATGGTGAAAAGGTTGAGCTTTTTTATATAGGTGGGTTAAAATATTCTTTTAGCTGATTTTTTTTAAATTGTGCCGTTGGGGTCCAACGGTCACATCCCACACCGCCACTTCAACCTACTCTTTACCTCCAAGCCAGTGGAAATTCTCTCGCCCCAACCTCAACTCCGTTTTCCACGCCGTTAATAGGGTGACGTGTCAAGTGTGAAAAGACCTAAACACCACTAAATAATGTTCACACAATATGGTCTATTCTGGTCTATATATGGATCGTATTAATATATAACAAATCTCAAAAAAGAAAAAGAAAACCCTCTTCTTTCCTTTTTTGTTACCTTCCTCGCATATGTATAGACCGAAATGCCATTCTGATGGATTACACAAACCCAGAAAACAAATATCAAGGAAACTCGATCTATTTTTTTATACCAAAAATCAAACCTCAAGATAGTAATCGATAACAAAAAACTGAAAACAATATTTTGGTTAACTCTCAAAAGTTTATTATCAAAAAAACTTCTCAATAACTTGATTACAGTTTCAAATCCTTATACAGCTTATATAGACTGATCCTAACTTGCTAGTCGAGACATTATGGTAGTACACACAAAATGTAATTAGGAAACTAATCTGAATTTAACCAACGCGTCTATTTAGACTCTCCATATTTACCTACATGTAAATACGGTCCTCCCATATTCACCTACACGCGAATATGATCCAATAATTTCCAACAATCACCAGGTAATTTTGGACTCGTATAAGACAAGTCCACTAGTACAAATAAACCTCTTTTAAAACGGTCTTAAAATTACAACTAAAGCGGTTCAATATAAAAACGATGAAAAAAAAAACACTGTTATATAGAATATCGGCATGGGATATTTTTATGAACCGCGTTATTATAAGCTTAAAACAATGGTTATAGTTAAATTTTCACATTTTGATACATCTTTTACAATGCTTGGGATCTGACGTTTATAAAACATAGCAATATACAACGATGAAAGCAAACTCTTTTATTTTGATACATGATCTTTTACAATCCATAGGAATAAACTCTACAAAATAGGGATTATTACATGCATCCCCCTCTATATAAAACTCTAATTACATATTTACCTAACCAAAACATTTAATTACATATTTACCTTTTTGGTAGCGAAAGGACACAATTACCCTTTCAAACACAAAAAAATCTACTATATGTAAATGACCCTTATATTTCAACCAAAATCAATCTCACAACCACATATCGTGACATCCTATTGGCTTTGTAGATGGCTCGATTCAAAACGACTCGTTTTAGACTTTAGTTACTATGTTGTATGCAACCTCCTTTGATAAGTTATAATTTCATATTTTTTTGAGTTTATGTTTCAATCTCTATGGTTAATGTTTACTTTATAGTTAAGTACCTATACATGGTTGCACTTTGACTGTTACTTAAATACAACTTTAATGGTTATCAACAATAAAATTAAAATAATTATTGGATATCCAGTGATAATTCTTGGCTTTTGTAAAACTATTCTAACTATAAACTTGTAGCTTAAAGTAATATTTGAGTTATATGATTGTCTAGACGGTAATAAATAATACTTAGGCAGCTTGTTGGCCGTTTACCATCTATCTCAATGTAAATTCATAATTGTTAGCTTAAACATTTTGGTTGTGATTTTCCACCAAATGAGTAAACCCAACCAATTTTGATAACTTTAAAATTTGTATATTAAAAAAGTAATTGAAACTAAAAGGTAAAATAGAAAAAAAGCAACAACAAAACAATCGAGAAGAGTTGTGACACAACACATGAATAGGAGTTGTTCTTTTTAGGATATTGGATTTTAATAATTCTAACTTTTACCAATTGGTCGGCATTAATTCCAACTTCAAAAATTCTCTCTAACAATCCCAACTTTTAAGAATTTGGCACCATCGATCCTTTTCTAACTAGGTTAGTTTTTTGTTGATGTGACAGCTTACATGGCACAAACCTAGTTAATTGATGATGTGGATGCTCATGTGGCTGCTTATGTGGCACAAACTTAGTTGTTGGATTTAAAAATCCCAACTTTCACCACCAACAACAACCATCACTACCATCAACAACTACCACTACCATCAGCCGCCACCACATCAACCGCCACCGCCACCACCGCCACCACCACCATCAGCCGCCACCCACCACTACCACCATCAGCCGCCACCACCAATAGGTGGGTGGCGGCTGGTGGTGGTGGTGGCTGATGGTGGTGGTGGGTGGCGGCTGATTGTGGCGGTGGCGGATGATGGTGGTAGGTGGCGGCTGATGGTGGTGGTGGTTGGTGGCGGCTGATGGTGGCGGCGGTTGATGGTGATGGTGGCGGCTGATGATGGTGGCGGCGGTTGATGGTGGTGGTGGCGGCGGCTGATGGGGTGGCGGCTAATGGTGGTGGTCGTGGCTGGTGATGGTGGTGGTGGTAGTTGTTGATGCTGGTGAAAGTTGGGATCATTAAAATCCAACAACTAAGTTTGTGTCACATAAGAAACCACATCAACAGTCACATTATCAAATAACTAGGTTTGTGCCACGTAAGCTGCCACGTAAAAAAAAAACTAATACAGTTAGAAAAGGATCGATAGGGGCCAAATTCTTACAAGTTGGATTGTCAGGGGAAATTTTTAAAGTTGGGATTAATGTCGGCCAATTAGTGAAAGTTTGGATTATTAAAATCCAATATCTCTTCTTTTTATAACCAACAATATGTTAAGAATCGTAAGAATTACATTTACACGTGTACTTTTTATTCATAAATTTACTAGAATGTATATAGATTTCAATATAGTGTTCTGAAACAAATCATGCTTACAGAAACTAATGTTAGCAGATTCAAAATTTTTCATCGAAGTAGGGTCAAAGACGGGACAACTAAAAATACTTGCACTACTTCGTAGTAGAATAGATTTTTCAACGAAGTCTAAATCTAATATTATAAGGGGTAGGGGCGCTCCACTAGTGATGAAATCACTCACAACATCCAATCAAGTTCCGTCACATCATCGAGCTTTATTCTATCTATAGTGATGGATTTTAGTAGAAATGTCCATCACTAGTGATGGATTTAACCTGAAACAACAATCACTAAGCACATAGCTACCAAACAAACCGATACAAACAACATCTAAACACACATACACAGCTTCATCCACACAATAATCAGACACAGTTAAACCCTAACTTCATACAAAACAAATGAATCGAAATCAAAGTTAACCTGAAAGAAGAAAAACGTTACCGGAGTTGATCGATCGAGATTGCGTTGACGGAGTTGCAGATTGATTTGGTGGTTGAATTTATTGGTGAGACAAGGATCAAAGGATGAAGATAGAGAGAGGAAGAAGAGAGAGAGAGAGAGACGCGAAGAAGACCACAACGCGTTTTGGCCACCACGTACGGTCACCTTGGGTGGCGGCGGTGCTTCACGCGTGGTCACCCGGCCACAATGTGCTACCACAGAGCGCCCCGACCCCTTAATGGTGAGTTAGAACTATAAAAATTGGAGAACTGTGGAAGCATGGATAAATCATGTAAAACTTATTAAAAAAATCATCTTTACTTAAAAAAATTTCAAAACTTTTGTATATAAACCCGGGGGGCGTACCCACCCTAAGCCGTGGGTGGGCGGACGCACCAATTGAAAAAATAATTTTTAGTGTTATTTTTCGCCAGAAATCCCGACCGCATCCCTTAGAAAATTTCAACCGCCCCACTTAGAAAAATAATGTTACGAATTTATATAAAAAATAAACACTGATTATTATTTAATATATAAGTATATAACACAATTTATATAATTATTCTTTAACCACTTATTCATTTAATCACTTAACTAACCAAAACCCAATCTACAATCTATTTCCAATTCCAACCCCCCCCCCCCCCCCCCACAAAAAAAAAATTCCTAGCGACTTGACGACTGCTCATGAGCAGATGACTTTTTTGCCTGAAAAACCAAAATTCTGGCAGGACCGACCCATATTACACCAGAATCCCGATATAGAACTAGTATGGTTTCTTTATTGATTTTATTTGTTGTTTTATGTGATGATTAGGAGAAAATATAGATGTATAAGGGTTTGATCTGTTTATGTTTTTTTGATGTTCTTTTGGTTGTTCTAGACTTGTATTAAATGATTTTGTTGTTTTATTCGTAGCTTTGTTTTTCAAATGACTAGTTACAAGTAATCAACATTTAATACTAGGGCTTGAATGTTTGAAAATAAAATTGAAAATTATGGACTATAGTTGAACATGATTGTTATTTTGTTTAATAGTTTAGTGTTGTTTTATGAACTTACGGAACAATTTCTATGTGATAGGAACCATGAATAAGAATGTAACGAACTGATGGAGTGTTTAGTATCTCTAGATGATGTTTTGGATATATTTCAAAAGATGAAAACCTGTTGGGCGCAATTTTAAATACGTTTGTAATGATGTTTGACGTGTTTTGATGATTATAAAATTTTTTGTTTGATGTTCTTTTGTCTTACATAACCCGACCCGCTATGAACCGACTCTTTTTATATAACTAGTGACCTAAAATCGTTAAAAATATTCCGCACCACTAGGAAAAAATTCCTAGGTCCGCACGGATGTGAACACATGTTGAAGCCGTTTTACTAACAAATCTAAAAAGTAATAAAAAAAAAGAAATATTTACACAAGGAGTAAACCTTTTTTTTAATTTTTTTATTTGAATGACTTCTACATGTGTTTATATTGAGAAGTTCTAATTTTTTTTTGTTTTTTGTAAAATCCATTTTTTATGTACAAATGAATTTTTACGAGTTTTTTTATGAGTTATTTACATGTAAAATTAACAGTTTCTTGGTTTTCTATTTTTTGTGGTTCTCCAAAGAACATATCCCTACTAGAAAAATGTAATTTTTTTATTTATGGGCGAAAATTGACCATACTTTAGACTCGGCTGGATTTCCCTAATATAAAATCTAAATTCCAAAGCAAATTTGATAACTTAGATAAGCTCCATTAATCTCCTGAAGGGACATCATGGTACTTAAGGTGTAAGTTTCACATTAAAAAAAATCAAATCTTGCATATAGATTGTGGTGTATTTATTTAAAAAAGATCTAAAAAATGTTGTTGAAAATAAAAAGTTCCATAAGTGATAAGTTCAAGAAAATTGGTAGACTTTTTCCCAATTTGATAGATTTTGTTCCAAAGATATCATATCTCATGGATTAGGATTAGAGGTTTGAACAACAATATTAATGGATTTTGTTTCATGATTGCACAAACGTACAAAAATGACAAACAAAATAGACAAATTATGAATCACATGTATTCTGCTTGGATGCTTATTGCAAATCAGCATATCAAAGAATCTTTAGTGCCCAAATAGCCATCACTGTGACTTCCATTTGTTTCACATGTAAGAGAGACTTATTATTTTGTTGAATCTTTGCTAGACATATCAATTTTCTACTCATACGGGTATTAATCATAATCGCTAGCAGCCTAGCATAGTAGTTGAAGTCAGTGGCGAAGCTTGACCCGAATGACGAGGGGGGGAGGGGTCGAAAATGTATATATCAAAAAATTTCTATAGAACCGGGGGGTCGAAAAGGCATACACCCAAAAATTTCTAAACGAAAATTACATATATGACACTACTGACCGAAAAGTTTGGGGGGTCGGACGCCCCCGACACCTATTATCCTTCGCCCCTGGTTGAAGTGGATGTAAATTACTATTTTACACTGACATCCACTTTAACGTTCTGTTAATGATTGTGTTTATGGTGGAATTATCGACAGACTCGTACAGACTCGTATTTAGTGATCAACGCCACAAAGCTCTTTGTTTTAGTCCGACCAAGAATGTTTTCCGAATTTTCACCTTTAATCCATATTATAGGCGGTTCGCCACATTTCTAAACCTAAATCTGCAATGTCCTCATTGTGCCTTCCTTGCAACGCTTCTATATCTTGTCCAGGTTTTACCCAATGAATGTACTTGATTCTTTAATGCTTTTTTATTGACGTTTATTTGGGTCTTCTTGATGTTCCTGTGAGTATCCTTGAACCTTACTCACTACTAGTGTTGTAAAAATCGCGACTAGGCGGCGACTAGTCGACGATTAATCGCTAGTCGGTCAGTAACTGAGTAATTTTTCATTAACCGGTCCATTAGTCGCTAGTCGGGCCTAGTCTGACCTAGTCGGCCAGCCAAAAATAGGCGATTCTGGCCAGATTCACCGAAAAAACCAGTATACTCCGGCCAAAACCTCTTAACCAGTTTCCAGCCAAACCATGTGAACTCCAACGATTAATCTTATATATTTAAAAAAATGAGTTGAGTAAGAGTTAAAACCTACCTACTTAAAATATTTACCTATAAAAATGTGTATATGTATACATAAAACTGAAAATTACATATAAAAACCCGATCCAATTAATCGCGATTAATCCCAAGTAATCCCGAGTAGTCGCTAGTTCTCACCTCACCGTCCGACTAGCGACTAGTGAGTTCTCCAACCTTGCTCACTACTTACTATCTACTTGCCACCACCAACTGTTGCGCTATCAGTCGTCTTCGCCCCATTTGGGCAGCCGTTAATAAGTGGAAATGAAGGAAAGGGTTTGGCCAGCCCTAATTTGTTAGTGTCTTGTTTAGCAAGAATAGCAGAAGGGACTAACACTAATTCGAGCCTATAAATATATCTCACATACTTGTAATTTATTATCTCTCAATAATAAGAAAGCCCTAGTTGCCCTTGTGGACGTAGGTTGCACACCATGACCGAACGGCATAAAATCTCTCGTGTTGGCTTACTGTTTGTTTTTTGTTTCTTTATGTTCGTGTATGCTCAATTTGACCCTAACAACTGGTATAAGAGCTTAGGCTCTTGATCGTTAAAACCTTTTCAATTGTACACAGGACACAACATCCAGTGCCACCACCCCTAGCCACTTCTGCCGACCCACCAGAGACCATCGATCGTAGCCACTGTTACCGCCGCTGATATATTCTGATTTGGAACCGCTACCACCCACACTCAACTTCCGCAGGATATCATCACCTGATAACAAGTCCAAACAGTTTTGCTGTTCATTTTGCTGTTGCACATTCTTTGAAGTCAGTTTGGGTGTTTGTTTTTTGAGTTTGTTCTCACGTATTCTCTTATCCGTTTTGGGTAGTTTCCTCCATTAGGCAACCGAATTCAGGATGATGGCTAAGGACAGAAAGACTAGGATTGAGATGTTCGATGGACAGGATTTTGGATGGTGGAAGATGTAAGTCGAGGATTTGTTGTGTCAGAATAATCTTCTTTAGTGTTTGATAAGTCAGAAACTCGAGAAGATGATGGATGAAGAATGGGTGGTTGACTTAGATAGAAAAGCCCTAGCAGTTATTAGGTGCACTTTGACAAAGAGTGTGGCTTTCAATATCATGAAAGAGACTACATGATCGTGGGGTTATGACAACTCTATCAAACATGTATGAGAAACTTTCCTCCTCTAATAAGATATACTTGATTAGACAGTTAGTTAACACTAGTATGTAGGGAAGTGTGTATGTTACTACCCACATTAATGAATTTAGTACCTTTATATCCCGTTTATTGTCAATCGATATTAAATTTTGTGATGAGGTACAAGCTTTTCTTCTTTTATCTTCATTAGTGGATAGTTGGTCAAATTAGTCAGGCTATTTGTGGTTCAGCTGGAACCACCAAACTCATGTTCGAGGGCATCCATTGCTTTATCTTAGGAGAAGACGTCGGGAGGAAGAGTGCATCGAATAATCTAGTGCTCTACTTAACACTAAGGAAACAGGCAGGAAGAAAGAGATGAGAAACAGTAATAGGGAATTTAGAGGCAAGATGGGGAGTCCAAAGATAAGAAATGACATTACTTGTATGAACTGCCAAGAGAATGGGCACTTTAGATGTTAGTGCACCAAACCACCCATAACGAAAGACTAGAAAGAGGTGGATGCTGCTATAGCCTTAGAGTCAGAATATATTTTGATATGATATGTTGAGAACACAACAAGGTCTTGGATTATGGACTCAGGTGCATCGTGTTACACTATCTCTAACTCGAGAAAGATGAAGAATCTTAGACAGGGCAACTTTGGTACTGCAAATCTTTCTAATAACCAAACTTTGTATATTACGAGGGCCCGGACATTGACTTGAAAACCAATTTGGGAACCATTTGGACATTGGAAGATGTCAGGGTAATTCTATGTCGCAACCCCCAACCCCACCCCGGGAGCGGGAGCCGTGAACCAGTTAAGTGGTACCGGTGTTTATTAATTTAGCAGCGGGATTTAAACATCAGGATTGTAGTTAGGAAATGAATTTCAGAGTTTAAACACCAGATATTATTGATAAACTAAAGGGATAAAACCCTTATTTTATTCATAACAACGTTGTAGAGGTAAACCCTAATTTCTGAAAACATAAACTTTTATGTAGGTAACTTTTATAGCCACTTTCTTTAAGCCTTCAGTCCTCCATAGCTGGCTTCTTCTAGCTTCACATTAAGTTACCTGAAACGCGTTTTAAAAACATTTTTATTAGCAAGAAATACTGGCGAGTACATTCCATTTTACACAATGACACAATATTATACTTCACAGTATTAAGAGCGATTACAATGTTTACTTCTACCCAAGTACTCATTCAGTATTTGTCATGTTGACTGTGGTCATATTACTATTGGCTAACTCGTCGTCCAATAGCAAAGCTATATTCAGTAGTGTATACAAAACCCCACATACCGGCAGCATTGGTAGAATACAAAGACTCAATCACTGTTAAGTATAATTAAAACATTTGAGGTTTTGTAAAACAATTCAGTAGAAAAAGAGAAATGACTCACAAACTGTGAAAAGAAGAGAAATGACTCACATTGGTATCTTTGGTAATCCTACTGGTTTTCTGGCAACTGTTCCTGATTGTTATCTATTAAAAACACATAATGCACGCGTGTTAGTAAAATAACCCAAGTCACATTAATCCATACATCGCGGGACAGAACTCCAACGGCTTAGTCTGACAGAGCCTCGACATACACGTTGGGTCCTATGTCAACCGGGTAGGATAAGTCACTTTTAGCCATACATCACGGGACAGAACGACTTAGTCTGACAGAGCCTCGACATACACCGTTGGGTCCTATGTCAACCGGGTAGGGTGACAAATTAATGAACAGGGGTTACCGTACTTACAACGTAGCAGAGCTTTGCTATTTAGGGGTATTATATCGAGCAACGTTTAGTTATTATAGGGACTGAGGAAAAGAAAAGAATTGAACAACAAAACTGAGGCCAGAGGCCTCCTTTTATAGGCTGATCCGAGGTCGGCTCGCGCCCCGCGACCGGTGAGGCCTGGCCTCTCGCGGCCCGCGAGGGAACCCTAGCTACGTCTAGGTTTGACCAGTCACCACTATAGGTCAGCCGGGTGTCGTGCCACATGGCACGTTGTGGTGTCCCCGTTCATCTCCGGGTCGCGACCCGCGAGGCCCAGGGGAAGTCCCGTCGCGGCCCGCGAGCGGCCTGTATTATTTGTTTTTATTTGTATTTTTATTCCGAATTTAAATTTCTGAAGCATTTTTCTTATAAAGGACTTCGTCTAAAATAAAATTTTTCCGAGCCAGGGGCTCTGCTCCTTGGACCCTGCTAGGGGCTGCCGCCCCTAGGACCCTGCTTCTCAGGGGCGCTGTCCTCGAACCTCTGCCAAGATAGCGTGTGAGATTATTTGGTTGTTGTTACATTCTAAATTGAGAAAGATGTTGATTTCCCTCGGGAAATTATACGACTAGGGTTATGATATTATGTTTAGGGGAGGATAATGGAAGGTCTTCAGGTGTATATCTATTTGATTTATTGTTCTCTACAAATATATTGATTTCATTATTCAAACCGTGGAATACCGGAGATTATAACCTATACATATATAATGCTACTTAAACTTTTGTCTTTAAAACTTTTTATAAACGATAGAAGAGGTCTCATATATACAAAGAAGAACAACAAAAGTGTACAACAGATTAATGAACTCAATAACGACAAAAGTAGAATGAGAGCAACATAAAACATGGCATGGTCTAAATTTCCATCACATGAGCTATGGGTCCATGATATCATACATCATCATGTAATCATTTCCCTTTAATCAATTTCACCTAAATATTTTGATCTTTGCGCACCTGTTGATTTACTTGATGCGAATCGGATCATGTTTATTCATCAAAAACTGAAAATATTAACAATTTTTATTATTATATGTTCCATGGTTTGTCAACTTATTTTTAAAATGACAATATATGTCCAATCATTTACTCTTCTTGAGTTCATAAAAGCACAATTTAGGTTGTGTTTTTTTTTTAAATTTAAAAACATTTCTTACTATTCCCGAAAATAAAGTGGATATAGGTTAAAATTTTTGTATTATATAAACTAGTCGAACTTTTTTTTTGCGTGTTGTTGTGGGAATTTGGTCAGTATTAGTTTGATTCGTTATGACAAAAATGACATTGATACATGTTTTACATTAAATAAAAACTATAAAAATAAATATTGGTGACGGTGTCAATAGTACTGATGTTCTGTTCATTTTGTTATGACACATGTATGTTATCGACGCAATGCATCAGGAATTCAATTTGGGTTGATATCGATTCAACCCATAATTGCATTGGTACTCGCACTATTTTTCGAAAAAAAAATATAAAAACAACTTTGTTTCAGTAAAGTGTAAACCGGAATATCAAGAAAATCATTAAGGAACGTAAGTTATTAAAAAAAAAACAAATTATTAAAATTTAGACGGGTTAAAAACGTATATTATATAAAGTTGTAAAATGGTATTGAATAAGACAACAACAACTCAAACACAAGGACATAGTGACAAAACAAGTGACGTAAATCTTATTAGTTTACCCAAACCAAAAAAACCCAACCGAACCCTAGATCTTACCAAAAATAAGATCTAATCAACAGAATACAAAGTATGATCAACTGATGAAATATCAGTTGACCAATTAGAAAAACAATACCAAAATACAGATCCACACGGATCAATCAACAAGAAGTATACAAGATCTCAAGAGATCATAACAAGACCATAACAGATCTAACAACTATATCAGGGAGTTCTTCTGCAAGTGTGTGTGATGAGAGAGATAAATATGCGCCCAGAACCCTAATCCATCTTTTATGCCGGCATCTTTTAACTTTACACAAAGCCCCCTACAATAATACACAACAACACAACAACTTCCAGAAACTTACAAAACACCCTCTTAGTTTTATCCGGAACACAATACAACACACCGACTTAAAACATAAGCCCACATCTTAATATTAATTCCCAAAACCTGAGTCCAGAATGACTGCATTGTAACAAGCCCGGTTTTAATATCAACTATAGTGTATGAATGAAACAATTATTCTCAACATTCCCCTATCATTTATACACTATACAAGTTAGCCATTCCCAATTTATCACACACAAGATTATGCACTTCACTATTAAGACCCTTAGTCAAAACATTAGCAACTTGGTTCTCAGAATCAATCTTAATAGGCCCAATTATACCACAGGCAATTTTCTCCCTTAAAAAATGTAGATCAAGTTCAAAGTGTTTAGTTCTTTCATGAAATATTGGATTCATAAAGATAGAAATAGCACTTTTACTATCACAAAAAAGTTTGACAGGTAGACTGCAATCAACTCCCAATTCACTTAACAAGTTCTTAAGCCAAATAATTTCACAAGAAGCAGAGCACATCGCCCTATACTCTGCTTCTGCAGTTGATCTAGCAACTACATTCTGTTTTTTACATTTCCAGGAAACAAGTGATTCCCCCATAAATATACAATACCCAGTAATTGATTTTCGAGTACTTGTACACTTAGCCCAGTCATAGTCTACGTATCCACTTAAGTAAAAATTTTGACCTTTTTTAAACACTAACCCTTTACCTGGAGATTGCTTCAGATATCGCAACAATCCAAAAGCAATATGCAGATGTGGCTCAAGTGGAGTATGCATGTACTGACTAAGATACTGAACTGCATAACTGATATCTGGTCTTGTAAGAGACAAGTAAAGCAATTTACCTATTAACTTTTGATACCCTGAAACATTTTTTAACTCAACTTTATTCTTATCAGTTTTAGCAAGGACAAAATGACTAAGCTCAGTTGGTGTGCTAACCGGTTTACATCCTAAGTACCCAAACTCAGCTAATAACTCCAGACAATATTTTCGCTGATTAAGACACAAATTTTATCTTGGTACAATACTTCTATCCCCAAAAAATATTTAAGGATCCCTGTAACATTTGTAAAAAACGGGTCTCCAAAACCCGCTCCGTTTTGTAATCTTGTACCAAGTTATGGAATTTCATTAATTAATCATGATTATTTTGGGTTTAAACATTACATAATTAATAAATAAACTAAACCATGAAAATTATATTTGATAAAAAGTTAAAATAAAATAAATAAAAAAACATTGTAGCTGACCGGACTCGAACCCGGGTCAGCTGAAGCAATCCAACAACTTATCATTCCGTCCCCAAACCACTCCGCCACCAAGTGTTTTCTGTTAATCTTAGGAAAACAATTGGGTTTTATACGCAAACTCGAATTAACAGTTAATGATATCTGAATAACGGAAATCGGTAAACCGAATCGCCAAATCAGTTCAAGTTCGTTTAGCTAGCTTATAACCGATGAATATCGGTTTCTAATTAAGTCCAAATTGAATGAACTTAAAGTTTCGGTTTTTGAAACCGAAAAGTTATCAAACTCCGAATAATTCAAGTTCCAATCATTTGTGCGATTCAGAACTGTCACAACAACACTCCATTTCCTTTTCGTCGCGTTTTCAAGTCATTTGAGCACCAAAAACTGTTCGCCGGAATTCTCTGCAGAACTCGCCGGAAAACCGTGTTCAACACAAACCGGTAAGATTTTCCTCCTTTGCGGTTTCAATCTATTGTTAGGACTCTACTAACATTAATCCATCACTCAAAATCAGTCACAGAAGACTTTGCTGGATTTTCTGAGTTCGCCGGAGAAATTCTGGAATTGCCGGAAACTCGCTAGTTAACGGTAAACACATTAAATCGTGCTAATAATCCATGTACTCTGGTTCAATTTCAAATCTAATTCCTTAATTCTGTTGTTAGACCCTCTCTGCCGAAGGTTCAAAAACAGAGTTGTCTGTTCTCGCCGGACTCCCTAAAGAAGACAACCTGTCCGGTATATTCCTTCCCCAAACTGTTCGGTTTTGTACATTCAAGCTAGTCGTCATGTTTAGTAATTAGTTAAATCATGAACCAGATGATTGGGTAAAGTCGGTAATTGTAATGAAGAAGACGAACTTAAGAACGGGATAAGAGTAATTAAAATTCGAATAATAAACGGGTTAGACACACAGTCCAGCGGTGGACTGTGTGCAAAGTTTATATACAAGTCCCGAGTTCGATCCTTACTACACACACGCTTTACGTAATAACATTTCTTTTTATTCATGAACTAACCGGGTTAGGGCGGGTAGTTGTTAAGTATAATATAAATCAAGAATATAACCGGGTTAGACACACAGTCCAGCGGTGGACTGTGTGCAAAATAAACTTCACGTCGCGCGATCGAGTCCCGTCACAAGCACCGGTCCATGAGATTAAAACGTTTTGCAAAATAAAGGAATTTTCGGTAAATTCGAATAAGTATATAAATATAATTAAAACTGGGTTTCTAACGGGTTAGTCACGTAGCTCAGCTGGTAGAGCTACGTGCGCGTGAACGGAAGGTCACCGGTTCGAATCCCGCTTGGCGCAAACATTTACCGCTGACCGAACCGGTCAACGGTCAACGGTCAAACAGTAAAAAAAATAATTTTTTTTAAATATTTATTTGTTTATTTTAATTTAAAAATCAATTAAAAATACTTAAAAATAACATTTTTAAAGATAGAAAATAGCCATAAACTCACAAACATATATCTAAAAATCCCATTAAAATCCTTAATAAAATCTATCCATTTATTATATCTTTCCATTATTATTTAGGTTAGTATTCCTCGTCGACTCGCTCGTCTAAATCGTGCGCATCTCACCATCTCAAATCCAACGCATCCAATGTGAGTGAACCTTTCAAATTCCCCGTTTTAATCATGATTTTGGGGTGTATCATGTGTCTTTGCTTATTTACATATTATAACGAAATTATTGTGCATACATCATAACATGACATGTGTATTAGTTTGTTGCTGTTAAGTAGTCATTATTAGATACAAGTTATTATTTCAGTACATGCAATTGCCGAGGACGTAGCTCCCCATCCATCGAGGTTGAGTTTGATCCCCATTTTATTATGCGGTTGATCAGGGCGTGCCCGCACGATCGGCTCCGTTTGATTGAGCCTTGATCGGTCATTTCATTTTACATTTCAATACATGCAATACGCTCGGCTCCGTTTGATTGAGCCTTGAGTGCACAGTTCAATTTACATTTCCAGTTCATGCAATACGTTCGGCTCCGTTTGATTGAGCCTTGAGCGCACAGTTCAATTTACATTTCCAGTTCATGCAATACGATCGGCTCCGTTCGATTGAGCCTTGATCGCACAGTTCAATTATGTTAATTGTTATATGATGTTGGTATGTTCATGTATGCTATCGATTGTTAATTGATGTTTGCCAATGTTTGATTTCATGCATGTGCTCTTTTATGATTATGCACAATATTTTATTGATAAACTAACCAGAAAATCATTATCAAATGTTTATCTATAAGGTTCACTCGCCAACTTATGTTGACCCAAAAACCTCCCATTTTACACATGATACAGGTGAACCAGCAGCAGCTAGGAACACATAGGACCTGGATTAGAAGAAATAAAACGATTTAGAATTTGGATTATTATGTTTGGTTATTTTCCTTTGTAATGAATGAACATGTTTGGATGTTTGAGAAATGTAACTTTGACTTCATTTAATTATGAAACATAATAGTAAATGTCATGTGCTTTGGTGATAACCCAATTATGCCCCGACTCTTATTTCCGCTGCGGGTCGGGGTGTGACAATCCCATGATCCTTAATTTTAAAATTATCACTCAACAACCCTTTAATTCTATTTATTTCATCAATACAATTTCCAGTAACAACAATATCATCCACATATACTAAAAGTATAATAATAACATCAGAACTTTTCAACACAAACAATGAGTGATCACATAGAATTTGCACAAACCCAATATCAGTCAAGACTTCTATAAGTTTTTCATTCCACTTCCTAGGAGCTTGTTTAAGCCTGTACAAAGATTTAACCAACTTGCAAACTTTGGTTTCATTTTTCGAATAGTAACCCTGAGGCAAACTCATATAAAGATCCTCAGTAATAGACCCATACAAAAAAGCATTGTTCACATCAAGCTGAAACAATGACCAGTTATATTCAACAGCTAGTCTAATAACACTTCTAACAGTAACCATTTTCACCACTGGTGAAAATGTCTCACCAAAGTCCACTCCTTCTCTCTGACTATAACCTTTAGCTACCAATCTAGCTTTGTGTCGCTCTATCTCACCATTTGATTTGTACATAATCTTATATATCCACCTACATCCTATTGGTTTTCTACCAGGAAGATCAACAAGAACCCATGTGTTATTTTCGAACAAGGCCTCCATTTCTAAGTTCATGGCTTCTACCCACAAAGGATCTTTCGAAGCCTCATCATATGTATTAGGTTCTATACTCTTATTTAAACTACTAACAAAGCACATATTATCCAAAGACAAACATGAATAGTTCACAACCTTTTCTATCCCATATTTAACCTTCCCATCTAACACAAATTCACTAAACCTTTTTGGAACAGAGGTACTTCTAGAAGACTTCCTAAGGTTTAGTAACATTACCCTCAGATGGGCTGGTCTCAACATTTGACCTCCCACTGTCCTCTGCCTTGCCGTATTACCCTGCTGATTATTACTACTCACCTGCTCATTATAAACATGTTGTATATTGTCTACACTAGGAGCAGCGGCAGATGTAGAGGGTAACACTGGCTGCTGATCATCACTGGGAAGATCATGAGAACCAAGTTCACCCTCTTCATCATTGGGATCTATTGGAACCTCAGTTGTAAGTGTTTCATAGGAGTAGACAAAAATTAGTATGATTTAAGTTTTTATCATAAAAACATTGTGTTTTATCACTTTGAGTTTTAAAATGATATACACTTTCATAAAACTTAACATATCTGGAATAAAAAACCTTTTTTGTATCCAGACTCCACAATTTATATCCTTTCTTAACATTAGAGTATCCAATTAATACACACTTATCGCCATGATAAGCAAAATTATCTGACTCAGTTAAAATGGTACTAAAGCACAAACAACCAAAGTTCCTTAAATGAAAATAAGAGGGTGCAAAACCAAACATGACTTCATATGGACTTTACCACCTAATACTGATGAAGGTACCTGTTGATTAAGTAAACAGCAGTCAGAATGCAATCTGACCAAAATCTAAGTGGCAAACCTCCTTGAAACATCAATGCTCTAGCTGTGTTTAAGAGATGTCTGTGTTTCCTTTCCACCACACCATTCTGTTGTGGTGCATAGGAACAAGATGTCTGATGAAAATACCTTTAGATTTACAAAAACTTTGCGTTTGACTATTAACAAATGCAGTTGCATTATCACTCCTAAATACCTTAATCCTTTGTTTAAATTGTGTAAAAACAAGTTCATAAAAGTTACAAATATTTTCAAAAACTTCAGTTTTATTATTTAACAAGTAACACCAAACAGTTCTAGAATAATCATCCACTATTGTAAGAAAATATTTATATCCTTCATAACTTATGACTTTATAAGGTCCCCATAAGTCTAAATGAATTAAGTCTCCTACAGATTTAGATTTATGTTCACTAAGTGGAAATGAAACTCTAACTTGTTTAGACCTGTGACATACTTCACAATGACCATGATCAACACTTTTAACTTCAAGACTCTCTTTCAACACAGCTAGTACCTGATCAGAAGGATGCCCTAATCCACTAGATTTAACAAAACTATTAAAACACACATTCATATAATTACCATGATTACCCACAAAGTATAACCCATTATCCTGACTAACAGTCACCAGGATTTTCCTTGATTTGGAATCCTGTAGCACACAATTATTCTCATTAAACACTACAGAAACCTGATTATCTTTGGCTAATCTATGAACGGACAGAAGATTGACATTATACCCAGGTACATAAAAAAACATCCCTTAGAATTATACCATTAGTCAGTTTTATATTACCAATTTTCATAACCTTAACACTTGTTCCATTAGGGTGACTAACCTTAAGATCAAATTCTGAAACATCAAAAACATTAAACATTTCTGTATCACTATAAACCATATGTTGACTAGCCCCAGAATCAACTATCCAATGAACACTACTGGTAAACAGATTCAAACTAGAACAACTAACAAAATTATTTACATAAACAGACTCACCTCCAACATTAGAACACTGAGAATCTGAACCATTTTTTTCTCCCACCAGACTCAACAACTTTGCAATCTGCTCAGATGTAAAAGGTGAACCAGAAGTTCCCACAGAAGAAGACCCAACAGACACATTATTAGATTTATTATTACTAGAACCAGTTTTAAATGACTGATTATTATTAGTATTAGGTCTTCTTTTAAACCCTGGAGGATATCCTATAACTTCAAAACACCTTTCTATAGTATGTCCTAACATGTTACAGTGTGAACATTTTAAATTTGGATTAGGACCCCTTTGATTTGAAGCTCTCCTTTTAGAATCAAAAGCTTGATTAGGTTTAGACACAAAAGATACAGGTTGACTCTTAGACCCACTGCTAGACAACCTATGTGATTCCTCACTAGAAACCACAGCAAAAGCAACCTTGACAGACGAAAATGATTCTCTGGTTAATATGTTTGTCCTTACAGGTTGGTAAATATCATATAAACCCATAAGAAATTGCATTAGTTTAATTAATGCTGAAAAATCATTATAATCTTTTGCTGCTTTACAAGAACAAGTAGGAAACTTAAGCATTGCATCAAATTGTTTCCACATAGTAGTTAGTCTATTATAGTAATCAGCAACTGAACTTCCATTTTGTGAGATACAATTTATTTTTTTATACAAATCATAAACCACAGAACCATCTATCTTATCATAGGTTTCTTTTAAATCATCCCAAACCTCTGAGGCATATTTAGAAAACACTTACCCCAAAAACAATTCATCAGACATAGAGTTTAAAAGCCATGTTAAAACAACAAAGTTACACCTGTTCCACTGATTAGCAAGAACTTCATTATCCTCAGACTTCTTACAACTTCCATCTATAAGACCAAACTTATTCTTAGCTTCTAAGGCTAATTTCATAGAACTAGACCAGACATCATAGTTTTCAGTTCCTTTCAACTTAACACTAACAATGGTCAAAGCACTGGAATCACTAGGATGAAGATATAATGGATCACCAATGTCTAGTTTACTAATTAATGTCATAGACGAACTAGGAATATCATCACTAGCCATATTGAACAACATAACAAGAACAATTCACAATCAGAATATCAAACACACAACACAAGACACACGCAAGACTGTATCAGAGGCCAAATTCTAGGTTCATCACTCTAAAGGTGCTTGGACAAGCATAATACAGTTGCAGACCAACAAACTGACACAAAAATATGCAATAAACAACAAATAGACTCGATCAAGTGCCTGCTCGACTAGTCCGGTAACAGCAATGCCTAGACCAACATATGCAATGAACAACAATAATAAAGAGAAGAGAAAAGAATATTCTCATAATAAGCGTTTAACTCCCTCCAAGTGAATCTATCTTATAACCTTCTAGGGTTACAATATAGATTCAAGAAGCAAACAAGAACACACCGGTTAGTTTGCTCTGAACCTCCTAGGGTTTAGAGACTAACACAGCCTTCAACACCAGAAACAGAGATCTTCACCTTTACAAAATCACAAACCCTAGCAAGGGTTATAACGTCACCAGATCTGCACAGATCTATCAAGATCTATGCCTGCATACACTTCAAGAAACTATAAAAACATTCAATCACAAAAAAACAAAAAACACACAGCGGAAACACGAGAATCATACACAAGAGCTACCAGAGAGCTCTGATACCATGTAAAATGGTATTGAATCAAACAACAACTCAAACACAAGGAAATAGTGACAAAACAAGTGACGTAAATCTTATTAGTTTACCCAAACAAAAAAAAAACCCAACCAAACCCTAGATCTTACCAAAAATAAGATCTACTCAACAGAATATCAGTTGATCAATCAGAAAAACAATACCAAAATACAGATCCACACGGATCAATCAACAAGAAGTATACAAGATCTCAACAGATCATAACAAGACCATAACAGATCTAACAACTATATCCAGAGAGTTCTTCAGCAAGTGTTTGTGATGAGAGAGAGATAGATATGCGCCCAGAAACCCTAATCCATCTTTTATACCGGCATCTTTTAACTTTACACAAAGCCCCCTGCAATAATACACAACAACACAACAAATTCCAGAAACTTACAAAACACCCCCTTAGTTTTATCTGGAACACAATACAACACACCGACTTAAAACATAAGCCCACATCTTAATATTAAGCCCAAAACTTGAGCCCAGAATGACTGCATTGCAACAAGCCCAGTTTTAATATCAACTATAGTGTATGAATGAAACAATTATTCTCAACAAAAGTATAAGCTGTAAAATTGAAAAAAAAAACTCAAGACATTGTTCATCTAACATAAATGTTATGTATAACGCGCCCGCACGTTATGGCGGGTCGGTACGGTACCGCTTCATCGAAACCGAATTGTATGGAAACCAAAAACTATAAAAATGAATATTGGTAGGCTTCAATTCATGATGGTACCGGTATTATAGAAGTATCTCGATATGGCTTACGATACAAAAAAAATATTCTATTTGTATAAAAACCCATTTTCAACAAAAATATATACCGGAATGTCAAGAAATAAAAAATACACACAACTACGTATTCAGGTTTTTTTTGAACTTATGAGCTTTAACTGATGTGCATATATTTAGACATCATCATTTTCACATCATCTTCATCCCATTTCATTGAGAATTCAAATAAATTTGATACTTAATGGGTTTAGTTTGAATTTTCAGGAGTAAATGGTCTCTTAATGATTAAATGATTGTATACAAGAATCAAAGAATGCAAGTGACAAAGGTCAGACATGGAAGGTACCCTATCAAGCGACGCCCTTGTGTTGCAACATTAGAAGTCCAAGCCGTCACACCTTTGTGCCTAGAAGTTCCGCACGGCCTGTGCCCCTAGTACCACGCCCCATGTGGCCACTAACTGTGTCAAATATGGTTATGACCAAATTGGTGGAGCGGGAAGTTGTCTCAGCACGGGGCCATGGCACATCAGGCATGGGTCGTGCACTCGTGCGTTGCCTTTTAGACTGCCTATAAATTGAAGATCTATGCTTATTTCAAGACATCACCTCCAACACTTTTTTAGTTGTTTATTTTGTGTTTTAGCAGTTGTTTGGCATAGTGTAGTGGTTGTCTTGTCTCCATCAATCCGAGGTTCAAGAACAATTCAGTTTCACTCGATTCTTATAGTTTTTCACTTTGATTATCTAAGAATGAACGTTGTTGATCATTTTGCCATGTTAAGCTAGTTCTTTAATTCATTTGGCGGAGATGAGAATGATTTTGGTTTCTATTAGTTACTTCAAGTGACTAACTTTCTATAATGAAAAGTGAGCTTTTAAAACCTTTAAAACAAGTCACTAACTTTGTGTTTGTTGATTCAAACATTCATGTTTAACTATGTCTATGTAGTATTAGCTTTTTAGCACACAGAAATGGTGGTTAGAAATTCTTATTCGTTAATTTGGTTTTAGTGGTTCTTGTTTTTCACTAAGAGATATTATAAAACTAGTGTCAAGACTTGGTTTTTCTCATTGTCACTACCTTTGGAAGAGATAACATCAAACCAAGGGGTACATAGCGATTAGTCGGATAAACCCCTTGTCTAAAGTCATCACTTGATAATGTTATTCCGACAATGAGTTGGTTGTAACGTGATATGATAATGGCAACCTTCCAATGTTGTTGTGATATTTGATACCCATGGCCAGGGGCCTTTCATTTTATTGTACGAGCACACACATTATAACTTGATCTTCATAGAACGACTTTTGGTGGTTGTCATGTAATATGATTGTGGCAATGTATGAAAAGGAGTATGATTTGGTAACCTTTCTGGAGCGAGTTCTACTTTTGAAATATTGATCTTTTGAGAATCCATATTTTGAAATCGAGTGTATCATTGAGGGGGAACGAAACCTAATAAAGTGACTCTTCCTTTTGATTGATTATAGTTTACCTCCGGTAATTTTCTTGTTACTTTATTCATATGCACACATCCTTATTAGTTTGATTAGACAATAACCGAAATCGATCTTTGAGATTTTTTATATCCTTGGACTATATCAAGTTTCTTACCTAAGCTATACTATGTATACGATGTGTGCACTTGCCCTTTATGTATCATAGTGAGTGGGGGTAGAATATCGTAACTTTTTTTTATTTTTATTTTATAAATTTGAAGCTAAACTGTGTTTTAAAATCATCAATTCTATCATTCTTTTATTTTATACAATTATTTTACATCAGAAAAAAATATTATTATTAATATTACTAGTATTTCCCAACTCGACCTTACCTGAAAACTTTTATATCCGCTGTATGAAATTGAAGCAAACAGCGATTCCATGCCAATAAAATCACGAAATCCCGGATCGACCAGTGATGATTAGTTCATGGATTTTGTTAAGAACAACAAACAAAGTAGCAAAGCTGATAATATATAACATTACTAAACTTTGATTATGAGTGCTTTATAGAATAGATATGGGCTTTGTAGAATAGATATGGTACATTACACACACTACATGTAAGAAAAAATGTTCACATAGGGAATTGAACTATATCGCTCAAGGTTCAAGGGTTGTTTTGTTGTAATTTGATACCTAAAAGTTAAAAGAACTTCAGTTTATTTTGCTACTCTGATGATGCATAAACATTTTCTTTATTAACAATCATTGGTGTTGTAATTTGCGGAACAAAAGAACATTTGCCGCTTGCTTTTGATGCGATAATTTGATGATGTTGTCGAAGAACATGATGAAACGATTCTCTCGAATATTATTCTAAGAGATTTTTTAAGTGCTGTCATTTCATTCTCACTCGCGATATTCATGGCACAAAGGATGAAGTTGCACTTGATCCTGCCACCCAAACAAGTCATATCGGCTTGGACCATGGTTAACCTAAGCCTTTTGACAGAGTGGTTGATCTCCGAAAGTAGTTCTGGTCGATCTTCACAGCATATAGAAGCTTTGATGAAAATGTCGTTACTAGGTTCCATAGTATTAGTAACAAAATCAATGATTACTTCATCTGAATCTGTTGGAAGTTTAAACACTTTGCTTAGTTCCATAGTTGCTGACTTCTGTTCTTTTACGTGTTCGATGACCTTTCCTAGTAGTGTTGCCTTGTCCATCTGCATACACAAACACGAATTTGCATATCGTAATCCCATTAGCGACAAAGACAGGAAATAACGATGCCATATATGTCGTCACAGTAGTTTTTAGCTACCCATTAGGGACAGCAAAGTTAAGAACTCAGTGACGACGATAAGTTCTTAACCTATTAGCAAATAAGATTTTAATATTCTAAACTATGACGGTCAGCAAATAGTAATTCATACTGGCAATAGATCATTGACAATCCTAACTTTCACTTTTGTTTCTAGATACAATCTCACTATGACGCAAAAATAACTCCAACGTTCATTACATACATGTCGTTTTAAAACAATATACAGCATTCTAACTGGAATAAAAATAATTTAGTTGTTTATTTTAGGGGGCATATGGAGTGATGTTTCCGTTAGAGTGAGTTTGCGTAGAAAAGTAAAGTAAAAGTTTGAAGTGTTATTAGTAACATTGTCGGTATAAATTATTATCGACTAATAATTTGTAGTTTGGATTATTAAAATCCAAAACACCTAACGTATTTGTATTTAAAGGAGAGTAATAACCTTGTCGGAATTACAGACGAGTTTCCTTAGAGTTGCAAGATGTGCATTAATCCTATCTCTCCGCCGTTTCTCAGCTTCACTATGATTCTTGGAAGCACTTCCCACTTTACCATCTCCCGGTTCACCACCATAGTAGCCGCCGCAATAACCACCACCATGGCTACTACCTTCACCACCATCGACTCGAATAACACTTGGATCACCTGGCCATTCATCACCCCATCTGCTAAACTGATCAAAAACAGCATCTTGTGTCCCAGAAGACCATGCAAACTCATCCATTTTGAATGAAACAAACAAGTTACATGTCATTGGATGAATAATGTTGAGATATTTGTAGGTGAATGGTGAGGGTTTGTTCTCACAATGGAAAATCATGTTGGAGTTATCCATAAGTCACCTCAGTCTCACCACTTTGATTAGATGGTATCATTTGTGAAAAAAGAATTGAATAAGTCTCAGCCGCAAAGTAACTGAAATGATCATTTTAATATGCCAAAGACACAGCGATTGGAGGAAAACAACATTCTATGGATCCAAGAAAAGATTTTATTGTCACTTACGACCTTCACTGTGAAGATTAATGAAGAATATATCTATTTTATTCGATATTTTTATGACACATTTCTTTTGATTAACAGATTACAGATAAGTCGATGGGAATATTTAGAGATCTCGGATCTCCAGTGTTAATATTTATATTTTATTTTTATTTGATATGTATTGTAATATTATATAACTAATCTTAAGCCCCCACGTTGCCGGGTGGGGACCTCAAAACTGTGCAACCAGGGTTGTGAAGCGGGGAAGTAAAATCATGTTAAGTAGCAACCGAACGATGATAAAAACCGGAAAACGACGTAAAACAAAAGCACAAGTTTTTAACACCAAATGACTCGTGTGACGTAAAACATAGACATAGTCAAATTTATATTGACACGTAATAGAAAGTTAAGGGGATATAAAAACCGTGGGACCAAATGTGATAAGCAAATACAGTAATAAGTAGCAACTGAGCAACGACCAAACCTGGAAAACAAACGTAATATAAAATTTCATAACAAAAACTAAACTCTTTAAAGTTTAATATAAAAAAAAAGAAGACAAACCCACTAAAAACAGAAAAGATACTATTTATTCAAATCTTATGAATTAATATATACGTACAAAATATTTTTATTTAATATGCATTGTAGTGTCGTATTGTCATACTATTAATATATAAAAATATGTGATAAATATAAAACACACTCATATCTTATTTACAATACCTAAGACAACTTACTTGGGCTATAATGTAAAAACATAAAATGCATATTAAATAAAGGTCTATTGCATAGTTAATATATAGGAAAATGTTGTTTTTGGTCAAATCCAAATATAAAATGCAATGATAAAAAAATAAAGTTAGTTAGAAATCTAAATATAAAATGCAATGATAAAAAAATAAAGTTAGTTAGAAATAGCTTTTTGTGATGAGAAATATTGTGGGTTAATAATAAAGTTTTGAGGAATCATGTTGAATGAAGAGAGTATTGGCACATCAAGCATCAATTTCAAACATTATGATTCTTATGCCACTCACATTGGTGGACCTTCATAGTCAATGCCAACTGTCTTTCATCCACTCGGGTCGGGTCATCTCAATTTAACTCTTCCTATAATACATTTATATAATTATTTACCATTTTAAAGTTCATATTACTTAAAATGAATTACAAAAGCCAATCTATGCAGTAATAAGGGAGTTAGTCGTTTAAAAAAACATTAAATTCATAGAATTATGAGTCGTATTTCCTTTTTTGTGTGAATTTTTAGTCGTCAAGACAAAATGACCAGAATATCATCTGACCTCTTCATCTTTTCAAATTTATGTTAAGTTTATAATACTAATTATTAATGTTAAAAAAAGTTATAAAAGATGTTAACATCAAGTAGTTTTATTTAAAATTATCACTACACTACATCTCCTTACACTACCTAACATCTCTAGTGACACGTACTTAACATTCCATTGGTACCGAGCATCTACATCACCACCGACCACCACCATGGGCAACCGTAATAAGACTATCTCCAACCCAAAATCTTAAAAACACCCAAAAATACGTCTAATCGGCTACCAAATTATATTTCCACACAAACTTCAAAAACATTTATTTTCTCTTCAACCCTTCAAATACCCTTATAAATTCCTACATTTCATATATTGGTGCTTCTTTATTATATATTTTTCACAATAGAATTATTTCATATGAAAACAAAATATTTGTAAAAGTTTATATGCCTTATTATAGGTATAAATACTTTGTTAGTAAAAAAAATTATACAAAATAATGTATTAAATAAATGAAATAAAAATATTGCAAAAATTATATAGAGTAGTTTTTTTTAATGGCAAATTTCTTTTATACATTTCTACAAATCACCAACGTACATAGGTCACAAGCACACCTCCAAAAACACCGAGATAGCCTAACATCAACTTATATACAAAACACTTTATAAGCTACACCTTTTTCATTTTGCAAAGTGTAAGAAGTCTTACTAGCAATCACAAAATCAACCCTTTGTTCGTCAGAAAAACCGATTTTCAAAACCGACCAAAACCCGGTGATCTAGCAATAATCCATCAAAAAAGTAAGCATCGATGGATTTACAAGATAAAAAATGCAAATTGAGCATATAGTCCAAATATATGGGGTTTTGATTGGATGGCGGGCATAGTGTGTGAGATATGTGTTATATTATATATTATTTTCAATTTTTTAACAGTAGCTAATAATACCCAAAAAACTAAAAATACCAAGATTTTATATAAGTAATAAAAGTTGAGGAAATAAAGTGGTTGAAGAGTAATTTAGTAAGAATATAATTACTGTAATATAACTCAATTCATGCCTATAGGTTTGGTCTTACAGTACTTAGATGACACTTGTTCACCATAGTGGGAGTGTTCAGAACATACGATGTGGGCATAGTTTTGTGACGTTAATGCCATTTCACGCCGGAAACCATACCACTTTAATTAGGAACGGTGTGGAAGGTAGCGTTGTCGTTGGTGCGGGACATTTCCCACCGGCATGGAGGTAATGGTGGTGTCGACGTGGCGATAGGCTATTAGTGTGGTTATAGCCGTTGGACCGTAACGGCACATTAAAAAAACATTAACCACTATATATATATATATATATATATATATATATATACACACAAACTCAACCTTTTCCACCATTTTAACCTTATTCTTTTCTAACCAACTCTAAACTTTATAAAATCTCTCTACCTTTTATAAAAAATAATTAATGCATACACACAACCGCAACTTCAATCCGAACAACCTCTATGGTGTAGGCGAAGTACCGAACACTATTTCGCCTTAACCGAACCAACCCCGTTATCCCGATCCTAACATATCGTACTTAGTTTCAGTTATTTTTTTAAGTTTTGTTTTTTTTACAAATTATGTAATCTTTTTTTTCGTTAAATTATATAACTCTTTTATTATTGTTAATTATATATTAGTATTAATGCTATTTAAAAAAATTAATAGATTTTATATAACTTTTAAATATAAAACAATAAAAAACTGTGTCACGTGTCGAATGACGTCACGCTTTAACGCCCCATCCCACTCCTTTTTTTACACCACTCCACTTTTCTAACGCGTGCTGACTTGACCATATGTCGAATAAAGCCACCATTTCATTCATGCCCCTTCACACCATATAAATAAGAAGTTCTATGCGAAACAAGAAACCAAAGGTACCCAAGTGCAGGGGCGAAGTATAGAAGGGGCTGGGGGCGCCCGACCCCTCAAACTTTTCGGTCAGAAGTGTTATATATGTAGTTGTGTATAGAAATTTTTGGGTATATACGTTTTCGACCCCCCATCGGAAATCTCAAGCTTCACCACTGCCCCGAGTGTATGGTTGAGAGAAAAGATATTTATTAATTGATTATAGGGAATAGGAAATATATGAGAAAAGTAAAATGAGGAACAATACAAATTCACTCTCAAAACCTATGATCATTTACAAAGGAATATAGGAAAAGTGACAAAGGTAGTTATCCATGGACAGTCAAGATTGAGCCACTTGTCCATCATCCACTGCCACGTATGTAACAATTTTGACATGACCTAATCATGTTGAGAACCAGATTCATGCATGTAAAAGTAGATTGGATAAAACAGGCCCGTATGTTTACAATCATCGATGTTTCCCATGAAATGTCAAAGAAAACACATTGGAAGATTATAAAAGTTTAGAAGTAGTGAAGACTAATGTTCACAAGGTGATCAAATGACGGCTAAAGGATATGAAGAAATTAGAGGAAGAGATTATGGTGAGCAGGGCCAAATCTGAGAATTTAGGTGCCTTGTCTGGGTTTGGAAAATCGTGTCCCCTGGCAAACGATGGTGGTTACTATCGATTAGAGGTTTGTGTCTTTTGATCTTGGCTCATTGCATTTGCTGATGGCCAATGCATTATGTCGTTGTGTTATTTCATGGATCGGCTTTTTGTTGCTCATTGTTATTAATATTATTTGTTAAACTAAATTATTATTATTTGTTAAACTAAAGTGGGTATTGAGCTAATAGCTATGGGTTTAAGTTATAATTTTGAGATTGATAGTTTTAAATGGGCCTATGATACAAGTTTATGTTTTATAAAGATTTTCTATTTTGAATACACACACACACACAATTATATAGGATTTTTTTTTTCAAATATGCCCCGGATAAAATATACCCTAGCCATAGGTCCTCCCCGCCCACCCCAGACCGGCTATGATTGTGAGGGATAATCTATCGTAATCTACTTCTATTTAACTATGAATATGAATTACATGTACACCTTGTAGGATTTGAACTCTTCGTCTCTTGGATAATGTTGAAGCACATTACCACCACGATTGAGCACCCTGTGAACATTAGTCTTGTGTACTCTTAAACTTTTGTACTTCAATATTATCGAATCTTAGATCAACAGGATGACGTGTCCGATGCCGGAATCCACTGACATTCGCCACTAGTCGGAATGTGCCTGCAAAAGAGAACACCATTAGCCTCGTCACGGAGAGCCGGGAGATTCTGTGACCAAGCTCCGGAGTGAGAATAAGACACGTTTCCCGGGAGAATATAGTGGTAAGTGCGAGTATTCAATGGGTCGGAATGTTCCTGGTCTTGAAGGTATTGAATGTGAGAATTCAATGTGGGTTGAGAGTAAATCTCAATTCTCGGCTTTTTTGGTTGTGATAACTTACCTTCCTTGATCTATTGGTTGGCCTATAAGATTTCTCTTTATGTACCGGGTAAAGTTCTCCTGACAAGAGACGATAAGAATTTTCCTTTGGATAAGAGGGTTATCTAAGTATTTTTCAGGGCATGTCCCCTTAATGGGGTCTCCTCAGATCCTCTTCATTAATGCATACTTAGCCTCTAAGGAAACCATCTCATCTTTACAGGATTGTGAGCTTTTGGGTAGCCGACGATTATAGAGCATGAAATGACAAGGATTAGTTGCATTGCCTTTTCCCTTATTAGTATAGCGGAGTGATCCACAGAGCATGGACGGAAAACAAAGACCTTTGACCTGGTCCTTCCACTGTAGCCCTAATAAGTTAAAAGTGTTGTTATGGACTTAGGCCCAGTACTTGGTTGAGGCAACAAGCCAAGATAAGGGAGCCCACTTGGCGACCCTCGTCGTCAAGTCATCCCTAGTCTGGGTCCACTCGTTTATTAGTGGGCCTGAACTTGGTCCATTTCTCAGGAGATTTTCTAGGTCCCACGATCTTAATGACCATTGTATCGCCTTTCTCCCCCCTTATGGATGCATGATGTCAGGATGTAGATCTAATAGGTAGGGGATATCTCCCTTTACACGTGGGAGTAATCCAAGGCGTCACATTCAAAATTGACAAGATGGTTACCACTCTTTCTTTTCTCTTAATCCTTTTCCTTCATCTCTTTATTCCTTCATCCTATCTTCCCAACGAAGCTAGTTTCCTATAAATACTCTCTAATTTCTCCTTTGTGAAGGCCAGTTTCTTTTTCTCCTTTCTCTCTTATTTTAACCATGAGTCAGAAGGACGATCCTCTGTTTCCTCAGGCATTACTCCAACAGAATTACAAGTGTTTATTGGCTATTATCGGATTCCATCAGATCTGTACCCTTGTCTGATTGGTTCTAAAGAGGCAGCAACTTGTACCCCTGATCACAGCGTGATCTACACTCCATCATTTACTTTTTCCTGTGTACGATATCCCTTATCTGCCTTTAAGATGTCTGTCTTGAAATACTACAAAATGCATTTGTCCCAAGTTCATCCTCTAGCCTTTCTAAGAAAGGTACATTTTGAACTCCAATGCTTCACTCTGCAAGGTGCTCCGACTATTCGTCTCTTTAGGCGGTTTAATCATCTTCAATCCAATGGAGATTGGTTTACCTATGATAAACGGAATGAAGATATTTCCCCTCCTTGTTACTCTTTCATGCCTAGTTCGACTTATCCCAAAGAGTGGAAAAATCTGTTCATTTTTGTCTCTCCTCTCTTACTTTCAGAAACGCTTCCGTTTCGTGATTCAAGTTTTTCGATCGAGGACGATCCCCCTTTAGTCGCTTTGGCAGACTCCTCCTTATGGAAGTCTCTTTGTGATAATCATGTTCGTGCATTCAATTTCCCTGAGGAGTTTCTGGTCTTGGGAGGTATTGGTTCGATTTTGCCTTATCGTCCAAAAGTGGTCATTGACGGTGATGGTAGGTTTTCCCTTTTCCTTAAGGTTTCCCCAATGCAGTAGATTGAATTTTTAAATTTATTGATCACATCACCGTTTTTCTTTCGCAGAGTTGACGTTATTCGAAATTTTGAAGAGGGGTGGTAAAAAGTTCGTTTTTACTTGTGAGGATGTGAATCAAGAAGGTCATTTGGAACTGAGTGTTGCTCCTGACACCAGAACTCCTGATCCTAAACCCTCTGCTAATTGGGCTGTAGAAGGCTCTTATAACTTTCCCCATTTCGAAAATGTTAGCGGTGGTGAGGAGGAGTCGGAGATCCCTTCATCCATTACAGGAAAGGTGATGGTGTTGTCAATGTTGATGTCAAGAAACTAATGGTTGAGGGTCAAAACATTCAGCACCGAGTTAGCAATGCTATTAATAAGAAAATGCAAATCTTGTCCAGGACTGTCTTAGAAGCTCCTCTGGTTCCTACCAAGGGTTCTTTTTCCCGTCATCTCAAGGTCTCTGGGCCTACTGCTAGTCATGCTTAGAAGAATGTTTTAGTAATTCGTGGTTATGTGGTTTCTCTTTTACTATTTAGGCTTGTATCTTTATCATCTCACCCTCTTTTTTATCAGGAAGGTTTATTCAAGACTCCTACTAATATCCCTATGCCTTCTTCGTATGTAATGTTGAAGGATCCGCCAAAGTTCTTGGGTTATCGAGCGTGGCCACTAGTTCTGCCCCTTTCAAACTGCTAGACAAGGGTAAGACTTCCTTGGGTACCTCTGTTGCTGGTGTTTCTCCTTGGCCCTTCTTTTCCAGGAAGGGTATTATGTTCCCTTGGTCCCCAACTGGAAAATCACTTCCTCTACGATCATCGACATCGCTGAGGTAGCCAGTGACTTCATGTTCAATTCTTTGCCTGTGGTGCAGAAGTATATTGACTCTTCCTTGGACCCTCGGAACTTTGGGGACTAGTATTGCTTGACCTTGTGTGAAAGCTTTAGTAATGGTGTGGGAATGTTTGCTCGTTTGAAAGCTCTGGAGGAAGAGAAAGAAGACCTTGTGAATCGTCTGAATGTCTCTCAATCTTATGATGGTTCTCTTTAGTCGAAGACTATAAATGTTGAAAGATTGTTAACCAAGAAAACGGTATGTTTTTTGTTTTCCTTTATTGTGGTAAATTTCTTATTTGTTAACACGTGGCCCTTCGCTTTTTGCATTATAGGTTGAGTTATCCAAGTTGTTTAAGACCTTGTATAATCTGGAGATTCTTATTCAAGATAAAGCGACTAGCTAGGAAGAGTAAAGTAATCGTTTAGTCAGGGGCCAGGAGAGGCTGGAAGAAGATCTTAGGTATTTTCAGGTTGGTTTTACTGATGTCACTCGAGATGTGGAAGATTTTCAATCCGAAATGGTGATGGTCTAGGAGGAGAACCAACAACTTGCCTGTGTGAGACACTGGTTGATATCCCAGCGTTTTGGTCAGCTTTTCGCTTACCTCAAAGTCAATAATGAATACTCGAGATTGCTGACCAAACTTTATGAGGCTTGCAGGGATGTTGAATATCAGAGGGTTTGAAGGACGGCAATACCTACTCTTCCCAGGGCGTATAGAGGAAAGAAACCCCAAAATATGCTCCAAAGACTAAAAAACAACTCCTTAAGGCCAAGGAGGAATTGGACAACTGGGTTCTTTTTGTCCTGGAGCAGCTGTCAGCCAACCCCAGAATTTCTCGTCCTGACTGAAATCCTTGGTGCATCTTCCTACCTCGGGATCCTCCAGTCAGAACCAGCCTTGATAATGTCCTTTGTGTTTGTTAGTATCTGGGCAAGTAATTTCGATATGGTTGTATTTAAACTATGTTAATTATGACACTCATGTACCAGAGCCTATGTGTTGGCGCTTCAGATTCGTCTGCATTTGAAAGTCACGGGTATTATTTTAATCGGCTTTAGCTTGCCAATTAGGTTGTTATATACCTTAACCTCTATCTATTACGTTGTCACACCTGATGTGCAGATGCACACATGTCATATTATGTATAGTTTGTGTCGGTTTAAGTGTTTTTATGTGTTTATTCGTATTAGTATTTGTGCTTATTATGTGTTGGGTTTTTCAGGCTCAATGGAGTTTAAATGAGCTATAAAAAGTATACAAGCTGGAAAACAGGTTTGGCGAAGTGTTTTGGGGCAAGAAAACAAGCTTGCTGGAAAACATAGACCCTCGCGCCACACGAGGGTGCACATAAGACTCGCGCGCCACGCGATGGAATACAAGTCAATGGAAGTCAAATTATACCCCCTCGCGCCACGCGAGGGGGTGAATAGCTGCTGGCGCGTGGCGCGACGGTGTGAAGCGGCCAAAAGGTTGGTTTTTAACCTATTTTTGCATGGAAACATGCCATTCCATTCCCATCCGTCAGGAACGATTGCAGAGTAGAGTTTTGGCGATTTTCTCACTATTTCGCCGTTTTGGAAGCCGTTTCTTCATGTCAGATCAATCCCGAACACTTACCGAAGCTATGATGACTGCCACGCGTGGCTAAGCTCCTCGTTACTTCTACCCGGATGAACTTTTGCTTGGTTTTCAATCGAACTTGTTTGCTTATTCATTATAACTAGTACATCTTGACCACTTGTGTTGAATTATTGGTAAACGTTTCTTGTGTTTGAATTATCTGTCGTTTATTAAGCGTATTGGCAACTTACTTGCGTTGTTAGCGGGTTGGTAAATTGGTGGGTAATTGATACAAACAAACGGGTTATTAGGTGGCATAGTGAATCTTAAAAACTATCCCTTCCGAGGCCATGTCTATGTGGTGTTCAGAATTGGTAAACAAGTTTTGATGTTAACCGGGTAATTGGGATTCCGGGTGAAAGTTTATTTTTCTCTCATTGATCACAACTCTTTTAGTTAGTTTTAGCGTTTTTATAATCAATCAAAACCCCAAGTTAGGTAATTTAGTTCTTCGATATAAATGCGACATTAACCACAAATTCCCCGTGGATACGATACCCTACTTACGCTATCTACGTAGTTTAATTAGGTTTTTTATTGACCCTCACGACAGTCATCAACACCCTGATTTCCGGTGGGCCCGGTTGATGGGTATATGCGTGACGATTATAGCAGAAGATAGGATAGTAAAATAATAATATAAATGTTCTAGTTTATTTGAATAGAACTTATAAGTGTTTGATACAATATCCCACAAGTAGGATTCGAAAATAAAGCGAGCTTAAGGACATCATATGCTTTTAAGCAGAGGAGTTGCAAATTCCTAAGCTTTTCTTTTGGCCAAGCCATTCTACCCTATATTCAGGGTTCATCACCTGCGGTTTAATCTATTGAAAATACGTCAGCTTTCACTGGTAAATGCAGTTAACCAACTCATTTTAAAAATTATTTCATAAATCATTTGATACATATTATGATAACCCGTGGGTTAATCATTTAGTATTCTTTTGGGATAGATTTCTAGTCGCCAGTTTTACATGTTTATCAATACAACTTGGTACGAAAAATCTATGCCGGTATGTGATGATGGTACACACCACCTTTAATACAACGTCTTCAAGGAGTATGCCAACTACCTTGCGCGTATTTTATATGGCCATTCCTAGTTGATGAGTCGGGACGCCCGGACACGGTACCATTACCCCTAGTGTTTAATGTTATTCAAGAAATACAGATTAAACAAGATTCTTATATTTATGAAAGCATTTTCCCATTTATATAATACCCGCTCCAAGCGGTTAATGCTGTATCCCAAGTTTTCAAAAAAAAAAAAAAAAACAGGGTAAGAGTATTTACCTTTGCTTAGCAAATATTCTGTTTAAATAAGTTCTTTGAAGCAAATCCATATTTCAAGTTGTTTATCCTAGGCATGATTATCTGGAAGGCTCTATAGTCCAGAATAAAACAGATATATATATCTGTTAGAATGTTCATGAGTCATTTTGTAAATTATTTTACTTGACTCGCTACTTAGAATGTGGTTTATACCCTTCCGACTGTGAAGCCTCGTTGGATATGAGTTATTTAACCAAACATTCTGATTTGGATTGATTTTAAAAGGTTTAAACTCAACTCGACTAGTTTATATCTTTTATATATATTAAACTAGTCAATTGCGTAAACGCGACATTGAATGGTCGAATGGGTCTAGGTCAAGTCCGTGACGTCAAAACATATTTTCAAATGTTATATAATCAGTTTCGGTGTCAAGCTATATGCCTCGTTGGTTTTAAAACCATTTCTACGCCAAAAGGACGTTTTTGACATTTTTAAAAGTATATATAGTGGACTTGTCGATATACCCTTTAAATGGTATGAACATAAGGTATAACCTCATAGGGTTATCCCCTATAGTATTATGGTCACAAAACATGCCTTGATTGAGTTTCAAAGTAGACCAAACGGGTCAAAATCAGATTTTAAAGCAAAAGTCAAACTACTTAACTTTCGGTATAGAATTGAGGTCTAAACTGAATATGATGAGTTGAGCATGTCAAAATATGTTGCACTAGTCCATACAAACTGATATGATGTCAAAACATTTGGTTTTGATAGCCTAGAGTCCAATTAGCGTAAAATACATATATATTAGTTTTGACTTTTTAAATATATCATGTTTGACTAATCATCTCGCATATTAATCGTGATTGTCGAAAGGTATGATTGCAAAGGAATCATACCAACATTATTACGATCACGTGGGAAAGTTCAATTCGAACTTTGACTTGATCATAGTGGTCAAAACTGAAAGTCAAATGAAAAGTCAAACTGTTTGACTTTCAATTAAATACTAGCTAAATTAATGGAATTAAGCAAAGAGGAACACTTACTAGGAATGAAGTGTAACGCCCCATATTTTTGTATTTTCCTTATTTAGAAAGTGTAATCGTATTTCTATTTATGGAAACTTGTATTCATATCTTGTTTGTATTTCACTTTTCAACTTTGTAATCTGAGACATCGATCATAATGAGAGTTCATACTTTATTCGTACTTATTATACATGCAATCGATCATTCAAATACGTGTTTTCTCTTTCAATCGATACTTATTATATGTAACATTTGTCAAAAACGGGTTTTCCAAACCCACTCCGTTTGTAATCGAATATCAAGTTTTAAATGTCTCGTTGCGTATTTATGTCCAATTTACTTTTTAATGATGCATAATTAATAAACAAACTAAACTATAAAAGTTATAATTGATAAAAAGTAAAAATAAATTAATTAAAAAGAAATTGAGGCTGCCGGGACTCGAACCCGGGTCAGCCGGGTTTTGAACTCCAAAGACTTAACACACCCGCATATAACCACTCCCCCACTTGTTGTTTTCTGTCAACTCTAGGAAACAAATAAATCTTATAAACAACCATAAATCAACCGGTTACGCCAACTGTAACCGTAATCGGTCACCAAACGTCCAAAGACGTTTGATTACTCGCGGTTTACTGAGTTTAACCGATACACCGACAATTCCAATCAATTTTGCTTTGAATGAAACTTGAATTCTGGAGTGAATCGGTTTAATAACCGAAAATTTCAATTCTGGAATTACTTCAACCTTTGTCCTCTCTCGCGACTCAAAAACACTCTGCAAACCTCCAATTACATTTCCGCACAACTTTCAGTTCGCCGGAGAAGCTATTTGGACTCGCCGGACTTTCGCCGGAAAACCGTATTTTCCATCAAATCAGTAAGTCTCGCAATTCTTTCGTTGTCTATCAATTGTTAAGCTATTGCTAACTCAAACCTTTCAATCGGAATCAAATTCAGACGTCGTTATCGGATAATTCCTGCTCGCCGGAAAACCTCTGAAAGTTCTTATCTTCCGCTGTAAAACGGTATGGACATTCAAACCTTCTGTTAACTCTTGTTTAGTACTTCAATTCCACAATTAGCTAATCAAAACGGTTAATTTCGCTCAGTTGAAGTTCATAAAAACAGAGCCGACGCCTTGCCGGAATTCTGAGATAAATCATTCCTCCGGTATGTTTACTTCCAACACCGTCTCTGCCATTTCATTTTAGTCTTATGAATGATTATTAATCGTTTTAAAGCAAGAATCAGTTGAGTAAATATTGTTCTGTAAATTCAGCGAAGAAGATGAAGTGTGATAACATTATAAGATTAATTAAAATTGGTATTATAAACGGGTTAGACACACAGTCCAGCGGTGGACTGTGTGCACATACAAAACACACGCCGCGAGTTCGATCCTTGATACGCACACACACCCTCTGTAATTAAAATGTTATTTTTTTTCTTTTTCTAACTGAACCGGATGAACTCACATTAGATGTTAAGTATAATAAAAATCTAAATATTAACCAACTTAGACACACAGTCCAGCGGTGGACTGTGTGTAACGTTATAGCACAGGTCCCGGGTTCGAGACCTGTTGGTGACACCGGTTCGATGATTTTAAACATTTTTGAAAATAAAAGAATTTTGAATAAACTGAGTTAGTATATAAATATAATTAAAAACAAAATTATTTCGGGTTAGACACGTAGCTCAGTTGGTAGAGCTGCGTGCACGCGTACGGGAGGTCTCGGGTTCGAGCCTCACCCGGCGCATACATTTACACAATAAAATCGGTCAACAAGTCAAACGGTCAACGGTCAATGCAAAAGTCAACTTATTTTTATATTTTTATTTATTTAATTTAATTTAAAAATCAATTAAAAATGCTTAAAAATAATGTTTTTAAAGATAGGAAATAGCCTTAAACTCACAAAAATATATATAAAAATCCTATTAAAATTATTAATACAATCCACTCATTTACTATATTTTCCGTTATTATTTAGGTTAGTTAATTCTCGTTGTTGCATTCTTCCAACTCGTGCGCATCTCACCATCTCCAACCAAACGCACCCAATGTGAGTGAATCTTTACAAATTCCCGTTTTAATCACGTTTTTGGGGTGTATCATGTGTCTTGCCATTTATTATATTTACATCATTGTACATACATCGTATCATGAACAAATGCGTATTCAGCTTGTTACAACTGTTTGTGTGGTTATTGTTTAGATTTAATTTATTATTTTCAGTACATGCAATTTCATAGGCCGCCGCTCCCCATTACATTATGAGCGTTGAGCATGTTCCCCATTACATTATGAGCGTGAACCTGGCGT
Source organism: Scalesia atractyloides (assembly GCA_947069175.1). Classification (NCBI taxonomy): domain Eukaryota; kingdom Viridiplantae; phylum Streptophyta; class Magnoliopsida; order Asterales; family Asteraceae; genus Scalesia; species Scalesia atractyloides. The sequence continues at coordinate 78,695,889 of CAMTDV010001633.1, read as the reverse complement.
GCCAACATACGATCGGCTCCGTTTGATTGAGCCTTGATCGCACAGTTTCATTCATGTTATATATTTATGCAAGTTGATATGTTATGGTATGCTGTTGGTTTGTTATCGTATGTTATTATATGTTATTGTATGTTATAGTTTGTGGTTATTATTGCTACTGTTTGATTTTGTACATTTGCTCACTTATGATTATTGCATAATTTTTCCTTGATAAAATAACAAGAAATACCATAATAAATGTTTATTTAACAAGGTTCACTCGCCAACTTATGTTGACCAAAAAACTCCCATTTTTACACATGATATAGGTGAACCAGCTGCAGCAAGAAACACCTAGGATTGGATTAGAAGAATAAACTGATTTAGAGCTTGGATTGTTTAGTTTGGTTATTTTCCTTTGTATTTGTATGGACATGTTTGGATTGTTGAGAATGTAATTTTGATATTAATAAATATGAAATATATTAGTAAATATCATGAGCTTTGGTGATAACCCAATTATGCCCCGACTCTTATTCCGCTGCGGGTCGGGGTGTGACAGATTGGTATCAGAGCCATGACTATAGGGATATATGATAGGTTATTAGACCCTTAGAGCCTATACTATAGTTGATTAGAAATTGATAAGACTTTTGTGTGTTACATGCAAAATTCATGATGTTTATATGTTTTATGTTTAATGTTACATTCAATGTTATGCAAGCATGTTCATAAGTACATATTAGTATATAATGCCTATCATGAATCATATTCTCATAACATATCATATCAATGAAAGCACACATCACATCATTTTCATGATTGTTTTTACAATGATTTTTGTATTTTCAAATCACATCAAAGTGAGTTCTCATGACGGGCATGTAGTAACTGGAAGGGTACAAGTACCGGTAGTCGGAACGTCCTGTCTAGGCTGGCATTCGTATAAATCCTAAATAAAGGACCAGTTTGCCTACCTGGGGACTAACGATGAGAGTACGAAGTACCTATTAGGCCAAAGCATGCTATACCAAACGTCGTGTGAGCTAACCCCACTTTGAGTTGTCATTGTGTCTACACCTGGACACATTCCGACCATACATCTCGTAAACATATTTCGTGGTTTTCATTCGGGTGATGCAAGTGTTAAATCGCCAATACTAATGTGAATCCTACCAAGCCAATAGACATGGGGGCCCACATGACTATACAGGTAAAGGTATGGGGGACATTTGAGGCCCAACATGAGCGAACCCAAGACATCCTATGGATGTAGTTGCATTATTGATATTTACGATATTTTCATTTTCTTTAAGACACATGACACCTAAAAAGACTCCATAAACTCACAATCTTCTTATGTATGTTCCTGTAGATGTCGGCTAGACAACAACGAGGGGGTAAAAGATCAGGAAGGTCTCACGAACGCTTGGCCACTCAAATCGCAAAACAAATGGCAGCGGTGCTTCCTGACATTGTGGTTCAAGTACAACAAGCTCTCGCCACAAATCCTCCTCAGCAAGAAAACCAGGATATCGGCAACCCGCCTACCAAAAAGTGCTCATATAAACATTTCAAGTCTTGTGATCCTCCTAAATTTGAAGGGACTGAAGGTGTCACTGCTCTCCTCCACTGGTTTGAGGAAATGGAAAACACTTTCCTCAACTGCGATTGTCCCGATGATCGCAAGGTTCGATACGCGACCGGAAGACTATTTGGGGTAGCTCTTACCTGGTGGAATACTGAAAAGGGTAAGAGGGGAATTGAAGATGCTATGGCCTTAACGTGGGAGGAGTTAAGGGAAATCATGACTAGGCGTTTCTGTCCTAGGAGTGAAATTAAAAAGTTGGAGGACGAATTTCATTCTTTGAAGCAAAAGGAGGGAGATCATACTTCCTACAACAAGAGGTTCTTAGAGTTGAACCAAATGGTCCCTAACTTGTTCACCCCAACTTATCGTTTAATCGAGCATTATATTCGAGGACTTCCCTCGAAAATTCAAGATTCAGTTCTCAGCACTTCACCAGCAACACTTGAAGCTGCTATGGAACTAGCGACTGAACTGACCGAGAATCAAATTCACAACGGTAAGTTTAAAGAGGAGAAGAAGAAAGCCCCTGTTGAGGGCCAAACTTCAAACCATTCCACCTCATCCTCTAAGTTTGCTAACAAGAGGAAGCTTAACACCAGAAACTTCGCTGTTACGCAAACCAACTTCCCTATTCCTGTTATCGTATGTTATTGTATGTTATAGTTTATGGTTGTTATTGCTACTGTTTGATTTTGTACATTTGCTCACTTATGATTATTGCACAATTTTTCCTTGATAAAATAACAAGAAAATCCATAATAAATGTTTATTTAACAAGGTTCACTCGCCAACTTATGTTGACTCAAAAACTCCCATTTTTACACATGATACAGGTGAACCAGCTGCAGCAAGAAACACCTAGGATTGGATTAGAAGAATAAACTGATTTAGAGCTTGGATTGTTTTGTTTGGTTATTTTCCTTTGTATTTGTATGGACATGTTTGGATTGTTGAGAATGTAATTTTGACATTAATAAATATGAAACATATTAGTAAATATCATGAGCTTTGGTGATAACCCAATTATGCCCCGACTCTTATTCCGCTGCGGGTCGGGGTGTGACATTATACGTGCAATACTCATACGGTACAACTATACTTAAAATACTTGAAAATCAGCTAAAATACATAAAAACAGCCCTAAACCAACCCATTCGTGCGAGTTGAACACACTTCTCATGAAGTGTACAGTGGAGCTGGCAGCAACTCGTTCCTATAAATAGAGCTCATTTCTCATCTTCTAACGTTCCAAATCTTCACACTCTTACTTGAATAGTTCCTGATTTCTGGCAGAATACTCTCTTGCAACTTAAGTGAGTTTTAGCTCACTATTACTTAGTAATTCTTGTGATATTCTTCCATTTTTTCTTTGTACCAAGTGTAGTGGCGAACCAAGTTCATCATCCTCCCTAGGATTGAACTTGTGTTCCAGCAAGTGTGACAACGTTGGGAGCCTTGGCTACCCGAATTAAGTTCCACACCTCACTTGAACATTTTTATATTTAATTTCTATAAATTCATGATCAATCTGGTTTATCAACCTTGTTGATAAACCTAGTGCTTTGATGAATCATATAACGAGGTATTCGTACCCCTTGCTTGACCTCTATGACATAATTGATGAACTTTGACATAACTTACAAACTATAAAATATTTACGTTTATACTTAGTTAAATTCCTGATAATAACCAACTCATGGTTAAGTACCACAAACTGTGACTAAAATGCTTCGTACCTAAATTCCTCGTTCAACAGAACTCATTGTCAAAACGGGAATTAACGGGCTACATTTCCAGAATTGTCACTTCGCACGAAGTGGACAGTCACTTCGCACGAAGTGGTCAGCCACTTCGCATGAAGTGGCACGTTTTCTGCTTAAGTTTTGTATTTTCTGCTTCCAAATCTTAAACCTTCGCCAAACTCAGAATATTCACACGCCTCTGTTTACCCCATGTAGGGTAGCTTCGGCGTTCATCACTTCAACTCAACAACACTCGGAATACTAGGAAAGCTTGCAAAACTGTGAGCATACTCGACTCCCCTCTTTCATCTTTACACTTTTGGGGTGCAACATATATGCTTATCAACCCACCAAATCACTATAATTTATGCTTAATCACAAACAAACGTTCAATCATACATGCTTAATATGAATACTTGCACACTTATTCATGCTAGAATCGAATGCTTTATACTACGTCATTAACTGTATACAAGCCTCCTTAACATGTATAGCGCTATAGGATTAACGCACTGGCCGTATTAGGGAGGTCATGTTAAGTAAACAAAACGGTCTTGTCATTGCTATGATTAGATTACGCTAGCGGTAAACTTTGGGTTGACATGTGTAGTCGCATTGCTAGTATTGTATGATAGTTTAAGGTATCGTTTATGCCATGTTGAATGTTTAACTTTTTACATTATCTAGTATTTAACTTGTATGCTCGCCAGTGCCTTGTGTGTTGAACTATACTTTAATATATGTTACAAGACTATGATGATGATGAGGATGCATAGAATCCAGTAGGACGAACTAGAAACCCACTTTTAATTTAGTCTTTTGTTGTATCGTCTTTCTTGATTAAGGTGTTGTACTTGTAATCTGAAATTTCATTGTTGTATTTTGTTTCCAAATCCATGTACTTGAAATTTAGTAATGAAATGAAAAATGTTGTTATTTAAATTACTTGCCACGAGCTAGTGTTATGAAGTTTCGAGCAATCTACTTCGTCCGCCCCGATAATTCCGCCATCGGTTAGGGTGTGACATAAAGAACTACTGAGAACATAAGGAAGCTATTCCTAGACTCCAAAAAAGCTCCAAAGAACAAATTTAGAGTGAAATTGAAAGTGTGTGCATAAAGTGTTCAACTTTAAGGCCTATTTATACTTAAACAACAATCATGAGACGTTTCCAAGTGCCCCCTGAAGCTCTAGCATGCTGGTTAGTGTCTCATTAGGTGGAAGAAGGAAAGTTATGGTGGCAATACCGGAGATAAGTGGTAAGAGGGCAAGCTGGGAAGCAGCCAGCAATATTCTCCTGTCAGCGCACCTCTTACGCATCGTAAGAGGAGGCTTACGAACTGTAAGGGGTGTTAAATTCGTGCTCCTACGGTGTTCATATTTGTGTTCTGTATGAGGTGAGTTAGTTTGTAACTTTCTATCAAGGTGTTGTTATTTAAATTACTTGCCACGAGCTAGTGTTATGAAGTTTCGAGCAATCTACTTCGTCCGCCCCGATAATTCCGTCATCGGTTAGGGTGTGACATGAAGAACTACTGAGAACACAAGGAAGCTATTCCTAGACTCCAGAGAAGCTCCAAAGAACAAATTTAGAGTGAAGTTGAAAGTGTGTGCATAAAGTGTTCAACTTTAAGGCCTATTTATACTTAAACAACAATCATGAGACGTTTCCAAGTGCCCCCTGAAGCTCTAGCATGCTGGTTAGTGTCTCATTAGGTGGAAGAAGGAAAGTTATAGTGGCAATACTGGAGATAAGTGGCAAGAGGGCAAGCTGGGAAGCAGCCAACAATATTCTCCTGTCAGCGCACCTCTTACGTACCGTAAGAGGAGGCTTACGAACTGTAAGGGGTGTTAAATTCGTGCTCCTACGGTGTTCATATTTGTGTTCTGTATAAGGTGAGTTAGTTTGTAACTTTCTATCAAGTTGTAAACTTTTTCTTACATAAGTGTTTTTTATGAAGGTTATCTATTTTCTCATTCAAAACGATTTTTGCTGAGTTCATATGTTTTCTTTTATCACTTGAGATGTCTGTTAGATGGAACTGTTAGTTTGTAACTTTATCCGGAAGTGTGGTTAATATGACGTTTCATATTGTCACCAATTTAAGAATTGGATGGATATGGGGATTCTACATAACACATCTACTTTCATTTGATGAAAAACCCGATTTGATACAAGTTTTTTTTCAAAATAGGAAACAAAATAAAGGTCGTCTTGGCGTTCTTGTGCAAGAGAAAAGGGGAAATATCCATGTTCATCTTTTCTTCGACCTTATTCCTATGTCAAAATGGTTTTTCACCTTTTGTCACCATCCTCCTCAAGTGTAGTATTTGCGGAGTTGCATTAGATTCCAGGTCCTAGGAATCTCTTTTCCCTCCAATGTGGCCAGTTTACATGATCCATTTCCATTGGCCCTGATTGATAATCGCTCATAGTTGATGTGAATATAGATTGTGAAATAAAACTCGAGGTTGTTGCCATTACTGGAATCACAGTTGAGGTAAGAAACAGATCGCGAAAAACAGATGTGAAACATTCAGATCTGAGGAAAATATGAAGAGAATCAGAAGAAGTAGAGAGAACAGAGGAACAATCAGAAGGTAGAGAACAAATTAACGATAGGAAAAGTGGCTGAAATGGTGGCCTAAAATCTGATCGGAGATCTAACAGCTTTTTCAGTTGTGTAACAGAGCCATTGAAGTAAAGATATCAAGATAACTTAGTAAATCTCATTACTACAGAATGAACGCATACAACCTCTATGTATAGAAGAAACAACATAACCACCTCTTAACTAACTAGATGCTATCTAACAACCTCTGATCAATCAGTATATGCTACATACATAAACACTGGCAGAACTTTTTTTATTTTTTATTTATTTTGTCTGTTTATATTTATATTTGTTTTATTATTATTATTTATTTTTCATTCTTTTTTTTTCTTTATTCTACTTTTTCTTTTTGATCATTCATTTCTTATCTTTAATTTATCTTTTTATTATTCTTTTGTGAATTCTCTCTCTGTTTATTCCTTTATTTCTTACTTATTTTTTTATTATATTTTGTTTTTTATTACCAATCAAGTGAAAAAAAAAAAACAATTATCCCATATTTGAACGTGGATCCACTTAACTTCTCCAACCTAAATGTAATGGTTAGGCTTCCCTATGGCTATGGTGATTTAACAATTTAAAAACGATATTACTTTTACCACTAAAATGTTTCTTATTTAATGTGATATAAGTCTTGATCAATTATATCCTACTTTTCTATGTTTGTTTAATTTTATCTCAAATAGAGAAGTTTCATTACAACTATTCTATTTTTTTAATAACTAGCATCTACGACCCGTACCCGTGCTTTGCAGCAAGACAAGCCGAACAAAAAGTAAACATAAAATAATAAATCACGCACGCACGGTACGGCGTGTTAACTCGCAAAAATTAGAGTGAAAAAGTAAACATAAAAAAGAATAACTAATTTGGCTTATGACCCGCGAGTTTCGAGTGAGCCGTTAAACTGTAAAAAATAAGCGTAAAAACGTTGAATCATACACGCGCGTTGTAACGTGTTAACTTGCAAAATCTATAACGAATCGTAAAATGAAAAAAAAACTGAAAAAAATATAAAGTACATGGAACTGAAGTTGAAAGTGGAAAAACGTTAAGGTTAAAAACTAAAAAATGTATATGACAAATATGTGAAAGATGAAAACTATAGAGTTAAAAGTGTAAAAATGGAAACTTAGGTGGTTATGTAAAAGATAAAAGTAAAAGGGTTAAACAAGAAAAGAAAAAGGACTAGTGTGTTTGTGAAGAGATAAATTTTTATAATATAATATAAGGTAAAGAGTTAAACGTCATTTTAGGCCATGTGGTTTAGTTCATTTTGTAGCTTAGTCCAAAGGTTTCATTTTTCATATGTGAGTCCAAAAAGGTTTCACCATTGCCATTTTAGTCCACTGGGTTTAACTTCATCCATTTTTCTGTTAACGAAAAGAGCAATTCGGTCATTTTATATGTAATTTTCTTAACTAAAAGGGCAATTCGGCTCTATAAAATGACCGAACTGCCCTTCTCGTTAACAAAAATAATGGATGAAGTTAACCCAGTAGACTAATATGGCGACGATGAAAGCTTTTTGGACCCAAAGGTGAACAATGAAACCGTTTGACTAAGCTGATAAAATGACACAAACTACATAAATTAAAATGACATTTAACTCTAAGGCAAATTATTAAAACTATCTTATTTTTCATATTTTTAAAACTATTTTATCCTAAGTCGATCAAATATTCAATTCACCGTCTCTAGTCTAGCTTCCAACTTCTGTCAAACAGATTTTGTAAAATGTTTGATGAAAATAAATTTGTGGCCTCTAACGAATTCCATGGTAACCCGTAACCGTCTGTTTGTGCTATCTTAGGTTTTCTTTAGAAGCTCCTGTATTACAAGGATTGTTTAAATACAATTTTTATATACTAAATAATAAAATAATATATTCTTAAAAGTCTTGTTTATCAGACGTGTTGAATAAATATAATTTTACATATTAAATAATAAAAAAATTTAAGAAACCATTGTATTGTACGTGTTAAATAAATGGAATTTTATATACCGAATAATAAACAAACGTATCTCTAAAAACCCCGTTTATTTCAGTGGTTGAATGTATGTAATTTTGTATACCAAATAATATAATAAATTATATCTTTAAAACCCCATGTGTTACACGGGTTGAATAAATGTAACTTTGTATGAATAAATGTAATTTTACATATTAAATAATAAAAAGGTTAAAAGTTAGGTTTGTTTTTATAAACTAAACTCAATCAAATAAAAACGTCTTTTACAAAGGTTATAACACCTGGCTGATAATAGTTGATAAGATACATATATCATCACATTTTTGGTATAATATCATGATTATTATATTAAATATAATATCATTATCAAACTATCAATGTTAATGTTACATTGATATTAAAACATGAATATTAATTTACGTAATGTTATGTTAATATTCTTTTAGTTTTGATTTAAATATATGTGTTACCATTGTAACATCCGTCAAAAACCGGGTTAACCAAACCCGCTTCGTTTATTAACCGAATAGTCAGTCAAAATTTTCGTCGCGTATATATTGTTTATTTTAATTTTAAACGATACATAATCAATAAATAAATTGGAATTTAAAAACCATAATTTATAATTATAATAAAAACTGAACAAAAAAAATAAACAGGAGACGCCGGGATTCGAACCCGGGTCTCGCACATAACCACACAAACACTTAACCACTCCGCCACTTGACTCACTTGTGCTATATAATGAAACAAATAACATTTATAACAAAACTCGAAATCAAACCCAGTGAAATCAGCGCGCCCAAATCACTCTCGCCGGAAATCCCGACGACTTCGCCAATCATTGACGTTTTCTATTGACTTAACGGATGTATTAATCTCAACGTCGGTTATAACCGATGTCTAATCCCGCGACATCAGTCATAACCGCCGGAGAAAAGCTGACCAACGAATCAAGACAGAAATCGGACCCAATTCATCGAAATTCTTTCCTATAAATACACACCCAAGTCTCTGGAAATCATTTCGCTCAAAATCGCACCATTTCTCGAATCAATTTCAGTCGCCGGAGATTTTCTGCAATCATCGGACTTTCGCCGTAAAACCGAGACTTTCATCAAAACGGTAAATACCTCGACTCTTTCGGTTTCAATCCACTGTTAGACTATTACTAACTTCAATCCATCAACCAGAATCAATCCCAGACGACGTAGCGGAATATTCTGCTCTCGCCGGAAAACCTCTGGAATTTCCAAACTCACGCTGTGAATCGGTATAATCATTCAAACCTTCTGATAATCATTGTTTGGTAATTCAATTTCACAACTAACCGATCAAAATTGTTAATTTATCCGATCAGACGGAGTTCACGAAACAGAGCCGACGATCCTTGCTGGAGTTCTGAGAAAGACATCTGTTCGGTACATTCATTTCCAAAACACTCTCTATTTCATCACATTTCAATCACTTATAAGTTCGTTAATCGAATTTAACAAGAACAGTTGAATAATCGTTCTCTGTGTTTTTGAACGAAGAAGATGAAGTCGAACTAATGTATAAGTATAATTAAAACAAGATATATAACCGGGTAGACATACACTCCAGTGGTGGACTGTGTGCAAACAACTATCACACGTCTTGAGTTCGATCCCTGACCCAACCTCACTCTCTGAAATAAAAAATGCTCTTTTTAAAACCGAACCGGGTTAACTCACTGAAAGATGTTAAGTATAATAAAAACCAGTATATTAACCAGGTTAGACACACAGTCCAGCGGTGAACTGTGTGCAACGTTGAATCACAGGTCCCGGGTTCGAGACCTGTAATATGCACCGGTTCGATATAATTAAAACCTTTTTAAAATGAATAAATTCTGATTAAACTAAATAGTGTATAAATATATTAAAAACAGAAATATTTTGGGTTAGACACGTAACTCAGTTGTTAGAGCTGCGTGCACGCGTACGGGAGGTCACGGGTTCGAGTCTCACCCAGCGCATACTTACACAAGACCGAACCGGTCAACGGTCAAAGTCAACGGTCAACGGTCAACCCAAAAAGTCAACATTTTTTTTATATTTTTATTTATTTGTTTTATTTAAAAATCAATTAAAAATACTTAAAAATAACATTTTTAAAGTTAGAAAGAGACCTTAAACTCATAAAAAATAAACCTAAAAATCCAATTAAAATTGTTAATAAAATCCACTTAATTACCGTACCTTTTCGTTTTTATCTAGGTTAGTTATTCCTCGTCGATCAACTCTCTAAACTCGTGCGCATCCAACATCATCAAGAGAACGCACCCAATGTGAGTGAATTCTTACAAATTCCCCTTTTTATTCATGTTTTGGGGTGTATCATGTGTCGCTTAAATTAATTCGCTTATTCAAACTCGTGCTATACCATATTATGACCTAAACTTAGAACGTAAATATTGTTTGATGTGATGTATTACATATTGTCAAGTTGTATGCAAATTATTTGTTAGGCACATCAGTTCCTCGTGGGAGACGAGTTGAACAACGCGTGCCTTAAAACTCCTTCATTAGGCCCATCAGTTCGTAGAACAACGCGTGCCTCAAAACTCATTCATTAGGCCCATCAGTTCCTCGTGGGAGACGATTTGAACATCGCCTGCCTCAAAACAATAATTTGTTGTATGTGTGTGCAATATTTAATATTATGTGTTGTGTGAATAAATTTTCATCTACATTTACTCATATTTGGTTATGCACTTTATTTTATAATCAATACATTAAACACGTTTAAATGTTTTCATAGGGTTCACTCGCCAACTTTTTGTTGATCCAAAAACCATTTTTACACATGATACAGGTGGACAGGATGAAGCAAGGAAAACATAGGGAAAGTGCCTTAGAAGAAAAATAATGAAGGCTAGAAAGATGTATAGAACATGTTGTACTAGTATGATTTGATTGTATGATCTTCTTTAAAATTGTAATAATAAATATGAAACATTATAATAAATGTCATGAGCTTTGATGAAAACCCAATCATGCCCCGATCACCTTTTCCGCTGCGGGTCGGGGTGTGACAGATTGGTATCAGAGCCATGACTATAGGGATATAGGATAGGTTATTAGACCCTTAGAGCCTATACTATAGTTGATTAGATTTTAAATTATTTATGTGGTTACATGCAAACTCATGATGTTTATTTATTTCATATTTATTACATATACAAATGCATGCAAACACTTCCAATATTATATTTTGTGATACTTAATGAATCATACATATAGTCGAACATAACATGCTTACATATACATTCCTCATACATATTTCAATGTTTACATATTCAAATCATCTTCATACTTCCGTTATTCAAGATTTTGTCGCATTTGTCATTTTTCAAATCTCATCAAAGTGAGTTCTACGACGGGCATGTAGTAACTGTAAGGGTACAAGTACCGGTAGTCGGAACGTCCTGTCTAGGTTGGCATTCGTATAAATCCAATATAACGGACCAGTTTGCCTACCTGGGGACTAACGATGAGAGTACGAAGGACCTATTAGGCCAAAGCATGCCACACCAAACGTCATTCGAACTAACCCCACTTTGAGGTGTCACCGTGTCCACACCTGGATACATTCCGAATATCATACGTTACATACATATTTCTCGATTTTCTCCGGGTTTTAGTGTACGTAATCAGGCTAACACATGCAAACCATATGAAAAACCCGGTAATCATGGGGGCCCACATGATACGAAGGTGAAGTATGGCGGCATGCAAGGCCCAATTACGAGCAAAGCCCAATGTCACACCCCGACCCGCAGCGGAATAAGAGTCGGGGCATAATTGGGTTATCACCAAAGCTCATGATATTTACTAATATGTTTCATATTTATTAAAGTCAAAATTACATTCTCAATAATCCAAACATGTCCATACAAATACAAAGGAAAATAACCAAACTAAACAATCCAAGCTCTAAACCAGTTTATTCTTCTAAGCCAATCCTATGTGTTTCTTGCTGCAGCTGGTTCACCTGTATCATGTGTAAAAATGGGGGTTTTTGGGTCAACATAAGTTGGCGAGTGAACCTTGTTAGATAAACATTTATTATTGATTTATTGTTATTTTTATCAAGGAAAAATTGTGCAATTGTCATATGTGAGCAAATGTATTAATCAAACAATAGCAAATAACAACCACAAACTATAACATACAATAACATACAATAACATATGAACTTGCATGAATATATAACATGAATGAAACTGTATATGTTGGCAACGTCACGTTCACGCTCATAATGTAATGGGGAACTGACGGCCTATGATGAATGTCTGTGCGATCAAGGCTCAATCAAACGGAGCCGATCGTATGTTGGCAACGCCAGGTTCACGCTCATAATGTAATGGGGAACTGCTCAACGCTCATAATGTAATGGGGAGCGGCGGCCTATGAAATTGCATGTCCTGAAAATAATAAATTAAATCTAACAATAACCACACAACAGTTGATACAGGCTGAATACACATTTGTTCATGATATGATGTATGCACAATGATTTAAATATAATAGTTGGTTAGACACATGATACACCCCAAAAACGTGATTAAAACGGGGAATTTTGTAGAGATTCACTCACATTGGGTGCGTTCGGTTAGAGATGATGAGATGCGCACGAGTTGGGAGAATTGAACAACGAGGATTAACTAACCTAAATAATAACGGAAGATATAGTAAATGAGTGGATTTTATTAATAATTTTAATAGGATTTTTAGATATATTTTTGTGAGTTTAAGGCTATTTCCTATCTTTAAAAACATTATTTTTAAGTATTTTTAATTGATTTTTAAATTAAATTAAATAAATAAAAATATAAAAATATGTTGACTTTTGCGTTGACCGTTGACCGTTGACTGTTTGACCGGTTTTATTGTGTGAATGTATGCGCCGGGCAGGACTCGAACCCGAGGCCTCCCGTTCGCGTGCACGCAGCTCTACCAACTGAGCTACGTGTCTAACCCGAAATAATTCTGTTTTTAATTATATTTATATACTAATTCAGTTTATTCAAAATTCATTTATTTTTAAAAAGGGATTTTAATTATCAAACCGGTGCCGTCAACAGGTCTCGAAACCGGGACCTGTGATTTATCGTTACACACAGTCCACCGCTGGACTGTGTGTCTAACTTGGTTAATATACAGATTTTTATTATACTTAACATCTAATTGCGAAAAGGATCCGGTTCAGTTAGAAAAAGAACATTTTAATTTCAGAGAGTGTGTGTGTATCAAGGATCGAACTCGCGGCGTGTGATATATATGTGCACACAGTCCACCGTTGGACTGTGTGTATAACCCGAGATAATATCCAGATTTTATTAAACTTATAATCAAACTAACTTCGTCTTCTTCGTTACCGAATTACAGCCTACGATTACTCCATTGTTTCTTGTTTAATTTGATTGACAAACATTCATAAGACTAAAATGAAATGGCAGAGACGGTGTTGGAAGTAAACATACCGGAGGAATGATTTATCTCAGAATTTCGGCAAAGCGTCGGCTCTGTTTTTTATGAACTTCGACTGAGCGAACAAATTAACAGTTTTGATTAGTTAATTGTGGAATTGAAGTACTAAACAAGAGTTATCAGAAGGTTTGAATGACTATACCGATTTACAGCGGAAGTTAGGAATTTTCAGAAGTTTTCCGGCGAGATGGAATTATCTGATATCGACGTCTGAAATTGATTCCGATTTAAGGATTTGAGTTAGCAACAGCTTAACAACTAATAGACAATGAAAGAATTGAGAGACTTACTGATTTGATGGACAACACGGTTTTCCGGTGAAAGTCCGGCGAGTTCAATTAGCTGCTCCGACGAACTGAAAGTTGTGTGAAAAGGAAATTGAAGGTTTGCAGAATGTGTTTGAGTCGCGAGAGGGGTCTTTGATTGAAGTAATTCAGAAAATGAAAGTTTTCTGTTATTAAAACCGATCCACTCTTGAATTCAAGTCCATTCAAAGCTAAATTGATTGGAGTGTCGGTGTATCAGTTAAACTCAGTAAACCGCGATCAATCAAACGTCTTTGGACGTTTGGTGACCGATTTCGGTTACAATTGGCGTAACCGGATTGATTTATGATAGACCATAAAATTTAATTGTTTCCTAGCATTTACAGAAAACAACAAGTGGCGGAGTGGTTATATGTGTGGGTGATAAGTCTTGAACTTAAACCCGGCTGACCCGGGTTCGAGTCCCGGCAGCCAAATTTTCTTGTTAATTATTTTATTTTTATTTTTTATCAATTATAACTTTTATATTCTAGTTTGTTTATTAATTATGCATCATTAAAAATTAAAATGGACATAAATACGCAAAGAAACATTTATAACTTGTTATTCGATTACAAACGGAGTGGGTTTGGAAAACCCGTTTTTGACAAATGTTAGAGTATCCCCTACTTTTAGGAATTTCGCCCCGAAATTTAAGTAGTAGTAGTAGGAAAAAGATGCGGGTATTTTTCGCGCATTGAGTCTTCACGTTCCCAAGTAAACTCAGGTCCCCGTTTCGACTCCCAGCGTACCCTAACAATTGGAATGCGACTTCGTCGAAGACGTTTTTCTCTGAAGTCCATGATCTCTACTGGTCTTTCAATAAAATGCATAGATTCATCAATCTGAATATCTTCCAGAGGAATATGGAGGTTCTCATCAGCGAGGCACTTCTTCAAGTTTGATACGTGGAATGTGGGATGAATCCTATTGAGTTTTTCTGGTAGATCAAGCTTGTATGCTGCAGGTCCTACTCTTTCGAGTATCTTGAAAGGTCCTACGTAGCGTGGTGCTAGCTTGCCTTTTTGACCAAAACGAACAACTCCCTTCCACGGTGATACTTTTAAAAGTACATGATCACCAATGTTAAACTCCAAAGGCTTCCGTCGTTTATCTGCATAACTCTTTCGACGACTTTGAGCCGCTAGAAGATTGTTTCGAATTTGATGGATCTTGTCTGTGGTTTCTTGAATCAATTCTGGACCGGTGATTTGAGCTTCCCCAATTTCGTGCCAACATACTGGAGATCGGCACTTACGACCATATAAGGCTTCAAAAGGTGCCATGCCGATGCTTGAATGATAGCTGTTGTTGTACGAAAATTCAACTAATGGTAGATGAGCGTCCCAATTTCCCTTGAAGTCTATGACACATGCTCGAAGCATATCTTCAAGAGTTTGAATGGTGCGTTCAGATTGTCCATCATTTTGAGGATGATAAGCGGTACTGAGATCTAATCGCGTACCCAAAGCGGCTTGTACTGCTTGCCATGTTCGTGAAGTGAAACGACCATCACGATCTGAAATAATGCTTAACGGTACACCATGTCGGCTTACGATTTCGCTGATATAAATACGAGCTAGCTTTTCGTTCTTGAAATCTTCGCGGATAGGAATAAAGTAAGCTGATTTTATAAGTCGATCAATGATTACCCATATAGTGTCATACCTACCAGAAGTGCGAGGTAACACGTTAATGAAGTCCATGGTTATGTTTTCCCACTTCCATACAGGTATTTCAGGTTGGACCAGAAGTCCTGAGGGTCTTTGGTGTTCAGCTTTCACCTTGGAACATGTAAGGCACTTGAAACAAAAACAGCAATATCCTTTTTCATTCCAGGCCACCAATAGGTGTATCGAAGGTCTTGATACATCTTATCGGCTCCTGGGTGTATAGAGTATCGTGTTT
Source organism: Scalesia atractyloides (assembly GCA_947069175.1). Classification (NCBI taxonomy): domain Eukaryota; kingdom Viridiplantae; phylum Streptophyta; class Magnoliopsida; order Asterales; family Asteraceae; genus Scalesia; species Scalesia atractyloides. Next base: position 78,680,259 of record CAMTDV010001633.1, on the reverse strand, counting down.
TGTGAGCCTCATTCATAAGAAATTCACGAAGATTGTTGTGGTCAGGAATCCATATGCGATCTAGATAGTACAGAATACCGTCAGATTTAGTTTCAATTTTAAGTTCAGCTCCACAGGACAGCTCCTTTCGTACATCATCTTCGTTTACTGAAACATGTTGGGCTTCTCGAATTTGATCTTTAATGTCAGTTATGATTTGCGAACACAGAAGATGAATGGAGTTCGCATAACCCTTTCGACTGAGTGCATCAGCCACCACATTTGCTTTGCCAGGGTGGTACCGAATTTCACAGTCGTAGTCATTTAGAAGTTCGACCCATCTTCGTTGCCTCATGTTTAACTCCTTTTGAATGAAGATATGTTGAAGACTCTTGTGGTCAGTGTATATTTCACACTTAGTACCGTAGAGATAATGTCTCCATATCTTAAGAGCGAACACAACGGCTCCAAGTTCTAGGTCATGGGTGATGTAGTTCTTCTCATGAGTCTTGAGTTGTCTCGAAGCATAAGCTATAACCTTTTCCTCTTTGCATTAGAACACAGCCTAGTCCTTGCCCTGACGCGTCGCAATAAACCACGAAGTCATCACAACCTTCAGGAAGAGTGAGGATTGGTGCATCTCAGAGTTTTTGTTTAAGGGTTTGGAAGGCTTCTTCTTGTTTGGGTCCCCATATGAAAGGTTTTCCCTTATGAGTTAAAGCCGTGAGTGGTACAGCAATGCGAGAGAAGTTTGAAATAAAACGGCGATAATAACCAGCCAAACCAAGGAATGATCTTACTTCAGTTGGTGTACGTGGCGCTTGCCATTCTTGTACCGCTTTGATCTTTGAGGGGTCGACATGTATTCCCTTGTCATTGACTACATGTCCAAGGAATTGTACCTCTTTTAACCAGAATTCGCATTTGGAGAATTCGGCGTAAAGCTTTTCATTCTCTAGAAGTGTAAGGATGAGTCGAAGATGCCGTTCATGATCAGACTTAGACTTTGAATAAATGAGAATGTCGTCGATGAAGACTATAACAAAACGATCGAGATAAGGTTTGAAGACTCTGTTCATTAGATCCATGAAGACAGCTGGAGCGTTGGTTAAACCAAATGGCATGACCATGAATTCATAATGACCATAACGAGTTCGGAAAGCGGTTTTTGGGACGTCTTCTTCATGTACTCTGAGTTGATGATAACCAGAACGAAGGTCGATCTTAGAAAAACAGCTGGCGCCTTGAAGTTGGTCAAGAAGATCATCAATGCGAGGTAATGGGTAGCGATTCTTGATCGTTAACTTGTTGAGTTCTCTTTAGAAGCTCCTGTATTACAAGGATTGTTTAAATACATTTTTATATACTAAATAATAAAATAATATATTCTTAAAAGTCTTGTTTATCAGACGGGTTGAATAAATATAATTTTACATATTAAATAATAAAAAAATTTAAGAAACCATTGTATTGTACGTGTTAAATAAATGGAATTTTATATACCGAATAATAAACAAACGTATCTCTAAAAACCCCGTTTATTTCAGTGGTTGAATGTATGTAATTTTGTATACCAAATAATATAATAAATTATATCTTTAAAACACCGTGTATTACACGGGTTGAATAAATGTAACTTTGTATACTAAAAATAATAATAAAATATATCTTTAAAAAACCTCGTGTATTACACGGGTTGAATAAATGTAATTTTACATATTAAATAATAAAAAGGTTAAAAATTAGGTTTGTTTTTATAAACTAAACTCAATCAAATAAAAACGTCTTTTACAAAGGTTATAACACCTGACTGATAATAGTTGATAAGATACATATATCATCACATTTTTGGTATAATATCATGATTATTATATTAAATATAATATCATTATCAAACTATCAATGTTAATGTTATATTGATATTAAAACATGAATATTAATTTACGTAATGTTATGTTAATATTCTTTTAGTTTTGATTTAAATAAATGTGTTACCATTGTAACATCCGTAAAAAACCGGGTTAACCAAACCCGCTTCGTTTATTAACCGAATAGTCAGTCAAATTTTTGTCACGTATATATTGTTTATTTTAATTTTGAACGATACATAATCAATAAATAAATTGGAATTTAAAAACCATAATTTATAATTATAATAAAAACTGAACAAAAAAATAAACAGGAGACGCCGGGATTCGAACCCGGGTCTCGCACATAACCACACAAACACTTAACCACTCCGCCACGTGACTCACTTGTGCTATATAATGAAACAAATAACATTTATAACAAAACTCGAAATCAAACCCAGTGAAATCAGCGCGCCCAAATCACTCTCGCCGGAAATCCCGACGACTTCGCCAATCATTGACGTTTTCTATTGACTTAACAGATGTATTAATCTCAACGTCGGTTATAACCGATGTCTAATCCCGCGACATCAGTCATAACCTCCGGAGAAAAGCTGACCAACGAATCAAGACAGAAATCGGACCCAATTCATCGAAATTCTTTCCTATAAATACACACCCAAGTCTCTGGAAATCATTTCGCTCAAAATCGCACCATTTCTCGAATCAATTTCACTCCCGGAGATTTTCTGCAATCATCGGACTTTTGCCGGAAAACCGAGACTTTCATCAAAACGGTAAATACCTCGACTCTTTCGGTTTCAATCCACTGTTAGACTATTACTAACTTCAATCCATCAACCAGAATCAATCCCAGACGACGTAGCCGGAATATTCTGCTCTCGCCGAAAAACCTCTGGAATTTCCAAACTCACGGTGTGAATCGGTATAATCATTCAAACCTTCTGATAATCATTGTTTAGTAATTCAATTTCACAACTAACCGATCAAAACTGTTAATTTATCCGATCAGACGGAGTTCACGAAACAGAGCCGACGATCCTTGCCGGAGTTCTGAGAAAGACATCTGTTCGGTACATTCATTTCCAAAACACTCTCTATTTCATCACATTTCAATCACTTATAAGTTCGTTAATCGAATTTAACAAGAACAGTTGAATAATCGTTCTCTGTGTTTTTGAACGAAGAAGATGAAGTCGAACTAATGTATAAGTATAACTAAAACAAGATATATAACCGGGTAGACATACACTCCAGTGGTGGACTGTGTGCAAACAACTATCACACGGCTCGAGTTCGATCCCTGACCCAACCTCACTCTCTGAAATAAAAATGCTCTTTTTAAAACCGAACCGGGTTAACTCACTGAAAGATGTTAAGTATAATAAAAACCAGTATATTAACCTGGTTAGACACACAGTCCAGCGGTGGACTGTGTGCAACGTTGAATCACAGGTCCCGGGTTCGAGACCTGTAATATGCACCGGTTCGATATAATTAAAACCTTTTTAAAATGAATAAATTCTGATTAAACTAAATAGTGTATAAATATAATTAAAAACAGAAATATTTCGGGTTAGACACGTAGCTCAGTTGGTAGAGCTGCGTGCACGCGTACGGGAGGTCACGGGTTTGAGTCTCACCCAGCGCATACTTACACAAGACCGAACCGGTCAACAGTCAAAGTCAACGGTCAACCCAAAAAGTCAACATTTTTTTTATATTTTTATTTATTTGTTTTATTTAAAAATCAATTAAAAATACTTAAAAATAACATTTTTAAAGTTATAAAGAGACCTTAAACTCATAAAAAATAAACCTAACAATCCAATTAAAATTGTTAATAAAATCCACTTAATTACCGTACCTTTTCGTTTTTATCTAGGTTAGTTATTCCTCGTCGATTAACTCTCTAAACTCGTGCGCATCCAACATCATCAAGAGAACGCACCCAATGTGAGTAAATTCTTACAAATTCCCATTTTTATTCATGTTTTGGGGTGTATCATGTGTCGCTTAAATTAATTCGCTTATTCAAACTCGTGCTATACCATATTATGACCTAAACTTAGAATGTAAACATTGTTGATGTGATGTATTACATATTGTCAAGTTGTATGCAAATTATTTGTTAGGCCCATCAGTTCCTCATGGGTGACGAGTTGAACAACGCGTGCCTTAAAACTCCTTCATTAGGCCCATCAGTTCGTAGAATAACGCGTGCCTCAAAACTCATTCATTAGGCCCATCAGTTCCTCGTGGGAGACGGGTTGAACAGCGCGTGCCTCAAAACAATAATTTGTTGTATGTGTGTGCAATATTTAATATTATGTGTTGTGTGAATAAATTTACAACTATATTTACTCATATGTGGTTATGCACTTTATTTTATAATCAATACAATAAACACGTTTAAATGTTTTCATAGGGTTCACTCGCCAACTTTTTGTTGATCCAAAAACCATTTTTACACATGATACAGGTGGACAGGATGAAGCAAGAAAAACATAGGGAAAGTGCCTTAGAAGAAAAATAATGAAGGCTAGAAAGATGTATAGAACATGTTGTACTAGTATGATTTGATTGTATGATCTTCTTTAAAATTGTAATAATAAATATGAAAAATTATAATAAATGTCATGAGCTTTGATGAAAACCCAATCATGCCCTGATCACCTTTTCCGCTGCGGGTCAGGGTGTGACAACCATGTGGATATTATTCTATTCAACAATATTAAGTTTGGTTTTCATAATAGAAAATTTGGTTTATTTAAAAAAGTTTTATCGTAATTAACAATTTAAATTTGAAGATAATATTTTATTAGGAAATAGAAGGATTTTATTTCAAATTCAAAGTAGGATAAAATTTAATATTAAATTATTATTTAATTAATATAAGTAAAACATGAAAAGGAGGCGGGAAAATAGAAAATTATAGGCTTCAATGAATGACATTGTCACGCATGGTTTTACTTTATTTTATAGTATAGATATAGATCTAGATTTTTTTCATACATCCAAACTTAGTTATATATTTTTCTATATAATCCCATCACCGTCTAGCAAGTAGATAAAACGGATCAAGAAACAAGTATATCATGACAGTATCCGTATCTCCCTACATAATAAATAAAAAATAACTTGTTACATGGTTATTTCTCAGTATTTTCTTTTTTATTTTCAGCAAAATAATTGTATTCTAAAATGTGACACATGGCTTCAGTTTTATTCATTAAATACCTTGATTATTGACAGATTATGATTGGCTGAGGTAGAGAGGTGACTACTCTCCTTGATGGAAGCACCTCTTACACCCTTAGTCGTCCGTCATTTTTAACGTTATTTTACGAAATTATTAAAATAATGTTAAAATAAGTGCAGTTTCACTTTTGCCCCTAAGTGTGACACATATATACAATATATACATAAACCGCAAATATGGCGTTCTTTTAAAAGAATATATATGTTTTAAAGATTAAATAGAAAAACTTTTTCACGGATATATAGAAAAGATCTGTAAATAATTTGGGAAATCATATGATTATGTTTACGATATAAAGTTTATTCAAAACAGAGATAGTATACGTTTCGACATAATTTTGTTCAAGACTAAGTCGGATCAGATTTCATATTTCGCTCTTTTCTAAATACGCACGCGTGTGTTTTGAAGAATACTTTTTACAACGGCATTACTTTCATTATTTGTGTTGTCGTTGCGACTTTTATCTTCTATCTATATTATTTTTTTAGATTTTTAAATTTTATTAAAGTCGGCCCGTTGCGAAGCGTGAGTATACCACAAATAACCAATTAAAAAATTGGTATTTAGCCCTGCTTTTCACCCATAAATAAGATGTTGTTTTTCCGTCCACTAGTTTGAATATATTCGCTATTCTATTGTTAAAAACTTTATGGATCCTATATCTCCAAAATAACCGATAACTAGTGTAGTAATCAGTGTTTTCATACCTGGAGCGGACCAGCCGATCAGATCGGGAACTGGGTACTTGGCCGGTCCAGTTCAGGCTACCGGACCGGATGGATGAGAACCGAGAGGTTGGACCAGATTGATGAGAACCGAGAGGTCGGACCAAAAAACCTGGAGGTCGGACCGGGATTTTAATGGGTCAAACCAGATTTTGATTAAAAAATCTCATTTTACCTTATTTATTTTTATATTATTTAAAATGTCCTCCGGTTCTCACATTCGATCAAACCGGTCCAACCAATGAAATAGTAAAAAGACTAATTCAACATCCGGTCCAATTCTAAAATGAGTAGTAATAGTGATAATTGCTTTGATATTATTTTAAAAGTACATCCACCCACTTGGATTATTAACTGCCATTAAATACAGTAACCATATAATGAGTAGTAATAGTGATAATCGCTTTGATATTATTTTTAAAAGTACATCCACCCACTTGGATTATTAACTGCCATTAAATACAGTAACCATATATGTTTTGGATTTTGCTATGTTTTTTAATTGACAAGATAAACTATAATTAAAAAGGGGTTAGCAAGCTCCTAAAAATCCCTAAACATAAATAAACCCTAAATATTAATAAAGTCAAAGAGATATAATAAAACACCAATACAATAAATCAATAATAATCTTAATCTTTTAGCTGCCAAAATTTTTGTATCTAATAGGATTTAAACCCTCACTAAATAGAAAGATAAATCCTTATCCAACACCTTAATAGCACTAGACCAAAGTCTCTACACCAAATATACCGATTTGCAAGATTGATCTTCATTATACCCTTCACCCAAAAATTAGCAAAGATGTCCTCCACTAAAAATTGAAACTGAGGCCGTTTTATGATTAAACGTAACATTGTTCCGCATGAGCTAGTAACACCAGAGACTGAGATCAAAATGACCGTCTGCACTTAAGGATGACCAAATGGTACCGGGTACCGATATCGAACCGGTACCGACTTTTGACGTTTTCGTTACCGGTTCGGTACAGGTCTAGCACGGTACCGGTTTTTACCCTCAAATACCGGTATCAAACCGTACCGTACCAGATATATTCGGTACCGGTACCCATTTTTTAGGATATTCGGTACCGGTTGGTACCGAGCCCATCCGTACCTACATCAAGGTCTTTTAGTTACGAAGATTGGTATTGTATTGGTGTCCATCTGCCAAAATAGCGAGAGTTTAAGTCCGAATATTGATAACAAATGATATAGATTTTAGTAGTATTGTTTCTTATTTATAAAAGTTATCAAGATTGAAATAGTCTTTATATGTTTTTAGCTATAAAGATAAACCCTTGTTCAAAGGTTTCCATTTTTTTCTGTTATTAGACAAACAGAGAAATATGTTTAGCTTTTCTAAAAGGTTAAATTAATACCACCTAAACAAGAATAACTTTTGAAGTACCATTCCAAGGTTTTTGTTTACCTGGTGAACCTACACACTAAAAGATAATTGTTTATTATATATCATATATATATATATATCTTCACTAGGTCAACAATTCACATCTTCCACCACTAAGAAAAAATATGGCAGTACAACAGAGAAATGCAGTGCTACAGAGTAATGCATGCAGACTATTTAACCCCCCACCACCCTCTTCCACCATTTATCATCTCTCTATTTCCCTACCACTTAGTTTTTATCACCATAAACTTTCTTTATACAAACCCTAATTATGGCACACCCTGCTAATGATCACCTTCTCCAACCCCATTCCAGTGACCACCATGACTCCACCAGTTTCCCCCTTCTATCAACCCCCACCACCACATCCTCTGGTGGACATTCTCTCAACAAAAAAAGTAAAACCAAAGGAGTACCAGATGACAAGAAGTTTAAATATAGAGGAGTTAGACAACGAAGCTGGGGCAAATGGGTTGCCGAGATCCGTGAGCCGCGGAAGCGAACACGCCGTTGGCTCGGCACATTTTCAAACGCGGAAGATGCGGCACGCGCCTACGACCGTGCCGCAGTTGTGCTCTATGGTACACGAGCTCAACTTAACCTTAAGCTAACCCGTACCGAAGGAAGCAACACCGCGTCTACCTCATCTTCACAATCGTCTACTTCATCGTCTTCCCGTGGCAAAACGGGCGGTGGTGCATCTTCCACCACGGGGCAAACTCTTCGGCCAATTCTCCCGCGGCCGGCCGGGTTTCGTTTCGGCTACCCGAATCCTTCAACCCTGGCCGTGCCCAGTTTCGGTAATTACGTACCGTACGGATTAATCTACCCCAGTGTCCCCCTTGGTGCTAGTTATAGCGAAAGCAGTGGTGCTAGCAATTTTGTACAACAATATCCAATGCAAATCGTACAACAACAAGAGTACGTACCCTACAACATGAGTGAGGGCCCCCCACTTTATGGAACAACAACATTAACCTCGTATGATCCTAACCTTAACCCTAACCCTAACCCAAACCCTAACCCTAGGAGCAATTATGAAAATGAAAAACCGTTGGAAACGTGGGAACAGTTGCAAGATTGTTACTATAATCAAGCTAGTGGTTACGAGATAGATGATGATGAAATAAACGCATTGGTGGGTTCAGTTGGATCAAGTCTTTCTCTTGTATCGAGTTCTTCGCCGTCGATCGGTTTTGGAGAATCTGGTTTGGATCCAACGATGGTCTGCGATCCCACATCGCCTGCTTTATGGTCGTGCGTCGACAAGTACCTGCCGGCTAGCATTTGGGACTACGGCGATCCTTCGCTTGATTTTTGAAGCTTTACGGGAAGGATAATAAAAAAACCCTGGTGCACGAGGCTCCCGCATATAATGGATCATGTTGCATGCATGGGAGTATGCTACATTCTTGGATTTAAGATTTGAGATTGAAGAAAGGTGAGGAATAATTTCGATTTTAGTTTGAATTTATGGATACAAAGACTTTAGAAGTTACGTTGTTTGATTTGAAGAGGTAAGTTATCATTGGACTGTGTTTGATAAGTACCGATTTACTTTTAGTCATTGATATTATCATTGGCAGACAAAAGCTTTTTATTAATGTTTAATATATGTTTTGTAATGTAGGCCATGTATTCTGGGGTTATATAAATTATATAAGGCTATCGGGTATGCGCTTGGATTTGGGTGTGGGTTGGGTAAAAACGCATAAGTCACCACCCCTGGCGGGCTTGGGTTTCGGCGTGGCCCCTTGGGCGACGGGTCTAGCGGTCCACTGTGGCGGTTTCTTATTGGCTGGCTTGGCTAGGCTGCTAACCAGTTTTTTTAAATTTTAAATTTATAACCGTTTGGCTTGGCCAAGCCAACCGCCACCCCGAGTTTTAAATTTATAACCGTTTGGCCAAGCCAAATGGCAGCCCCGAGTAGTATAAAATCCCCCACCGCCATCCCTGTATGCTACCTCGAGAAGAACTCCCCCACCGCTAACCTCACCCGACGCTCGAAATCATGGCCTCTTGGATGAACGAGGAAGAGATAGCACTAGTAACGAACGTGGTGGATGTTATGAAGGCCCGCCGACCCAGTGATACACGTTACTGGCCGGAAGCTTTCGCGAGCTATCGGCACGTTGGGAACGACCGGCACAATCTAAACGCGTGCCAACACAAGTGGCGTGAACTTCGACCCAAGCTCGACCGGTTTAAAGCGTACTATGACAGTGTGCCCGGCGTTGACATAAGTCACGACGACCGGGTGGCGGTGGCCAACATCGAGTACCGGGGCAAGGAGCGGAGGCCCTTTGAGAAGTTGACCCTCTTCGAAATCTACCTAACGCTTTAGGGTTTTTTTTATGTTTAACTAGTAGTAAGACCCGCGCGCGTTGCGGCGCGGGTACATCGCAAATGTCGAACGGATTAGTCCAAGCGTAATGTGATGTGTCCATCATATAAAAATGTGTGTATCGACGTATCCGACTGAACTCAATGTAACCTATAGATGCGTTGCAATTGGATAGAACGTAAAGCAAATCGAGTTTATACCGTACAATCATAACGTATTAAATGCGAGTCAACTAACTCGAATTTCTACCATCAAGTCAAAATGTGTTATATGTGACCTGGTTCATATGTAGGAAACATACAAATAAAGCCCGAAAGCGTATACCAAATTTATGTCAAAATGTAAAAAACAAAGTTTAAAAGTTGAAGGGTCGGTATAAAGCATATGTGCAAAAACATAAATTACCAAAGTACTAGTAAAAGATGCAAGTTACAAAAGTAGAGGGTTAAAAAAGTAACCTATAGATGCGTTGCAGTTGAATTAAAACGTAAAGCAAATTGATTTTATATCGTACAATCATAACGTATTATATGCGACTCGATTAACTCAAATTTATACCATCAAGTCAAAACGTATTATATGTGATCCGATTCATATGTAGAAACATAAAATAGAAAGCACAAAAACGTATACCAAATTTACGTCAAAATGTAAAAAGCAAAGTTTAAAAGTTGAAGGGTCAGTGTAAAGTATATGTGCCAAAAATGTAAACTACTAAAGTATAGGTAAAAATACAAGTTACATAAGTAGAGGGTTAAAAAAGAAAAAAACTATATGCAAAAATATGAATTTGAAAGTCAAAGAAATATGAATTTGAAAGTCAAAGTGTGGTGGAAACCACCGACTTTCTTTTAAGTAATATAGAAATTATGTTTTTTGTAGATTTGTAATTTGGGGGATATTTTTTAGATTATAATATGTTTTTTTAAGATTTGTAATTTTTAGGAAATTTTAATAATATGTTTAGGTTTGTTTTATTTTGGTTTTTTATAAAAAAAATGCAAAAAAATTAGCAAATGACACGGATTGGCGGTGCCCCTCTAAGTCCACGTGTCGGGCCATACCCCAAAGTCTCGTCCCACCATACCCCATAGTCTAAATGTGAGGTTATAGGACAGGTGACATATATGTAAGAAGAGAGGGTTATAGGGGTTTATATAACTTGAGTGTGTAGTAGGAGGTTATGTAGATATGGATTCACTAGTGTATTTGTGAACTGAGTGAACAGATTCTGACTATTGATTTACATCATCACATCGTAAAATACATTAGTGTATTTTCATCATCAAATCCTAGCCATTGATTAACACTTGTGTATTGATGTTTAGGGGGGTTAAGATTAATTCACTAGTGTTCACAGTTAAGGGGTTGTTCACAAATTAACCTAACCCTATATATGTATGTATATATATGTGTGTGTGAGAGAGAGAATCTTCCTGTGTAGCACCGTTATAATTTTCGCAATGGGACAAAATTGGAGGGGTATAGCACCCAAGGGGCGGTGTTTGGTGACGCAAAGGAGGCATTTGACGTTATATAACCTTCCAGTACGGAAGGACTAATTGTATACTATAGTGTATTAGTGGACTTGAACCGTCGAGTTTAGGAGGATGCACTTTGTTAATTTAAAATTTATAGATACCAATGCTATTTCTGTTCTTTAATATATTGTGAGCGATGTGTATTAATATATGAACCAGGCATGTATAATTTTGTAAATATCGAGTTATATATACCTGTTGGTCCTTCTTTCGAATGTGTACTATTCTTGAAAATTGAACCATACCAGCATAGCGTCTCTTCGTTTGTAATTGGGAAGAAAAAACCACATAGAGTGGGTATGAAAATGTGGCGTGAAAGCCACTCCACGTCTGGCACACTGGCCTGCTTATGGCGTGGAGGGCAGTGTTGTGGGTGGGGCTTGAGGATCTCCACTAGCGTGAGGGTAAATGTGTGAGTGAGGTGGCGATGTTTCATTGGTAGATGGATTTTTTGTTGGTTTTGATTGGTTCTTGTTTATTAATCTTTTTTATAAAAACGCCACTTTCACACCCCCTCCGTGCTTTTTTTATCACATCACATTGCTGACAAAGTTGCCACGTGACGCTTAATACCCCCTCTTTATGCCCTCCCAATCTGTATAGTCTAATACAAAAAAAAATACACTAACCTCAATGCAATACATCCTAGTATATCAAGTTTGTGGGCACCTTCCTGCCAACTCATTCGCCTCTTCCGGCGTTACTAGGCTAACGCCCATCCCCATGGTGCCCCTGTAATGCCCCACCAACGCAGACTAATGTCACCTGTTGACGCCCTAAGTACTGCAAAAGGGTAGCCAAGTCAATGATGACTTGGTTGTTGGCGTTGGTAGGCGCACGACCTCACGCCCACAATGATCAGCCTAAAGGAGTGATGGATTTTCATGACAATTAGGTGGCAGAGGGAGGTGAAGACGACACACATTTAAAGAGGGATCATCAATAATTGAGCCCGAACACAAATTGTGTTACACAATTATCTCACTTCTAGTTATCAACTCTCAACAATAGGAAGTATATCTTGTGGGCGTGGTTAAGGGGTGTGGGTGGAACCAACATCCAAATGGGTGTTGCACACCAATCCTCGGCGTGGATGGCGTGCATGGTGGATTAAAGCGAGGCCACAACCATGGAGAAAGGGCCATGTTTGTTTAACTGGGTTTTTTTTTCCTTTGTTTTTTCAACCAATTAAAATACCACATTAAATCACTTTATTTACACAACAATCACATCACACCATTATGCCTTTTTAATGGGGTGTGTGCGGATACCTCTCCTCCTTATCAGCTTATGTGGTGTTAAGGTTTCACCTAGTGGGCGACACTCTTTATATGGTCTTATCAGCTAGAGTTAGCGTCACATGTTGTGGGAAAACTAATCATCTCATAGGCCAACAACAAACTCCAAAACCAAAGGAGCCCACAAAACTGTTCCCATGCTCAAAAGCTACCCACAACGAAATGATATCATGTCAAAAGGCTTGTAACCGAATCGTATCAGTGTAAATGGTCTTTCTTTCTAGTGTAAAATAAGAAGTAGAATGGTTAGACAAACATCTCTCTAGTACGAAGTCGAAAAGGATAATCAATTGGGGAACCGCGGCTATCGCGGCGGCACAAACTCAATTATCGCCCATCTCCTACTGCAGAAGCCTTAAAGAAAAGGAATGTTCAGAAGGAGATTCTTCGTGCCCCTTATGTAACTCGGCTGAAGAATCATCAGATCACATTTTCATCGCATGTCAAGTCGCGTTGATCGTTTGGAATGGTGTTAGCACATGGTGTAAGATTTCCAACATATTTGCTTTTTCGCTTAAAGATCTCCTAGGTATTTATAAAGAGCTTAGAGTTTCGGAGAAAAAGAAGGATGCGGTTCAAGGTATCATCATGATCGTTTGCTGGAGTTTGTGGCGTGCTAGAAACAAGGCGAAATTTTCCAACATTCTGGTTAGGATAAAAAGCATTATTAGCGAGGTTACGGCCTTGGGTTTTCTTTGGTTCTCTAATAGATCGAAACACAAAGGGATGGATTGGGGGGAGTTGTGTTCTTTTGTAAATATGTAATCGTGGTGTAGTTGTGTTTGTCGGCCCGGCTTGGGTCGGCTTTTTCGTTAATGAAGTTTACTTATAAAAAAAATTATCGCCCATCTCCAAAACCAGAAAGATGTTAATGATCTTACATTTCCAAAGAACCTCCCAACTTCGATGAAAATATAAAAGGGGTTATCTAACTCTATAGCATTATTTATGTTTAACTACAAATTATTCCATGAAAACTATACTCTACTTTAATCGTATGCATAAAGTTCAAATTACCCATGATGTTTTTTCAGAAACACACAGCTTCAAGTGTGCATAAAGTTAATACTGTCCGTAATTTTTTATCAGAAATACACACCCCCAAGTGTAACAAATTTTTAATCCACACTACTAATTTAAAAAAAGTACTTTTTATATGCTTATTTGTATCCACATATATTTATACCTTTTTTATATTTTTATTTTATTATATAATATATTATTAGCATAATTGCTATTATAATTTATGTTTTTTTCTTATAATTTTTAAATATAATAGGTATTATGTTGTGAAGTGTTTGTTGTTTATGTAGTGATATTGATATTAATTAATTTTATTTTGAACCGAGTGTGAATAGTAAGATACAAGTGATCGAAGCATAAGCTTAGATGTCATAAAAGTACAACGTGAATTAGTTTTTTTGTAGAGTGGCGCGTTTACTATTTTTGTTAGCTTAGCAATATAATATAATATAATGTTCTATAAAGTCTGTATATACACGTTACGACGTGCTTATTTTTATTTACAGATTCGATAAAAGTTTTTATTCGAGCGAGTCAAATATAGTTGATTTTTTTTTTTGCCATGAAAATTGTGTTGATACCTACCCGAACAACATCGGTAACAGTACCGTATTCATTTAGTGGTTTTCTCAGCATGCCAAACAAAACTGGTCCAGTAACGGTACTGTAATGTATCGTAGCGAATCGAACCAATACCAGGCAAACAACATTCGTACCAATATTCATTTTCATGATTTTCCGTGGATATAAAACACGTGTCGGTATTTGTTTACTTAGTGATGTGTATTTTTCTTTTTTTTTTTAACATTTCAAGTTTTAATATTAATAATCGTCCAATTACTTATATTATATTATATTATTATATACCAAGACATAAATAGGAGTAAAAATTAGTATATGTGAAAAGAATAGGAATAGAAATTATGCTATACGGTATGGTGATGGCCCATTCTTGGAGGATGATCCGTCACGTAAGCGTCACGTAAATTGGGTGTGAGGATGGGGAAATAGGATCGAGGTAAGGAAATGAGGAATGAGCCTAATAAATATATATATATAGGGATTGGTTCAAATGAAAATCATCCCTAGTTGCGAGAACCACTCTCCTCCAATCAGATCATGCCACCTATACACTATTATTTTAAATCTTAAAGGTTATTTTGCTAATTTACTCAAAGTGTCATGTCTTCTCTCTCACTCTTTTTGAAGTCTTATTAATTAGACTTTTCTACCACCAAAATGTCATGTTTACTATCTCACTCTCTCTTAAAATCTAAAAAAAGTTATGTTTTGGTAAAAAAATCTATTATACATAATATTAATATGCTATGTCGGTGCTTCTTTCTGATTGGTCAATTTAACTTTCTTTTTACAGAGCAAAATTTTGTTAAGTTACAACTTTTAATTAGTCATTATTGTGTATTGTGAAGTAAAAATTGAAGGTTAGTTTGATATGATTGATTTTTGTGCGAAGAAAAATAAATAAATAATTTTTTTTTACTTTTCATTTTTATACTCCACACTCTATATGTGATAGAAGTTTTTAATGATTTTACTAATTTGGTTTTTAATACGTTTGTTAGCTTTCCTAAAAAAACGAATACGTAGTTTGCTTAATTTTTCGGTATTGGAAACATACGAGACTCGGGCCGATACCGTGACGAACCGAATCGAATTCCCCCCACGGAGCGCGGGTAATCCCACTAGTTTTTTTGTAAAAAAGTTTAAAACCGTAAAAAATTTGGCGTAAAAAGATGTTTTAAAACCGGATCGAAAAAGTTTTTTTATATTGAGTCGTAAAAAAAGTTTCTATATAGGCGCATAAAAAAAGGTTTAAACCCGTGCATAAAAAAAGTTTTAAACCGGAGCGTAAAAAATTTTATACCGGCGCGTAAAAAAACTTTAAAACCCGGGCGCAAAAAAAGTTAGAAACCGGCGCGCATAAAAAGTTTAGAACCGGCGGATAAAAAAAGTTTAAACCGCGCGTAAAAACGTTTAAAACCGTGCGTAAAAAAAGTTTTATACCGGAGCGTAAAAAAGGTTCTAAATCGGCGCGTAAAAAAGTTATAAACCGGCACGTAAAAAAGGTTTAAAACCGCGCGTAAAAAAAGTTTTAAACCGCGCGAAAAAAAACGTAGAACCGGCGCGCAAAAAAAGTTTTTAAACTTACGCGTTAAAAAAGTTTAAAACCGCGCGTAGAAAAGTTTAAAACCGGCGCATAAAAAAAGTTTAATAAAAGCAGCGCGAAAAAAAGTAAAAAACCAGGCGTAAAAAAAGTTAAAAACCAAGCTTAAAAATATTAACTGAGAATTACAATTCATGTTTAAAACAAAATTAATAATTCATGTTTAAAAAAAATTAACTGAGAATTAAAATAAAAATTATATGAGAATTAAAAGAAAATCAATAAATCATGTTTAAATAAAAAAACAATCTTAATAATTAAAATAAAATCAATAGTCATATTAATCATTAAAGTTACAGTAAAAAGACCAATATGCCCATTTGTCACTAAAAACAAAATGTTATTAATAAAAAACACAATCATTACATTGGTTTATTGTTTTTTAATCTAATCCATCAAAACCAACTTGATCAATGGCTAATATTAGTTTCTACGGTTTTTCACAACTCAAGGTGGTTCTCATTTTACTCATCCTCTATATATATGTTGTGTGTGAAGGGGTTTTGTCTTCTAGTGGGGCGTCTTCAACGTCTGAAGGTGGACGGCTATGACGACGAGGGGGGGCAAAATGGTGTTGGGGCGGTGACGGGGCAGGACGAGCCTAAGCCGACCCCCACACTACCAAGCCTTAGTATATTTGAAAATAATTGTTTCTTTAATTAACCAAAATCAAGGAGTACAGGGCTTTTGTCATGCCCTAGGGATACGATTTCTCATCTTGGTGAGAGGGGTGGTCAGCTCTTAAAGATAATTTCTTACCAATGATTTCTTGTCATGTTAACTTCCATCTCCAACTCCTTTTTTGCCCTTAATCACAAGAAAACCATTTTTTTTAAATGTACGATTGGTTGAAGATAGTAAGGCCCACTATAATCCCCTCTCTCTCCTCTTCCCTCTCACCTATTGCGATGAACACTCCTTGATTTCAAGTTTGCCACACGGTGAGGGAAGTGCCGGCGGCGGTGTTGCTGCGCGGTGAAAGCCCACCCGTTAAACTACAATTCCCATATTTTTTTAACCGCGGATTTCTTTTAATTTATATTGTCTGTCGAACTTGAACCCAAGATCTTCCCTTCCCAAGCATTGGTGATTAAAGGATTTATTAATAAACCACAATCCATTAATACAACTCCCAGATTTGATAAGATATATACAATAATACCTCTACTCTATAGTACTACTTGAACTCCCAAAGGTTTCTATCGCTAAATATTTCATATTACTAGAAACGTGGGGTAATGACAATGTAATTCGGTTCTGGATAAACGTGTGGGTTATTCATGTTACATTAAAAGTGAAGTTTCCTAATCTCTTCCACCTTGAGGGTTCAAGACTATTCTGTTTTTTATTGTTATTCAGTTTGTGAGGATGTAATTCGTTGGCATTAATAAAAAAAATTCATGTATTTCCACCCCAAAACATTTAAAGAAGGAGATAGAATACAAAATTATAAACTCAAACACAACTCACTGAGGAATGCAGAAACCCAAATAAGCGAGACTGGCCATCATATTAATCCTAGACATTCTATAAAACCTTATCATGATTTTATAGTTCTATGAAAGGCGATGGTAGCTCCTAATACTAACTACCTCAAAATAGTAGTTGTTTCGGTTAGAAATGTTAACTTTCAAGAACACATCTCACCTTGCTCCCTAATCCCGTTTTCAAGAACCACATAATCGAAAAGAAATGTTTAGGTCAACCAAACTCATTAATAAGGCTTGAAATATAGTTTCCCGAGTGCAAAGGTTTAAATTTGGGTGTGGTAAACGAGCCAGACGATTTACTACAATGAAGAACCAATAACCCTTCGAATAATGAAGAACCAATGATAGAAATAAAATTGGTGCTATAGAACCACATTGACCTTTAAAACCAAAAGCAAACACTTGAAAATCACTTTGTTTCTTAGGTCTTATAATTTCCTAGACATGCCAGTGAGGTCTCAGTCGCTAAAGAAATATTTGCAACATTTATACCAGATAACAGACTTGAGTTTTCAACTTTTAGTAATAACTTGTCTAGCACTGGTTAGAGCTTTAAAGCCTTTTTAGACAACTTATTTAAAAGGAATTATTGGAAAATGTGATTTGTTGTAACTATAATTATAATTTTTAATGCTGTATTCTATTAAGTATGATTTTAGAACTTTAGAACAGATTACTTAGAAATAATTAAATGTTCAGGTTAAACGGGTGAGGTTCGGGTTAATCCGCAAAATTCGGGTCGTGTTCGGGTTCCTGTGTCTAACACATTTTTCGGGTTCGGGCCGTGTTTGGTTTCGTGTAAATTTTTCGGGTTCAGGTCAGGTTGAACCCGAGGATTTTTATCTTTTTAAAGGTCAATTAATTAATTGAGTTCACATTAAAAAATATGTGGCGTCGGTTGGAAAACATTCAACTGATAATACACCATACACCTAACGTATAAATGGTCACTTTAGCTAGCAGCTTATACGAAACTAGGTCCACTGTTCATAATTTAGAGATGAATAGCTTTATTTATTTATTGGTTGTGAGAGCTACTTTTTAACAAACAAAGTTCCAAAAGAAGGGTAAGCATATTATTAGCCTTTAATTATCTCA
Source organism: Scalesia atractyloides (assembly GCA_947069175.1). Lineage (NCBI taxonomy): Eukaryota > Viridiplantae > Streptophyta > Magnoliopsida > Asterales > Asteraceae > Scalesia > Scalesia atractyloides. The sequence continues at coordinate 78,662,030 of CAMTDV010001633.1, read as the reverse complement.
AATCATGATCATATAATGAACCCTCCTTTGAAGTTTGAACCAACTGTTCAACAAATTCAGTAGCCCAATGGACCCATGGGGTAATACCTTGGCCCAATATTTTTTACTTTTGAAGGTCTTTATATCTTTTTAAATGTCAATTAATCAAGGGATATTTGATTTAAATAAATCCAACTTTCAACAATTGATCGATAGCATTTCCAATATTCGATTTATACAACATAACTTTCAGCTTTTAACTTATTTTCGATATCACTCACAAACTAACCCAGTTTGCTGCCGTCACCAAACCAGTGTCATATCAGCTGTCACGTCAACAAAAAAGGCAAGTTAGATGTCACGTCATCAAAAAACCAAATTCGATGCCACACCAGCTGCCACATCACCTCACAAGTGCCACCTCAGGAAAAAAGACTAATCGGGTTAAGGTTCAATTAGTTTGAGAGTGTTATCGGAAAATAAGTTGCAAGTAATGTTGTACAAATCAAAAGTTAAAAGTGCTATCGGTCAATTACATACAGTTAAGGTTATTTAAATCCCATATTCTATTAATTAATTGTTATAATTAAATTAATCATGCAAAGTCCATGAAAAAAGCCATAAATAAAGCTACCATGTTTGCATAATGGTCGACATTTGTACATTCTTGTTTGTCGTCATCACCTCCACGTGTCCAATATTCCACGTGCCGACTTGATTCGCTTACGATAAGAAAAAGATTTGACTAGGAAAACACAAACATTAATAAAACATTAAACAACAAAAACCAAACAAAAGTCAACGACTTATTCCAGGGCTCTGATCTGCTGCTCATATCTCCCAACAGCTTCCGTAGGCACTGCCAACATAGATTTAATCGAACGGCTGTGATCTTGTACTGGCAGAAGTATGCAGTACTTATCTGTACATACGGGACACACCTGAACAGGCCTCCCAACCCCAAAGTCAACATTTTCCAACCCTAGTTTTGACCATTGGGATAAAATGAGTACACCAACTGAGTCAGGTACTTGACTCGCCCGAGTTGAACTCAAACTCACTGAGTCGATAACTTCTCGGACGAAATTGTCGTCGACTTGGTTTTTCGCTTCGATTATTAGTTTGGTTGCGTAGCTTAGCCCGTTCTCGGTTAGTTGTCGGGCGGTGGTTAGTGCGCAACCGAGGACGATTGCGTTGCCGTAGTACCCACTAGGTAGACTCGGTTTGACTCGGTTTCGAATGTTAATGCTGAATAAAAGTTTTAGGGTTTGTTGTGGTGGAAAGTTTAAAGCTCGGGCCAAACTTCTCCATATATGGGCTGACACGACATCGAATGTCGTGAGTGACGATATACCGAGTTGACTCGTTGACGACACGAGTGTTTTTAACTCGTTTACTCTCCATTCGTGAAATGTGGTCGCGGTGGGAGTGAGTTGATCCGGGTTGAACCGAGTCGAGAAGTTGCTGACGTCAGCGACTCTGGTGAACTCGGGATGGTGACTCGTTTGTAGTTTGCATGGTGTGGGATCCAAAAGGTATCTATCCCAAATGGGTTTTGGTTTTGGTTTCGGTTTTAATTCAGCCGCTGCCTCATACTGGCATGCAGCTGCTAACTGTGAGAAATATTTTAAAAATTCGGCGCTTCCTATACCGTCACATATACAATGGCTAAAACTGACGCTAAGAGCAGCCGAGCCGTCAGAGAGCCACGTCAGCTGCATGACCAACAGTGGGGCCCCTTTGACGACATCCGTCACCTCAAACGCCAAAAGATTCCGCCACTCCGCCACATATCGTGGGGCCTTTTCAAAATCGGCAACGGAATACTCACCCCTTGACTCAACAAAAACCGCACCCTGACCACGACAAACAACTTCAAGACAAGAGCCATCTGCTCGAGCCCTGACTCGCCCTGCTAAAGGATAGTAAGGGACCAGGGCGCGAGCCAGGGCGTCCTTAACACGGGCCACAATAGCCCGCTGGTCTGACGCCCTGTGACGACTACCAGGGCGGTAGATCAACAAATATTCAATGGTGAAACGTAAAAACAATTGCGAATCGATAGCGGAAAGTTTGAGAACATGAGAAGGAGTTGGGTCTGAAGGGGTGATGAAGACTGCTTCTTTGACTTGTACATTAGAGCTAGAGTTTACCATGTTGATCATGATGAATGTTTCATAGAATTGTATGTATAAAATAGTATGGATATATAGATAAAGATATGTTGAGAATAGTTGATATAGGTTTATATATAAAGAAGAGAGTAGATATAAATATAACTTTAAAAGATTTGCCAAAGATTCTCTGGAGATGGCTTTTGAGTGGTTGATATTCAATGCACCCTCCTACCTACATTCATAATTTAATATTTGCATTCTTTTTTCTCTCTGCATCTCATTTGTCATTCCTTATAACACCAGTATATCTCTGTGGGTATATGAACAAAAGAAGAATACATGAGTCATAGCTATAGCTAGCTTACATATGTCAAACCATTTTGTTAAATTAAATGTGGTGATTTTAGACAATGTAGAAAAAGAAGATTAAGCAAGTGGTTTTTTTTTACTTTTTTTTACTTTAGTTTAAATTAAGGATGTAGTCATTTCTTAAATAAAAATACCAAACAGCTAAGCGTGTTCACAAGTATAACTAAATTCAAACGTGCGGATTTCCAATAATATAGGTTTCGTGTACGTAATAAACTCAGACCACTAGCTGTTGCGATGACTAGTTATAAGTGGCGGTAGTGTCAATTGTTAAGATTGGTATCTGGGGTGGTAACGTTAGTGTGGTAGGGTGTGATAACGGTGTAGGGGTGGTGGCAACGACCAGTAAACACAGATGCTGGAGATGGTATTGCAAAGACGTTGATAATGTGACTTGTAGCATAGCGGTAGTGGTGGCTGTGATGATACATTTTAATCTGTTTCTTTGTGATTGTTTTTCACTCAAGATGTATCGATTCCAATCATTTGGCATAATTTTATTTCAAACTAGTTACTTCAAATTTCTATTTTCTAGTTAATTTCAATTCTTTGGGTAAAACGAAAAGTTAATTCGAATTTTTTTGAGTAAATTGTCAAAATCATCCATGAGGTTTGGACATGTTTGACATTTTCATAAAAAACAACTTTTTTGTACCATATGACTCACTTTTAAGATTTTTTGCCATTTTCATCCAAACGTCTTACTTTTTTGCCAAAATCGTCACTGAGATTTTGGATTTTTTGTCATTTTCATCCAAATGTTGGATAGAAAAAATAAAGCAAAATAGATGTTAGGATGAAAATGACAAAAAATCCTAAAAGTGAAGGACTATATTGTACAAAAAGTTGTTTTGGATGAAAATGGTAAACATGTCCAAACCTCAGAGACAATTTGGGCAATTTACTTTTTTCTTTGCGACAACGAAGACTTAAGAAAATACGCTCGCTACTCATCATATATCAATACTATGAATTAAATCGACACCCGTGCATGATTTATGAATTACATATACTTTTCATGTTCTATACTTTCTTACAAGTATTGATATAACATACATTAATATTTCACTTAACACTTTGAATATGTCCTTAGTTACTTAACATCAAATTAGTTTCATCAAAACAACTTGTGAAAAAGGTAATTTATGAATAATATATTAGGGGTGAGATTATTAGGGAACCATAAAAAGTGGAAAACTGATTTTACTTGTAAAAAAATCAGTAAAAATCATTTTATGAATAAAAAAATCACTTTTATATAATTGTTCGGAGCTTTTTTAGATAAACACACGTAGAAGCTATTAAAAATTTAAAAAAATGTAGAATTTTTTTTATTGTTTTTAGCTATTTTTTATTTTTTATATTAAAACGGCTTCTACATGTGTTTATATGCAAATGATTAGGTTCAAGAGTGAATACTAGTGTATTTGCAAACTGATTGAACTAATCCTGGCCATACACATGTGTAAATAAATGACCAGGATTTGATAATGAAATACACTAGTGTATTTTACGATTTGATGATGCAATCCTAGTCATACACGTGTGTAAATCAATGGCAAAGATTTGTTCACTCAGTTCGTAAATACACTAGTGTTCACTCTACAATTGCACCCTGTATGCAAAAACTTCAAAAATATTAGGTAAAATATATTTTTTTTACAAGTAAAAAGTTCTTTTATGGATTTGTTTACATAGTTTCCATTCTCCATTTTTGCGGTTCCACGTTGAAACTCACACTACTATATTCTAGCTTATAATAAGAAGTTGGATAAACACTGGCAAGCATATGGCGTCTTGCCATTGGTCAGTTTTTTTCTATTTTAGTAGGGTTTTTTTTTATTTTAGTTTTTAACCTTCAACATTTAGTATTTCCACTTATAAAAATATATATAATCTTTTTTACGTGCTTATATTTATGTATATGTCGGTATAAACTCAGGTTGATTACGTTTTTTTTGTCTTTTAGTAGGTTTTTTTTGTTTTAGCCTTTACCCTTCAACATTTAGTAATGGCAGTTACAACCCTTCAACTTTCTAAAAACTTTATAATTATTTTTTATGTGTTTATATTTATGTACGTGTCGGTAAAAACTCAGGTTGATAACATTTCTTTGAAAATGGGTAGGTTTAGATATAATATGTTTTTTTTGTTTTTTTACATTTTCAGTTAATCTTCGTTTTGGCATAAATTTAGTTTTATAACAAGTCAGGTCAAATATAATATGTTTTCATTAGACTTTATAAATTCAGCTTACTTTACGTTCCGGTCCCACCGCAACGCGCGACACCAATTTTCACTTAAGAAACATAATTTTTTACTTATTTTTATGTACGTATCGGTATAAGATCAGGTTGGTGTTTAACGTAGATTTCCTTCGCAAAAAAGTCGAGCCATGTATAATTCTTTTCCGTGCTTATTTTTATGTACATATTCAGTTTATTTACGTTTGACGTAACTTTTGTGAAAAATAGAGGGTGTCAATGTGAGGCTTTAACCCATTTCAGAGTTGTTAAGGAGGGGGGCTCCATTACTTTTGTGTTACTTGATGTGGTATAATGGAGCCCTTAAAGACTCCATTCCATACCAGCCAGCCTTAAAGTGTGAAGTAAGGAATCTAAACCTCCCTAATAACCCCCCATCGGCATCATTTAGTTCATTAGTTTTTCATGAAAAGTTTGTATAGTTTTGTGAGAGAGGAAAAGGAGATGAACATCCATCAATCATCAAGTTAGGTGTGAACCATTAGGGCTGTAAACGAACACGAACATTCATTAAGGAACAAGCTTGTTCATGAACTGTTCACGAACGCTTACCAAATAAGGTTTCTTATTCGTGTTCATTCATTAAGGAAACGAACATGTTCGTGAACTGTTCACAAACATTTACCATACGCAAATGAACTCTAACAAATGTTCATGAACATAAATGGACAAACAACGTTTATGAACACATGAATACAATATTCATTTTAGAATAAAATATGCATTTTCATCACAAACAACATTACGAAGAATCCATAAAAAATAAGTAAACACTTAACATAATTATCCGAACACAGTTGACATGATTAACACAAAAATAAGGGTTTGTAAGCTTTAACACAAACTAAAATTGAAATAGTGAAATGAGGGATGTTGTGAGAGACATATAAGATAACTAAAAACAATAAAACAAAACACAACAAACCTTTATACGAACAAACATGAATAAACATTAACGAGGGAACATAAATGAACTCGTTACCGAACGCTCACGAACATAGACGACCACATTACCAGTCATTCACGAACAAAAACGAACGAACGCAACATATGTCTTCGTTCGTTTAACTTAACAAACAAAATTTCTTGTTCGTGTTCGTTCATTTACTAAACGAACGAACATAAACGAACTTCCCGCCGAATGGTTCACGAACTGTTCATTGAATTCGGTTCGTTTACAGCCCTATGAACCATGGTTATGATTATAGTTTATGTTCATATGGTTATTTAATTATGGTCTTGATTTGGGATTCGTTTATGGCTTAATTCATCAAAAACATGTGTTTGGGTGTTGTAAACTTGTAACCCTCACTCGGGGTCACAATCTTAATTGGCTTCGGCTAATTGTGATGATTGATGGTTACGAATGATGGTGGCGGTTGATAGTGAGATGCAAGATCACCTAAACATGGATTGTAGACTATGTCCTACGGACATCACTTCTTTCATATGTGATTCAAAAAGATTTTATCAAACCCTAAATGTGATAGTACTCGATAATTGTTAGGTTTCAATTTTTGTAATTATGAGCTAGTTATGGGGGATAAAAGGGCTTGGACGAAAGCGTTATTCACATAGTTGATGAAATGTCATTGCCTACCCTAATAAACATCAAAAAGATAATCTGATTAATGCAATTTCAATATAGGGTCTTCAATCTTCATGTTATATTATCAACTAAAATGAATGAAATTACAAGATTGATCATTAGTTAATCTTAACATATTCCATGAAGAGAAAAAAACATTTCTATGATACAAACCTTAACTTAGAATTCAAGGATAACAACATTCGAAGAGAGAAAAAATTTCAAAGTTTATTCATTTTAAAAATAGAAAGATAAAAAAAAACTCCAGTCAAAAGTGGGAGAATCGACACCAAAATGGTCAATGTTGACTTTGTATATAAAAACTGTTTACTTTCAAAAAAAAAACTTTTATTTAGGAGTGGATGTGTTGTAAGTATTCTTGAATTTAGATAATAATCCAATAACGTGTATTCTGGAATTTAGATAATAATCCAATAACGTGTAAGCACCTTTACAATAGACGATTCTTAATTCACCTGTCAAATACTTAGTTTTAAGTAATAAACTAATTTCTGGTCAAATTAGATTCCATGTTCTAAGTATATGTATTACAAAAATACAAATAACAAAAAAATATATGATTTTTGATTTTGACGGCACAACCCAAGATCTATAAATCAATAATAATTAGGAATTCAATTATCTTCGTTGACAGAATAGTTTAATTTAATTGTTACTTTGATAAGATATTGACATCAACCACAACATCTTCATGAGTTACCTAATCAAAACCAACTTCTGAAAAATTAAAGTTGCATTATATTGATAGGTGGCTTTTAAATTTCTATGCATGCATTTACTTTAAATATTATCTTTAACGTCCTTTTAGAGTTGGAATATTACAATTTTCGGTCCACATTTGCATGTGCAAAAAAAAAAAAAAAATTAATTAAGACACATGAAAGAAATTTCCAAATGTGATAAAGAGAAGAAGAGAGATTTAAGAGAGAATATATAAGGAAAAGAGATCATGTGTCATTCTCTCATTTTGTTTTATTACTTTTTGTAGTTTGTAATTGTAATTTTATTATTAAAAAACATTACATCGGGTTGTAAACGAATCAAATGAACACGAACCAGACCATATTTGTGTTCGTTCGTTAAGGAAATGTAGACGTTCGTGATTTATGACCTGTTTGCGAACACATGTCAAATACGAAAGTTTATGTTCGTGTTCGTTTGTTAAAGAATTTCAAGTTGTTCGTGAACACTTTGTGAATTGGTCGCAAACAAAAACAAACTAACACAAATGAATACAAACAAACATTAAACTTGAAATAAAAAAAACACCTTTAACCTTAAACATCCGACACAAGTAGTCAAATACAACCATTAAATGATAAATCAAGAATTCAATAAAAAAATAAGTCTGCTACAAGAACCATACGATAAATCAAGTTTAGGTCACTTAAGACATAATTATCTTAAGTTACTTAGACATATCTAAAAATTTCATTTCTCTAGATATTATATATATATCCTCTGTAATATTTTCTGTTAAAGCATTGTCAACACATGTATATTACACATACAAATTAATTAGCATAGAATATAAGAAATTGCGGATGGAAATAAATGAAAATTCGGATAGTAAAACCTATCTTTTTTTATTTATTTGTTCAAATAACAATATAAGATGTAGGTATATATGTTAAAGCGATTCTCATAATTATTATTTTATTTTATTTTTAAACGCTACAAATATATAATATAAAGTTGAAAAGTAGTTGGAAATTTATATAAAATATTGACCTTGAGCATGTAGGACCATGTGAGTTCTCGACGGTATAGCACATGGTATCGGTTTCACCTAATGCTACTTCAAACTTTTTAGTAGCTTTTTCCTCTAAAGGTTGTTAGTTGTGTTTATCATATGATGTTTTCTGGATATAATATGTAAATAATGTGTTTTTTTAATTTTATTTCTTAGAAACAATTATACTAAGAGCTTTTAGGGTGCGTATAAAAGGAGTAAAAAACAATATAAAGGATTAAAATAGTTAAAAATAAAAGATCGAGTCCATAGATGCAATTAATCTAGATCGCCCACCAGAATTCAGAAATCTATTTATTTTGTTATAACTCACTTTTCTAATTGCTGTTAGTGAAGATCTACAAAATAGATTAATGTAGTCAAATTTGAAGGAAAATACTCTAGGGTAGAGATGGGCATAATAACCGATTCCAAACCCGATCCGGTAGAACCTATCTGGAACCCGTTCCAGTTTCAACCCGGTGTTTAGAGGAACCGGTTCCAGGTTCAAAATACCCGACAGTTCCTACCCGGTTCCACATTTTAGGATTTTAAATGGGTCGTACCCGGTTCCTACCCATACCGGTTCCAGTCAATACCCGGTTCTAATTAATACCCGCGTATATGTTACCTTTGGAATCGATTCATTACTACTTATAACCGGTTACATTATTAAACGAAACTTAAAAACTTAAAACAAGCTAAAGATAACTAAACCGGTTACATAAACATTCGAAGACCCGGTGCCGGAAGCTTCACCCGTTTCATTTTTCTTAGCCTTTGTCACCGGACAATGGCGTTCGGTGTGTTTCTTTAGAGTGGAGTTAGCCGTCGCCTTCATAAACTTCCCACATGTTTTGCACTTAGCCATCTCGTGGCTATCGGACATTAAACAAAGATCAAAATGCCTCCAAATTGAAGGGTTTCTTTTTGTTTCTAACACCATCACAACTTCATTGTTACTAGCCATTTGATCTTTGAAAATATAGATTGAAATGTGTTAGGAGAATATGAAAGTGGATGAATGAAAGATAATGAATAATATGGGGTATTTATACAAAAAAAACCAATTTTAATATTCAAAATCGGTTTCCAACGGTATTGTATCCATTGGAACCGGTTCCAAATAGTAAAAACCAGCTTTTCTGGCAGTTTTTCTGACGTAACCGGTTCCTGTCAGGAACCGGTTCCACAGTACCCGAACCCGGTTCCACAGTACCCGAAACTGGTTCCAGGCGGTTCTAGTTTTAGCGACAAATACCCGGGTACGAACTGGAACCGGTTCCACATAGGACCCGGTTCCATTCATCAAAGACAGGAACCGGGTACGGGTAGGAACCGGTTCGGGGTAATTAAAATACCCGATTATACCCATATCTACTCTAGGGTGAAGGATGGGCCCTAACCCTACTAGGACCGGTTTCTAATAAATTTAGAAATCAGAGACACAGCCGTTATAAACCTCATAGGTTTTTTGGGACCCATATTTGGTTTGTTGGTTATCTGGTTTTGTCCAATATTGGAAAAGAACCAAAGGATCTGTTAAGCCATTAGATCTAGCGTACATGAAACACTCAAGACGAGTGTTATGTGATAACAATTTGAGATGGAAAGGTTTCCCCGTTGTTTACACTTAAAAGACTTAGATGATAAGACTGTTGCTTTTTTATCTTCTTCTTCCACCATCATTGCTTAATCACCGGTTAAGAACTTTTGGGAATAATGATATTGAGTTGCTAACTAAGGTTCCTACATGCTCTAATACCACTTGTCATATGGTCATCCTTTGAGGCCTCGTGTGGCACCGTTGGTTGTCCATGGCCAACCATTACATCCATGTTAGTGAAATGGGTCATTAGTTTTGTCAGGGGTGGGTCTATTTTCTAACATAACATGTTGATATGGAACCCCTAGCTACAACAAACATGTCTCTCACATTATTATTGCTTGAGTTTAAGGTTGTGTGGCATAATTATTTACGTCTCTCTTGTATTTATAATGGGAAGCTATTATGTAACATCATTAAGGATTAGAATGAAAATTTAAAAACAAGCACACATCATAGACCATATTAGTATATAGTTGTATACATATGAGAGCTCTCTATGTGTCTTGGCTTCATAATATCCTTGTTGCAAATGTATGAGGAGCTACACAAATTGGACAGTTGGGTTTTCTCATCTATCTTTACGGCTAAACCGGTGCGTTACTCCTAGACTACGACCTCATGACATGACATAATGCACCTTGAGCTCAGACCTTGAGCTCGGCCTCGAGTGCTTGGAAGTGGAGGTTTAAGACATGATTTTTTTTCTTCCTTTAATTATGCCATTAACTTCTCCTTCCACACCCTCATTTTTCTTCTAATGCAATCACTTACAAACAACAAAATATGCTCATCCCTAGACAAAACTATTATCATCTTTATGTAACGTTGTTAGGCCATGTATTATGAGGGCTTGGTTGGGGGACTTTGAGCCAAACAGGTTTTACTGGTAATTTCACCGTCGTGCCTACGGGCGGGTGGGTTACCGGGTTTTTGTCACACACCCCCAAATTACCACATGTGGGGTTTTTTGTCACACCCCAACCGATGGCGGAATCATCAGGGTAGTGGCACTAGGCGACCAGATTGTCTCGTGAGAATTCCATAACAATCATTTAACAATATCATTCAAACATTAACGTCTCATACCATTAACATAACATTTTAAACAATCATTACAGAATCTAAGTTCTCCCACAAGAACAATAAGGTTCGATATCCCCTAGGTTTATTACACTCGGAACTAAACAAAATAAAACAAAACTAAACTACGCAAGCCACATCCAAGCATCCAAGCTACAAAATCCTCATCCTGTTACATACGTTAAAATAAAAGTCAATACAATTAAGTAAAGGTGAGCATACGAGTTTGAATAATACTAGCATAGTCGAGAAAGCGTTTGCGAAACAATCTAATTACATATCATGACACACCAAAACACTTAACATAACACAGGCTCATTTCTCATGCTAACTACCGCGAGAAGGCTTGCGCGTCCATCCTAACTAGACCCCGTCGGGTGTAAGCCACACTATAGTACCATACTAGCTAAGGAGGCAAGTTAACGAAAATAAGTTCTGGTCACATGTTTCTAGTATCACGTATCGAGCATATACAATCAGATTATTCGCGTGTGATAAACAGTTTTGTTTTGTGGTGTGATTTTAATACAGGAACGTATGTAACACCCAAAAAGTGCGTTAAAGCGAAAATGGGTCAAGTATACTCACTGTGGGTGCGTTTTAGTTAGCTTAGAGATTCTGAGGAGAGTCGAGAAGAGCGCCGGATCAGCCTGCATACGCGAACGGAAGTGCATCAGTCTCCGAAAAGCTGAAACAATTAAGTCTTGGTTGGGCAGTAGACAAGTTCGGGCGAACTTGTGTGTAAACACACATGTTCGAGCGAACTTGTGTAATTCTGGTGAGATTTGAGCCAACTTCGGTCGAACTTGATGAGTTTCTTTGAGAAACTTGTCAAGTTCGGGCGAACTTGTAAGATAACCTTAATAAAAAAAGCAAGATCGGTCGAACTTGTGTAGTTTCCTAAGAAACTAGACAAGTTCGGTCGAACTTGTAAGAACTTTGGTGAAGGAACACTCAAGTTCGGTCAAACTTGACCCAAATGAGTACAAGTTTGGTCGAACTTGACCTGGTGAGCTGGTGATTCTCGAGCGAACTTGATGTTTTCGGGTCCAAAATCTTGCGTTTTCGCGTCGTTTGCTGAGGAAAATCGAGTGTTCACCCCTCCAACCCTGTGCTACTGAGCAAACTTGGGTCAGAGAGGTCTTTTAGAGCAGTTTTAGCCGTTTTACAAAAGCGTGGGCTAATCCGGGCAAACTCGAGGTTCGTTCGGGTTAGTCCGGCTTGTGTAAGCCAACATAAACGTCCTTGTGCTTCCAGATCTGGAATCTTGAATGATAGATGCTTCGTTTCATACCAGAAAATGAACAAAACATCATCAAAAGTCCGTATCTTGTGTAGAAATCAATGGTTTTCAAAGGTTTTTCTCAGATCTATCACTTACAAGCTGAGATCTTGCAGATCTCGTGTTTGGGAAGTCTCTACTATCGTCAAACGAACTCGTATTGTGTAGATCTAAGGTTAAAACAGAAGTTTTTGAAGAAAAAAATGAAGGTTTTCGTAAAAGAATGAGTTTTGATGAAAATGAAGGCTATGCCTTGTGCCAAAATCGTTGTAAACCTTTGTAGATCGTTGATAAACGTTGTTGCAGTGAAATTGGGTTGATTCTTACTTAGAACATGAAGGTTTCGGGTTTTGAGTGCTCTGGGCGAACTTGTCAGCAAGGGGAGCATGAATGAGGAGCATGGGTATTTATAGGTGAGGAAAGAATCCTAAGAGCTGGCAACAAGTTCGCCCGAACTTGTACAAGATTGTACAAGTTCGAGCGAACTTGTAGAGTTCTCAGAGAAGACAGGATAAATTCGGCCGAACTTTGCATATGTATAATCAAGTTTACGCGGACTTGATGGAAAAGGGAGTTCTTGTGTCTCAGGAAAGTTCGGGCGAACTTGTGGTAGACAAGTTCGGCCGAACTTGGCCTAGTGACCAAGATTCGTTTGTTGATTTCACGTTAAGAGTTCATTTGGTTATTCGATTCGCATTAGATAGTTATATTAAGCGTTAAATTAAAGCGTTAAGCGTTATACTTGAGATAATAGTGCGATTTAGCGATTTGAGAGTGCGAGAGCGATGCGATAGCGATTGCAAACATAACCACAAACACACATAACACATAAATAATATAAAACCACATAAACAACTGCGATTTGCGATGCGATGAGATTGGCGATGCGGTTTAATAAGCGATTAGATGCGATAATAACGTAAAATACCATAATTAATTAACATAAACTTTATTATTAACCGAATCTCGGATTTACAAAGGATAGATAAACGGAAAACAAAAGAAAAGATAACAATCGAATTGTCAAGTTGTTACAGTCTCCCCTACTTTTGGGAATTTCGTCCCGAAATTAGGCAGTAGCTGTAACAAATAGATGCGGGTACTGGGCCTTCATATCACTTTCCAATTCCCAAGTAAACTCGGCGCCGCGTTTGCCCTCCCATCGGACTTTCACGATAGGGATGCGAGAGCGTCGTAGTTTCTTAGTCTCTCGGTCCATGATTTCCACAGGCTTTTCAACGAAATGGAGAGTCTCATTGATTTGCAGATCTTCGAGAGGGATATGGAGATTTTCTTCGGCTAAGCACTTTTTGAGATTAGACATGTGGAAAGTCGGATGTACATTATTGAGTTCCTCCGGTAATTCGAGACGATAGGCTACTTTACCGATCTTTTCCAGAATCTTAAAGGGACCAACGTATCGAGGCGCTAGCTTTCCTTTCTTGTCCGTCATTCTTGAATTAGCTCGGGACCTGTGATTTGTGCTTCTCCGATCTCGTGCTATGCAATAGGCGATCGACATTTTCTTCCATACAGTGCCTCAAAAGGAGCCATTTGAATGCTGGTATGATAACTATTATTGTACGAGAATTCGATTAAAGGTAAATGCGTATCCCAGTTACCACCGAAATCTATGATGCACGCACGAAGCCTGTCTTCGAGGGTGCGGATCATTCGCTCAGTCTGACCGTCGGTTTGAGGGTGAAAAGCGGTACTTAGATTAAGCGTAGTACCGAGAGCGGAATTGAAAGGTCTCCCAGAGACATGAGGTAAAACGACCGTCTCGGTCAGAGATGATGTCACGAGGCGTCCCGTGTCAACATATAACTTCGTCGGTATAGATTCGGGCTAACCGTTCGACGTTAAAGTCTTCTCGTATAGCAATAAAGTGAACAGATTTGGTGAGACGATCAACGATAACCCAAATGCTATCGTGGCCGGATGAAGTACGCGGGAGTTTAGTAATAAAATTCATAGCTATACTCTCCCACTTCCACATCAGGATTTCGGGTTGTTCGAGTAAACCAGAGGGCCTTTGATGTTCGGGTTTAACCTCCGAACAAGTCAAGCATTTTGAGACGTACAAGGCGATATCCTTTTTCATGCCCGGCCACCAGTACTTAGGACGAAGGTCCTAGTACATCTTGTCACCACCGGGGTGAATGGAATATAGAGATTTATGAGCTTCGGTCATTCGTAATTCACGAAGGTTATCACGAGTAGGAATCCAAATACGATCGAGATAGTAATAAATACCATCAGATTTTTATACAAGCTGAGTTTCGGCACCACATTTCATTTCGTCTTGAAGGGTATTCTCGTTAAAGCAGGCGAATTGAGCGGCACGGATGAGGGTTTCAAGTTTAGCACAAGCTTGAGAGTCACGAATACCATATACATAGCTTCGTCGACTTAGAGCATCGGCGACGACGTTTGCTTTGCCGGGATGGTAGCGTATCTCACAATCCTAGTCGTTGAGAAGTTCAACCCATCGACGTTGTCGCATGTTTAGTTCTTTTTTATTAAAGATATGTTGTAAGCTCTTATGGTTGGTGAAGACCGTACACTTTGTACCGTAAAGGTAGTGTCGCCATATCTTCAATGCAAAAACAACTGCACCATGTTTGAGATCGTGGGTTGTGTAGTTCTTCTCGTGGATCTTGAGTTGTCGAGATGCATACACGATAACCTTGTCTCGTTGCATAAGAACATAACCAAGGCCAAGATTAGCATCGCAATAAACAACGAAATCGTCGTTTCTGGCGGGTAAAGCGAGAGCGGGAGCGTTGCACAGCATACGCTTGAGAGTTTGAAACGCTTCCTCTTGATTGGAATCCCAAACAAAAGGTTTGTCTTTATGAGTTAAAGCGGTAAGCGGAACGGTGATTTTAGAAATATCGGCGATGAATCGAAGGTAGTAACCCGCCAATCCAAGGAATGAACGGATTTCGGAAGCATTCTTCGGTGCAATCCAACTCTTGACGGCTTCAATCTTTGCAGGGTTGACGTGAATTCCTTGACTATTAACGATGTGGCCGAGAAATTGGACTTCTTCGAGCTAGAATTTACATTTAGAGAACTTAGCATAAAGGCGATTTCCTTGAAGAAGTTCGAGGACTAAACGGAGATGACGCGCGTGTTCGTCTCTCGACTTTGAATAGGTAAGGATATCATCGATGAAAACAATGACGAAACGATCCAAGAAAGCTTTACACACACGGTTCATCAAATCCATGAAAAGCGCAGGTGCATTGGTAAGACCAAAAGGCATGACCACGAATTCGAAATGGCCATAGCAAGTACGAAAGGCGGTTTTAGGAATGTCTTCTTCTAACACGCGTAACTGATGATAACCGGAACGAAGATCGATCTTGGAAAAACAAGTAGCCCCTTGAAGCTGATCAAACAAATCGTCGATACGAGGAAGAGGGTAACGATTCTTTATCGTGAGTTTGTTAAGTTCACGATAATCGATGCACATACGGAATGATCCGTCCTTCTTTTTCACGAAAAGGACAGGAGCGCCCCATGGCGAAGTGCTCGGGCGTATGAAACCTCTATCAAGAAGCTCTTGAAGTTGGCTTGATAGCTCGCGCATTTTGGATGGCGCGAGACGACAAGGAGCTTTAGCAACGGGAGTAGGGAATCTGGATACAGGAACTAAATCGATACGAAATTCAACATCTTGAGTAGGGGGTAAACCGGGTAGGAAAGACTTTAGGAAATTCACAAACAACGGGAACATCTTTATAAGTCTTCTTTTCTTTCTCCGGGTTCACAATGTGGGCGAGGAAGGCAACACATCACTTTTGCAAGCATTTGTGTGCTCGAGTACATGACAAAAGCATCAACTTCTTTGAGGGAGTTTCACCATAAACATGGAGTTGATCACCGTTAGGGAGAGGAAAACGAATCATTTTATCGAAGCATACAACTTCAGCATGATTCTCACAAAGAAAATCCATGCCTACTATGATATCGAAACTACCTAACTGCATAGGTATGAGATTGATCGAGAAGACATGATTGTTGAGATCGAGATTACAACCACGTAAGACGGAATTAACGGTAATGGTTCTTCCGGTGGCGACTTCCACATCGAAAGTCTTTGGGAGTTTAGCGCGCTTACATTTTAAAACCTTTTCGAATTCTAACGATACAAAACAATTATCGGCACCAGTATCAAATAAACATGAAGCATAAATACCATTAACGAGAAACGAACCATTAACAACATTGTTGTCATTCTGGGCCTTGCGATGATTGAGATTGAAGGCTCTTCCACGCGCAGCTTGTTGTTGCTGCTGAGGCTGCGGGTGGTGGCTGCTGCTGCTGCGGCTCTTGTTTCACGATGCGGTTTGGTCAAACGTTAGCAAAGTGGTTTGGATCACCACACACGAAGTGTCACACCCCGACCCGCAGCGGAATAAGAGTCGGGGCATAATTGGGTTATCACCAAAGCTCATGGTGTTTACTAAAATGTTTCATATTTATTAAATTTGAATTACAACTTCAATATTCAAAACAAGTTCATACAATTACAAGGAAAAAGAAACTAAGCAAAACAATCCAAAGCCTAAACTGATTTATTCTTCTAGGCCGTCCTATATGTTTCTTGCTTCAACTGGATCACCTGTATCATGTGTAAAAATGGGGAATTTTGGGTCAACAAAAGTTGGCGAGTGAACCTTGTTAAAAACATTTGTTATTGATTTCTTGTTGTATTTAATATGGAAAAATTGTGCAATAATCATATGTGAGCAAACGTAAATGAACAAACAATCACAAACCACCTTGCTTGAGTATATGACATGAATGATAATGTATTGTGAGATCAAGGCTCAATCAAACGAGTCGATCGTATGTTGGCAACGTCACGTTTCGCTCATAGGTAATGGGGAACATACGAGCCTATGATGATGTATGTGAGATCAAGGCTCAATCAAACGGAGCCGATCGTATGATGGCAATGCCACGTTCCGCTCATAGGTAATGGGGAACAGACGAGCCTATGATGATGTATGTACTGAAAATGATAAATTTAATCTAAACATTAACCACACAAACGATTGATACATATTGGATACACATTGATCATGGATATGATGGATGCACAAGTGTTTTAATGTAATAAACAATAAGCGACACATGATACACCCCAAAATGTGATTAAAACGGGGAATTGGTAGAGATTCACTCACCTTGGGTGCGTTCTTTTAGTGATGTTGAATGCGCACGAGTTTTGGGATTTGATCGACGAGGAAAGACTAACCTAAAATAATAACGAAATGGTACGGTAAATAAGTGGATTTTATTAACAATTTTAATAGGATTTTTAGATTTATTTTTGTGAGTTTAAGGTCATTTTATAACTTTAAAAATATTATTTTTAAGTATTTTTAATTGATTTTTAAATTAAATAAATAAATAAAAAGAATTAAAATTTTTTGACTTTTTGACCATTGACCGGTCCGTTGACTGTTGACCGGGACGTTGACCGGTCGGACTGTGACTAATGTGTGCGCTGAGTGAGGCTCGAACCCGAGACCTCTCGTACGCGTGCACGCAGCTCTACCAACTGAGCTACGTGTCTAACCCGAAATATTTCTGATTTGAATTATACTTATATACTATTTAGATTATTCAGAATTCAATTTAATTTAAAAAGGTTTTTAAATCATTGAACCGGTGTGAGGGCCTGGACTCGAACCCGCGTCCATAGCCTTGTATTGCACACAACCCGACCAACTGGGCTGTGTGACTAACCCGAATGATATGCGATTTTAATTACACTTATTTACTATCTGCGCCTTAATATATATCAGTATTAAAAGTGGTTGGAAATTTGTAAGAACCGGGCAGCGTGTTAGGACTCGAACTCGGGACCATGATGTTAAATTTGCACACAGTCCACCACTGGACTGTGTGTCTAACTCGGTATAATATTCGGTTTTAATTAAACTTATACACATATCGCCTTCGTCTTCTTCATTTATAACGACACAGACAAACATGTCCGACTGTTCTTGCTTAAATCGTTCGTCTAACATATAAATGATTGAAATATAATGGATAAAGAGGGTTTTGGAAATGAATGTACCGAAAAAGATGTTTTTCTCAGAACTCCGGCAAAGGTCGTCGGCTCTGTTTTGTGAATTTCGTCTGATCGGATCAATTAACAGTTTTGATCAATTAGTTGCGAAATTAAGTGACTAAACAAGAGATATCAGGGGGGTTAGATGTTTGTACCGATTTACAGTGTGATTTCAGAATTTCCAGAGATTTTCCGGCGAGTGCTGAATTTCCGGCAATGTCGTCTGGAACCGATTCTGGTTGAAGGATTGAAGTTAGTATACGTCTAACAAAGGGTTGAAAACGAAAAAGTCGAGAAATTTACCGATTTAGAGTAAGTCCCGGTTTTCCGGTGAAAGTCCGGCGATAGCAGATAGTGATTCCGACGAACAGAAGTTAGAGTGAAAAATGAAATTGAGGGTTCTGCGAGTGTTTCCGAGACATGAGGCGATGGTATTATCAGTGTAAATTGAAAGTAAATTCATTTCGGTTTCAATCTCAACAATCATATGAATCGAAGAATTGAAGATTGAATTGATTAGAACGTGGGTTGTAACTAGCATTGAATCATCGGTTATACTCAGAAACTCGCGACCACACCAAAGGTTTCTGGATATTTGAAAACCGATGAGCGGTTTCAGTTCTTGACGCAAACATATGAATTCACGGTGAAACTTAAGTTTTATTTGATTCATTGATTACACAAACGAGTCAAGTGGCGGAGTGGTTTGTTTGTTTCTTCCGGCTGACCCGGGTTCAAAACCCGGCAGCGGCATTTATTTTTTTCTTCGACCGTTTTTATTGTTTATTAATTATAGTTTATAAATTCTATTATATTTATTAATTATGTATTGTTTAAAATTAAAAAGAGCATTAAATAAGCAACGAAAATTGTAACTGACTATTCGATTAATAAACGAAGCGGGTTTTGAAAACCCGTTTTTCGACGGATGTTACACGAAACACACTCGTGCCTTTGGAGCTTGCTGCTGGTTGGCTTGAGGAGGAGCAGGTAAAGCTGGAGCTGCTGGAGCCTGAGGAGCTGGCTGACGAGTACCACTACGGCAGCTGACTGTAAAGTGGCCGTAGATGTTGCAGTTCGTGCAAAAACGGCAATTGCCTCCAACGGCATGATGATATGTGCACTTAGGGTACATAGGGTGAGGACCAGTGTACGCACGCTTTGCTGGCGGTGCGTTTGGTGCTGCTGACTGGAGTGGCTGAGCGTTTGCTGGAGCAGTAAGAGCAAAGTTCTTGCTCGGGTTTTCCCTTTTGCGACCACGGCGACTGTTCTTTGGCTCTCGGGGCTGTTCGGTAGTAGGAGCTGCTGATTTGGTGACTGCCTGATTTGCGACCTTGCTGCTTTTAAAGTAACCAGACTGAACTCGTTTGTCATTAATCTCGGCGGCTAGCTGGTAGGTCTCCTCGATAGTAGCAGGGCGTGCTGCTTGCACAAAATCAGCGACGCAATCGGGGAGAGCATTGAGCTATTTCTTGATTGCCTACTCGGTCGTATCCACTTGACTGGGACAGATGATGCTCAACTGTTTGAAGCGAGCAGTGAGACCAGCGTTATCGGGACCATCTTGCTTGATATTCCAGAATTCGTTCTCTAACTTCTGGATCTCGTAGGGAGGACATAATTCCTTGATCATAATTTCCTTAAGTTCCTCCCAAGTGAGTCCGTATGCTTCGTTGTTCCCACGCCTGTTGCGCTCGGCTGTCCACCAATCGAGATCCCTTGACTGAAACACACCGGTAGCGTTGACAGTGCGCAGAGCCTCGGGACATCCGCTCTGGCGGAACGTGACCTCGATAGAGTCAAACCAGTGGAACATGGCACTCGGCCCTTTGGTGCCTGAGAAAGTAAGCGGTCCACATGCTCTGAACTGCTTAAAGCTGAAGTGGGGTTTCGTGGCATCTCCATTGGAGTCCACAGATGAGTTGCTGCTTACAGCATGAATTTCTGAGACAATTTGCGGGATGACTTTAGCTATCTCCTTGGCTACCATTGTAGCGATACGCTTGTCGGCGTTGCTGCACTGGAGATTCCTTCGGGTGTGTGATCCCATAGAAGACATCTACACGAAGGATTTAGATTAGATGAGATTCGATTATAATAGAGTTATGTTTAAATATTTATTACTATTATAATTCATATAAGGCACAAAATCACATAAACACGTAGGCACGTAATCACGTAAGCACATAAGCACATATTTGCACGTATTCACCTTTAATAATAACAATGCGTAGCGCGATACGAGATGCGAGATATAAGCGATATATAGTAGCGAGATAATACCGCGTATGAGGTACACATCCTCATAGGCGTAAGCAAGTTAAGCGATTAGTTTGGTTGGTGTATTAATTTAGCGTTTTAGATTTCGAGAGTTGTGCGAGTTGTGCATACATTCGATGGAGCGTAAATGCGATAAATCGGAGAAAACGATGATATGATAAATCATCAAAGCGAGAAATCGAAATAAAGCGAAAATTCTCAAAATTTTAAACACATAGATAATAATAAACTTAATGATGCGTAAATCGATGATATAGGCTTAAATCAATTGGGAGTGTCCGGGGTTTTGAGATATTTGACACGCCAAAGTGATTCGACTACCCTTTGCATTTGGACCCACGCTTTTGCCTAATAGATAAACGTTCTCACCGCAAGCGGCTAACGACGTTTACCCTTCTACTTAATACGTGTTCCAAACCATCGGCATAGCCGAGACTTTGGTGAGATTGAAAATCGAAGCACGGAATTAGTTACTAAGATGCGGGTTTCACCCATAACTTATCAACTTCATTCCTAGATAGAAATGGGGATTTTCGTCGAGGTTTGGATATCACTCCTAACTCAGCGAAGGTATCTCGTGCGAGAGAATGCGCGGAGTGAATGATCTCATCGAGAGTTCTCGGTTTTTACTCCTATTCTCGACTTGATCACTCGTTTGGTGTGATGTGAGCGTTTCCCAGCGTGTATTATTGCATTAGCCTTAAAAAAGGCACATTTAAGCATTTATGGCAAATAGTTTAACATTTAAGTCAAAGATAGGTCAATCGGGTACTTAAACCTGCTACTAGGTCGAATCATGGCAATTCTACCTATTATCCTAAAGTTATGGCGCTTTGATACCAATCTGTCACACCCCAACCGATGGCGGAATCATCAGGGTAGTGGCACTAGGCGACCAGATTGTCTCGTGATAATTCCATAACAATCATTTAACAATATCATTCAAACATTAACGTCCCATACCATTAATATAACATTTTAAACAATCATTACAAAATCTAAGTTCTCCCACAAGAACAACAAGGTTCGATATCCCCTAGGTTTATTACACTTGGAACTAAACAAAATAAAACAAAACTAAACTACGCAAGCCACATCCAAGAATCCAAGCTACAAAATCCTCATCCTGTTACATACGTTAAAATACAAGTCAATACAATTGAGTAAATGTGAGCCTAAGAGTTTGAATAATACTAGCATAATCGAGAAAGCGTTTGCGAAACAATCTAATTACATATCATGATACACCAAAACACTTAACATAACATAGGCTCATTTCTCATGCTAACTACCGTGAGAAGGCTTGCGCGTCCATCCTAACTAGACCCCGTCGGGTGTAAGCCACACTATAGTACCATACTAGCTAAGGAGGCAAGTTAACGAAAATAAGTCCTAGTCACACGTTTCTAGATCACGTATCGAGCATATACAATCAGATTATATCGCGTGTGATAAACAGTTTTGTTTTGTGATGTGATTTTAATACAGGAACGTATGTAACACCCAAAAAGTGCGTTAAAGCGAAAATGGGTCAAGTATACTCACTGTGGGTGCGTTTTAGTTAGCTTAGAGATTCTGAGGAGAGTCGAGAAGAGCGCCGGATCAGCCTGCATACGCGAACGGAAGTGCATCAGTCTCCGAAAAGCTGAAACGATTAAGTCTTGGTTGGGCAGTAGACAAGTTCGGGCGAACTTGTGTGTAAACACACATGTTCGAGCGAACTTGTGTAATTCTGGTGAGATTTGAGCCAACTTCGGTCGAACTTGATGAGTTTCTTTGAGAAACTTGTCAAGTTCGGGCGAACTTATAAGATAACCTTAATAAAAAAAGCAAGATCGGTCGAACTTGTGTAGTTTCCTAAGAAACTAGACAAGTTCGGTCGAACTTGTAAGAACTTTGGTGAAGGAACACTCAAGTTCGGTCAAACTTGACCCAAATGAGTACAAGTTTGGTCGAACTTGACCTGGTGAGCTGGTGATTCTCGAGCGAACTTGATGTTTTCGGGTCCAAAATCTTGCGTTTTCGCGTCGTTTGCTGAGGAAAATCGAGTGTTCATCCCTCCAACCCTGTGCTACTGAGCAAACTTGGGTCAGAGAGGTCTTTTAGAGCAGTTTTACCCGTTTTACAAAAGCGTGGGCTAATCCGGGCGAACTCGGGGTTCGCTCGGGTTAGTCCGGCTTGTGTAAATCAACATAAACGTCCTTGTGCTTCCAGATCTTGGATCTCGAATGATAGATGCTTCGTTTCATACCAGAAAATGAACAAAACATCATCAAAAGTTCGTATCTTGTGTAGAAATCAATGGTTTTCAAAGGTTTTTCTGAGATCTATCACTTATAAGTCGAGATCTTGCAGATCTCGTGTTCGGGAAGTCTTTACTATCGTCAAACGAACTCGTATTGTGTTGATCTAAGGTTAAAACAGAAGTTTTTGAAGAAAAAATGAAGGTTTTCGTAAAAGAATGAGTTTTGATGAAAACGAAGACTATGCCTTGTGCCAAAATCGTTGTAAACCTTTGTAGATCGTTGATAAACATTGTTGCAGTGAAATCAGGTTGATTCTTACTTAGAACACGAAGGTTTCGGGTTTTGGGTGCTCTGGGCGAACTTGGTCAGCAAGGGGAGCATGAATGAGGAGCATGGGTATTTATAGGTGAGGTAAGAATCCCAAGAGCTAGCAACAAGTTCGGCCGAACTTGTAGAGTTCTCAGAGAAGACAGGATAAGTTCGGCCGAACTTGCATATGTGTATGCAAGTTCGCGCGAACTTGATGGAAAAGGGAGTTCTTGTGTCTCAGGCAAGTTCGGGCGAACTTGTGGTAGACAAGTTCAGCCGAACTTGGCCTGGTGACCAAGATTCGTTTGTTGATTTCGCGTTAAGAGTTCGTTTGGTTATTCGGTTCGCATTAGATAGTTATATTAAGCGCTATATTAAAGCGTTAAGCGTTAAATTAAAGCGTTAAGCGTTATAGTTGAGATAATAGTGCGATTTAGCGATTTGAGTTCACAGAAAAGTTCCCAATCAACCACATATGTAACGACCTGCAAGCATGCAGAAAAGTGTATCAACGATAAAGCCGGTGAGTTCACAGTTTTAGTTCAACACAAATCATATAGGTGTTTAGCGTAAAAACATGTTAAGAATAATAAACTCGGTATCGAATGACTGTTGTGTTTGTTGTGCCCTCATCAATGTCTATCAGCATTGATCAAAGTGTTTAAGGTCCTTAGTTCACGCCCGGCTCCCAGCATGGTGTGAGGTTTGTCAAACCTAATAGCGCTATCAACTAATACCCCGTTTCCTCCAAGGCAACTAGTTTTGGTAGTAAGTAGGGACTTCCGTGATAGAGTTGAGTTTATTAACTAACATCGAATTTAAACTACAACAAAGAAAAGTATTCCTCCTAGGAATGTGTAGTTTGTCCCTCCGGGACGCATGCTTGTGAAAGAGTAGTGAATTCACCTTAGTTTGCTCGGTAATTGTTAACGTGTTCAAGTACCTGAAGAACACGCTAAAATCAAGTGTCAACACAAAGGAGGGTGAGCTCACATATTCATACTTTAAAACAAGGAAAACTTTCTAATTATGTGTTTATTATCAAAACATCCAAATAATATTTTCGAAAGTTAATTTATTTCCTTAATAAAATCCATGGGTCAGCCGTCGCAAGCGTTTCCCCAAAACCTTCGATCGAAGCATCTTCCCAAGTTTTACATATTAAATTTATTGCATCAAATGTTCAGACTCGTATGTTTGCAAGAAAATACGAACTATATATTAACAATAAGGGTATAATCAAGACTAGACTATAATAGAATATCAATTCGTCGTTTGACTTGATCGGAGCGACGATCACGACGGGGTAGTCAACCCGATAGATCTACCAACAATTCTACGTGTTCAATACTTAAATGATTAAACAACAATACTTGTGCATGCGCCCATAAGGGCCATCTATATCACTTACCTCATGAATAATATATATATCCTACTAAAATGATAAATTTAATATATAACGAGTTGTACGAATCCCCGACGTCCCCACCGAAACGTAAGCCTAATCCCGATACTTACTCTCTTGAGACCGAGCAAATTCGTCCCAACTTTAGATTTAAGCATTTTAAATCTTCACGGTCGTTTTCTCTAAAACACCGTAAAATCCCCGTTTCATCCCCGAAACATATGTATTCACAAAACCGTTTCCACCCGAAACATATTAATATCATCAAAATCATATATTTTTCATGAAAATATACATTTTATATAAGCAAAGGTATGTTTTATTCAAAAACATCTTTAATCCTTTTAAGGCGTGTTCTTCCCCCAAAACATATACAAAACAGTAAAAAGAGGGGGTTTAGTGACACTCACCTTTGGGTGCGTATATAAATTAGCGCGATCCCACAATTTGATTCTACACGTCCTACATACGTAGGCACGATTTAATAATCAATATATTACAAAATTCCTAAGTTTCTACAATACTTAGAATTTTCACATAACTTTGAGATATTCTTGAAAAGTCATTATTTTTTATTACGTTGGCGTATTAATATATATATATATATATATATATATATATATATATATATGAGTTCATATATATATATATATATATATATATATTAAGATTTTTGCGACTTGAACGATTTTATTGGTGACCTTAATGTTATACCTGTTAACACTCTCGTTTATACGTACTATATATCTACGATTTGCGCGTCGTAATATATATACATAAACGTGCACATAAACACAATATCATAACACGCGAATCTCGTTAACTCATACACTTTATCATTTTAAAGCATGCATACATGAAATAACTTATTTAGTTAACCTATGTATAAATTTCCATGCTCGACAAATAAGTTACACATTAATCGCGACTTTACTGATTCTACCGTTTTATACATACAAGCGTACATGCATAGTCTTAATTCCCGCTATTATGTCAACACTTAACATATTATCATATACACATATTTAAGTCACATAACACATTTAAACACATAAGGTTCACCCATGAACAACCCATTCTCGTGTACATTGAAAAATGCGTATTTTAGTGATTCGGTAACGTTTTCGGGCGTCGGAAGTCACGTATGATTAACCAAACACCAAATAAACTTAATATAAGTTAAAATACTTATATTTATATCAATAATATCAGTTTATTTACTGATCTAAAACAGTTTCGTGAAAACCTCTTAAAAAGGCGATTTTTACCGTTTTACCGCAGAGTTTTGCGTCAAACGTTACCATAAACCATCCCAACTCGAAACGACTTCATATTTTAACACAATATATGTTATATACGGAATAAATGATGGTTATAATCAGATTAGGGCAGTTTTGTGTAAGCACATAAATCATGCGATTTCACACATTTTACAACTTTTTAAGCACTAAGTACAACATGCAAAGCTAGTAAACTTCATGACAGGTTTCATACTACTTTAACACATGAAATAACCTTATTTTTAAGGTGTATAATCTGACCTAAAATCATTTTTATCATATCATCATTTATTCATCATTTTATGTACATACACCCACATGCATGTCCATGTACAAGTCCCTAATGCATCCATAACATATCTTCATCAACATGCATGTACTCATATGCATCAAACATTCATTTATTTCATGTTTACTCATCCAAGAACATCATTATATTCATATTATCATCATTAATCATTTCTCATAAATGCAAGTAACACTTTCATATTTACGAACTTATGACAAAACTCACATGCATGCATATATACATATACATATACACGCCATATATACATACACATATGGACTTGCAAAAGTTCACTTTTTAACATGTCCTTTTCAAATCACCAAACCATTTTTGGAACATTCTCTTATGACAACTTTTGATCATGCATGCATCAAATCCTCATGAACATCATCAATCAAAATCATTCAAAGTCAAAACTCAATCTTATACTGTCACACCCCAACCGATGGCGGAAACATCGGGGTTAGTGGCACTAGGCGACCAGATTGATTTCACGAGATGTTACATAACAATCATTTAACATATCACAATCTGCTTAATATCTCATACTATTAAACGTAACATTTAAACAATTATTACAAAACGGAGATTTCTCATAAAATTCAACCGGTTCGATTTCTCCTAGATTTCACACATAAGTTCCAAATCTGAAAGACATCAACAAACTAACTAACAAAACAAACTAAACTAAGCAACATCCAAGCATCCACGCTAAATCCTCAACCTATTACATACGTTAAAATACAAGTCAAAACAATTAAGTAAAGGTGAGCATACGAGTTTGATTAATACTAGCATAATCGAGAAAAGCGTTTGCGAAACAATCTAATTACATATCATGATACATCAAAACACTTAACATAATAACATAGGCTTATTTCTCATGCTAACCACCGTGAGAAGGCTTGCGCGTCCATCCTAACTAGACCCCGTCGGGTGTAAGCCACACTATAGTACCATACTAGCTAAGGAAGCAAGTTAACGAAAATAAGTCCTAGTCACATGTTTCTAGTATCACGTATTGATCATACACAATCAGATTATTCGCGTGTGATAAATAGTTTGATTTGTGAAGTGATTTTAATATAGGAACGTATGTAACACCCAAAAAGTGCATTAAAGCGAAAATGGATCAAGTACTCACTGTGGGTGCGTTTTTGTTAAGCTTAGAGATTCTTAGGAGAGTTGCGGAGAATGCCGAATCAGCCTGTAAACGAGTAGAAGTGCATCAGTCTTCCGATAAAGCCGAAACGGTGAAGTTTGAGTTGGGCAGTAGCTAAGTTCGGGCGAACTTGTGTGTAAACACACAAGTTCGAGCGAACTTGTGTGGAATTAGTGAGATTAGAGCCAAGTTCGGTCAAACTTGATGAGTTTCCTTGAGAAACTTGTCAAGTTCGGGCGAACTTGTAAGATAACCTTACTAAAAAGGCAAGTTCGGGCGAACTTGTTTAGTTTCCTAAGAAACTAGGCAAGTTCGGGCGAACTTGCAAGAAATTTGGTGAAGGACACTCAAATTCGGTCGAACTTGACCCAAATGGGTACAAGTTCGGTCGAACTTGACCTGGTGAGCTGGTGATTCTCGAGCGAACTTGATGTTTTCGGGTTCAAAATCTTGTGTTTTCGTGTCGTTTGCTGAGGAAATCGAGTGTTCATCCCTCCAACCTTAAGCCACTTAGTACAACTTAGGTTGGAGAGGTCTTGTTGGAGCGAACTTAGCCATTTTACAAAAACCCGGGCGAACCGGTGGGTTCGTACGGGTTAGTCCAGCTTGTGTAAAGTGACGACTTCGTCCTTGTGCTTCTGGATATGAGATTTAGCTTGACAACGCCTCGTTCCACTCCAAAGTGAACGAAACATACGTCATTAGTCCGAAAATAGGGTAAAATCAATGCTTTAAAGGTTTTACTCAGATCTAAGCACAGATCTGAGTGAAAAACAGAAGTTTTATGTAAAAAGATGAAGATTTTTGTAAACAGACGAAATTTGGTCAAAACGAAGGCTATGCCTTGTGCCAGAATCGCTGTAAACCTTTGTAAAACGTTGATAAACGTTGTTGCAGTGAAATCGGGTTGATTCTTGCTTAGAACACGAAGGTTTCGGGTTTTGAGAGCTCTGGGCGAACTTACAGTAAGTTCAAATGAGAGGAATGAGCTGAGTATTTATAGGTGAAGGCCAAAAAGGTGAGCTGGTGAGAGCAAGTTCGGCCGAACTTGTACAAACTTGTACAAGTTCGCACGAACTTGGATGAATTTGAGAGGAAGAGTGCCAAGTTCAACCGAACTTGCTGAGTCCCTAGAGACTCAGGTAAGTTCGAGCGAACTTAGTGCAGGCAAGGAAGAACTGAGCTTGGCCAGTTAAGTTCGGCCGAACTTGGTGTCACCAAGTTCGAGCGAACTTGACCCAAAAGCTTGGTTTTCCTCGTTCATTTCGCGTTATGGGTTCGTTTGGCGATTCGGTTCGTATTAGTTAGTTATATTAAGCATTAAATTAAAGCGTTAAGCGTTATAATTGATATAATAGAGCGATTTAGCGATTCGAGTGTGCGAGAGCGATGCGATGGCGATTGCAACCATAGCCAAACACCTACATAACACGTAAATAACATATGAACACGTAAATTAATATTACCACATAATTCCAATAAACCAAATAAGTATTTGCGTTGCGATTGCGATGAGATAGTAATGAGATATGCGATGCGATTTAATAAGCGATTAGATGCGATAATAACGTACAATACCATAATTAATTAACATAAACTTTATTATCAACCGAATCTCGGATTTACAAAGGATAGATAAATGGGAAACAAAATGAAAAGATAACAACGAATTTCCGAGTTGTTACATATACACACATGTATACATACTCACAGCCACATGAACACACACACACATCTCCATTTTCATTTTATACAAAAACTCATTTGTTATTATTTTAAAGTTAGTGAATCATCCAAGAACAAGAGAAAGTCCCATCTTCAACAAACTCATCAAGAATCAAGAACAGTTTTAAAGTAAATTTTTATACCTTCTTGTTTATGATGGGTTTTTAGCAAGGTGTGATGGTATGGGGCTTGATTCTTGCTTGGAAACACCTTTGGATCTTCACTCCAACTTGAAACTTGCTTGAAATCAACTTAAATCTTCAAGAAATGGCTTTGAATTTTCGAAATGGGTGTATGTGGGGGTGTTCTCGGCTGAATCTAATATGGGGTAACGGTAATATTGTTTTGATTAAGTATTGGATGATTAGTTGTGTGTGTAAGTAGGTGAAATGATTACTACAAGTCCCAATACTCAACAAATGGCAAAAGTAAGAGAGAGGTGGGCTTGGGAGCCGCCACCTATGTCTCTCTCTCATATATACACGGTTACACACACATACATACATATATATATGGATCGTAGGCCAAAAACTGGTATTTAACTGGATACCAGGTGTTTTATCTAGTGTTTTATCTAGCGTTTTAACTGCGTTTTAACGCGTTTTAAATTATTTTCAATGCTCTACAAAAATAAAACACACCAAAATATTACTAACCAATATTTTATTTGCCTGGACCGGATACGTTGTCGATAATTGGCAGTATGCGCGCTGTGTTGCGCAATACGCGCTTAAATTCGCAAAATAGGGATTTTAAGCGTTTTAATTTATTTTTATCATTGTATAAAAATAAACTTGTCAAAGTACTACTCTAATAATTATTAGTTGCCCTGAACTGGCTGTGTTGACAGTATTTTGTCAGAGCGCAGTATCGCGCATTACGCGCTTAAACTCGAAAATAAGAATTTCTTAGCGTTTTAAATTATTTTTCCTCACGATTATGATTAAATATATTATTTCAATCATAACGGACTATTTTTAGGATTTTTAACATTATTCGGCGGTCACCGATGTTCGTTTCGCATTTTAATCGTTACGCGATAAGCGTTTATCTTAAAATTGCCAACGTAATTTTTATCAAACTTTGAATTTACCAACACATCAAATACCATATATAAACATCATAAATAATCAAACACGGCCTTTTATTCATTCATGACACGTGTTACATTTGTACGGTACAGCCTAAATAGCCGGGTGTCACACTAGGTCCATTACACGCGACCTATTGTAAGTTTAAAGGTAAGAATGCATACAAGTAGAGTGCTTTCAATACCCTAAGTGTCCAAACAACCAAGTGTTTCTCGTGATCAGATTAACATGTTTTACCACACACTATCAACAGTGGACTCTCTCTCTAGTTATTGTCATTAAAGAAACTCTGATGTAAAAGGTTATTAGTAAACATGGACATCACATATAGACAGTAAACTCGGAACAATTACCACTTAACATATAAACTCCGAAGAGTATACATAAACTCGGAGGAGTATACATAAGCTCGAAGGAGTATACATAAATTTGGAGGAGTATACATAAACTCAGAGGAGTATACATAAACTCAGAGGACTATACATATATAATCCGGAATTATGATCATATACACAATAAATTTGGAAATCTCCTTAGTCATACACATACCTTAAACTCGGACTCCCCTTGAACCTTTAAATTCTATAAACAAATCAATTAAACTCGGACCTCATATACAATCAACTAAATTCAGCCGATGTACCATCAAATAAACTCGGATACATTACAACTCAGTAAACTCGGAACATACACATCTGTGTCTACCTAAATCGGAACTCTTCATAAGCATACAAGTTGGACAAAATAAACATGAACCCGGACTTCCAACTATCATATAAACTCGGACAGGGTTTGTATAATAAGCTCAGAGAGCACCAAACTCGGATCCTGAGTTCCAATGAAACTCGGACTTTGTGAATTCACAAAGTCGGATCACTTGCAATCACACAGTAACATGAAATAGCAGGAATCACAACAGTTTCTCGACAAAACAGTTCCAATTCTACGATCAAAACCCTAACTCAATAATGTAATCAATCACATTAGCAGTTCAGTATTCCTAACATGTCAGTGGTATCACTAATCATCAAACAGCAGTTCCACATTCATCAAATATGACCAATTACACACAATCAATTGTTTGGATCATCTAGGGTTTGCATGAGTCAAAAGAACAAGTTATTAACATAAACACAAACACATACCTTAGGTTCAATCTAGTGTATGTTCTAGGAAGATTGGAATGATCAAGATTGAGGATGGAGAATTGTGTTGCAAGCCAAGATGATTAGAGAAAGATTTGGAAAGATGAACTGCCGTACTGTGATTATGGGAGGTTTAGGGTTAGGGAGTAGTTTATTAGAGTTTCACAAATAATTCTAAACACCCCCTAATTATATAACTTTCATACAAGGAGCACATAATATCATACAATTCACAGTAAAGCACATAATTCACGTATTTGTCATGCAACGTATAAGTTTCATTTAAACCATCCGATTATAGTTATTATTCGTGTCTGTCACCAACGTTTAGAGAATTAACTTGTGTGCGTGTTCCGGTAATTCCTTGAATTACCAAAGTAAGCTCATTTAACTAACCCTTGTTAAATGCAGTGCTATGTATGTATGTCTAAATTAAATGTGGTTAGGTTAAAGTAGTAACCTGAAGTTGCGGGTTGTCACATCATCCCCAATAGCAATCACGGAGGAGTGAAAAGATAAGTTAAAATGACTATGGCTTTTCCTCGGGTACCACATCATCCCCAAGTTAACATATCTTCAACCAAAAGGAACTGAATATGCGCCAACGCCGATGGGTTGAACTTCTCAACGATTACGATTGCGAGATACGCTACCATCCCGACAAAGCAAACTCATCGCCGATGCTCTAAGTCGACGAAGCTATGTATATAGCGTTCGTGACTCTCAAGCTTTGAATGATCTCGAAATCATGATTCGCTCCGCTCAATTCGCCTGCTTTAACGAGAATACTTTGGAAGATGAGATGAAATGTGGTGCTGAAACTCAGCTCGTATCTAAGACTAACGGTATTTATTACTATCTCGATCGCATTTGGATTCCCAGCCGTGATAACCTTCGTAACTTGCTAATGACCGAAGCTCATAAATCCCGATATTCCATTCACCCCGGAGCCGACAAGATGTACCAGGACCTTCGTCCTAAGTATTGGTGGCCGGGCATGAAGAAGGATATCGCCGTGTACATCTCAAAATGCTTAACTTGCTCGAAAGTTAAAGCCGAACATCAAAGGCCCTTTGGTTTACTCGAACAACCCGAAATCCCGATGTGGAAGTGGGAGAGTATAGCCATGGAATTTATTACCAAACTCCCGCGTACTTCTTCAGGTCACGATAGCATTTGGGTTATCGTTGATCGTCTTACCAAATCAGCGCACTTCATAGCTATACGAGAAGACTTTAGGGTTGAACGAGTAGCACGAATCTATACCGACGAAGTTATATGTCGACACCGGACGCCTCGTGACATCATCTCTGACCGCGACGGTCACTTTACCTCGCGTCTCTGGGAGACTTTTCAATCCGCTCTCGGTACTACGCTTAATCTAAGTACCACTTTTCACCCGCAAACCGACGGTCAGACTGAGCGCACGATCCGCACCCTCGAAGACATGCTTCGTGCGTGCATCATATATTTTGGTGGTAATTGGGATACGCATTTACCTTTAACTGAATTCCCGTACAATAATAGCTATCATACCAGCATTCAAATGGCTCCTTTTGAGGCACTGTATGGAAGAAAATGTCGATCGCCTATTGTATGGCACGAGATCGGAGAAGCACGAATCACCGGTCCCGAGATGATTCAAGAAACGACAGACAAAATCCTCCATATCAGAGACAATCTCTTGAAAGCTCGGAGTCGTTAAAAGAGTTACGCCGATAAACGCTGCAAGCCCCTACAGTTCGAAGTGGGAGATCACGTTCTCCTAAAGGTTGCACCTTGGAAGGGAGTGGTCCGCTTCGGGAAGAAAGGAAAGCTAGCGCCTCGATATGTAGGACCCTTTAAGATTCTGGAAAGGATCGGTAAAGTAGCCTATCGTCTCGAACTACCAGCGGAACTTAATAATGTACGTCCGACTTTCCACGTGTCTAATCTCAAAAAGTGCTTAGCCGAAGAAAATCTGCATGTCCGTCTCAAAGATCTGCAAATCACGAGACGCTCCATTTCGTGGAAAACCCAATGAAATAATGGATCGAGAAACCAAGAAACTCCAACGCTCTCGCATACCTATCGTGAAAGTCCGATGGGAAGGCAAACGAGGCGCCGAGTTCACTTGGGAACTCGAAAGTGATATGAAAACGAAATATCCGCATCTCTTTGTTACGGCCGCTGCCTAATTTTGGGACGAAATTCCCTAAAGTAGGGGAGACTGTAACAACTCCAATTTTTCTCCTTGTTATCTTATTCCTTGTAGTTTCATTTATTCCGAGATTCGAATTATAAGAAAAGTTTATGTTGATTAGATTAAGCTTATGTATGTTGTATCGCATCTAAACGCTTATTAAAATCGCATCGCTTACCTCATCGCATCGCAAATCATAGTTAATTATGTGGTTTTTATGTTATTTATGTGTTATGTGTGTTTGTGATTATGATTACGCTCGCTAACGCATCGCTCTTGCACTCTCGAATCGCTAAATCGCACTATTATATCAAGTATAACGCTTAACGCTTTACTAAAACGCTTAATATAACTAACTAATATTAACCGAATCGCCAAACAAACACTTAACGCGAAATAAACGAAGAAACCCCAACTTTTGGGTCAAGTTCGCTCGAACTTGGCTCTTTTCCTCTCATATTCCTACAAGTTCGTGCGAATTTGTACCATTTTGTACAAGTTCGGCCGAACTTGACTCCCAGCAGCTCAAATCTTGCCTTCACCTATAAATACTCAGCTCCATTCTCTCATTTGAACTTGCTGCAACTTCGCTCAGAGCTCTCAAACCCGAAACTTTTGTGTTCTAAGTAAGAATTAACCTAATTTCAGCTACAACAATGTTTATCAACGATTTACAAAGGTTTAAAACGATTTTGGCACAAGGCATAGCCTTCGTTTTCATCAAAACTCTTCTGTTTACGAAAATCTTCATCTTTTTCCATAAAACTTCTGTTTATTACTCACATCCATACTTGGATCTGAGCAAAACCTTTTAAACCTTGATTTCTACACAAAATTACGGACTTTTGATGATGTTTTGTTCATTTCTAATATGAAACGAAGCATTTGCCATTCAAGATCCCAGATCTGGAAGCACAAGGACGTTTATGTTGGTTTACACAAGCCGGACTAACCCGAACGAACCCCGAGTTCGTCCAGATTAGCCCACACTTTTGTAAAACGGATAAAACCGCTCTAAAAGACCTCTCCGACCTAAGTTTGGTCAGTAGCACAGGGTTGGAGGGATGAACACTCGATTTACTCAGCAAACGACGCGAAAACGCAAGATTTTGGACCCGAAAACATCAAGTTCGCTCAAGAATCACCAGCTCACTAGGTCAAGTTCGACCGAACTTTGGTGTTCATCACCAAAAGTCTTACAAGTTTGCCCGAACTTGCCTAGTTTCTTAGGAAACTATACAAGTTCGCCCGAACTTGCCTTCTCAGTAAGGTTTTCTCACAAGTTCGCCCGAACTTGACAAGTTTCTCAAAGAAATTCATCAAGTTCGACTGAACTTGACACTAAACCACCCAAAACCATACAAGTTTGCTCGAACTTGGCTACTGCTCAACTCAAACTTCACCATTTCAGCTTTTCGGAAGACTGATGCACTTCTGTTCGTTTACAGGCTGATCCGGTGCACTCCGCAACTCTCCTCATAATCTTAAGTCTTACCAAAACGCACCCGTAGTGAGTATACTTGACCCATTTTCGCTTTAATGCACTTTTTGGGTGTTACATACGTTCCTATATCAAAATCAGTTCACAAATCAAAATTGTTTATCGCACGCGAATAATCTGATTGTATATGCTCGATACGTGATACTAGAAACATGTGACTAGGACTTATTTTCGTTAACTTGCCTCCTTAGCTAGTATGGTACTATAGTTTGGCTAACACCCGACGGGGTCTAGTTAGGATGGTCGAGCAAGCCTTTTTACGGAAGTTAGCATGAGAAATAAGCCTATGTTATGTTAAGTGTTTTGGTGTATCATGATATGTAATTAGATTGTTTCGCAAACGCTTCCTCGACTATGCTAATATTATTCAAACTCGTATGCTCACCTTTACTTAATCGTATTGACTTGTATTTTAACGTATGTAACAGGTTAAGGATTTAGCTTGGATTGCTTTGGAGTAGTTTTATTTAGTATTTTGTCCATCTTGTTTAGAACGGTTGTAATAAAAATCTAGGGATATCGAACCATGTTGTTTTTATGAGAAAATCAGAATTTTTGAAATGGTTGTTTGAAATGTTATGTTTAATAGTACAGGATGTTAAACATTAAGTAATGTTGTTGGATAATTGTTACGGAATTTCTCGTGAGACAACCTGGTCGCCTAGTGCCACTAACCCCGATGTTTCCGCCATCAGTTGGGGTGTGACATTTGAATCTTGAAAGGAACCACAAGTGTTTCATTCGACAAACACTTCTATAAGTTAGAAACGTGAAAAACGTTGTGGATGTTACCAAGTTCATCAGGTAACTCAAGTCGATAAGCCACCTTACCGATTCTTTCCAAAATCCTGAATGGCCAACATAACGTGGACTGAGCTTGTCTCGTTTCCCAAAACGAACCACACCCTTCCAGGGTGAGACTTTCAATAAGACACGGTCGCCCACGGCGAATACTAAGGGTCTTGTCGGCGTAGCTTTTCTGGTGATCACGAGCTGCCGCCATACGATTTCTGATTTGAACAATCTTCTCATAAGTTTCAAGTACGAGTTCTGGGCTTATAATCTGGATGTCACCCACCTCAGCCCAACAAAAAGGAGATCGGCATTTTTGTCCGTACAACACTTCGAACGGAGCTGCCTGAATACTAGTATGGTAACTATTTTTGTAAGAAAACTCTACCAAAGGCAAATGTCTTTCCTAACCGTTACCGAAGTCGATCACACATGCTCGCAACATGCCTTCAAGCGTTTGGATGGTTCATTCACTTTGACCAACCGTTTGAGGATGATAAGTTGTGCTCATGTCTAGATATGAGCCGAATGATTTGTGCATCGCTTGCCACAGATCAGATACAAAACGCGGATCGCGATCGGAGATCCACAGACCTCGTATTGTTCATATGAGTCGAACTTGTACGAAGGTCGGTAATTACCTCTTTGATCCATCTATTTTATAAAATCTGAAGGGTGGACTCGAGTTACTCTTGGAGTACTCCGTTTGGTCCAGTGGGTGCCCCAAGAGTGCTCGGGATTGATTATGCTGGTCGTTAAAAAAACCCAACAAAGGTGTAACTGGAAGGCCTTGGTTGGTAATATGTAATCATTACTTAATTACTGTGATTGTTTCTCATAGTCTAGTGGCATGTTGAGGGTGCGATAAGGTTTGGAAACCATTATGTCTTGAGTTCGATTCCCATAATTGGGTTTTTCCCAAATTTATGGGGTATTACTCCCGAACTAGTGTATAGCCATTATTGACTAGTGGAGATGGATATGATCGGGTGGCTCTGCTTGTGGCATGATGACATTCTAGTAGTCCGTCAGTGATCTAAATTTGTCATTAAAAAAATACAAATGTAATTAAATATTATTTAATACACTTAAAGTTTAAAAAGTTAAAATTTCAATAAATTTCAAATAAAAATACAACTAAAATAGAAAGAAAAAGCAAATAAGCAACGGTTAGCCCTTTGTTGTTGGGACCCCGATGGTTCACCGACTTGTTTTTTTCTTGTGTGAATGATTTTTTGGATGTGGTTCAGGTTTGTGTTCGCATTGGGGTCCAGGTTCGCGTTTGCATTGTGGTCCAGGTTCAATTAGGGTAAATGGAAAGAATGGTTATTGTAACGAGGCTTGTGTTTCGGGTAAATCCCAACTACCGGCCTCGTATTGCTCATATGAGTCAAACTTGAACGAAGGTCGGTAATTACCTCTTTTGATCCATATATTTTATAAAATTTGAAGGTCAAGAATATAAAAAGTTCGAGAGGTGAACAATATTTTGGAGTGATGAGGTTTAGGGTTGTTCATGAGCCGAACCGAGCTAAGCTAAGGCAAAACTCGGGCTCGGCTCGGATTTGATACCGAGCTGGAAATCAAAGCTCGAGCTCGGCTTGGTTTTAACCGAGATGGCTCGGCTCGGCTTGGTTTGATTCGATGTTGAAAAAAAATAATACATGGCTCTCAAAATTCAGTAATTTAAAATATTATTCAATATTTCAAAAGAATATATCCAAAATAAGCCAAGCCTAATACATTACAAGCCAAAACAAGTATAACAACACAAAATATGTTCTTAATTTCAAAGAAATACAATATAAGTTCATTAGCATGGTAATCAACATTTTAATGTGATATAGATATCAGATTACACTCCTAATCACATGTAAATAATAATCTGTTTTTGTGATATATTATAATGTATGTAAAAATAAATATATTAAAGGTAAAATAATCCGAGCTAAACCGAGCCAATCCAGCTCGTTATGAGCCGAGCTAGACTCACTTTCTAACCGAGTCGAGCCGGCTCAGCTCACTTTCAAACCGAGCCACATCGAGCGAGCTTTTTTCGAGCAAGCTCCGAGCCACGAGCTTTTAAGACAACCCTAATGAGGTTTGAAGATTTCTAAGATTAGATTTAATTTTATTTTTTTTGTTTTTAATCTATAAATTTTAACATTACAATAAAACAAATAACCACCTAAAATTCATTTCTACGTTTTACCCAACCCCCAATTAATTGCATCTGCAACCAAATTTTCTTCAATTAAACCCCCATAAATTCCCCCAATTAAACAGCTTCTGCTTCTGCAAATCAAATTCCCACGTGAACAACTAAAAGCGAAATCTTTAAAAACCATGGGCAATCAAATGAAGTCAACCAAAACCATTGGCAATCAAGCCACCAAACACAACACAATTACGACCTTTGAAAACTTATTATCAGTTCATTAATAATTTTTTTTAACGGCTGGTAGACCAACTGGTTGGGTTTTCACATTAACTCAGCAGTATACGAGAGACCCGGGTTCAAAACCAGGAGTCCTTCCAATTTGGGCTAGAAACATCCTGACCCTCAATCCAGTCCCCCAACCACTTGAACCAGAGATCATTAGCCATAAGTAATTGTTTATGATAATTTAATATTATTTTTTAATTATTTGCTATAAGTTTATTTTATTTGTTTGAATGGAGAAAATAATACAAGAACTAACAGAATAGTTGAAAGTCTTGTTGTGGGATTCAGGTGGATTTGGGAAACACAGTGGTGGAAAAACTACAATTTAATGACAAAGTGCGTATAAAAAAATGGGATATGCAGAATATTATAGTGAACTGATTACAATGTAAAAAATGAGATATGCAGAATATTATACTGATTACAATGTGGTATGAACGATTATGTCATCAATAAATTGAAGGGTGGCTGATTTTTTTTACGGCCAACAAATAAATTCCGAGCATTTTCGAGGCACCTATTGAACAAACGGAGTACTCCGAGATAAACCTAAATCGTCCACCATCACTTCCGGGGAAACCCAGTAACCCACCAGACCATAGGCACGACGGTGAAATACCGGTAAAACTCGTTTAGCTCAAGGATCGAACTCAGGTTTCATTGGGTCTCCTGTCATTGCCCACTAGTGTCTCACTCCTTAGATAAATATTATACTAAGATTAGTGATTTTAATTTTATAATAATATATATCGTTGGCGAATGACTATGAATAGTGATTTTGATTTTATAATAATATATATTTTTAATATTATAATAGTTTATTTTTATATTATAATAGCTTATTATCACATTTACTTTAAAGCTTTAACATATTTTTTATTTTTTTTAAACCATATTTCCTTTATTATTTATATTTTTAGTGATTTTTTTCTCTTTTTTAAACATATTTCAATTTGATACATCTTAGTTAGTTTACGTTTATAATTTTTTTCTTTCGAAAAACTTAAGTACGTAATTGTGTTTAATTTTTCACAACCGAAGTTTTACTTAAAATAGATTATTTATTTGTATCATAAAATGGTACCGTGATAAACTTAACGGATTCTGACGGTTGGCTTTCTAAACCATATGCTTCATTTTCAAATGAAATGACATGGGTTTTACATTATCATTTATTCGGTTTTGCCGCAACGTGCGACATAAAAAAAACTATTATATATATATATATATATAGAGAGAGAGAGAGAGAGTTTACGAAGGATGATGAATGGTAACTTTATTTTTAAAATAGTATATAGCTTTTATTATTATTTTATTTAATATACTATAATAGTTTATTAATATATTTACTTTTAATAACATAATTTTATTTTTTTATTTTTCTTTAACATTTTTTTAATATATTCTTTTCTTTTTTAGAACATATATTAATTTATCAAATAATTTGATACTTCTTTAATAATTTACGTTTATAACTTTTTTTTAAAATTGAAGTACGTAGTTGTGCTTGATTTTTTCCTTTGACATTCCGTAATAAGTTTTGTTAAAAACAAAGTTATACTCAAAATAATGTATTTATTTATAAACTAAACCATTCTAATGGTTTGGCTTTCTAAACAACATTCTTTATTTTCAAATCACGTTTGTTTTACATTACCATTTGCTCTATTTCACCGTAACGCGCGACGTAAAAAAACTAGTATATATAGTAGATGAATGACCGTGAATACTAATTTTAATTTTATAATAACTAGTTGATGCCCCGCCCGCGTTGCGGGGCGATGGTCAAATAATGAGCGAGTGTTAAGCAGCTCCTTGACACGGAAAACAATTAAATCGAGTCAACCAATAAAAACATAACACTTTTATAGTTTTGCTAAAAAAAACTAAAACAATGGCTATACTGTTACTTTTAACTAATGGAAAGTTATATTTTTAAAATCGTAATTTGCCAAAAGCTAAAGTGATGGCAGTACTGGAAATTGAAAATAGGGGCAAAATTGAAAATCTGCGCCAGGTCGAATTCGTACTTTTAAAATTAGGGCAACACAGTAATATCAATTTAAACTAAAGGCAAAATCGTAATTTTAGGCCGGGGGTAAAACCATAATTTTATTTTAAACCGATGGCATAATCGTAATTTTGAGTCGGATCCAAAAGTGTAATTTTATTTTGAACAGGGGCAAAAACGTATTTTTTTTACTAAGGACGAAATCAAAATTTTTTAAACGTGGAGAAATATATTTTTGCAAAGAGGGCAAAATCGTAATTTTAAGGTGGAGGCGAAAACATATTTTTTTCATTTGAACATGGGCGAAAACGTATTTTTGAGCTGATGGTGAAATCGTAATTTTGAGTTGTGGGTAAAATCGTAATTTTTGGTTGGGGTCAAAAGCGTAATTTTATTTTGATCAGGGGATAAAAACGTATTTTTAAAATGGGAGCAAAACCGTAATTTTAAAACGTAACCAAATAAAAAACGGTTGGTTTAATGTGAGGGTGCCATGCGAGCTGCCTGGCACTATTCCTCCAAAGTTATTTATATTATAATCCACTGTTCATTTCGTTTTGTTTTTAATATCTATATATATAATATATAGTTTTTTATTTATTTTAATATTATAATACTTTATTATTATATTTACATTTAAGTTTAATGTATTTTCAGTGTTTTTCTTTTTTATACCTATTTTCCTTTATTATTTTTTTACATCATATTTCGTTTATCAATTAATTTAATATTTCCCTAACAACCAAAATGCATAATGGGTTTAATTTTATAATAACAACACTTTTTTAATATTTTATTATTTTTAATACTATAATACTTTTAACTTCAATATATTCTTCTTTTTTTCCTTTTTTTTAAACCATATTCGAATTATCATTTTTTATAATTCTTTTTTTTGTTTACTTTTAACTAATTTAGTATATCTTTAATAATTTAGTTTGTTAATTATTTTTTTAATGACCATGAATAGTGACTTTTTAATTTTATAATATTGTATTGTTTTTAAATATTTTTTATTATTATAATACTTTATTATTATATTTACTTTTAACTTTTAAAATATTTTAATTTTAGCCTTTTCTAAAACCATATTTCCTTTATCATTTATTTTTGTTTTTAATAATTCTTTTTATCAATTAAAATAAAGTTAATTTTAATTGCAAATCAAAAACTTTTTCAAACACTTTTTAAAATTACGTTAAAACGTTTTATGGTTGCTATGTTTTAACGTGCATTGAACCTTGTTTTTTTTAAAGTAAACTTCATTAACGAAAATCCGATTCAAACCGGGTAGACAAAACATAAAGACTACACAACTACATATTTACAAACGAAACCCACTCCCCCATTCTATCCCTTTGTGCTTTGATCTATTTGAGAACCACTAATAACCCAAAGCCTTGACCTCACTAAGAATACTATCTGGTTTAACCGCAGAATTGGAGAATTTACAACTATTTCTAGCACGTCACAAACTCTAGCAAACGATCATGATAATACCTTGAATCGCTTCCTTCTTTTTCTCCGAAGCCCTTATCTCTTTAAGAATACCGAGGAGATCTTTAATCGAGAAAGCGAAAATGTTGGGAATCTTACACCAAGCGGTAATGCCATTCCAGACTATCAAAGCAACACGGCAAGCAATGAAAAGATGTTCCGAACTCTCTTCAACCGAATTGCACATAGGACACGTCGAGTTTTCAATCTGAATAATCCTTTTCTTTAAAGCTTCACTGGTAGGAATTTTGTCCATTTTCATTCTCCAAACGTGAATGTTGTATTTGGCGGGAATCCATTTACACCAATCCATGATGAATATTTTATCAGTCGTATGATCCGCATTCAGCAACCTTTTAACAGCCTTGACTGAGAAAACGAGCCAGCAAAATCTAACTGCCACTCCCAACGGTCATTAGCAGCCGAGACCTGGGCACCTTCCAGCAGGGAACACAGCTGTTGAAAGCTGGAAATCAGGACCGAGCTATCCATCCCAGCTTTCCAGTTCCACGACAGAACCGTTTCGTTACGTTGTTTACCATACATTTTTTTCGTCTCCACGACAGAAAATGCATTGGGTTGCTTAGATGAAATATTGGATGTCTATGGAGTGGTTAGTCGAGCCAAAATGAAATATCTTTCCCATTTCCGACAACACCTCGAATGTAATTCCTAAGAGGAAGTCCTCCAGCCTTAGTGTTTATATAAAAAATTAGCGATGGTGTTCCAAGCACCGTTGATCGTTTTCTTGAAGGGGATACACTCCCAACCCACCCTACTAAAGTGAAGCGCATCGATGGCTCTCTTCCAAAGATTGCTACTTTCCGTTTTGTAACGTCATCCCATTTCGATAAGAGCGACGTATTAACCTCTTGTAATTTATTCAAGCCTAAACCACCTTCTTTTTTGTGACATGAAACCCTATCCTAAGCAACCCAATGCATTTTCTTCTCCTCGACGGAACCTCCCCACAAAAACTTTTTAATCATAGCTTCCAAGTCCGAAATCACCTTCTTAGGGGCTTTGTAGAGCGAGAAATAATAAGTTGGAAGGCTTTCCATAACCGATTTGATGATAACAACCCTTCCCCCAATCGACAAGAGATGAGACTTCCATTTGGCAAGACGAGATCGGAATGTGTCATACACCGGTTGCCAATTATTGATTCGATTCATATTGGCTCCGACTTTTAGACCAAGATACTTGAAAGGCGGGGAATCCGGCTTACACCCCACTTCATTAGCCATATCCCCGATATCCGCTAATTCCACTCCAATGCCATATAAGTTGGATTTATCTATGTTAATTTTAAGGCACGAACATATATGAAAACACCGGAGAATTCTAACAATATTAGCCACTTCAACTTTAGACCACTCCCCCACCACAATGGCGTCGTCCGCGTACAAAAGATGAGTAATGACCGGCCCATTATTAGGAGTGACGATTCGCTTTGCAAGTTTCTGATGCTAATGATTCTTGTTTTATTAATGTTGCATGTGATAATGTGAAAAAAAAAACATTTCAAAAACCTTATTTGATTTGTGAAAACGGTTACCAACGATGTTGAAGATAAATATTTTCTTAAACGTACTAACAAAGAGTTTTGCAGCATGAATGTGAACACTAAATAATGTGTAAAAGCTAAAGTTATTTCAAAAAATTCATGTGTTTCATCTAAACACACAAACAATAGACTATGCTCTGCGAAACAACACTTCAAACAAACCAAGGTGTTTGAACAAAACTCTCTCGAAAATCACTCGCCGGAGTAAAACAACGAAACCTCGTACAAAAAACAACAAAGCAGGCTCCCCTATTCAACACCATTCGACACCACCCTTAATATTTTGTAGAAATTATCAAATCGGATTATTAAGATGATTTGGGTACAATACTCAAACTGTAATTGTAATTTAGATGAGATTATTTTGTAGACTTCTTTGTGTCGTAACCGAGTTTATCAAAAAATACGTAAATAAGTAAACAAAAAAATGTTCGTTTCTTAAAAGCTCTTTGTTTATACGAAAATAAATAAATTGTGAACCACCGTTGAGTTTGGACATACAAATAAAATGTTTGGTGGGATGCTTAGAATTTAAAAAGAAAAACGTGCTTAATGTGTTCTTAAAGAATTAAATAATACATAATTTTGTTTACTAACACACTTTCTATTTTATAACTACTTTACTCCTTAAATCACCACATCATTTGTACTATGTAGATTTAAATTCGTTATTTAAATCTCCTTTTAATTAAAAAACAATCAGATAGATACATAGAGATGACAAAAAAAAAAGAGCCCAACGAATATACTTAAAACCCGTCTAGCATGAGATTGAAAACAAGAATATTTTGCGGGTATGTGATTAAGTGAAACCCGTCTCAATTACTCGAAACTATATACTCGTTTGCCATAAATAAATACACGAATCATATACCCAAAATTCTTAATGCTATTTTACTATTAACTTTTCTTTGGTAATGATATTATTTTTTCACTAACTTTTCTTTAGGAATATTTCAGATTAGTGCTTATTATTATATAGAAAAATAAACTTTTATTTTGCAATATATATTTTAATGATAGTATTTATGTTTCAATGCTACGTGAAATGCATACTTATATTCGGAGATTTTATTTTAGCATGAAATTTACGTAGTGTAGATATTTCAAATATTTTATGAAGATAATGATATATATATAGTTTAACATAGTTTACTTTATTGTAGTTGTTATTTTATGGAGATAATGATATATATATATAGTTTAACATAGTTTACTTTATTGTAGTTGTTTGAAAGATAAAATTATATAAAAATTAGAATAGAAACCAAAAGAGTATCTTTAAAATCTCCTAACGGTAATTTTTTTAAACTAACAAGTATACCCCACACATGTGGATATGTCCGATACTCGATAAGTAATTACTTGACAAATACTTCACAAGTAATTTTAGGTATGGGACATAATTTTATAATCTGATAATACGACTGGGATTACGAATATTCGACCCATTTCCTTGCACATTGGCACATTGCCATCCCTATAGATATACGTTACTTGTGGGATCTAACACCCCTTACTC
This sequence comes from Scalesia atractyloides, assembly GCA_947069175.1. Classification (NCBI taxonomy): domain Eukaryota; kingdom Viridiplantae; phylum Streptophyta; class Magnoliopsida; order Asterales; family Asteraceae; genus Scalesia; species Scalesia atractyloides. Next base: position 78,617,445 of record CAMTDV010001633.1, on the reverse strand, counting down.
TTCTTTAACCTAAGACACAATCAGGGCAGCTTGTAAGGACATGACGACTTTATCTCAACTAAGATATCATCTTCTGAGCCAGGACCCATCCCTTACCTTCCATTAAGGGTTATACCAAATATGTCTCACTGTAAAAGGGGACTCAGCTCACACTATCGACGAAATTATAAGACATGCACGCTAAGTGAACACAATTCACATAGAGAACCCCATTTTCTAAAATTTGACTACAACTAGAGAACCCCAGTTTCTAAAATTTTATAAGGACAGGCAGTTTGCCAAGCGTTGATCTTTCATCATTATCATTATGATATAAGACTCGTAGTCAACATATATCATTATGACCTTTATATATGAAAAATAATAGACTAGATGACCCCTGAAAAAGCCTAAAAGGTTAGGCGTTAAGAATAAACCGTAAGATCTTTACAGAAATTGCAAAAGTAGGTGACGCCCACGGAGTGATATAACCCATATTAGGAATTGATTGGGAAGTCCCTAATAGAACTGCAAAACTTGATAAATAGCACAAAATGCACAAGCTCAATGAGGTCTAATGTTCAAAATAAAATGGATGAACCTTATACGATTAGCGGATGCCAAATATGGCCATGAAGTGCATAAGCCCATAATGGGCTGGCATCAGGACTGATCTTTATATTACCCAAAAATTTAGGTCCTTATAAAGTCAAGCATCCATACCGATCACAAGATGACCAATGAATTGAGAAGGCCTAACAAGTCCGAGCATCCACACCCATCTAGGTAACCTAGGAATTGCCAAGCCCATAGAAGTCAAGCATCCCGTCTAAACCGAATGACATATAGATTATGAAGGATTTATAAGCTTGAGCATCCAAAGCTAAATTGGATGACCTATAAATTACAAAAAAGACTAACAGTGGTATTAGAGCAAAACCTCCCAATGATGAATGAAGAATTGACAAAACATTATATGAAATTAACAAAGCATGATGTTATGCTATAAATTACAAAAAAAAAAAAAGACTAAAAGGGCCCTCATTTTAAAGGGCACACTAACCACTCCATAGACATCCAATATTTCATCTAGTGTCCCTAATGCACTCATCAAACGTTCTAACAGTTAGATCGAACCTCTTTTGTAATTATAAACAATTTTGCAAGAAAAATCGATTTGTTGGAATCAATACTTTTGGTATGTTCATCGTTTCCACCGTCGATATTGGTTCACTAATTTTAGATTTATGTGATTATTTACATTAATGGATGGCATCGAATTTCTGTGATGATAGGAATAAACTGATAATTTTTTTTGTAAACGGCAAATTTGGATCATTGACGGATCATTGGAGTATCATCATGCCACCGGCAAAACCTTACCCACCCTAAAATATCAGTAGGTTATAATATCATGGGCAATAAACTGATAATATTTAAATGAAATGCGTTAGATACCATCACATACGGAGACTTGTAGAATTCTTTCGACAAAAGTGATGTTAAAATTCTTACAATAATAGTATGATAGTTGCTCCCCATAAAAGTGTGGTTTTAAATTTATAAATGCAAGGTTAAATAATATTTATGTGTAAAAAATACTATTGAAAAGAAAAAATATCCATATCAATTTTTTAAACCAAATATATACAATTCTCACTAAAGTTACTTTAAATTCCTGTTCCATGAATTGTATAAAAAATATCATGCATTTTTATCTGCCATAATCAAAATTACAATAAAACTAATCAGCCTATGGCATTATAGTCTAGTGGCATCTTGGTGGTGGGATAAGGCTTATGACCACTAGGTCATGGGTTTGATTCCCACAAGGGGGGTTTTCTCAGATTTATTGGATTTCCTTCTAAATTAACGTATGGTTATGCTGATGGCACAATAATATTTCAGTGGTCCGTCAGCGATCCAAATTTACAGTTAAAAAAATAAAACAATAAAAGTAATCACTTTAATATTTGGATTAGTTATGGTGTGGGCCGTGTTAAAGCTAACCCTAGGCCGGGTTTTTTGGATTTGGATCTGGATCCCTGACGCCTGACCTAAGAACCATGGGGATAATCAGCCCCACTGTCCTTGGCTTGTTGCTTTTTTTGGTACCCGGTTTTAGGCAATTTTGAGTAAAATGAGGCACATATTCTCCATAGACTCTACTTTGCCTCTTTTTAGCAAAAAAAAACATTGTAAAATATAATATTTTCTTTTAAAACGAAAAATTTCATTAAAAAAACAGACTTGCTAGAAGCTAGCGAAACAACAATGAAAAAAACGGAATTAAGACCATGTGTAGTGATTTGGAAGATAATGCCCATACTCTTGGGCGTTTTGCGTCATGTGACGTCCAGTCAGCAAAGGGGCATTATATTAAAAGTGGTGTAGTGGGGATATGGACATTATGTTAAAAGGGGGTGTAAATATAATTAAATAAAAAAAACCATCAAAGATGCTATTGGCCAAAGAAACAAGAACACGCTCTGATTGGCCAACATTTTCCCCCAACCGCATGATTCAAAGCACGCCAAAACAAAACTTAGAGCCAAACACGCCAGGGGGTGGTACCCTGACGTGTTTGGGCGTGTTTGAGCACAAAAAACGCCACAAAATGGACGACTACGCATGGTCTAAATGGCAAGTACTCCAATCCAATCAAACTAGATCCATGTATTTCGCTCTATTCTTGAACCAAAGAAAGCTTAGCGACTTTATGTCCTCAAAAACAGAGTGAATGCTTCTTCTTGCTGAAGAAAATGCTAACTCGTTTCTGGTCTTCCAAATGCACCAAAATGTCGTATAGATAATGCCAAGAAGTCATTTCATTTTCTCTGGTTCAAGCCAACGGTCTTTTAGATTAATTAGTTCTAATTTTAAATTTATCTCTATACCAATCAGATTACACTGTGTTACGTGACGTGACTTCGATCGATATCGTTTCGCTTCGTTATGATATCTACACTCATTATAACAATCGAAAGAAAATAAAGTGGTGATTCCTAATTGGATATCCACATGTTTTTTTAAATCGATCGAAAATCATAAAATAAATACCGATACCGGTTCCGATAATATTGATACTAGTACTGATGTTGTTCGGTCAGTATCGGTTTAGTTCGTCACTGGTATTGCCACTGGTTATGCCTTAGATACAAAGATAATAACCAATTATGAATTAAACGCCATTTTCATTTAAAAAATTTATATTTGAGTCATTTGATTTAAATAAAACTATTATCAAAACTTAGATAAAAATAAGCACGTTGCAACGGTGTATTCGTAATTCTTTAATGCATTATATTATATTATTAAAATAAAAAAAAAGTGTAAACAACGTTATATATATAGGATCCGGTTTATCATGAACTCATCTGAGGTGTGAAAACTTGATCAGAACTCAGGTGGTAAGCCTATTTTATATGCGAGTTTTTCCCTCATTTTTTGCACAACGTAAATAAACATGTAACTAATACTTCTATAAAACTAAAAATAAAATTGCCAACTAGCATTTATTCGTCATTTCACCATTTTGGGCGGGTTACACTTATTTAATTTTGTTTTACACTAATGTAAATTTACGTATACGATTTTTTTTATGAAAATATTTACTTTTTTTAAATATTTTTGGGCAAAACTGTCACACCCCGACCCGCAGCGGAAAAGGTGATCGGGGCATGATTGGGTTATCGTCAAAGCTCATGACATTTATTTTAACGTTTCATATTCATTAATACACTTTAATGGAAAATTACAATCAATATTACAACATGTCCTAAATATCAATCTAGGCTTCATTGTTTTCTTCTAAGGCATTTCCTATGTTTTCCTTGCTTCATCCTGTTTACCTGTATCATGTGTAAAAGGGTTTTTGGATCAACAAAAAGTTGGCGAGTGAATCCTATGGAAAACATTTGAACAAGTTTATTTAATTGATTATAAAATAAGTGCACAACCACACATGAGTAAAAATAGATGTAAACTTATTCACCAATCAATTTAATAATAAACAATACACACATGAACAATAATGGATCATTTAGAGGCACGCGTTGCTCAACTCGTCTCTCACGAGGAACTGATGGGCCTAATGAATGAATTGCATAAACATGATTATAAGAAAGACATAACTACAAACAATATAAACTCAATAATACACACATGAACAATAATGGATTGGTTTTGAGGCACGCGTTGCTCAACTCGTCTCCCACGAGGAACTGATGGGCCTAATGAATGAATTTCATATAAGTTGACAAAATGAAATACATAATCACAACAATATAAACAATCTAAGTTTAGATAACGATATGGTATGGCACAAGTTTAAATAAACGAGTTAATTATTTTGTGACACATGACACACCCCAAAACGTGTAATTAAAAAGGGGGAGTTGTAAGATTCACTCACAGTGGGTGCGTTCGGTTGATGATGTTGAATGCACGCGAAGTGGTTTTAACCACGAGTGAAATTAACCTAGATAAATAGCATTATGGTTCGGTAAGTAAACGGATTTTATTAATCCATTTTAGTAGGATTGTTGGGTGTATTTTTGTGAGTTTAAGGCTATTTTCTAACCTTAAAAATGTTATTTGTAAGTATTTTTAATTGATTTTTAATTAAAATAAATAAATAAAAATAATAAAAAAATTGACTTTTTTGACCGTTGACCATTGACCTTGACTGTTTGACCGGTTCGTATGCGTGTAAGTGTGCGCTGAGTGAGGCTCGAACCCGAGACCTCCCGTACGCGTGCACGCAGCTCTACCAACTGAGCTACGTGTCTAACCCGAAATATTTCTGTTTTTAATTATATTTATATATTAATTAGAGTAATCCGAAAATCAGCTTATTTCTAAAAAGATTTTAATCAGTGACTCGGTGCGCTCCACAGGTCTCGAACCCGGGACCTGTGGGTTGAGTTAACACACAGTCCACCGCTGGACTGTGTCTAACTTGTTAAATAATCCGATTTATATTATACTTATGAACAAACTTCATTATTTCATTTCTGCCTTATTTTAAAAAGTTAGATATTTGTCCGAATCAGTGCAGTAGACCGGACTCGAACTCGTGACGTGTGTTTAAACATTCACACAGTCCACCACTGGACTGTGTGTCTAACTTGGTTATTATTCCGGTTATTAATAAACTTAACATGTACAGCGGTGACTCCGGTTCGGTTAACAAAAAAAAACATTTTTATTAAGGCAGCATGCGCGGGACAAGATTCGAACTCGATACGTTAGTGTGTTTAATGTGCACACAGTCCACCGCTGGACTGTGTGTCTAACCCGAGTTATAACTTGATTTAAATTAAACTTATAGACAACGGACACTTCGTCTTCTTCGTTAAATTTTAACCAGAATCGGAAGTCCGACTGGTTCGATGTTTTAATCGTGTTCTTTAGTGTTTTGAGGTTAATTACAGATGAGATATGTAAAAAGAATGAAAGATTTAAGCGTAAGGTATACCGACTGGACTCCTCTGTTTCTCCGGCAGAACTCCGGCGACAGAAAAAAGATTCCGGCGTCGTGTGTCTTGCGGCAGAGAGTCTTCAGCAAGCTTGAAAAGGATGTGGGTGACTTCGGTATAAGCTCAGGGGTTCAGTTGTCACACCCCGACCCGCAGCGGATAAGGTGATCGGGGCATGATTGGGTTATCATCAAAGCTCATGACATTTATTAAACGTTTCATATTCATTAATACAATTTAAATGGAAATTTACAATGATTGCTACAACATGATCTAACTACAATCTAAACTTCTTTGTTCTCTTCTAAAGCATATCCTATGTTATCCTTACTTCAACCTGTTCACCTGTATCATGTGTAAAAAGGTTTTTGGATCAACATAATGTTGGCGAGTGAATCCTATGGAAAACATTTGAACAATTCATTTAAATTGATTATGAAATATGTGCACAACCAAACATGAGTAAAATTAGATGTAACTTGATCAACAATCATAATATGTTAAATGAAAACACTCATGAATAATAATGGAACAATTAAAGGCACGCGTTGCTCAACTCGTCTCTCACGAGGAACTGAGGGGCCTGATGAATGAATTTCATAAACATGATAATATGAATAACACAACTACAACAATATAAACTCAATGAAAACACACATGAACAATAATGAATTGAATTGAAGCACGCGATGTTCTACTCGTTTCCCACGAGGAACTGATGGGCTTAATGTATGAGTTTCATGTAATTTGACAAACGGAATATAAGTAAATCACAACAATAAATCAATCTAAGTTTAAGTCATGATGTGGTATGGCACAAGTTTAAATAAATAACTTAATTATTTCATAACACATGACACACCCCAAAACGTGTAATTTAAAAGGGGGAATTGTAAGATTCACTCACAGTGGGTGCGTTCGGTTGATGACGTTGAATGCACGCGAAGTGGTTTTAACCACGAGTGAGATTTAACCTAGATAAATCGCATTATGGTTTGGTAAGTAAACGGATTTTATTAAACTATTTTAGTAGGGTTGTTGGGTGCATTTTTGTGAGTTTAAGGCTATTTTCTAATCTTAAAAATGTTATTTTTAAGTATTTATAATTGATTTTTAATTAAAATAATTAAATAAAAATAATAAAAATATTTTATTTTTTTCTGCTACAGTTGACTTTGACTTGTTGACTTTGACTGGTCGTTGACCGGTTTTGAGGCATATTGTTGTGCGCTCGGTGAGGCTCGAACCCGAGACCTCCCGTACGCGTGCACGCAGCTCTACCAACTGAGCTACGTGTCTAACCCGTTATATATCCGATTTTAATTTCATATATACATTAATTAGAATTAACAGAAAATCATTTTATTCTAAAAACAGTTTAAGCGGACCGGTTTTGCACTCCACAGGTCTCGAACTCGGGACCTGTGGTTTAAACTAACACACAGTCCACCGCTGGACTGTGTGTTCAACATGTTATAACATTCGATTTTTATTATACTTAAATACAATTTAGTTACTTCATTTTTCTGCCTTATTTAAAAAGAATAGATAATCGTCCGAGTCGGTGCTGAAGACCGGACTCGAACTCGTGACCAGCGATATAAACAAACACACAGTCCACCGCTGGACTGTGTGTCTAACTTGGTTATTATTCCGGTTAACAATATATTTAACATATATCTGTGGCGATCCGGTTCAGTTAAATAAAAACTTGATTTTTATTAAGGCAGGGTGTACGAGCCGGGATTCGAACTTGAGACGTTAGCGTTTTATGTGCACACAGTCCACCGCTGGACTGTGTGTCTAACCCGAGTAAAACCCTGATTTATAATATACTTATATGATATAGAAAACGTCGTCTTCCTCGTCAAGTTTGAACCAGAAATCGGAAATCGACTAGTTCAAGTTTTTTATCAGTTTGTTAGTGTTTTACAGTTTATTACGGTAAGATAAAAGTGAAAAGGAAAAGAAACTGGGCGGAGAAAGATACCGACTGAACTTTCTGTTTTCCGGCAGAAACTCCGGCGATTGAATTCACCTCCGGCGACGTGTTCCGTATAGCAGCTAGTCTCCGGAAAGCTTGGAAAAAGGTAAGGGTGACTTCGTTAAAGGTTTAGGGGATTCAGTGAAGCTCAGGGATTAAAGTTCGGTTTTCCGGCGAAAAACAGGAAAGTTCCGGCGAGTGGAATTACGCCGAGAAAAGGTGTAATTTTTGAGCGAAAGTGTTTGTCATCGGTTGTGGGTCAATTTATAAGGAAAAACGAAATGTATTTGGTCTGATTTTGGACTGTATTCATCGGTTTAAGTTTTCCGGCGGTTTTGAATTTGGTCGCGGACTTTAAACATCGGTTATAACCGATATGTGATTAAAGGTTTACGTTATAACGTAAATTGGTGTTAAAACTCGCGAATATTCCGGGATTCCGACGACTGAAACGTTTGGGCGCCGATTTTTGAATTCGTAACGTTATTATATCAACTAAATGATTGCAATATATAACAAACAGATCAAGCGGCGCAGTGGTTTGTGTGTGAGGTGATAAGTCACTGAGTGACTCGGTACAGACCCGGGTTCGAAACCCGGCAGATGTATTTCATTTTTATTTTGCGATTTTTGATAGTTTTTCAAAAACTAAATATATATTCGCGTATAATAATTGATTACGGATCGTTTAAAAATGTTTTGGACATTTAATTCGCAACGAAAATTTTGACTGACTGTTCGGTTGATAAACGGAGCGGGTTTGGTAAATCCGTTTTTGACGGATGTTACAGTATCCCCTGCTTTTTGGAAATTTCGTCCCGAAATTTAAATAATGATATATTTTGACTATAAGAATGATGATGTTTTGTTTGACAGTTGTATGCTTAGCAAAAATGAGGGTTTAAGTTTTTTGTTCGAGGCGGTAACGTTCCTTGTAAAGGTTAAGTACCCTATTCAGGAATCGCTTTTTGTTGCCTACTGTATAAGTATTGATAAGCAGAAATGATTTGCTAAAATGATATCATGCATAAGAGTTTAGATACGTTTGGGAAAAATATGGTTATATCCTAAGGCAAAACTTCTAACACTACAATCTACATGGAACATAAATAAAAACACAACAGCTAATATCCAAACATGAATGAACACATCAACAAATATTTGAACATGAATAAACATAACAGCAAATATTCGAACATGAATGAACACATCAGCAAATATTTGAACATGAATAAACACAACAGCAAATATTCGAACATGAATAGACACATCAGCGAATATTTGAACATGAATAAACACAACAGCAAATATTCGAACATGAATAGACACATCAGCGAATATTTGAACATGAATAAACACAACAGCAAATATTTGAATCCACATTCTGATAACAATATGTTTGAATGATGGAAGTTCCTCTCTCGTTTGTTATGATGGAGAGGTTAATTTATGTAGAAATGGAACACAATCCAATCTCTTTAAATAACATGATGATATAAATGTAACACAAATTCCAACCAAGGCAATACTAAATCCTACATGGAACTTCTCATAACCGCCTGATAATGCCTCTGATCCTTTGGCAAGAATACTTATATATAGGAAGTACCAGCGGCGTATCCACCATATTCTTGCCAAATTTTCATTAGTTTTATCCACAAGTTATGATTGGTTACCAAGAAACTAATAAATTCTACATAGAACTTCCCATAACCATCCGTTAATGCCTCTGATCCTTTGACAAGAATACTTATATATAGGAAGTACCAGCGGCGTATCCACCATATTCTTGTCAAATTTTCATTGGTTTTAACAGTGAATTATGATTAGTACTATAACTCTACAATCAATACAACAAACATAAATTACTGAAATGAAATATATCTGTGCGATCAAGGCTCAATCGAACGGAGCCGATCGTATTGCATGTACTGAAAATAAAATGGATGTGCGCTCAAGGCTCAATCAAACGGAGCCGAACGTATTGAATGTACTGAAATTGAAATTGTGTGCTCAAGGCTCAATCAAACGGAGCCGAACATATTGAATGTACTGAAATTGAAATTGTGTGCTCAAGGCTCAATCAAACGGAGCCGAACATATTGCATGTACTGAATATGAATAACTTAACCACACAAACAGCCTATGCATGGAACCTCTCATAACCGCCTGATAATGCCTCCGATTATTTGACAAGAATACTTATATATAGGAAGTACCATCGGCGTATCCACCATATCCTTGTCAAATTTTCGTTGACTTTATCCGAAAGTTATGGTTAGTTCGATGCGACTCTACTACAAACACCAAAACCACAAGATACTGATAATGAAATTGTATGTGCGCTCAAGGCTCAATCAAACGGAGCCGAACGTATTGCATGAACTGGAAATGTGAATAAATCTGTGCACTCAAGGCTCAATCAAACGGAGCCGAGCGTATTGCATGAACTGGAAATATGAATAAATTTGTGCACTCAAGGCTCAATCAAACGGAGCCGAGCGTATTGCATGTATTGAAATGTAAAATTACGTAACCGATCAAGGCTCAAACAAACGGAGCCGATCGTGCGGGCACGCCAAGATCAACCACATAATAAAATGGGGATCCAACTCAACCTCGATGGATGGGGAGCCACGGCCTCGGCAAAAGCATATACCGAAAACAATATATAATATATAATACCCAATAATTTCTCTAACAGTCTACACATGTGATAAAGAAAAACATGAGACTAAACAATAGAAGTTGAATCTGGATCTTCGGCGAAGAGGACTAGCTGAGTATCTTCATCAGGGCCGTCATTATCTTCGACAGGGTTGGCGTTGATATTGAAGACTCTTCCTCTTGCTGGTGGCATAGTGGTTGGGTTTTCTTGGTTTACTTGGTTAACTGGGTTTGATTGGGCTTGAGTGTTGATAACGTTAACCAATTGAGGGCATGTGTTTCTAAGGTGGGTAAGGTCGCCACAATTGAAGCAAGCTCGAGCATATGGGAACATGGGGTGTTGGGGTTGATGATAAGTTTGGGCCATGTTTTGTGTAGGGAAAAAGGTTTGGTCTTGAAAGGTGCGACAAACGTTGCTCAAATGACCATAACGTCCACAAGTTGTACATAGCCGGCAAGGTAAAGTAAGGGGATGGTGATAAAAACAGTTGTTGCATCGAGGGTGAGGTCCGAGATACGGTTTCTTATTTGGGTAAGCTGAGTTGGGTGCCTCTTGGGTGATTGGGACAGCTCGGATGGGTATAGCGTGAAAAACGGGTTGATTTCGTTGGGTAGCAGCGAAAAGTCGCCCGACTCTTTTTCTCTTAGGGTTGGGTTGAGAAAGGGATTCGGTTTGGGTGGAGTCGGAGGTTTCAGTCGATTCTTTATCCTTCTTCTTTTCCTCCTTGAAGTCTTTGTTTCGAATTCGGTTCTCGGTGAGCTCTGTTGCTAGCTCCATTGCTGCTTCCAAAGTTGCAGGCTTGGTACTTATCACAGGGTCTTGAATCTTTGACGGAAGACAACGAATGTAGTGCTCGATCAAACGGTAGAGAGGAGTAAACATGTTGGGAACCATTTGATGTAATTCGAGGAATCTTTTGTTGTAGGTGGTGTGGTCTCCTTCCATTTGCTTCAATGAATAAAATTCATCTTCAAGCTTCTTGATTTCGCTCCTTGGGCAAAATCGTCTGGTCATGATTTCCTTCAATTCGTTCCAAGTTAAGGACATAGCATCTTCCACACCTCGTTTAGCCTTCTCTGTGTTCCACCAAGTAAGTGCTATCCCATATAGTCGACCGGTAGCATAACGCACTTTGCGATCATCAGGGCAATCGCAATTTAGAAAAGTATTCTCCATTTCTTCAAACCAATGGAGGAGTGCGGTGACACCTTCAGTCCCTTTATATTTCGGAGGGTCGCATGATTTGAAATGCTTGTAGGTGCATTTAGTGGTGTTTGGGGAAGAGTTGAAAATGTTTTGGTTTGCTTGATTGACAGGATTATTGGTAAGTGCTTGTTGAACTTGGATTACAATGTTGGGTATTACGGCAGCCATTTGTTGAGCGATTAAGGCAGCCATGCGATCGCGGGCTTTTCTTGCTCTCGTCTTCCTACGGGCGAGGTTAGAAGACATCTACAATGAATACATGACAAGAGTATGAGTTGGATGCTTTTGGGATCATGGGTCGCATACAAGAATGATCATTTATAAAATAATTATACAAAAATACTACATCCATAGGATGTCTTGGGCTTTGCTCGCTGTTAGGCCCGTCATGCCGCCATACTTTACCTTATGTAATCATGTGGGCCCCCATGAATACCGGTTTTTCATATGGTTCGCACGGTTTCTGCCTGGTTGCGTACACAAAAACCCGGGAAAATCGAGAAATATGTATACAACGTGTGATGTTCGGAATGTGTCCAGGTGTAGACACGATGACACCTCAAAGTAGGGTTAGTTCGAACGACGTTTGGTGTGGCATGCTTTGGCCTAATAGGTCCTTCGTACTCTCATCGTTGGTCCCCAGGTAGGCAAACTGGTCCGTTATATTGGATTTATACGAATGCCAGCCTAGACAGGACGTTCCGACTACCGGTACTTGTACCCTTCCAGTTACTACATGCCCGTCGCAGAACTTACTTTGATGAGAATTGAAAATTGCATAAAATCTTTGGATAATGAGAATATGAAAATAAATTGAATACATGAACATCGATATATGTATAATGAATATGTATATATGTATAATGAACATGTATGTGAGCATGTATGTTTGACTGAAATGTAAACAAATATGAAACAAATAAATATCACAAGTTTGTATGTAACCACCTAATCAATTTAAAATTTAGGCAGACTATAGTATAGGCTCTAAGGGTCTAATAACCTATCCTATATCCCTATAGTCATGGCTCTGATACCAATCTGTCACACCCCGACCCGCAGCGGATAAGGTGATCGGGGCATGATTGGGTTATCATCAAAGCTCATGACATTTATTAAACGTTTCATATTCATTAATACAATTTAAATGGAAATTTACAATGATTGCTACAACATGATCTAACTACAATCTAAACTTCTTTGTTCTCTTCTAAAGCATATCCTATGTTATCCTTACTTCAACCTGTTCACCTGTATCATGTGTAAAAAGGTTTTTGGATCAACATAATGTTGGCGAGTGAATCCTATGGAAAACATTTGAACAATTCATTTAAATTGATTATGAAATATGTGCACAACCAAACATGAGTAAAATTAGATGTAACTTGATCAACAATCATAATATGTTAAATGAAAACACTCATGAATAATAATGGAACAATTAAAGGCACGCGTTGCTCAACTCGTCTCTCACGAGGAACTGAGGGGCCTGATGAATGAATTTCATAAACATGATAATATGAATAACACAACTACAACAATATAAACTCAATGAAAACACACATGAACAATAATGAATTGAATTGAAGCACGCGATGTTCTACTCGTTTCCCACGAGGAACTGATGGGCTTAATGTATGAGTTTCATGTAATTTGACAAACGGAATATAAGTAAATCACAACAATAAATCAATCTAAGTTTAAGTCATGATGTGGTATGGCACAAGTTTAAATAAATAACTTAATTATTTCATAACACATGACACACCCCAAAACGTGTAATTTAAAAGGGGGAATTGTAAGATTCACTCACAGTGGGTGCGTTCGGTTGATGACGTTGAATGCACGCGAAGTGGTTTTAACCACGAGTGAGATTTAACCTAGATAAATCGCATTATGGTTTGGTAAGTAAACGGATTTTATTAAACTATTTTAGTAGGGTTGTTGGGTGCATTTTTGTGAGTTTAAGGCTATTTTCTAATCTTAAAAATGTTATTTTTAAGTATTTATAATTGATTTTTAATTAAAATAATTAAATAAAAATAATAAAAATATTTTATTTTTTTCTGCTACAGTTGACTTTGACTTGTTGACTTTGACTGGTCGTTGACCGGTTTTGAGGCATATTGTTGTGCGCTCGGTGAGGCTCGAACCCGAGACCTCCCGTACGCGTGCACGCAGCTCTACCAACTGAGCTACGTGTCTAACCCGTTATATATCCGATTTTAATTTCATATATACATTAATTAGAATTAACAGAAAATCATTTTATTCTAAAAACAGTTTAAGCGGACCGGTTTTGCACTCCACAGGTCTCGAACTCGGGACCTGTGGTTTAAACTAACACACAGTCCACCGCTGGACTGTGTGTTCAACATGTTATAACATTCGATTTTTATTATACTTAAATACAATTTAGTTACTTCATTTTTCTGCCTTATTTAAAAAGAATAGATAATCGTCCGAGTCGGTGCTGAAGACCGGACTCGAACTCGTGACCAGCGATATAAACAAACACACAGTCCACCGCTGGACTGTGTGTCTAACTTGGTTATTATTCCGGTTAACAATATATTTAACATATATCTGTGGCGATCCGGTTCAGTTAAATAAAAACTTGATTTTTATTAAGGCAGGGTGTACGAGCCGGGATTCGAACTTGAGACGTTAGCGTTTTATGTGCACACAGTCCACCGCTGGACTGTGTGTCTAACCCGAGTAAAACCCTGATTTATAATATACTTATATGATATAGAAAACGTCGTCTTCCTCGTCAAGTTTGAACCAGAAATCGGAAATCGACTAGTTCAAGTTTTTTATCAGTTTGTTAGTGTTTTACAGTTTATTACGGTAAGATAAAAGTGAAAAGGAAAAGAAACTGGGCGGAGAAAGATACCGACTGAACTTTCTGTTTTCCGGCAGAAACTCCGGCGATTGAATTCACCTCCGGCGACGTGTTCCGTATAGCAGCTAGTCTCCGGAAAGCTTGGAAAAAGGTAAGGGTGACTTCGTTAAAGGTTTAGGGGATTCAGTGAAGCTCAGGGATTAAAGTTCGGTTTTCCGGCGAAAAACAGGAAAGTTCCGGCGAGTGGAATTACGCCGAGAAAAGGTGTAATTTTTGAGCGAAAGTGTTTGTCATCGGTTGTGGGTCAATTTATAAGGAAAAACGAAATGTATTTGGTCTGATTTTGGACTGTATTCATCGGTTTAAGTTTTCCGGCGGTTTTGAATTTGGTCGCGGACTTTAAACATCGGTTATAACCGATATGTGATTAAAGGTTTACGTTATAACGTAAATTGGTGTTAAAACTCGCGAATATTCCGGGATTCCGACGACTGAAACGTTTGGGCGCCGATTTTTGAATTCGTAACGTTATTATATCAACTAAATGATTGCAATATATAACAAACAGATCAAGCGGCGCAGTGGTTTGTGTGTGAGGTGATAAGTCACTGAGTGACTCGGTACAGACCCGGGTTCGAAACCCGGCAGATGTATTTCATTTTTATTTTGCGATTTTTGATAGTTTTTCAAAAACTAAATATATATTCGCGTATAATAATTGATTACGGATCGTTTAAAAATGTTTTGGACATTTAATTCGCAACGAAAATTTTGACTGACTGTTCGGTTGATAAACGGAGCGGGTTTGGTAAATCCGTTTTTGACGGATGTTACAGTATCCCCTGCTTTTTGGAAATTTCGTCCCGAAATTTAAATAATGATATATTTTGACTATAAGAATGATGATGTTTTGTTTGACAGTTGTATGCTTAGCAAAAATGAGGGTTTAAGTTTTTTGTTCGAGGCGGTAACGTTCCTTGTAAAGGTTAAGTACCCTATTCAGGAATCGCTTTTTGTTGCCTACTGTATAAGTATTGATAAGCAGAAATGATTTGCTAAAATGATATCATGCATAAGAGTTTAGATACGTTTGGGAAAAATATGGTTATATCCTAAGGCAAAACTTCTAACACTACAATCTACATGGAACATAAATAAAAACACAACAGCTAATATCCAAACATGAATGAACACATCAACAAATATTTGAACATGAATAAACATAACAGCAAATATTCGAACATGAATGAACACATCAGCAAATATTTGAACATGAATAAACACAACAGCAAATATTCGAACATGAATAGACACATCAGCGAATATTTGAACATGAATAAACACAACAGCAAATATTCGAACATGAATAGACACATCAGCGAATATTTGAACATGAATAAACACAACAGCAAATATTTGAATCCACATTCTGATAACATATATGTTTGAATGATGGAAGTTCCTCTCTCGTTTGTTATGATGGAGAGGTTAATTTATGTAGAAATGGAACACAATCCAATCTCTTTAAATAACATGATGATATAAATGTAACACAAATTCCAACCAAGGCAATACTAAATCCTACATGGAACTTCTCATAACCGCCTGATAATGCCTCTGATCCTTTGGCAAGAATACTTATATATAGGAAGTACCAGCGGCGTATCCACCATATTCTTGCCAAATTTTCATTAGTTTTATCCACAAGTTATGATTGGTTACCAAGAAACTAATAAATTCTACATAGAACTTCCCATAACCATCCGTTAATGCCTCTGATCCTTTGACAAGAATACTTATATATAGGAAGTACCAGCGGCGTATCCACCATATTCTTGTCAAATTTTCATTGGTTTTAACAGTGAATTATGATTAGTACTATAACTCTACAATCAATACAACAAACATAAATTACTGAAATGAAATATATCTGTGCGATCAAGGCTCAATCGAACGGAGCCGATCGTATTGCATGTACTGAAAATAAAATGGATGTGCGCTCAAGGCTCAATCAAACGGAGCCGAACGTATTGAATGTACTGAAATTGAAATTGTGTGCTCAAGGCTCAATCAAACGGAGCCGAACATATTGAATGTACTGAAATTGAAATTGTGTGCTCAAGGCTCAATCAAACGGAGCCGAACATATTGCATGTACTGAATATGAATAACTTAACCACACAAACAGCCTATGCATGGAACCTCTCATAACCGCCTGATAATGCCTCCGATTATTTGACAAGAATACTTATATATAGGAAGTACCATCGGCGTATCCACCATATCCTTGTCAAATTTTCGTTGACTTTATCCGAAAGTTATGGTTAGTTCGATGCGACTCTACTACAAACACCAAAACCACAAGATACTGATAATGAAATTGTATGTGCGCTCAAGGCTCAATCAAACGGAGCCGAACGTATTGCATGAACTGGAAATGTGAATAAATCTGTGCACTCAAGGCTCAATCAAACGGAGCCGAGCGTATTGCATGAACTGGAAATATGAATAAATTTGTGCACTCAAGGCTCAATCAAACGGAGCCGAGCGTATTGCATGTATTGAAATGTAAAATTACGTAACCGATCAAGGCTCAAACAAACGGAGCCGATCGTGCGGGCACGCCAAGATCAACCACATAATAAAATGGGGATCCAACTCAACCTCGATGGATGGGGAGCCACGGCCTCGGCAAAAGCATATACCGAAAACAATATATAATATATAATACCCAATAATTTCTCTAACAGTCTACACATGTGATAAAGAAAAACATGAGACTAAACAATAGAAGTTGAATCTGGATCTTCGGCGAAGAGGACTAGCTGAGTATCTTCATCAGGGCCGTCATTATCTTCGACAGGGTTGGCGTTGATATTGAAGACTCTTCCTCTTGCTGGTGGCATAGTGGTTGGGTTTTCTTGGTTTACTTGGTTAACTGGGTTTGATTGGGCTTGAGTGTTGATAACGTTAACCAATTGAGGGCATGTGTTTCTAAGGTGGGTAAGGTCGCCACAATTGAAGCAAGCTCGAGCATATGGGAACATGGGGTGTTGGGGTTGATGATAAGTTTGGGCCATGTTTTGTGTAGGGAAAAAGGTTTGGTCTTGAAAGGTGCGACAAACGTTGCTCAAATGACCATAACGTCCACAAGTTGTACATAGCCGGCAAGGTAAAGTAAGGGGATGGTGATAAAAACAGTTGTTGCATCGAGGGTGAGGTCCGAGATACGGTTTCTTATTTGGGTAAGCTGAGTTGGGTGCCTCTTGGGTGATTGGGACAGCTCGGATGGGTTATAGCGTGAAAAACGGGTTGATTTCGTTGGGTAGCAGCGAAAAGTCGCCCGACTCTTTTTCTCTTAGGGTTGGGTTGAGAAAGGGATTCGGTTTGGGTGGAGTCGGAGGTTTCAGTCGATTCTTTATCCTTCTTCTTTTCCTCCTTGAAGTCTTTGTTTCGAATTCGGTTCTCGGTGAGCTCTGTTGCTAGCTCCATTGCTGCTTCCAAAGTTGCAG